>CM035139.1:2200000-3400000 GCA_020205605.1 Panax ginseng | reverse complement strand
AATATGGTTAATATGATTTTGAACCATAACCATATAGTTCCAACCCACACAACTCATATTAAAACTGGTTAATATGATTTTAGTTCTCAAAATGAAATCATAACCATATTTTGAAAACCAAAACCAACTCATAACTATATTTTGCCAGGCCTAACTAAATAGTCTAAGAATTTTTCTTAATTTTACTAATATGCAATGTGTGAGATCCTGAATTTTATAAAATAAAAGTATTCAATTTTTCTATTTTGGTAAATAGTTAAATTGATAAAATTTTAAAGTTAAGGGTGATATTTTAAAATTTTACAAAGTAAGCAAGTTGTTATAAAATATTCGTTGTGTCAGGAAATATTCGATTGGTCGAAGAATATTCGTTTTAACACGGAATATTCGTACGACGGAACAATCATTGGTGGACCCCACAACGGAAGTATTGTTGTAGTTAGAAAACGATAGAAATATTTTTTTATAAAAATAACGACGAAAATTTTACCGTTAAACCACAACAAGAAAAAAGCTTTTTTCCGACGGAATATTCCATCGGTCCTAAGCCTGTTCCGTCGAACATAAACTATTTTCGACGAAAATATCAGTCCGAAATTCGATCGTAAATGATCGCGTCGAAAATAAGATCCGTCAAAAATTCTGTCGAATATTACTTATCTTCCACGAAATTAGCTCCGACGGATTTGCGTCGAACATTAAATATTTTCGACATAATATATAGGACGAAACTTTTCGTCGGATAAAATAGACCTTATTTCCGACAGAATTGTTCCCTCGGATGTATCTTATTTTCGACAGAAAATTAAAATAACCCAATATTTATAAAAAATTACTACTTATTAAGTTCGATGAATTTAAGTCTTGACATAGATTATTCTACGGATACGTTACGTCAAGATAAGCGTATTTACAACCTAATTAGAATATTTTGGTATTTATTAAAAATTAGTTATTTGTTATCTCCTAGGGACTATTCGTCATGAAATACCCTATTCCGTTTAATTAACTATTTTTTTTTAAATACTGATTTTAAAAGTTCGGTTTCGTGTGTTTAAACCTATTAATGTACACGTAACTCCTTGTCACAACCCAATACATGATAATATAAATCAGATCTCACATTCAAATATGCAACGAAGCACTAAAATGTAATCTTCAACTCATTATCATTCACATTCACATTCAAATATCCACCAAAATGTATTATAAGCTAACCAATTACAAATATAAGCTAATGTTCCATAAATGTTAAACAATATAATTTACAATAGTTGTACAGACGTAATTAGACAATACAATATATACAAAAGTTCTACAATATCATGAATATATACAAATGAACTATAAACTAGTAAAAGTATCATCATTGGGCGGAGGTGAACGACGACCTGCTACGTGTATGGAAATCACCCTCGTCTTCCTCTTTCATCATCGCCACCCTCTATTATCGCCACCTGTTGATAGAATCAAAAATATAAATCATTAGTCCGTATATATATATGTGAGAATTAACAAACTAGCCTTAATTGAAAAACATAAACAAGAAGAATACCTGGGGAGGAAAAAAAGCCTACTCCAAGAGGGTAATCACCATCCGGAGCATCTCTAAGCTTTCTAGCGTCCGAACTAACTCCCGAGTTAATCCGTACTTCTCTGCAGAGGCCCTCGCTATAATATCTGAGCAATCTGGTGAAAGACAAGAATCTGAAGGCAATCTACGACGCCGAAGATCGGATCGGTATGGAACTTTATCCGACCACGGCCCTATCATTGGCGGAAGATATCGTCATCAAGCCAGTACCAGTATGAGATGGTCCGACATGTGCTTTCCGGAAGGCTGGCGTTAATTGGAGCCTATAAAGAGATACAAATTGATTACTAATAATAATTTATATAATGTGATAAATTCGGATAATTTAAGTGAAACATAAAATATATTACCTCCGAGAAGTGTATATGCAGTATATCCTCAAGATACCCAACACTCGATATCTGTCGGTACTACTAAGTAGGGGATCTTGAAATCGACCCATAGTCTCGACTCCTCATCCCAATCTAATACATATCGGGAAGAGGGTGGCGTAAGAATCTAACGCTCGAACCCTCCTAATAGTCTCTAGCTCGGTATATACTCGTCCCGAAGCTTCAAATCGGTCCATTCCGTAATGTATTCCTGATCGTATGTTAATTATATCATTTTATTTACGATTGAATATTATTAAAAGCTAAATAGTAAGATGAGTTTTACTCAGATATAGCTAAAATTCGCCGAGACAAAGCACGCCTCATCCTTGGCGTGTGAGCTCGATCCCAAAACTCTGGCGATGGTAGGATCTCGGCCCGAGGTCCTCCCCTAATGCCTAATACAAACATTCATAAAATGTCTTAAGTATTTGTGTGAGAACTTGACACATAAATAACTAAATACAACGCACTTACCGTCTTCGCCTCCTCGAACGACTGAGAACCAGTGGTGTACTATCCGGAGCTGACCATGGTTCTTCTTCGTCTGTTCGGACTTTTTCTTGAAGTCATCAGCCTCCCAGTGTGCACACATACACTACACCAAAATAGGGATGTAGCAAAGGAAATTTTGTGAATGAATTTATTCCTTCACACGAGAAGTTGTTTAGCGAAGGAACAGTGAAGGAAAAAAGTATAGTGACAATATAGTTATTAGCGAAAGAAACATCCTTCACAATTTATATTTTTTTTCTCGCAAAATTGGGGCGATAAAAAGAATTTTGGAGCCAATTTATGATGAAAATTTGTGAAAAAAAAAATCTATTTAATGAAGGAATTATTAATCACTATATATAAAATTGATCGCTATTTTATTCTAAATAATTTTTTGGGTATATGACTGTACACAGGCTTGTAAACTTTTTGTTTACAGAGTATATCAAAATGACATCGTATTAAGCTATTTGTTCTAAAATCAAAACACGGATCCAGCTCTCCCCTTCCAAATCAAAACTCGCGCATAAGGCTCTACTCTTCTTTCCTCCCAAACACGGTTCCATTTGGTCCGATTCTCTACTCTTCTCTCTTCTATTTTTTGTGATTCTCTCTCCTAGGGTTTGCGCAAGCTTTTGCTTCATTTCGCCCAGACTCTGCTTCAATTATTTTACAGAATTCTTCATGTTCATTTCAAAAAATTCGTTACGGATCTGTTTGGCTTTCGTTCAATTACTATGAAGTGCTTTCATTTCACCAACGAAGAGGCGAGAGACGACGAGGACGGCATCGTTTCGAGGTCGTCCAAGGTGTCCTGGGTTCGGTCCCTGAGCTTAGCTTCGAGAGGGAGGGTTTGGTTCCGTTTACAGAGGAAAAGTTAGGGTTTCGGATGATAATGATTCGAAATTGGATGTTGCTATTAAACAGTTGAATCACAATGGTTTCCAGGCATGCCCTTCTCATTTTGTCTCTCTATATATTCATTTGTGTAATGTGTTTTATAAATTTTTGTTATTCAATGTATTGAGATATTTCTTGTACTCCCTTTGTTCATGTTACCAAATTGTGAAATCTTAAAATTCAAATTGTAATTTGAATTTATTTGGATTTTCAAAATGAGATTTTGTACTTGGTACTTCTTAAATAGTTCCCAATATTGATTATTATATTAATTAAAATCAAATAAACTAAAATAGTCTTGAATGTCAGGATTTTGTAAATTTGACTCTGAAAAAAGGAAGAAGAAAACATTATTGCCCAAATCAGTTCCTTTCTTTTGCTAGTCCAAAATCAGCTCTTAATCTATTTTTTTTATGTTTCCTCTTGGTATATTTTGGAAGGATGGTTTCATCTTTGGGCAGAATATTACTTAGTTTTGTTAGAGTAAATAAGTTTTATATTGTTACTTTCATGTTCAAGCTTTTAGAGTATCTGATAAGTTCTGTAATTTTAGAATAAAGAAAGCACAAATGAACTGTATATTCTTATTGCTTAGAAATGAAGCTTTACAAGATACTTGGCTATTTATAGTAGCTGATTTAGGCCTATACATACACCATACGAGCATACATACATTGAAATGAGCAGGAAATCTTGTAAGAAACTCTGACAACATACATTGATAGCTGGACTTATACTACTAACTGAAAATACATTCACAATGCTAAAGCTACCTAACTAGGATAATCGAGCTGTGTCACAGTAGCCAACTTGTGCTAAGCATTTCTGAAATTGATGTTTGATCTCTTGTGCTGGACCTGATATATGAGCAGCTATATGTTCATCATTTTTGGCTTCTATATTAGTAGAGATTGTAGCAACTTGAGCTTGTGCTTGAACTGTGTATTCTCTATTATTATCTCTTCAAATATAGTTATATCTTAAGACTCGGGTTTCAAAATTTGTTGCCTTATTCTTTCTTAGTCATTCTAGAATTCAGGGGCACAAGGAATGGATTAATGAAGTGAGTTTCTTGGGTGTAGTCAAGCATCTAAATCTTGTCAAGTTTCTTAGTTGATACTTTGTTATTAGTCTATTTTGTTAGAATATATTACCTTATATTTACTGTTGTAGATTTTTAACTTTTATGAGGTTATAAATCACTGATACAATCTGTTGTTGCTTATATTGCAGTTAAAAGAGAAGCAGAAACGGTACATACACTTCCTTTATTACGCATTATCTAGTGAGCACTTCCTTGGCAATAGAGTCCTTGAAGTAAAAGTAGCTACGCCAAAGGTTGTGATCTTTAATTAGTTCAAATCTGTCATTTAATTAAGAAGTGTGTAATGATTTGTACTTTTTTAGTGTATTTATATTTTCATCCTGAACCATATGTAATATTTTGACAGGAGGCGATGCGAACATCATCAAAGAAAGTCACCAGGATATTTGTTGCTCGGGTTCCCCCATCTGTGACAGAAGCTACATTCAGGAGGTAATTGTGTATAGTAGCTTGATAAGAAGGAACAAAGCTAGAAAAACTTATAGGGTGAACGCATTATTATTTACTGTAACTCTTACTAGTTCATAAATCTATAATAATAGTAATCACATTTGTGGGGTGATAATGAGGCATGTGCTGAATATCTATGTTTTTGTCTTTTTGTTGCAGTTATATTGAGAAATATGGTGAAATAACGGATTTATACATGCTGAAGGTTCCTCTCCTCTGAGAGTTAAACATATTTATTAAATCCATGCGTGTTATAATTTGCATATTCATGTAATATATTCCTGCATACAATATTTATTACTACCATTGATATTTTTTAGGATCCTAGTACCAAAGGGCACTGTAGAATTGATGAGTTTATCACTTTTGCAAATGCAGGTGATTGTTTTAATTTTGTCACTTTGCAAGATTGGTGTTTCCTGAAATACTTAACTTATAAAATGTATTTCATAGAAAGACATAATTGACAACCTGCCTTCCTTGTGTTTTCATGATTTACTATAAAACAAAGCAACAAATTATATCCCTTTTCACTATCTTATTTTGGCATGTTTATGTGGGCTGGAGCTTTGTTTTAGATTTTAGTCAATAATTGTGGTGTTTCCTTTGTCATCATTCTACTTTTTGTTTGTGTGGATATTTTAGGAGCAAAACCAAACAGAGGACAGGTGATATGGCAAAAAGGCCAAACCAGAAGACTTCTGGAAGGTTCAGAGGATTCTGATGATGAATGACTAAGCTCTCTTGTGGGGTAATTTTCAACTCTTTTTTATGATAATGGGTGATATAGCTTGATTTTGGATATGGAAAATCTTTGAGTTGTTTGTCTTTTTTGTATATGGAAAATTTTTGTTTGTCTTTTTTGTATATCTTTGAGTTGTTTGTCTTTTATTACTTGTTCTTTTGTTGATGAAAATCTATATGGGTTATATACCTGTGATGTTGGGTTAAATGACTGAATAAATTGGTAAGTTTAACCTTCATAATAACAGACCATGCATGGGTTATTGAAACTCACTGTTTGTTAATATCAAACTTTTAAACTAGAGGAAGGCTAGTATGTATTTGCCTATTTTGTTTATGGTAAATATGTTTGGCTAAGCTGTGAAATAAACTGTTTAGGGCTGGAATCTTGATTAATGGAGATATGTTGACTGTGAGAAGCAATAAGGTGGGGAATATAAGGCTAGAATACAAATCAATGGCCATGAAAAGGGAATTTTAAAACTATGCACTCCAAGTGCTTGACAAAAGTCTTTAATGAACTGTTTTTGTCTAAAATCAAAACTTTGATAGAATTAGAGCTTGGGCTTGATTTATTATTCATATGTGATGCTAATTAGAAGGTTTAAGTGTGTCAAGCTAGAACAAAGCTTAATTTCTAGTTAACAATGAAAAGTAGACTTGGTATGTCAAGTCATTTGGAAACTCTATTTTGGGCAGTATTTTAAGACTAAAATGGAGGGATTTTATAAGCTTAAAATACCTCCATATATTATGTATATTCTACCTAGAGTTGGTATAAACTTATCTGTGGTACAAAGTTTAAAAAAAAAAAACTTAATGCAACAAGCCATGGTTGAACACTGTTTTGTGTTGTGTAATGAATCTAAAATGGACTAGCTATAACTTCTAAAACACAGTCTCATATGATATGGATAACATACTTAAAGTTTGTTTTAAATTGATATACGAGATAAAAGTGATAAGGCCGCAAAATGGACTGCTGGGTTTGAGCAACTGCTGGCAGCAGCAGTTGCAGTCGCACACCAGCACACTGCTGGGTACACTGTGTTGCTGCAGTTACTCTTTTGTGGCTAAAATATTGAGCTACTTTTATTGTGCTGGAACTATTTGGTGAGGCTGTTTTGAATAGAAAACCAAAATAGAAAGCATAAGTATATAAAAGTAAACACATGAGTTACAATTAAAGTTAATGATTGAATTTTTGGTTGGCAGTGTGTAAGGCTATTGTCTCGGCAGCAGTAGTAAGCCTAATGAGCAAGGGTTGGGAGTTCCCTTTTGGGCTATAAGACAATGAAACTTTAAGAAACTAATCATCTAGTATGGTTTGAGTTGAGTTGTAAACAACCTTTATAGTTAGTTGATACTTTGTTATTAGTCTATTTTGTTGGAATAGATTACCTTATATTTACTCTTGCAGATTTTTAACTTTTATGAGGTTATAAATCACTGATACAATTTTTTGTTGCTTATATTGCAGTTAAAAGAGAAGCAGAAACGGTACAAACACTTCCTTTATTACGCAATGTCATTAGGCATCATATCTTATTAGTAGTTTGGGCAACAAATTATATCGCTTTTCACTATCTTATTTTGGCATGTCTATGTGGGCTGGAGCATTGTTTTGGATTTTAGTCAATAATTATGGTGTTTCCTTTGTCATCATTCTACATTTTGTTTGTGTGGATATTTTAGGAGCAAAACCAAACAGAGTACAGGTGATATGACAGAAAGGCCAAACCAGAAAACTTCTGGAAGAAACACTTACCTGCATGTTGACTTTGAGTACATATGAATACACATTTACCTGCATGTTTGTAACTTCAACCAAATAATTTAATCAATTAGTCATTGTAAATAAACTTTTGTAAAGGTTTCATCTCTTTGTGAAATTGAAGAAATTTATTCAACTTTCGCAACCAGCATACATTGCAAACTTGTCATCTAATTCATTAATAGCCCAAGATTGCTCATCACACACACATCCTGGTATGTACGAAGTTTGGGATTAACAAAGTGTATCTAGGATTCGCCTCAGTCTGTCTTCTTGCTGTCTTGTATATAGCTGGTAATGTTGTGGAAACCAAAGGCCGATCATTGGAGGAAATTAAACGTGTTCTAAACCCAGCAGTATGAGTAGGATACAAAATGCTTGTGGAAATAAGATCATTGTCTGCAACTCACTGGTATTGAGTCTTGACCTGACGACCTTTTTGATGCGAATACAAATTCCAAATTCTGCTGAGACTAAGTTGAGATTAAAATCACTCGGTGGTGTACCATTTTGCAGTTTAACTTTTAAAATGTGATCAAATTGTAATTAGTGTTTTTGTGATTTTCAGGTCTCATTTCTTGTTTCCATATGTTGTATGCTCAGGTCTTTGTTTTCTGAAGTCTATTATTGTTGTGGTTCCTGATGAATTCTATTTTCACAAAGCTGTCTTGTAAGCGAGATTCTGAGATATTTAGTAATAATTGTAAATAGGTCAAGTGTTTCAATGCTCCATTACAACCTTTTGAAATAGTGGGTGTCAAGAGGGTTGTGCAAGAAAAACTGTCAGAAGGTGTCAACCATCGTGCAACCAACTCCAATTTATGTAACTGCTACTAGAGAAAGTAGTTGTGCAGCCAACTCCAGTTTCATGGTGAGTTCTCTGTCCTAGTTTAGGATCATTTTCTGTTGTCAAAAGAGGTTTTAATTTTTTTTCTTTTTTTAATTTAAGTTCATCAATTTCATCTTTTCTTATTTCTCTTCTTATTGAAATTAAATTTTGGTGTTTATTGTAGGAAGAAGTTTACATGCCTAACTTTGATTTTCTTGAAGAAAATGATGATGAAGTGGATCTAACATGTCACACTTTATTCCTTCTAGTTCATTGTTATTCTTTCAGTTTTCTTATGTTAGTTAATAAATTTTGTAGGTACTATGGTCCTTGTGAGACCAAGATACAATAACAAATTTTGTAGTTATAGTGACTCGAGTATTATGATCTATTTATATGAGAAGTTTTGATTTTGTTAGCTCTTTATGCATTAGCTTATCAATTAGTTTGAAAAAAGTATGGCAATATTTATATTTACTTGAAAAATAAATTTAATATTTCTTATAAAGATAAATAATAATTATAAATATGAAGTCAATGGTTTAAAAATTAATTATAATTTTTAATGAATTTTGATTATTTATCAATTAATTTTTTATTTACAAATTTATAATTTGTGAAGGAATTTTTCTCACTAATTTGAAGAAAGATTCTCAATTTGTAATTAGTGAAGGAAAATATTCTCTCGTTAAATAAATTTATTCCTTACAATATATTATTTGTGAGGGAATCAAGTTATTCACTAATTTCAAATAGTCCTTCTTAAAATATTATTTGTGAAAGAAACCAATCTTTCACTAAATAACAATATTCCATTACTAAATACAATTTGTGAATAAAAAAGTTATTCACAATATATCATTCGCAAAAAATATTTAGTTACTACTTAGTGAATGATACCCAATTGCGAGGAGGTCTAAAGCGAACACTCGTGTGAAGGAAATATTTCTTCGCAATAAATCACTTGTGAGTGATATAAGGCTTCTAGTGAAGGATTTGTCCTTCACTAGAGGTCATTTTTGGTGTAATGATAGCCTCCCAGGCTAAATCGGAGACTATGCGGGGCTGATGATCTCTGATGGTGGTCCCGAGCTGGTCCACAACCGCTGGTTGCTTTCGCATACATCTCATCTCATACGACCATCCGTAGTAATTCGCGGTGACGTGATGCTCAATCACAAAGATCGCCAAATGGTGACGAGAGATGCTTCGGTCAAATCGATAATAAACCTATAACAAAAGATTATTTAAAATTAAGAACAATTGATTTCGCTCATCCCAATACAACTATGTGGTGATAATATACGCTTAACTTACGTGGAACTCCATGAAGATAGTCTGCGTAAAAAGTGGCATCGTCATCACAAGATATCTTGGTGAACTGCATTTACCCCTCGGAGATCGTCAAACAAATTTAATTTAATTTAATTTATTTAAATTTAATTTAATTTATTTTATTTTATGTTATTTTAATTAAATTAAATTGAAATTATTTGATTATATTATATTTTATTCTTTATTGAATTGAATTATTTGTATTATATTATATATTTGTAAATATTTTTATTAAATTTAATTTATTTATTAAATAAAATAAAATTTGTTTAATTTTATTTAATTTACTTCAAATTAGTTTATATTTTAATATTGGGACTAATTACTAATATTATCAAAATAATTCTGATAAAATCTTACAAATGCATACCTCCTCGATGCAATTTACATCACAAATTTAGTCGGAAATTGCAAATATATCAAAATTAAAAATAGTCCTAAAATCAGTTAAATTCAAGATTGAAAACTAATTAAATTACATAAACAATGCAAAAACAATATATCTTTGCATAATTATCCATTCTCAATCAAAATATATACCAAATTTTAGCCCCAAATTTGAAATTTCAAATCCAAATTTCAAATCGAATATAACAAAATTTTAACCATATACCAATTTTCACCCTCAAATCCAATTGCCAAAGCCAAATTGATGCACATACAGTAACCAATTAAGGAATCTACCAATTTTCAGACTCAAATCAATATATACATATAATATAAAAATTATTCAATCTACTGATTTTATACATCATCATCAAAATGAAACAACATTTGAACTCATACCTTTTGGAGGTAATAAACTGTCTGGCGTGTGGTGGTGGCTGTGGTCAGCGGCTAGAATCGAAAATGGGTGGCAGCTGGAGGTGGCTCTTGGTGGTGGTGGTGGTGGTCTGCGGCTGAAGGAAGAAGACAAAGAACTAAGATGGTGGTGGTGGTGGTTGGCGGCTAGAGGGGCGCCTGGCGGTGGGGGAGAAGGGGGCGCGTGGCTGGTCGACGGTGGAGGTGTTGGTGGCAGGTGGGCGCCGAAGATGAGAGTGAAAGAGGAGAGACTGAGATGAGAGAGTGAGAGAGGAGAAACTGAGATGAGAGAGTGGGAGAGTGAGACATGAGAGATATAATTAAAACTGAGAGAATACGGGGAGACGCTGGCCTGAGTCAGTCGAATAGGTTTTATAAGATATTTTCGACGGAATTTCCTTGGTCTTTCTTGTAGTTGCTCACATACTGCACCGACTCCGAGCTAATAGCACACTAATCCGTGGAGTGTGACCCCGCACAAATTTCACAAACGAAGGCAACTATTTTCGTCCTGCTTTCAGCCAAAGTGTCTATCTTCTTTTCCATAGTCGTCATCATCCGAGATAATCACAGAATAAAGATTACCTCCAACACACTGCAACCTTGGGTTGTGGCATCCAGAGATGTAGGATTCTAAAAATCGTTAACTGCCATAGTCTCAATAAGGGTATAGGCCTCATCATAGCTTTTTGCCCATAATGCCCCTCCAAAGAATGCATCTCTGATCGGTCTCGATTGCCATCCTAATCCATTGTAGAAAGTATTGATTACCATCCAATCCGTATACCATGATCGCAGACACTTCCTTAGCATCTCTTTGTATCTCTCCATGCTTCATATAAGGACTCTCCTCGTTGCTCAACCGACATATAGTCATCTCATCTTTGCGCCTTAACCATTGGGAAGAACTTGGCTAAGAATTTCTGCTCTAAGTCCTCCCATATAGTGATTGATCCTGACGGCAAAGAATGAAGCTAACTCCTCGCCTTATCCCTCAATGAGAATGGGAACAATCGCAGTCTGATAGCATCCTCCGTCACACCGCGTTATATCGGAATGTATCATAAATCTCTATAAAGCTCAATAAGTGTTCATTCGGATCATCCGTAAGAAGACCCCCAAATGAACCAGGAAGTTCTGCGCACCATCCGAATAGTGCGGTTTAATCTCAAAAGTGTTATATCATTATTAGAATTACGCTAGATCTTTGTATTTCGCTTGGTTTATTAAGATGAAATAATCTTGTAGAGCTCTTGTCTTTCTTCTTTGCTCAATTCTACGTTCTTCCGCCATACTAATCAGAGTATTTCTAACCGAAGCTTGTAAATTTCTTCGCACACTAGCTTTCCAACCTCTCCCGTTAATGTTATCCTGCACTGGTGTTAATTCGAAATTAGAAGATCTTGTGTGCATAAAAATCTACAAGTACCTGAAATCACGAATAAAACAAAAATAGAAATGAGATAAGAATAGATATGTCTAAGTCATACAAAATAGCTTAAAATTGATGATGATTATTTAAACTAAACGCCTTTCCCCGGCAACGACGCCAAAAACTTGTTGCCTCCTTTTCAGTTCTGATAAAATAGCTCTAACTCATGCAAGCATACATGTGTCAACAAGTAATATGGAGTAAGTAGAGTATCAATCCCACAGAGAAAATTGTCAAATTCAAACTATTATGCATCAATTAAATCACTATATTCATATGCCTAGGCTAACGACTATAATTGGCGAATTAAACTAATTACAAATAACAACTAAAATAAGAATATTAATGGAATAAATCAAATCTGGAAATAATGGGATCCTAACTTCATTTAATATTTCATCTAGCTACCACTATCACGCAAGACTTGTTCACATATCACGGAAAATAATAGCGAGAGCACTAATAGAGTCATAGCCATTTTTCAATGCACTAGGACCTACTTACACAAAGATCCACGGATGATAGATTCTATGTAATCAACAATATAACCAAAATCACTATATATACACGTGAAATTGCAATCATAATTGAATTAAAGCACAAACCCTTATTTTAACTTATACGGTGAATAAGTATATGTCTATCTCATTCACGAAATACGCAAGCTATATACAATGTTCCATATATCGTGTCTATTATGAAAGACAATCCATACTCGCATGTTCATTGTCAATTCCATGCAAATCTCAAAGCGAATGGTGATCAAGCATTCATACGTATAAAAACAACCATAATAGAATTCCCGTATGATATGTGAAAGCATTTCTAACAATCAAGCATGCAACCAAACTACATATTAAAATCCGTTAGAATCCCATAATGGAGTTTAGTTCATGACTGAACCAAAAGCCATTATGGGGTCAACGCTAAACATGATTATCAAGTAAACAATTGAAAGATGAGGGATAGAACGATCAAACCCAATTGTAGATTGTAAACCAATATCAACGTTCAAATCCTCATATAAATCCAGAAAAACAATATTATAAATCCACAATGATGGAGAATCCCAAGAAGAATTAGAGAAGATGGAGTTTTGGCTACGTTCTTCGTTGGGATCTCCCTATGTAAAAACCCTAGTTACGATATGAAAAAATATGTCAAAAGTTATTCCCGTCTGTCTGACACCAGTCAGATATCGTTTAAAACAAATTATAACATTTTAATTAAAAATTAAAATAAAACAACTCAATGACTCCCCAATACGCCCGTGACGCGGCCGCTCTCTCCAGTGTATTCGTCATGCGGCGCGCGACTTATAGAAGGTTCTACACTGTCTGCTCAGGCCTCTCCTGCACCATGCAAGCGCTATGCGTTCTCTAAGTTTGTCATGCTCGCGGTCGTGCAACTTGCAGTAGGTAACATTATGCATTTGGTACTCACGCTGCACGCTGCGTCTCCAAGCTCATCTCCGCGCAGCTTCATACGATTTAGTGAATTCGTTCTACTCCACGAGTTTGGTTCTGCATTATTCTTCTTCTTCTTCTCGAAATGTCTTTTGTCCATCCATGCTTATCCATCCATGCTCCACTCATTTATCACGTCATGCCTATCCCAAACAGGCCTCGCTTCATGCGTCCCATTAGCCTTGTGCCTCTAATACCACCAAATTAAGCCGATTCTGCGACTTATTCACCAAAAGGAGTTTTAAGTAACCGCAATACAAAATAACATGAAATGCAACTAAAACAGACTGAAATGTATTTGAAATGGGCATAATTTGCGTAAATTGATATCCAATAAGTAGGTATAAAACCCACTTATCAAATACCCCCAAATTTGAACTATTGTCATTTCCTCAAGCAATGCATGCTAAATAACAAAGAAAATGCAAAAGCACTACTATGCAAAGCTAAAAACTACTATGCAAACTAGTCTCATATCATTCCAACTTAAATGTAATTTAAGCCCAAAATGCCTCAAATAATTATCCAGATTCAGGAATACAAGTTTAAACTAAACGATGGTCATAACATCATACACTTAGATAATCCATCCATGCTATAGAGATGCTGTGTGTGTGTGTAATGTTCACCAAAACTTGATTCAAGCAAAGAATATATATCTTTAACATGTTCAAAAATGTAAAAGTATAGCCTAAATTGAAAATCATGTATACTTATACAACGCAACTGTTTTAACATATCCAAACAAACTAAAGTTCAACAATGGGCTTAATTGCTTTATTACTACTCACGAGGGAGATTTTCGCTCTTTCCCGCGGTGTTTATTGCTATTTTTCTTTCTTTTTTCTCTCTTTTTTTTATACATAACTGTGCAATGCCTTATTCCATTAGGCAACACTATTACCCCTTAGCGAGCTTTCAACTAACGACTCCCAGACTATGAAAGACCTTAGGTATACTGGGTGTAAAACAATCCCCAAGCGTCTTACTCAAGTAGCCAGGGCCCCTCAAATAAGACTAAATGCACGTTATTGTTATTCGTTTTTTTTATATACATATCATACCCATGTTTTCCTAAAGTTTGAATGTCAATGTTTGTCAAGTCTACATGCATGTTCCACATTTTTCTATTTTAAAACTACATTTTCTAACAAGCAATGCAACACATAACTCTTATGCCTACAAGTGATTGTGAACATAACCGTGCAAACCGAAAGTATTTAAACAGCAACATGAATTCCATCGTGTAAAACATTATAACTACGTTCATGTTATCCAATATACTCTAAAATCCTTCACAATTCACCATCATCATTGGCTAAGCAAGAAATTCCATAAAATAAGAACTTTGTGAGACATGCAAATTAACTAAAACAACAATAACACCAAAAACAACTAAATTATTAAACTAATCATGCAAAAACTAACTACATGCTACTATACTACTCTCCAATACCCCCAAACTTATAATATTCAATGCCCCATTGAATGAAGGTAAAGGGTACAAGAAAACTTCCTAATGATCAACCGTACCACCCTCTCCTCGGTGGTGAATCAGTGGTGGATAAGGCAATGTTGTATCGAATCGAGGCCACTCGAGCATTGTTCCTTGTTGTGCAAACACCTCGGCCAAGGCCCTCGTGAGTCCTGTAGAAAATGTTCCAAAAATGTCGTAGATGGCATCGACTTTTCGCTTCAACCTTCGGAGCTGACGATCACCATGAGGAGCTTGTGGACGTGTCGAGGGACCTACCTCATTGGTCTGAGGGGGCTGCGGTGGCGGCTCTATAAATGTGGGCTGGATAATAAAACCTAGACCTTGCGGATGCGGTTCACCACCCGTCCATTCTTTGAATTTGGCAATAGTAGCATGCGTGATATCATAGCTCGGGTTCTGCAGCTGCTCGTTATTCCACGGGACTCTTTGTTGTGTACACAGCATGGCTGCCATACACGCGTGTGGAATACTCCCAACGTGTTCCCATGAATAATGCAACATGTTCTCGATGAATAAGGTGGTGACGTTAATGTACACCTTTTGATAATGCCCCATAAAATGATACCCATTCAGGTGGTTATTTCATCTTTGGTGGTGATAGAATTAATTTACGCAGATAAATGATTTCATGCCTTGGCATATCGATTCAAGGCGTATACTTCGGGAAAGATTTTGGCTCGGTCGTCCCTGTCTTATAATTCCATTTGGTGCCCTAATGCACAATTAAGAAATCACTAAGTCTAAGTCTGTCATCAAATGTGCACTGTGACCCAATTAGAAGACACAGTGGTGGTGCGTCGTTTATTCTCAAGATCGCTTTCGATCATTTGGTGGTCGAAAGTCCATTTGCACTCCCCAACCAAATGTTATCCTCCTTTCATCTCCTTAGCATTCAGCGTAGAACTCTCGCACAACCCCCATGGGAATAGGCATAGGAGTTGCAGCCAAACCAACCCAGTCTCTTTCACGTATCATATTCCATAGTTGGCCATCTTGCTTTTCAGGTTTAAACCCTCGTTCCTTCACAAAGGATTTGGCCACAATACGATAATACTCTTGCTGAGCTTCCAAACTGATAAATTTTCTGTGGTCCACAACATCCTCTTCTTGGTTACTAGAGGAAGATTCTGATGAAGAAGAGATGGGGATGGAGCGTGCTCTTTTGGGACCCATGTGCGGATGATAGAGAGAATGTAGATGAGTTGCTAGATAAGGAATAATCACTCCCGACCCCCAAACTAGTTGCTACACAACCCAAGTAGTAACCCTAGCTTTATTCTGTGCAAGAAAATTCGCGAGTTTGATTTTGAAGGTAACGAGAATCGTGGGTAAGAGGTTTATATGGGAGCTGAGAAGGCGTGTTGTTATGGGAGAAATGAAGGAGTCATTACATATATCAAGTGAAAATCCAATTAAACCACCTGATAGGTTTTAAATAATTGCATGAACGGCTCGTCGTGGCCGTGCGGTCATGGTCAGAAGAAGGAATCTTCGCGTGCGCGCAGTGGGGAATAGGATTGCTAAACCGAGATGGAGCTCTCGACTTTCACGCTTCGACATGCACAAGGCCATGATGCCCCCTTCTTGTACTATACATTATTTACTCCCAATCTGTATATCCGTGATGCGTGCACTTGAAGATACCTACATGGATATGAATGCACACTGTTAAGGCGTGAATTAACGAGCAACATAAGGACTCTACCCTACTCAAACATGTCTCGATGCCAATTCTGTAAGACCCCAATTTTTTTTTAATAAAGATGATTTTTCTATAATTATCATTTTTGAATATTATGGAATGAATTTGATATAATGTTATAGTTGTGGGTAATATTTATAAATTTTTCTAAGTATGCAAGTTGTTATAAAATATTCGATTGGTGGGAATATTCTTTTTTGTTGAATATTCGCATACAACAAGACAATCATCGGTGGATCCTGATTAATGGAATTATTATTTTGATTAAAAAACGACAAAAATATTTTATAAATAACTGGAGGTGTTATTGTTAAAACTGCTGAACTATCCGTAGTAAAAAAGTACTGATGTCTGGCGTGGTTGCGTAGTAAGAAGCACACTATTGATTATTGATGCTTACGTGAGAAGTCACTCATTTATACTCAATTATTTCTACAGTAATTGTTGCATCATATCTCTCATATTATTGATTTGATTATTGTCACAGTATCATCTGCATTATATGTTATATTATTAAATCAATAATTGAGACGAAAAAGTTATTCATATTATTAAATTGCAATATTTACAATGTCTAGAAGTTCTGTCAAAGAGAAGTTTGGTCACCTAATTGCGCGCCAATAGGGAGAAATCCTTATTGGAAAGCCCCCTCTTTCTTGGGAACAACCTGGTTGCTAAATATTGTGAGTTATAATATTAATGATGAATAAGTTCGTGTTAATTAAAGATGAATTTGATAGTTTTATTGTGTTGGGATTATTTGTGTTAGTAGAAATCGACATCTATTCCGATGATAATTAATGTCTGGAGGTTATATTGTTCAATCGGGTATTCGGGGAACTTTTTGTGTTAGAGTACTATTCACGAAGTTCTTATTCACGATTTACTATTCACCCGATTCATTATTCACTCTAGTATTGTGCATTCGAGTATTTGGGTACAATATTATTCCATGAGGAGATGTCTTAATTTTTCAATGATTGGTTGAAGTTATATTAGTGAATCAATATGGACCGTGGTGGAAAGTTATAATAGTGAATCAATATGGATCGCTAGTTTAAAATTTTAATAAGAAATCAAGATGAACCGTTGCTTTAAGTTTTAATAAGAAATCAATCAAACGTCCATTTAAAAGTAAATTAATCTGGATACTTCAAGAATTAGTTCTTATTCAATCCATTTTCTATAAATAAAGCTCATTCCTTCATTATTTCTTACGAATTCACCTTGAAACTCTGAGAGAAATAATAGAGAAAAGAAAAGAGTATCTGCTACTTCACTACTTGATATCCAAAGGTGTCTTTTACGGTGAGGAGTTATTATTCTTTCTTATTCATGAAGAAAATTTTTGTTATTCCATTCTTTATTATTCTGTTGGAATAACTTTTGTACGCTGTGACATACCCTATACTTGGTGAAATCCTTATGTTATTCCATTCTTTATTATTACGCTGGAATATCCTATCTCATGCGCGTTTCTGTGGACCGGTTCCGTCTTTATTATTACTCGTTGGAATAACTCAGTATCATGCGGACTCCCTATACTTGGTGAAATCCTTATGTTATTCCATTCTTTATTATTACATTGAAATATCACCGTCTGTGCATTTCTGGCGGACACCGGTTCCGTATTTATTATTCCATCGGAATATCCATCATGCGTTCTTCATGGGACTGATTCCATATTTATTATTCTTGGAATAACCTACTGTCTTTATCTATCACATGCCTAGTGATTTCTTTTGTTATTCCATTCCTTATTATACTCGATTGGTTAAAGTTTTGACTTATACTCCATGAAATTAGTGGAATATCCTTGATATTTAAGGCTTCATCCAATATCTTTTCATGGAAATATTCTTTTGAGCATTCTTGAATTTTACTCTACAAAGAAGTATCATGTTGACAATTTGGACGTTATTAGTTCCTGGATAAACTAATTCTTGAACTTATTTTATTGAATTCTTATATCATTGTTATCATCCTCATGTTTATATTTTTTTTTAAAATCATCTGTGGCGTGTAGTGCATAGATGGGCTTGGTATGATTATGACCAGGGATTATTCGGTATAATCATGATCGTAATGTTACAAATGATGTGGTAAAAGTCCTCATTGTCCCGTAGTGCATTGATGGACAGTTGTTGGCATAATCATGACCATTGATGAATACACGAATATCCTTGGCCCGTAGTGCATGGATAATTTATGGTCGTGACCCTAATGAATATCCTTGGCACTAGTGCAGGGATGATGTGGATTATTTATTAAGCTTAGTCTCAGCGATAAAAGTGATGAAAAACTTTTTAAATCATAAAAGATAGTAGATTTTATTCTCTACTTGACTCTTTTAATGGATTGCTTATTCCGCTGCAGTTAAACTTGTTGTCTATTGTATTTTATCAGTTTAACATTGTTGAAGGCTAATGATAATTTATCCTGCATTATCTTAGTCATAATATTTCTTACTGGGCTAGTTGAGCTCACCCTTTCTTTCACTGTTTTCTTCAGGACATGAGAACGTAGTAGGGACTAGTCGGGGAACGGAGTGATGGTCCAGATGATAGTATTAGTAGTCCTCACTATTCTATTAAATAGTGTGACAATAAATGTAATTAGGACTTATTCTGAGAGTGGATATTGTCTAGAAGACAATATTTGTATTAAAACTCACAGCTTTCTTGTTGTATATTAAAGATTGTATTTGTATTCTGCACCATGTATCTGGCGACCCAAGATGGGTGATGTATACCTATTTTGGGGGCGTCACAAATTCAGCTATGCACTCAATGACGCACAACACATACATTGTCAAAAACGAAATAGAGATGAACTAACTAAACACCCTACTGAATGAATAAAAAGAAAATAGAGATAGAAATAATGGGTTGCCTCTCATCAAGCGCTAAGTTATAGTCAATTAGCTTGTCTGTCTCTGAATCTCATGTCGAAGAAAGAATTGAGGCGACTTTTTGTCTGTCCACCTCGCCACCAAAGTAATGCTTCAATCGCTGTCCATTCACCTTAAAAGGCTTGTCCGAAATCTGATCATATACTTCAATTGCACCATGCGAAAAGACAATTTTCACTGTAAATGGTCCTGACCATCTTGATTTCAGCTTTCCGGGAAAAATTTTAAGTCTGGAGTTATAAAGCAAAACCCTTTTTCCTGGTTCAAAGGCTCTCTCAATGATTTTTCGATCATGCCATTTCTTCACCTTCTCCTTATATAGTTTCGAATTCTCATATGCCTATAATCTGAATTCATCCAACTCATTGAGTTGGAGTATTGCTTTCTCCTGCGAAGATTCAAATCAAAATTGAGCTTTCGAATTGCACAATATGCCTTATGCTCTAGCTCCATAGGAAGGTGACAGGCTTTTCTGTGATGCCCCCAAAATAGGTATACATCACTCATCTTGAGTCGCCAAATACATGGTACAAAATTCAAATACAACTTATTTATACAACAGTCGTGTAAAGTACGACAAAATACATGCTGTGAGTTTTAATACAAATATTGCCTTCTAGAAAATATTCACTCTTAGAATAAGTCCTCATTACATTTATTATCACACTATTTTATAGAATAGTGAGGACTACTAAGACACCATCTCGGACCATCACTCTCTCCCGATTAGTTCCAAATTCACGTTCTCATTTCACGAAGAGAACGGTGAAAAGAAAAGGGTGAGCTCAACTAGCCCAAAGAAAAAAATTATGACTAAGATAATGCGAATAAATTATCATTAGCCTTCAACAATGTTAAACCGATAAAATACAATAGACATCAAGTTTAACTGCAGCGGATCAAACAATCCATTAAAAGAGTCAAGTAGAGAATAAAATCTATTATCTTTTATGTTTTAAAAGGTTTTTCAACACTTTTATCATTTGGGACTCGAACAATAAATAATCCACATCATCCCTGCACTACGGCCAAGGATATTCATTAGGGTCACGACCACAAATTCCATACACTACGGCCAAGGATATTTGTGTATTCATCAATGGTCATGATCATGCCAACAATCGTCCATCAATGCACTACTGGCCAATGAAGACTTTTACCACATCATTTGTAACATTACTACCATGATTACAATCGAATAATCCTCGGTCATAATCATACCAAGTCCATCCATGCTCTACAGAAACACAGATGACTTTCAAAAAATAATATAAACATGAGGATGATGACAATGATATAATAATTCAATAAAACAAGTTCACTTAATTAATTTATTCGTGGACTAATAACTTCCAAATTGTCAACATGATCTTCGCTTTTGTAGAGTAAAATTCAAGAATGCTCGTAAGAATATTTTCATGAAAAATATCGGATGAAGCCTTGAAATATCAAGGATATTACACTAATTTCATGGAGTATAAAGTCAAAATTTTAACCAACTAAGTATAATAACGAATGGAATAACAAAAGAAATCACCATACATGTGATACTTCATATAGACAGGTTATTCCAACAGAATAATAAAAACGGAACCAAGTCAGGTGAAATTCACACCGACAGTGATGTTCCAATAGAATAATAAGTGCGAATAATAAATAATGGAACCAGTCCTGTAAAACACATGCATGTGATATTCCAGCGAGAATAATAAAGACTTTAATAATAAATAATGGAACCAGTCCTGTAAACCATTACGCAGGGCATGGGATATTCAATGCGGAATAATAAAGACGGAATAATAGAAGAATGTCACAAAACAATAAAGAAATGGAATAACGGAAGTTCTCTTCTTGAATACAAAAGAAATAACACCCCTTACAGTAAAAGAACTGAATATAAGAATAGTTAAGTAGCAGAAAACTTTTATTCTTTCTCTCTATAATTTTCTCTCTCTAGAGTTTCAGTGAATTCGTAAAAAATAATGAAGGAATGAGCTTCTATTTATAGGAGAATGGAAGTATACTGTCCATGAACGAATTATTTATGCAGAATCATTTTTTTCTCTAACTTCCATCCACTAACAATATAATATATATATATATATATATATATACACACACATGCTAAATCAATATATATATATATATATATATAATATATCAACCACTTAATTTTTTCTCCCCTATAACCAACATCAATCCCCCACCCACCCAATAATAAAATTCACTACACTCTTACACATCACTATCACACTATCACTTTCACTCTTTTTTTTCCACCACCATTTTCCACTTACACATATAATATATATATATACACATCATATACATATATAACAATTCATTCCCCTATACGTAACTCCCTCTTACCCCCATTTCAAAAATTAATTCTTCAACACATATGGGCTCCACATGTGGGCCCCACCTTTAAATAATTTTTTATCGATTATTTTGAAAAATGGGTAAATAGGGGTCCATAAAATAAGCAAAACTTCATAAAAATCACCTTAATAATTTTAACAACATTTATCATCTTTATTACAATTCACAATATTAATGGACCAAATCGTTTCCCGTGAAGAGAGGGCTTTAATATAAGGATTTCTCTATTATAGCCTTGATTAGGTGACCAAACCTCTCCTCGATGTAACTTCTAGACATCGTTAATATTGCAATTTATAATATTAATAACTTCATTATTTCAATTATTGATTTAATAATATATAAAATATCGACAATAATTGAATCAAATAACGTGAGATACTATGCAATAATTACTATAGCAATAATTGAACAAAACTGTAAGACCCCAAATAATTAATAAATGAAATTTAATTTTCTCTAATTATTATTTTGAAATAGTAAGGGTTGATGTGATTAATGTGGATAGTTATGGGTAAAATACGCAAATATTTCAAAATAAGCAAAGGGTTATAAAATATTCATTGTTGTTTGGGAATATTCGTTTGGTCGTGGAATATTAAATCTTCGTCGGGAATATTAAATGCGACAGCGCAACCACCATGTGGGGCCCCATAACGGAAAGCGATTGGAGAAAGAAAATGACAAATATAAGTTGTTTAAAAAATGGCGTAGTTATTACCGTTTTACATTGTTGGAATACCCGGTGGTTAAAAACACAATACGCGTTGTTGCAGAAGAAGCACGCGGTATTGCACCAATTATTGACTCTTTACGTGAGAAGGCACTACTCAATAATGGTTACGATAATTCTTTATTCGCTCAAAGATTTTATTGGTTCAATAATTGTTGCGTTGATATTTTATCTGCTTTGTTGTTTCAATAATTGTCATTACACATTTTTCATTATCGAAGCAATAATTCATATTATCTGAATAATATTATTAGATAACATTATTGGCAATGTCTAGAAAGTTCTGCTCAAGGAGAGGTTTGGTCACCTAATTGCGCGCCAAGAAGAGAAATTCTTATTGGAAAGCCCTCTTTTCCCGGAACCTGCACGGTTGTCGATATTGTGATTATTCTGTAATATTATTTGTAAATAATTAATTATTGATTCATATGATGAGGAAAATATTGATTTTATGTGGATATAGATGGAGAAAATTTTAATGTGACAATTGTTGAAAATTGAAATTTTATCTTTTTCTGATAAAATAATTTATTTAAATATATATTATTATATTTTAATAATATAATAATGATGATATTTTTACGATAAAAGTGAGATATATGAGTATATGTGGAGGAGGAGTATTTTTGTTGCAATAAATGTTTAAAACATATTAAACATGTCGGTGGACCCCATTTATTGACTGAAATTTGATTATAGCCTCTAAAATCACCCGTTTATGGATTTCGGCCAATTTCTGCTTGGAATTTGGAAAAACTTTCTTCTGCAAAGTTGTAGAGAATTGAATTTCCTATTAAAACTCCCGAGATTTGAATTTTCTGACAAAAGGGCTATTTATTATGAATTATTGAAGTTCCGGAGTTTCGAAATAATTTATTTTTGGAAGTTTTAAATATTTATATTAACAAAATGTTTTTTACATTTGTAAGCCTCATGAATCACATTTTAAGTTCTTTGAAATCAAGTCTAAGTGGGCGTGTATGAAAATTTTAATATAAATTAATATTATATTAAATTTTCTACTAACTTTTGATGTTCTAAGCATTTTCCTATAAATAGGTGTCTTGGGTTAGAATTGAAAATCACACCGAAACTCAAGTTTTTTCTCTCTATATTATCGGCGTATTCTTGTGAGTATTTTGAGTATTGCTATATCGGTGAAAGTTCAAGTTATAGCTATATCCATTATTCCAGTTAAAAATCTTGCCTTTTTTCAGGGGTAAGGGATATTTTTTTTTTCAGTAATGATATTATTTCTTCAATATCATTATCTTTGAAATATTGATCTGAAGTTTTTATCAAATTTGAAACTTTTGGTGTCGAGTTCTTATTCACGTATACTGAGACTATTCACGATATACGATGATTATTCACGAATCTGGCCTTATTCATGAAAAATAAAATTTTTTTCTTTTTGTCCAAAATATCTATTTTGGATACTAAACTTTCGATTGTATCCATGTTTTGATCATTCTTGAATTTTACACCACTATGATTATTTTTGAGGTATTTTTGGACGTGGATAAAACAAAGTACGAATCCTTAATCCTTAATCCTTGTCATTTTGTTTCACTGGATTCGTTTCTTTAAAAAATATTTTTCATCATCCTCAGTCTTAAATGATGATATTATTGAATATCTTTGGCTAGGAGGTGCAAAGATGAATGATTTATGATGAATATCTTTGGCTCAGAAGTGCAAAGATGAATGATTTCGATGAATATCTTTGGCGAAGTAGCGCAGATGAATGATTTCGATGAATATCTTTGGCCGTAGTGCAAAGATGAACACGTGTTTAGATGAACATGACCAATCGGTGGTGAATGTCCTTGGCACGTAGTAGCAAGGATGAATATTTGATCCCAGGATATATATTGATTGATGCTACAGGATAAAAAAATAGACGATGAACTTTAAAATTCATACATAGAAGATAGTAGTTTGCATTCTCTACTTAACTCTTCTAATGAATTATTATTTCATCATGAATATTGATTTAAAACTTGTTGTCTATTGTATTCTATTATATTTTTCCCTCGTGAAGACTAACGATAATTTTGTTGTATATTATCTTAGTCATAATATTCTTTTTGATGGGCTAGTCGAGTTCACCCTTTTCCTTTTTGTTCCATTTTTCTTCTCGGGAGGCGAGAATATAAGCGAGTCTGGTGGGGTATGGAATGAAAGTTCTAGGGAGAGTTGTTTAGTAGTCCTCACCATTGTTGTAAAATAATGTATCAATAATTATGATGAGGATTTATTTGTATGTGGATATTGTCTGTATGACAATATCTCAGATTTAAACTCACGCTTTTATTATTGTAATAATAAAGTTGTAGTTATTTCGCATGCGTGTATTGACAAACTCGTAATGGGTGATGTAGACCTATTTTAGGGGTGTCACAAAAAGCTGAGTGACTTCTCACGTAAGCATTAATAATCAATACCGTGTGCTACTTATCACGACCACGCGTATTCATCGTACTTTTACTACCGAGTAGTTCAACAAGATAATAACTGTAAAACTTTCGTCGTTATTTTCATAAAATATATTTTGTCGTTTTCTCGATCCGACAATGATAATTCCGTTATTGGGGGTCCACTAATGATTGTCTTGCCGTCGTCGAATATTTCCCGACACAAAGAATATTCCATGACCAATCGAATATAATATAACAACTTGCATACCTTACAAAATTTATAAATATTACCCACAACTATAACATTATATCAAATCCACACCATAATATTAAAAAAAATATTTTAAGAAAATTAAATATTTATTCATAAAATCTGGGGTCTCACATTTTCCACACACGAGCTGATAGGGTGACATGCCCAACGGAGTCTTGTATGCAGTCCTATAGGCCCATATTGCGTCATCCAACTTTAACGACCAATCCTTCCGTGTGGGATTCACGACTTTTTCAAGGATTTTCTTGATTTCTCGATTCGACACTTCAGTTTGGCCATTTGTTTGTGGGTGATAAGTTGTAGCAATGCGATGGTGCACCCCATACTTAGCTAACAAAGCTGTAAATGCCTGTTATAGAAATGTCTGCCTTCATCACTGATGATAGTTCTTGGAGTTCCAAATCTCGTGAAGATGCTTCTGTGTAAAAATCTGAGGACGACCTTGGCATCGTTTGTCGGGAGAGCTGCCACTTCTACCCATTTCGAGACATAATCCACTGCGAGAAAGATGTAGAGATTTTCGCAGGAAGAAACAAAAGGTCCCATGAAATCAATTCCCCAAACATCAAAAATTTCTACTTTGAGGATCGTATTCAAAGGCATTTCATTTCTTTTGGAGATGTTCCCGACTCGCTAACATCTATCACACCTCTGAAAAAAGCAGATGCATCCTTGAAAATTGTTTACCCAGAGAATCCTCGCTTGTAGACTTTCGTCATTTTATTTCACCACCATAGTGACCTCCATACACCGAAGCATGATAATCCTGCAAAATCCCCTCGGTCCTACTATACGGAATAAACCTCCTTATCAATTGATCAGAACACTGTTTAAACAAGTAAGGCTCATCCCATATATACCATTCAACATCATGCAGAAATTTCTTCTTTCGATTGCCCACCAAGTCAGAAGGTACCATTTTACTCACCAAGTAATTCGCGTAATCTGAAAACCATGGCACTTCCCCTTTCACCACAAATAACTGCTCATCTGGAAAAGTCTCATTGATCATAACATTATCATCTGCCAACCTTTCTGGATTCTCTAGTCGCGATAAGTGGTCCGCCACTTAGTTTTCGGTGCCCTTTCTGTCTTTGATCTCCAAATCAAATTCCTGCAGTAGTAAAATCCATCTAATCAACCAG
The DNA here is from genome assembly GCA_020205605.1 of Panax ginseng. Taxonomy (NCBI): domain Eukaryota; kingdom Viridiplantae; phylum Streptophyta; class Magnoliopsida; order Apiales; family Araliaceae; genus Panax; species Panax ginseng. Next base: position 3,373,639 of record CM035139.1, on the reverse strand, counting down.
GGTTTTGCATCCTTCTTTGCCATTAAATGTCGAATTGCTGCGTGATCCGTATACACTATCACCTTTGTGCCAATCAGATATGCTCGAAATTTATCAAAGGCGTACACTACTGCCAACAACTCTTTCTCTCTGGTAGTGTAGTTTAGCTGTGCATATGTAAGGGTTTTGCTGGCATAATATATCACATGAAAAATCTTCTCTTTCCTCTACCCCAAAATAAATTTTTCAACAGAATCGCAAAAGATCACACATCAACTCAAATGGTCAAAATCTGGCGCGATAATCACATGTGTTAACGTTAGTTTTCTCTTTAAGTGCTCAAATGCTGACACACAGGCTTTATCAAAGTTAAACTGTATATCTTTCTCGAATAGACTGCATAGTAGTTTGGTTATCTTGAAGAAATCTTTGATAAATCTGCGGTAGAAACCTGCATGTCCCAAAAAACTGCGAACACCTTTTACGGAAGTAGGTGGTGGCAAGTTCTCAATCGTGTCCAACGTTGCTCTATCCACCTCAAGTCCCTTCTTCGAAACCTTGTGTCCCAGTATAATTCCTTCCTGTACCGTGAAATGACACTTTTCCCAGTTCAGCACCAAGTTCGTCTCAACACATCTCTTCAAAACCAGAACCAAATTCTTGAGGCATAAATCAAACGAGTCCCTAAAGAACGAGAAGTCATCCATAAATACTCCCACATTTTGTTCCACCATATCTGAAAATATAGCCATCATGCATCTCTGAAAAGTGGCTGGAGCATTCCATAATCCGAAAGACATCCTTCGAAAAGCAAAAGTGCCGTATTGGCATGTGAAGGTAGTCTTTTCTTGCTCTTCTAGAGCTATCATAATCTGATTGTAGCCTGAATATCCATTCAAAAGGCAATAATACTCATAACATGCTAATCTGTCCAACATCTGATCGATGAATGGTAGTGGAAAATGATCTTTCCTTGTAGCTTTGTTGAGTCTACAGTAATCCATGCGCAGACTTCTCCACCCCGCCACCATTTGCGTGTTTGAATTAACTCATTATTTTCATTGGTCACAACCATACCACCCTTCTTTTAGCACACACTTTGCCGGACTCACCCATGAGTATCTCGAAATCGGATAAATTATTCTCGCGATCCACCATTTCAATTACTTCTTTCTTGACCACTTCTTTCATTATTGGATTAAGCCTTCTTTATTGCTCAACTGACAGTTTACTCCCATCTTCCAGCAAGATCTTATGCATACAGAACGAAGGACTGATCCCTTTAATATCTGTTATGGTCCATCCAATAGCGGATTTAAACTCTCGAAGCACTCGTAGCAGTTTTTCTTCCTGAAAAGATGTTAGTACAAAAGAAATAATCACAGGTAACTTTAAATCTTTATTTAAAAATGCTTACCTGAGATGTTCTGAAAGTGGTTTTAATTCAAGTTCTGGAGGTGTCTCAAAAGATGGCTTTAATTTGACCGATGAATCTCCAGCTTTTGTCAATGGCTCGACCGGTATTCCAAATCTCCTGAATTTTGGGATGACATCCAGGTATTGCACAAATTCGTCGACTGCATCGTCCTCCAATTCTGAATTTTTGGCAATGATACTTTTCAACGGTTCATAATCCACAAGACTCTGTACCTCATCCTTTACGACTCGATCCACCAAATCAACCAGAAAACAATCTTCTTCATCTGTTTGGAACTTCACGGCTTTGAAGACATTAAAGGTGACCTCGTGATCATGAACACGCATCGTAAGTTCCCTTTCTCAGACATCTATCAAAGTCTTGCTCGTATGTAAGAATGGTTTCCCCAAAGATTATTGGTATGCTTTTGTCTTCCTCGTAGTCTAAGATAATGAAGTCACTCGGAAAAATAAACTTGTCCACCTTTACCAACACATCTTCAACAATTCCCGTGGATACGTGATGGATCCGTCATTAGTCAGAATGATATGTTTGTCGACCTTGGAGCCAAGTAATCCCAACCGGTTAAACACTGACAAGGGCATCAAATTTATGCTTGCCCCAAGATCACATAAACAGTTACTGAAGTTCATATTTCCAATTATGCACGGAATTGTGAAGTCGCCTCAATCCTTCAAATGGAGGTAATTTACTGCTGAAAGCTTTTGCCTTTGCATTCCTTTGTCAAGGCTACTGTCTCAAACTCATCTAGTCTTCTCTTCCTTGACAATGTACCCTTCATAAACTTTGCGTAGCTTAGCATTTATTCCAATGCCTCGGCGAATGGTATGTTGATACGCACGACTTTTGAATACCTCTAAGAACTTGCTAAACTGCTTATCCTCCTCCGCTTGGTTAATCTTTGCGGATCGATATACTGAGGGTGAATTGGTGGCACTTCGAACTCTTAGGCTTTTCCTCTGAACCTGTTGTATCCTTCTCGACCTGCTGCGACTCAGATTTTTCCATATTTTCTTCATCAACAATCACTGCTTCTCTGCATATGCAGCGGTCTTGCATTCTTAGTGTTCTCAGGGGCGGGTGCGTGACTTACAGTGTCTGCCAGATTTTTCCCAGATCTTAATTATATTATTTGGCATTTTCCTTCCCGTCTCTTCTAGGATTTGTCTCTATGTTACTTGGCAAGGAATCTTGGGGCTTGTTGTTAAGCATGCTTGCCATCTGCCCCATCTGAGTTTCCAAATTCTTAATAGCCACTGCTTGGCTTTTAATCATAACTTCCGTGTTTGCCATGTATTTCAACATCATCTCCTCCACTTTAGATTTCTTTTCTGACTGTGGTGCAAATTTTGGAGCATGATGTTGTTCTTTGAGAGAATCCTTGAAATGGTGGTTTTGCATATCTTGAAATTGATGATTCTACCGAAACCCGACTTTTTGATTTCCTTGGTTATTCGACCAAATAAAGTTTGGATGATTTCGGTTGTTCGAATTGGTATGTGTTCAAATTGACCTTGGTCTTTCCTCAGTAGTTGCTCACATATCGCAACCGATTCGAAGCTAATAAAGACACTAATCCGTGGAGTGTGACCCGTCTGCATTTTCACAAACGAAGGCAACTATTTTCGATCTACTTTCAAATTAAAAGTGTCATCTTCTTTGCCATAGTATTATATCATCATGGCGATAATCTGCGTAATAAAGATCTACCTCTAACACACCGCAACCTTGGCCGTGGCATCCGAGATGTAGGATTCTCGAAAATCGTTAATGCCATAGTCTCAATAAGGGTATAGGCCTCGTCATAGCTTTTTGTCCATAATGCCCTTCCAGCAGCTGCATCTATAATCGGTCTTGATTGTCATCCTAATCCATTGTAGAAAGTATTGATTACCATCCAATGTATACCATGATGCAGACACTTCCTTAGCATCTCTTTGTATCTCTCCCATGCTTCATATAAGGACTCTCCCCGTTGTTGTTCTCAAACCGACATATAAATGTCCTCATCTTTGCGATCTTAGCCATTAAGCGTAACTTAGCTAAAATTTACTCAAGGCTAAGTCCTCCCATGTAGTGATTGACCACAGAAAAGAATGAAGCCAACTCCTCGCCTTATACCTCAATGAGAATGGGAACAACCACAGTCTGATAGCATCCTCTGTCACATTGTTATATCGAAATGTATCACAAATATCTATGAAGCTCAATAAGTGTTCATTCGGATCATCCGTAACAGCACCCCCAAATTGAACTGAGTTCTGCACCATCCGAATAGTGCGGTTTAATCTCAAAAGTGTTCATTCTTATTACCGGAATACCCTATACGCTAGATCAGAGCTTGCTTATATTCTAAGCGATGGAATAATCTCGTAGAGCTCCAGTTTCTTCTTTTGCTCAATTCTCTGTTCTTCTTCGCCATACTAATGTAGTACTCTCTAATCGAGCTTGTAAATTTCTTCGCACACTTAGCTTTCCAACCTCTCCCCATTAATGTTATCCTCATTTTGGTGTTAATTCGAATTGGAAAATCTTGTGTGCATAAAATCTACAAATACCTGAAATCACGAATAAAACAAAAATAAAAATGAGATAAGAATAGATATGTCTAAGTCATACAAAATAGCTTAAGATTAATGATAATTATTTAAACTAAACGCCTTACCCCGGCAACGACGCCAAAAACTTATTGCCTCTTTTTCAGTTCTGATAAAAGAGCTCTAACTCATGCAAGCATACATGTGTCAACAAGTAATACCGAGTAAGTAGAGTATCGATCCCACAGAGAAAATTGTCAAATTCAAACTACTATGCATCAATTAAATCATTATATTCATATGCTTAGACTAACGACTATAATTGGCGAATTAAACTAATTGTAAATAACAACTAAAATAAGAATATTAATGGAATAAATCAAATATGGAAATAATGGGATCCTAACTTCATTTAATATTTCATCTAGCTACCACTATCATGCAAGACTTGTTCACATATCACAGAAAAATAGCCAAGAGCACTAATAGAGTCATAGCCATTTTTCAATGCACTAGGACCTACTTACACAACATCCACAGATGATAGATTCTATGTAATCAACAATATAACCAAAATCACTATATGTACATGTGAAATTGCAATCATATCTTGAATTAAAGCACAAGCCCTTATTTTAACTCATATATTGTGAATAAGTATATGTCTATCTCATTCACGAAATCATGCAAGCCATATACAATGAACCGTATATATGTATCTTTATTATGAGTACAATCTATACTCGCATGTTCATTGTCAATTCAATGCAAATACTGAAACGAATGGTGACCAAGCATTCATACGTGTAAAACAACCATAATAGAATTCCCATATGATATATAAAACAGCCCTAGCAATTAAGCATGCAACCAAACTACATATTAAAATCCGTTAGAATCCCATAATGGAGTTTAGTTCATGACTGAACCAAAAGCCATTATGGGGTCAACGCTAAACATGATTATCAAGTAAACAATTGAAAGATGAGGGATAGAACGATCAAACCCAATTGTAGATTGTAAACCAATATCAACGTTCAAATCCTCATATAAATTCAGAAAAACAATATTATAAATCCACAATGATGGAGAATCCCAAGAAGAATTAGTGAAGATGGAGTTTTGGCTACGTTCTTCGTTGGAATCTCCCAATGTAAAAACCCTAGTTACGATATAAAAAAATACGTCAAAAGTTATTCTCATCCCGTCTTCGACACGATCGAGATATCGTTTAAAATAAATTACAATCATTTTAATTAAAAATTAAAATAAAATAACTCAAATGACTCCAGGTTATCGCATTGCGCATATGCCCTCCGATGTATATTAAATCAGCGGCATGCCGATTTACACTTGCGAAGGTTCTACATCCGTCTCCTCTTCTTGCGGGGCCGCATCCTCTAAACTTGTCATGCTCATGGCGGTACAAGAACTTACGATGAGTAACATTGTCTAATTGGTACTCACGGTAGCTGCGTCTCAAGTTTCATCATCTGCATGCTACCATGCACATCAGTGAATTCGGTTCTACTCCTCGAGTTTGGTTCTGCATTGTTCTTTCTTTGCTTTCGAAATGTCTTTTGTCCATCCATGCTCCCCTCATTTATCACGTCATGCCTATCCCAGCTTGTGCCTCGCTTCATGCGTCCATTAGCCTCGTGCCCTCTAATACCACCAAATTAGGCCGATTCCTGCACTTATTCACTAAAACGAGTTTTAAGTAACCGCAATGCAAAATAACATGAAATACAACTAAAACATATTAAAATGTATTTGAGATGGGCATAATTCGCATAAATTGATATCCAATAAGTAGGTATAAAACCCGTTTATCAATATTCCCGACGGACTTTCCTCGAAAATAAACTATTTTGGACGGAATTAATTTCGACCAGATATTTTGTCGAAATTATATTATTTACGACTGAATACAGTCCGTCGAACTTAGTTCCGTCGGAATTAAATGATTTTCTTGTAGTGAATCGTTGAACTACCTACCCAGTAGTAAAAGTATAGTAATACGCGTGGTTGCGTATAAGAAGACACGATATTGATTATTGATGCTTACGTGTAAGTCACTTAATTATACTTAATTATTACTCGATAATTCGATCATATCTCTCTATATATATTGATTCAATTATTGTCACAGTATCATCTGTATAATATTTTATATTAATAAATCAATAATTGAGACGACAAAGTTATTCATATTATTATTTACAATATTGACAATTTCTAGAAGTTTTGTCAAGGAGAGGTTAGATCATCTAATTGCGCATCAATAGGGAGAAATCCTTATCGGAAAGCCCCCTCTTTCCTGGAACGATCTGGTTGTTAATATTGTGAGTTATAATATTAATGATGAATGTTATTAAAATTTTGAATTTTAGTTCGGAGTTGAATTTGGAGACGCGGACGTGATATTTGAGTCCGGAACGATAAAATTAGTAGAAATAGACTATAAACACAAAATTTACCGGGGTTGACTTTTTGGTCAAAAAGTCAACAGTTGACTTTTTTGAAAAAAATCAAACTTCGAAAATTCAAAAATGAAATTGTTGATAAAAATATTTCAATTGTGTTGGGATTATTAGTGTTAGTGGAAATCGACATCTATTCCAATAATAATTGATGTCTGGAGGTTATATTTACCAATCGGGTAATTAATCGGATAAATGAGTAATTAATTGCTATTAATTCACATACTTATAACTATGTGTTCACATTTGTGTACTATTGATTCACATGTATGTTGTGAGACCCCAAATTTTATGAAAAAAGATTTAAAATTCTCAAAATATTTTTTCAAAATTATGGTGTGGATTTGATATAATGTTATAGTTGTGGGTAATATTTATAATTTTTGCAAAGTATGCAAGTTGTTATATAATATTCTTTTTGTCGGGGAATATCTGTACGATGGCACAATCATTGGTGGACCCCACAACAGAATTATTCTCGGATTGAGAAAACGACAAAAATATTTTTATGAAAATAACGGCGGAAGTTTTACCGTTAAAACTGTTGAACTACTCGGTAGTAAAAGTACAGTAATATGCGTGGTTGTATAGTAGCACATGGTATTGATTATTGATTCTTACGTGAGAAGTCACTCAGTTTTGTTCAATTATTTCTACAGTAATTGTTGTATAGTATCTCACATTATTTGATTCAATTATTGTTGATATTTTATATATTATTAAATCAATAATTGAGATGACAATGTTATTAATATTATTATTTGCAATATTAACGATGTCTAGAAATTACGCTTAATGAGAAGTTTGGTCACCTAATCATTGCTTGCGCTTGATAGGAGAAATTTTATTGAAAGCCCCTCTTTCCTGCAGGAACGACACAGTCGATTAATATTGTGAATTATAATAATGATGATAAATGTTATTAAATATATTGAGGTGTCTTTTTTATAAAAGTCACGGAAGTTTATATATATATATATATATTATATAAATTTTGTTTTATTAGTATTATTAATGTAATAAAATGCGAATTTTTTTATATAAAATTGAATACTTTTATAAAGTTAATTGTTTTATCGGATTATAAATAAAATATATTATATTACATTATGTATAGTATTTTGCATAGTAAAATCTTTTTATATAAAAATGAATACTTTTATAAAGTTATTTATTTTATTAGACAATAATTAGAATATATTATATTTTATTATGCATAGTATTTGCATAAGTAAATGCGTAGTGTTTGCATAGTAAAATTTTTTTATATAAAAAAGAATACTTTTATAAAGTTATTTGTTTTATTAGACAATAATTAGAATATATTATATTTTATTATGCATAGTGTTTTGCATAAAGTCTTTGCGTAGTGTTTTGCAGATAGTAAAATCTTTTTATATAAAATGTAATACTTTTATAAAGTTTTTCGTTTTATTAGATTATAAATAGAATAGATATATTATATTTTATTTTAAAATTTTTGTTTTATTAGAATATTTTATAGTAAACCAATCTGACCGTCTGTTTAAAAAGTAAATCAATCTGGACCGCTCGTAAATTAGTTACTATTCAGTCCATTCTCCTATAAATATAAGCTCATTCCTTCATTATTTCTTAAATTTCTTTGAAACTCTAGAGAGAGAAACTATAGAGAAAAAGAAAAAGTATTCTGCTACTTCACTACTCCTATATCCAGCTTTGTTCTAAGGTAAAGGGTATTATTTCTTTCGTATTCATGAAGAGAACTTACATTATTCCATTCTTATTCGTTGGAATAACTCAGATATCGCGGCTACCCTATACTTGGTGAAATTCTTCATTATTCCATTTTTATCATTATGTTGGAATAACTTTTTTACGTCAAGTACCATATACATGGTGAAATTCTTACATTATTTCATTCTTTATTATTCTGCTGAAACATCCATGTCTGCATGCTTACGCATGACCGGATTCCGTTATTTATTATTCTATTAGAATATCCTCGTTTGCCGGTCGTATTACGCTTTGACACAGTTCCATTAATTATTATTCGTTAGAATAACCTATCTGTCTTGATCCTATCGTATGCATGGTGATTTCGTTGTTATTCCATTCTTTATTATTCATTGGAATATCGCATGCTTGCGGTCTAATTTCTTTGACACAGGTTCCGTTATTTATTATTCTCGTTGGAATAACCTCTCTCGTGCGTTCTATCGCACGCCCGGTGATTTCTTTTGTTATTCTATTCTTTATTATACTCAAATGGTTAAAGTTTTTGACTTATACTCCATGAAATTAGTGGAATATCCTTGATATATGCTGCTTCATCCAAAGATCTTTTCATGGAAATATTCTTCCGAGCATTCTTGAATTTTACTCTCAAAAAGTATCATGTTGACAATTTGGACGTTATTAGTTCTGGATAAATTAATTCTTGAACTTTTTTTTATTGAATTCTTATATCATTGTCATCATCCTCATGTTTATTTTATGTTGAAAGTCATCTGTGGCACAGAAGTGCATAGATGGACTTGGTATGATTATGACTCGTGGATTATTCTTGATAATCATGGCCCGTAATGTTACAAATGATGTGGTTAAAGTCCTCATTGGCTAGAGAGCATTGATGGTCATTGTTGGCATGATCATGACCATTGATGAATACACAAATATCCTTGGCCCGTGGTGCATGGATAATTTGTGGTTGTGATACTAATGAATATCCTCGGTAGTAGTGCGGGGATGATGTGGATTATTTATTAAAATTTGAGTCCCAACGATAAAAGTGATGAAAACCTTTTAAATCGTAAAAGATAGTAGATTTTATTCTCTACTTGACTCTTTTAATATATTGGTTGTTTCGCTGCAGTTAAACTTGATTTTTGTTATATTGTATTAGTTTAACACTGTTGAAGGCTAACGATAATTTATTCTGTATTATCTTAGTCATAATATTTCTTACTGGGATAGTTGAGCTCGCCCTTTTACTTTCATTGTTCTCTTCAAGAAATGAGAACGTAGCAGGGACTAGTCGGGGAATGGAGTGACGGTCCAGATAATAGCATTAGTAGTCCTCACTATTGCTGTTAAATAGTGTGATAATAAATGTAATGAGGACTCAATTGAGTGTGAATATTGTCTAGATGATAATATTTGTATTAAAACTCACAGCATATGTTTTATCGTATTTTACACGACTGTTGTATAATTAAGTTGTATTTGAATTTTGTACCATGTATTTGGCGACTCAAGATATGTGATATATACCTATTTTGGGGTCGTCACATATGTACTATTAGGGGAGGTGGTGCAAGATTGATAATACTTGCATGACTAAATTAAAAATGGAGGTATAGATGAATGTACTATACTGTAATTATTATTTTCACATGTATAGAACTATTGATTCACATGATTGTACTATTAATTCACATGATATACTATTAAGGGAGGTGGTGCAAGTTTGATAATACTTGCAGGACTAAATTAAAAATGAAGAAAAAGATGAAGGTATTATACTGTAATATTTCGAGCCCCAAAACGTGCAATTATTGAAACTATATTTTCCTATAAATAGAAGCTCATTTTTCCTTCATTCTCACCAATTCACTAAGACTCACAATAGTAATTATAGAGAGAGAAGCTATAAAGCGAGAAGCGAGTATAGGGAGAAAGAAAGAAGTAGATACAGCTACTTCACTACTCCAAAGATCAGGTCTTCTTCCGAGACAAGGGTATTATTTATTTCATATTACGAAGAGATATTATTTTTCATATTACGTATGAATATTATTTTTGTTCAATATTAAGTAAGGGGTATTATTTTTGTTCAATATTCATTGTATTCGCTTAATATTAAGTAAGGAATATTATTTTCGCTCAATATTAAGTAAAGGGGTATTATTTATTTCATATTACGAAGAGATATTATTTTTCGTATTCGTATGAATATTATTTTCGCTCAATATTCATAAAGAATATTATCTTCGCTCAATATTCGTAGGAATATTATCTTCAATTAAATATTCGTTGGAATATTATTTTCATTCAAGGATGTTATTTTTGTTCAATATTTGCTTGAAATAATATTTTCTTCCATACTCTCGTAGTATGTAAATAATATTATTTCGCTTTGATTTTGAATTACATACTCATTTTGTTGAAGTTTTGGCTTCTATACTCCATAAAATTAGTAGAATATCCTTGATATTCTGCGCTTCATCCATTATCTTTTCAAGGAAATATTATTACGAGCTTTCTTGATAATTATTGATCTTTTCATGATTTAAATACTATTCATGAGTTACTATTTACGGAGTTCTATTCACCCGATTACTATTCACTCAAATATTATTCACTCAAGTATTCTGGCACTTTTCATGCCGCAGAGTATTATTCACGACTTCTACTATTCATGGTGGTACTATTCACCCAAATATTATTTACTCGGGTATTTGGGGTACTTTTTATGTTTCGGCACTATTCATTCAGTACTTATTCTCAAGTACTATTCATTGTGGTACTATTCAATGGGTTCTTTATTCACCCAAAAAATATATTTCTTTTCTGTCCAAATTAACTTTGATACATGAATATTATTCTTGAATTTTACTCCACAAAGCAATATCATGTTGACAATTTGGATATTTTTAAACTCTGGATAAATTTAAAGTCATTAAAATTTATCCTTGATTTTGTTTTATTAATGTTTATATCATTGTCATCATCCTCATGCTTATATTGTAATGAAAGTCATCTTTGGCTTACGTGCATAGATGGACTGTTGATTTGTATGATTATGACTAGGGATCATTCGGTATAATCATGACCCGTAATGTTATAAATGATGTGGTAAAAGTCCTCATTGGCCTGTAGTGCATTGATGGACAGTTATTGGTATGATTATGAATAGGGATTATTCAGTATAATCATGACCATTGATGATTACATATCCTTGGCCCGTAGTGCAGGGATGATTCAATGATGTGGTTTATTTATTAGCTTGAGTCTCAGCGATAAAGTTGATGAAAAACTTTTTAAATCATAGAAGATAGTAGATATCATGCTCTACTTGACTCTTCTAATGGATTGCTTATTCCGCTATAGTTGTTGATCTAAAACTTGTTGTCTATTATATTCTATCAGTTGTTATACTGTTGAAGGCTAAGGATAATTTATTCTGCATTATCTTAGTCATAATATTTCTTCTTGGGCTAGTTGAGCTCACCACTTTTCTTTCATTGTTCTCTTGTGAAAATGAGAATATATAGGTTGGGACGAGTCGGGGAATGAGGTGATGGTCCAGGATAAGTGGCTTTAGTAGTTCTCACTATACGTGAAATAGTGTGATAATAATTGTAATGAGGACTTCATTGAGTGTGGATATTGTCTAGAAGACAATATTCATTTTAAAAACTTCAAATATGTTTTGTCGTATTTTTACACGACAGTTGTATTAAAGAAGTTTGTATTTGATTTTTTACCATGTATTTGGCGACTTAAGATGGGTTATTATTATTATTATTTTATATGTGGAGTATTTCAACTTGCGTCGGATTAATCTCTCCACCCCGAACAAGACTTCCGAAACAGGCTTACGTTTGCAGTCTGTGTCCCTATACCAACTTCGAGGTGTGCATTATTTTTTTAATCTATCAATCAATATCTCAAAGTATAAACATTTTTCTTTTCAAATGTCAACATAACTCATAAAATATTACTTCATTGATCCAATTTTATTTCTCCTAATTAAATTTTGATAGTTAAATTGGCCATATTTATAATAAAAAAAAATATATTCTAAAATATATTAGATATAGACAAAATTATAACTATTATGTAAGACCCCAACTTTTATGAATAAAAATGAATTTTTCTATAAATATCATTTTTAAATATTAAGATGTGAATTTGAAATAATGTTACAGTTGTGAGTAATATTTATAAATTTTGCAATGTAAGCAAGTTGTTATATAATATTCGATTGGTCGGGGAATATTTGTTTTAATAGGGAATATTCGTACGACGACACAATCATTAGTGGACCCCACAATGTAATTATTGTCAGAATAAGAAAACGACAGAAATATCTTTTTATGAAAATAACGACGGAAGTTTTACAGTTAACTGTTGAAATAAACGGTGTTAAAAGTACAATAATACACGTGGTTGCATAGTAGAACACGATATTGATTATTGATGCTTACGTGAGAAGTCACACTCATTTATTGCTACAGTAATTGCTGCATCATATCTCTCATGTTATTGATTCAATTATTGTCATTGTATCATCTGCATAATATTTTATATTATTAAATCAATAATTGAGATGATAAAGTTATTAATATTATTATTTGCAATATTGACGATGTCTAAAAGTTCTGTATGAGAGGTTTGGTCACCCAATTGCGCGCCATAGCGAGAAATCCTTATTGGAAAGCCCCATCTTTCCTGGGAATGACCTGATTGTTAAATATTGTGAATTATAATAATGATGATAAATATTGTTAAAAATATTGAGGAAATTTTTATGAAGTATTTGTTGTAAAATGTGGCGTATTATTTGGACTCCGTTTACCCATTTTTCAAAATAGTCGAGAGAAGTTATCTTAATTTTGTTATATATATATATATATATATATATATATATATATATGTTAGTTGTTTGGTGGGATAATGGAAGTTGACAAAATGGGTGGGAAGGAATCCTACAAAAATGTATCACGGAGGAGTTATTTTTTAAGCACCGTGTGCTTATATATATATATATATATATATATATATATATATATATATATATATATATATATATATTTTTTGTTTTATTTGGTTATTAAATATTTGTTTGAAAAAAAATGCATCAGTGTGTTGCAAAATTCAACCCGTGATTTATTTTCACTGTTGGTTCGTGAAATAAAAATTTAAATAGTATCCTTTCCATTCTCCTATAAATAGGATGCTTAGTTAGAATTGAAAATCACACCAGAATCAGAGAATTATTTGTAAGACCCCAACTTTTATGAATAAAGATGATTTTTCTATAATTATCATTTTTAAATATTATGGAATGAATTTGTTATAATATTATAGTTGTGGGTAGTATTTATAAATTCTGCAAAGTATGCAAGTTGTTATATTATATTCAATTGGTCGAAGAAATTCGTTTTAACAGGGAATATTCGTACAACGGCGCAATCATTGGTGGACCCCACAACAGAATTATTGTCGGATTGAGAAAACGACAAAAATATATTTATGAAAATAACGACGGAAATTTTACCGCTATTATCTTTGTTGAACTACTCGATAGTAAAAAATGCGATGTCTGGCGTGGTTGCATAATAAAGACACGTTATTGATTATTGATGCTTACGTGAGAAGTCACTCGCTTATACTCAATTATTCTTATAGTAATTCTTTGCGTCATATCTCTCTATATTATGATTCGATTATTGTCACAAAGATTATCTCGCATAATATGTTATTTTATTAAATCAATAATTGAGACGGAAAAGTTATTCATATTATTAAATTGCAATATTTACAATGTCTATAAGTTCGCATCGAGGAGTTTTGGTCACCTAATTGCATTGCCAATAGGGAGAAATCCTTATTGGAAAGCCCCCTCTTTTCTGGGAACGACCTGGTTAATAAATATTGTGAGTTATAATATTAATGATGAATGTTATTAAAATTAAAGTTGTGCTCGGTGTTGAATTTGGAGACACGGACGTGATATTTGAATCCGGAACGATGAAATTAGTAAAAATAGACTATAAACACAAAATTTTCTGGATTTTACTATTTGGTCAAAAAGTCAACAGTTGGCTTTTTTGAGAAAAGTCAAACTTCAAAATTTCAAAATTTATATTTTTGATAAAAATATTTTCATTGTGTTGGAATTATTTGTGTTAGTGAAAATCGATATTTATTTCGATAATAATTGATGTTTGGAGGTTATATTGACCAATCGGGTATTTAATCGGATAAATGAGCAATTGATTGCTATTATTTCACTTGATTATAATAATTTGTTCATATGTGTATACTATTGCTTCACATTCTTGTTACTATTAGGAGAATTGGTGCAAGATTGATAATACTTGCATGACTAAATTAAAAATAAAGAAAAAGTTAGAAGTATTGTATTGTAATTTTTTGAGCCCCAAAACGTGCAATTATTGAAACTATATTTTTCTATAAATAGAAGCTCATTCTTCCTTCATTTCTCACCAATTCACTAAAGCTATAGAGCAATTATTATAGAGAGAAATTGTAGAGAAAAAATCATAGAAGAAGAAGCTTCACACCTCACTACTCCTATATCCAGGTTTCTTTCAAAGGTAAGGGGTATTATTTCTTTCTTTCGTCTTCATGAAGAGAACTTCATTATTCCATTTTTATTATTAAGTTGGAATAACTTTGGTTATCTTATACTGCATACATGGTGAAATTCTTCCATTATTCCATTTTTTATTATTCATTGGAACATCATGTCTACATGCTTTCTGGCAGGATCTGTTCCGCCTTTTATTATTTTGTTGGAACATCCTGTTTGTGCTTTTACGGCTTTAATTCGGTTCCGCTTTTATTATTACTGTTGGAATATCCCGTCTGCATGCGTTTTACTGACCGACTGGGTTCCGCTTTATTATTCTTGGAATAACTTTTATACATGCTGATTCTACCGCACGCTTGGTGATTTCTTTTGTTATTCCATTCTTTATTATACTCAGGTTGGTTAAAGTTTTGACTTTTATACTCCATGAAATTAGTAGAATATCCTTGATATTTGCGCTTCATCCAATGATCTTTTCATGGAAATATTCTTCCGAGCATTCTTGAATTTTACTCTCTGAAAGAAGTATCATGTTGACAATTTGGGCGTTATTAGTTTACGGATAAATTAATTCGTGAATTTGTTTTATTGAATTCTTATATCATTGTCATCATCCTCATGTTTATATTTTTTGAAAGTCATCTGGTACGTGTAGTGCATAGATGGACTTGGTATGATTATAACCGAGGATTATTTGGTATAATCATGGCCAGTAATGTTATAAATGATGTGATAAAAGTCCTCATTGGCTTTATAAAGTGCATTGATGGACGAGTTGTTGGCATGATCATGACCATTGATGAATACATCGAATGTCCTCGCCCATAAGTGCATGGATAATTGTGGTCGTGATACTAAAAATATCATCCTTGGCCAGTAGTGCGAGAGGTGATTCGATGATGTGGATTATTTATTAAAATTTGAGTCCCAACGATAAAAGTGATGAAAAACCTTTTAAATCATAAAAGATAGTAGATTTTATTCTCTCTTTGACTCTTTTAATGGATTGCTTGTTCATTACCGCAGCTTAAACTTGATGTCTATTGTATTTTATCGGTTTAACATTGTTGAAGACTAATGATAATTTATTCTGCATTATCTTAGTCATAATATTTCTTACTAGGCTAGTTGAGCTCACCCTTTTGCTTTCATTGTTCTCTTCAGGAAATAAAAACGTAGCGGAGACTAGTTGGAAACGGAGTGACGGTCCAGAGGATAACATTAGTAGTCCTCACTATTTTGTTAAATAGTGTGACAATAAATGTAATAAGGACTTATTCTGAGAGTGGATATTGTCTAAAAGACAATATTTGTATTAAAACTCACAGTTTATGTTTTGTCGTATTCTACACGACAGTTGTATTTGAATTTTATACCATGTATTTGACGACTCAAGATGAGTGATGTATACCTATATTGGGGGCGTCACATATTATAAGAAAGTACATCAAATATAATATTAAAGTCAACTTATTTTATTTCAAAATTTATAATGCATTTGTAGAATTATTAATCGTAAAATCGGACAATTTAGCTTTAAAAATGAATTAGAACAAGTAAAATTAGATGGAGAGAATATTATTATTAAAAATATTTATTCAAATATATATATATATATATATATATATATATATATATATATATATATATATATATATTCATCTTTAAAATGTGCTCAATCTATAATTCTTAAATTTTATCCATACTTAGAGCATCTCCAACAACCTCTTATCATTTTGAGGTTCCCAAATAGGTGAGTCACATCAGAAAAATTCTCTCCAATAGCCTATTCAACCTTAGTCATCAAATCTGCAACCTCCTTCTCACTCTTCAAATCTACAATTAAAGGCTAAAAACATTTATTACGCTTGATGAGTTTGATGTAAAACTCATTAAATTGAAAAGACTGATGAAACACAAAATAAGAAAATAGTAAATAATACTCTTCAAATTGTTATGTAGGTCAACAAACTTTAATTTGAAGAGTTTTTTTTTACTACAACTCTTAAATATGCTCTTATGAACTAGTGGGGGAGACAATTACGTGCGGAAGATTTGGCAAAATAATGAACAGAAAAGGTTTCACACCATTTCAGTGAGTTTATTTAAAATATACAAATAAGCAGCCACTCACAGGTAATGTTATAAAATAAATAAATAGTTGATTTGTATTCACTCGATTAAAAATTTGATTCAAGTTCAATTCAAAATATTAATGATTCAAATATGAGTAAATTTTAAAGTTCGATAAATTATTTGATCATCTTTAAATTATATTTTTTTACTGATATTTAGATCATATTCGTTCGAAAAATTCAAATTATTCGGACTCGATTCAAAATCGTACTGAACTCAATAATTAAACAATTTTTAATCAAATTTTATTTTACACTTAATAAATTTTATAAATTAAATTTAAATAACTCAATAATCCACTTCACTTAATTTATTTACGCACTTAATTAGTCAGAGGTCTATAATACTCCACGTCTCCACATTATCCAACTAATCTAGAAGAGCTGAAGATTTTAAAAGAAAATGGATAACCCACGTGACACTGTCTATGGATTGATGACTTGGCGTCGATACATTGGCTTCCTTCTTTAGTATTGTACGGACTAATGCTGAGGTATATCAAATCATCGTACGGACAAACTAGTATATTACATATGCTGATGTGACCGTGTCGACAAACTACTGACGCGCTCCCACAACTACTGACTCCCTATTCCATTTGTATAGTACTCCAGTAATAATTTGTAAATTGAAAATAGTTAAGTAATATGCTTCATAAATATTGGTTTTGTCAGTTGTGTTCTACAAATTAAATTTGATTTTTTTTTGATATTTTCATAAACTTATTTAACATTCATTTGAGGGACCTCCAAAACTGATTTACTAGTCATATTACATCAGTCTTTGTGAAAATATTAGACATATTTAAATTTTAAATTAATAATTGGTGAAATTAATTAATTAAGTTGCATTATATGTATTTAGGAATCGGTAATTTTATATAAAAATAAAATATTTTTTCCTCGCATGAATTAGGTAAGGCTCCGAACACCATACTAAGGTAAGGCTCCGGCCCAAAGAACTCGAATGTCTGCAACACTAGGAGAATCGGAGATAAAATCGAGTACAACTCCTCGGGGGCTGATGGGGGATGGTGCTATTCAGCTGACACTTGAGATATTTTTTGACAAATTCTTTGGCTTTTGTATAGATAGACGACCAATAATACCCCTGCCTCATGAGATATGTTCGGGAACGTTTTACCGACCTTTGTATGGGCCGAAGGCTTGACACTAGAAGGGATTTGCAAGCCATTGGGTTGAAGCCCATTACGAAGTTGATGGTGTTCGGGTTCGGCATCCGATCGAGTCCTTTGGGCCGGAACCTTACCTTAGTATGGTGTTCGGGGTCGGGCCCTCGAGTCCTTTGGGCCGAGGCTTAGACCCGATGACGAGTTCGGTTGAGTTTAGGCATTGCGGGTTGGGCTTCCCGCCACAGCCACGAGTCCGTGTTCTAACCATGATCGAATAAGGTAACTCCAAAGGTAGTGATTAGATTGGGATCCACTTCCACCTTTTAAGGAGATTGTGTTGGACCCAAATTATGGTAACTGCCATATTTAGGAGTCCTAATCCGTTTCGGGGAAGGATTCTAAGGTGATGGGGCACTATAAATACAAGGCCAATGTTACGATTATGAGGTAATACTTACTTTTGAGCACTAAACACTTAGCCTCCATTGGTAAAACTTGTGAACGACCTGTACTTATTCTCACACCGAAAGATCCCCCAACGACATGCTCGCCGCCAAACTTCGTGGTGATCTGTTATCGCGAGTTCTAGCGTGGATTCTCGTGGTTGGACGCTACCAAACTAAACTTAAGCGTTAACAATATAAAAATAAAATATTTTTTCCTCGCATGAATTTTTTATGTGAGATCGTTATAGACTCATGTGTAAGTATTAGTATTTATTTTCATTTATCAACTCTCTTAAACAAAATTGTACGTTATTGTCTAATTCTTTATTCAACTTCAAACACTAGACCCCTCCCCCCTCTCTCTTTGTTTGGGGTATTTTAAAGATAAATCGGCTAATTTTATATATGTAAGACCCCAAATAATTAATAAATAAAATTTAATTTTCTCTATTTATTATTTTGAAATAGTAAGGGTTGATTTGATTAATGTGTATAGTTATGGGTAAAATACGCAAATATTTCAAAATAAGCAAGTGGTTATAAAATATTCATTGTTGTCGGGGATATTCGTTTGGTCGTGGAATATTCTCGCGATGGGAATATTCGTATTTACTGGCCAGCCTTTCTTTGTGGGCCCCATAACTAAAAGCGATTGGATGAAGAAAATGACAAATATAAGTTGTTTAAAAATAACAGGCGTAGTTGTTACCGCTTACACTTTGTTGGAATACCCTGATTAAAACACAATGTCTACGTTGTTGCACAACAAGAAGATACTTTATTGCACCAATTATTGATTCTTACGTAAAGACCTTTATTCAATAATTGTTACAGTGAGTTATCGCTCTCAAAGATTTTATTGATTCAATAATTGTTGCGTTGATATTTTATATTCTTCGTTGTTTTAATAATTGTCACTACACATATTTTCTATTATCTAATAATAATTCATATTATCCTGAATAATATTATTAGATAACATTATTGGCAATGTCTAGAAAGTTACGCTTAAAGGAGAGGTTTGGTCACCTAATCATACTACAAGAAGGAGAAATTCTTATTGAAAGCCCTCTTTCCCAGAACCCACGTTGTCGATATTGTGATTCTGTAATATTATTTGTGAATAATTAATTATTGATTCATATGATGAGAAAAATATTGATTTTATGTGGATATAGATGGAGAAAATTTTTAATGTGACAATTGTTGAAAATTGAAATTTTATCTTTTTACGATAAAATAATTCATTTAAATATATTATTATATTTTAATAATATAATAATGATGATATTTTTACAATGAATGTGGGATATATGAGTATATCTGGAGGAGAAGTATTTTTGTTACCAAAAATATTTAAAGCATGTTTTATGTGTCGATGGACCCCATTTCTTGATGAAATTTGATTATAGCAGTAAATCGCCTGCTTATGGATTTTGGTCAATTTTTGTTTGGAATTTGGAAAAATTTCTTCCGTAAAGTTGTAGAGAATTGAATTTCCTATAAAAATTCATGAGTTTCAATTTTCTCGACAAAAGGGCTATTTATTGTGAATTATTGAAGTTCGATGTTCAAATAATTGATTTTTGGAAGTTTAAAATATTTTAAATAACAAAAACATTTTTTCATTATGGTGTTATTACATGTGTGTGTTGAATGAGCTGAATTCAGTTCTTGAAGGTTAGGCGTAGAAAAATTTAATTTATATATTAATATTATATTAAATTTTCGCTTTTAAATGTTCTAAGCATTTTCCTATAAATAGGGTGCTTGGGTTAGAATTGAAAATTACACTTAAATTGAAGTTTTCTCTATATATTATCGAAATGTATTCTTGTGAGTATTTTGAGTATATTTTGAGTATTGTTATACTCTGAAGTTCAAGTCATAAATATCCCTGTTTCAAATTAAAAAGATTGATCTTTCGAGGTAAGGGATATTTTTTTTTCGTGATGATATTATTTCTTCAATATCATTATCTTTGAAATATTGATCTGAAGTTTTATCAAATTTAGAACTTTTGGTGTCTGAATTACTATTCACGATACTGTGACTATTCACGATATCTTACCTTATTCACGAATACGACACTTATTCATCAAAAATGAAAATTTTTCCTTTTCGTCTAAAATATCTATTGTGGATACTAGCTTGATTGTATCCATGTTTTGATTATTCTTGAATTTTACATCACTATGATTATTTTGAGGTATTTTTGGACATGGATAAAACAAAGTACGAATCCTTAATCTTTAATCCTTGTCATTTTGTTTCAATTTGGATTCGCTTTTTAAAATATTTTTCATCATCCTCGATCTTAAACGATGATATTATTGAATATCTTTGGCCCAGTAGTGCAAGAGATGAATGATTTCGATGAATATCTTTGCCCCTGTAGTGAAGTGCAAAAAGATTGAAAAGTGTTTAGAGGAACACATAATTAATCGTGAATGTCCTTGGCCAGTAGTCTGAGGATGAATATTTGATCCCAGATATATATTGATTGATGTTACAGGATAAAAAATAGACGATGAACTTTAAAATTCATACATAGAAGATAGTAGTTTTGATTCTCTACTTAACTCTTTCTAATGAATTATTATTTCACTGTGAATATTGATTTAAAACTTGTTGTCTATTGTATTCTATTATATTTTTTCCTCGTCAAGACTAACGATAATTTTGTTGTATATTATCTTAGTCATAATATTTTTTACCTGGCTAATTGTCAGCTCACCTTTTCCCTTTTGTTCCATTTTTCTTCTTGGGAGGCGAGAATATAAATGAGTGCAGCCTGGGTATGGAATGAAGGTTCTACAGAGAGTTGTTTAAGTAGTCCTCACCATTTTTGTAAAATAATGTATCAATAAATGTGACGAGGATTTATTTGAGTATAGATATTGTCTGAAGATAATATTTGTATTCAAACTCACAGCTTTTACTGTTGTAATAATAAAGTTGTAGTTGTTTCAGTATCATGTATTGACAACTCGTGAATGGGTGATGTATACCTATTTTGGGGGGCGTCATATATATATATATATATATATATATATATATATATATATATATATATAGAGAGAGAGTAAGGATCAGTCAGATACCCTTATCTTATCGATCACTCGTGCTCACCTCCCTTTAATGACGGACCGACGACGATTTGATTTTTGTACATACAACCGTCGCCTATATTTTTAACGACGGACAACATATAAGCGTCGCTAAAAGTATAGACGACGGTTGTATGACCGAACCGTCAACGGTCCGCCGCTAAAAAAATGAGAGTGGGTGAAGAAGATAAGCTAGATGATTGATCCGGAATGCCATATATATATATATATATATATATATATATATATATATATATATATATATATATATATATAGCCAATTATATTCATTTTTGGCCAATATATATTCCTTAAAAACTCCGGATCGATCTACTTGTCCTCATTTATTAATTTACAAAGGTAAGGTTTGAAGGTTATGAGTAATATATGGTTGTGGTCCTTGTGGGTGTCCCTCCTGCCCTCACCCATACTTTTAGTCTCAACAACAATAATAAAGACAATAAAAAAGAAGACGAGGAATATTTATTTTTAGAGATCCGGTCAAATTAAAATAAGGGGAATAATATTTTCGATTGGAGAAATCATATAAATGTATGAAGCTCAACAAACATGTATGTATATATATGTATGTTACACATTACATTACGCTAGATATCAATCAATACTCGTTTCCAAAAATATAATTATATTAATTGGCGCAAAATTATTTGAGAGAGACAGCTTAAAAATATTTATGGTTTGAGCATGCATATATATATATATATATATATATATATATATATATATATTGTGTAGTGAAACTTAATTGTCACTCGTTCCCTAAAAGGTGATAGTTTGAATTTTATGCACCTCCGATCCAGTTCTCGCTCTACAGTGCTTAATTAATTCCCGTCCTTGATATCTTTTCACAAAATGCTGGATCATTATATATTATAGGAGGAGTCGTAGTATATATATATATATATATATATATATATGAGTATTAGTAGTAATTAATTATTACTTATTACTACTACTACTATTACCTACCTAGAATATACTCTTTATATATATATATATATATATAGTTGGGGTCTCTAGATGATAGTGCCACTTGTGAGCTTAATTGCCTAAAGGAGAAAAACAAGATGAGGTTCTTTCCTTAATCATTCATGTCCTTTGCTCCGAACTATATATATATATATATATATATATATATATACTCAAGCAAAACATAAATTATTATTCATCATTAATTCTCTGCTAGAAAAAATTCTTTGATATTTCTCTTTTCATCATCTTTATTTTCTATCTATGACTAGCTAGCTAGGGTTTATATTTCTACCAGCTGTACTTTCTAATTTGTTATCCCCATCTTCGATATCCACTATTTTCTTGCTTTCCTTTCAGATCTGCTTAATTTTGTCTAGGTTAATTTCCACTTTTGGATCCGATCAACTTCCATCCCTAGCTAGCTGCTATATACAGCCTGCAGCCCCCTAGCTTTAAATTCCATATATACTTAGAAACTTAACTAAGCTGCTGAGATTTTCTTGGAAACCCTTATAATTAATTAATAATTATATTTCTTGGAAATCGATCGATCGAGGGAATGGTGAGAGGAAAAACAGTGATGAAAAGGATAGAGAATACAACAAGTAGGCAAGTGACCTTCTCAAAGCGCAGAAGTGGACTCCTGAAGAAGGCCTTTGAGTTATCAGTTCTTTGTTGTTAACGCCAGGATGTTTCTCCACGTCCCAATCACGAAAGACGTCCTGATCCTGCACAGTAAACACGACAAACACCACAAGTTTGACGGCCTCGGACCACGTGATAGTTCGCGCGTGAGAGTAAGTGATGTTCTGCTCACGAGTTAACTCGAAGAGGATGATAAAATCTAGTGTAATGAGAGAAATTATTATTATCGCTTATGTGAATGTGTATATATCAAAAATGTATTCTCCTCAAGTGAAGACTTACTCACAAGAAATAATATCTTTGCTTGGATTATCATCGTCCACCCACTACCATCCGACATATATCCCCGATTTGGTGGGTTCTGGAATCGCATTTGAGCTTATTCATCGCTTTTGCCACTCGCTCACACCGCCATACCGAATCGTAATCCCATCCACATTAATGCATGGCGGATATCTCTTTGGTCAATCAATATACTATATCATCATTATGTCAAAGTAATAGATATTAAGTGATCCGATGGGTTAATCCGATGAACCAATCTTGGTCCCATAGGATTAAATAAAGCTAATACGAATGATTGGGCCCAACGAACCCCATGACTTAATTATAAAAGCCCAATGGATTAAATTAATAAATGAGCCCAATCTACCCTACCAAATAGAGAAATATCACGACCCAACATTCCCAGGTCTTTTATTAAGCAGAGGTTTAATGAAAGAAAGATATAAGTGAATCGGTCCGAATAAAAGGAATTATAATGAGATCAACAAAGGACCAAAATACGATTTACCAAAGCCCATCTGGTGAACATCAAATAAGAAGATTAATTAAGATCGAAAGTCCAATTGAAGAACCTGCTTCAAATTAGACATACAACAACAAATATTTCACCGCCTCCCGAATTACTCGCACTCTTCGCCACAAAAACCATTTTCTATGAATCTAGGCGAAGTCACATGCATGACACCGATGATCATCGGTTCGACAATAATTTATCATGGGCCCGATGGGTGAAGGAGTGAAATACCGGATCAAAGGAAGTTGAGATTCACCATCAATCTGAATCGATCGATTAATATTAGTCATCTGCAAGTAAACATCGCTCTCCGCACCTCCGCCTAAAATATAAAGATAGAAGAGATCAAGAAGATACCGAGAATGCCAAGAAAATGCCAAGAGATAACGACATCCTAAGTCTCATGTTGGCAAAAGAAAGAAACAATCTTGATATTGCTTCTTCAACAATGATTGCCTTCTAAGGATATCAACAAGATCAAAGAAGAATCGAAAACGACCAAGGCCACTCATCGGTCATCATCGATACAAATATCGATCCGTCTGTTTAAAGGATCAAAGCATCTTGCACATCGCCGTAAGACGAAGAAGAGCTCAAAGAGCTTCGCCCCTTAAGAATTTGAGTCCAACCCGATCAAGACCTTCATAAGAAATCCAAGTAAAGATACGTAAAATCACGAGATGGACGATGAGATCGACCATATGTAACGCCAAAGTAGATGAAATTTGCCAAAGTAAAGGCAAGAAAAGCTCTGCCAAGGTAGATCCATCTCTTTAGACTCTTTAGATGGTGACGACGATGACAGGAAGAAGCTCAAGATGACCTCTCCTTATCTCTAGTTGTAGAACTTTCTCGTGAAAATTCTAACTTTATGTAAACAAAGCTAATATTTAATGAAATATCAACTTCATGCCTTATTACTTCATGTGAACATTTCTTGTCAATAATGGATCATCAATCAACTTGAAAACATAAAGGTGCCTCTTATTTTAAAACCGTTAATCAATAATTAAGAAACTATATATATAATGATTAAGAACAATGATAATATAATCCAACTCAACACTTGAACAAAATAAAGTAATGCATACTTATCGCTATCAAAGTGTGAGATCGGTCATATGTGAAGTGAATTCGGTGATCCTCCTCAGACCATCAAGATCTTGCTCACCACCGGGGTAGAACAAGTATATAAGGACCAAGATATAAGGATCAAGATATAAGGACCTTTGTCTACCACTCGGTCCGACAAAGTCTAAGAATGACACTTGCTACCACGAAGGGCCCGACAAAGTCAAAAGATGACATTCGCTTACCACGAAAAGGCCCGACGAAGTCAAAAGGATCACCTACCAAGAGGCTACCATCGAATGGTCACGAGTCCTCCCAACCTCCTATCAAAACCAAAAGATGACATTCGCCTACCACGAAGGGCCCGACGAAGTCTAAGTGGCGACAATTGCTTACCCCAAGGGCCCGATAATGCTAAAGTGACGACAATTGCCTACCCCCCAAGGGCCTGACAATGCCAAAGTGACCACTGCCAAGAGGCTACCATCGAATGGTCGTGAGTCCTCCCGAACCTCCTAACTCCGAGGTGGCATTTGTTGTGCTGCTGAATATGGATGAGCTACTAAGTTCCTTATGAATGTTTTAAACTTCGATCCCACGAAATGGCGTTTGTTAACCCGATCCCTGTGCAATGGACCGAAAATTTACTACCCCCAGCATGCGAAGAGGTATAGGAGATAAAATCGAATATAGCCTTTTGGTGGTGATGGATCGAACCATTTGGGTCGATAAATATCCGCATTTAACCCTCCGAACAACATTTGTAGCTTTTGGACGGCACCAAATTCCTCAATAGTGGGAGATGGGTCCAAAGTAGAATACCCAAGTCTTTTCACGTCAATCCCCGCTTCTTTCAAGAATATCGTTCTTAAGTGCTTTAGTAGTCAACAACTTCGCCAAATAATTGTCACGAATATCTTTGTGAACTTCCCGACAAACACACCCTGCTTCGGATGGAACCAAATGTTTAAGTAATGATGACGAAAAAGGTCCTTCGATAAAGATTCTCATCAATGAGAACAAAATGGACACTCTTGTACTTGGTCTTCTTTGCCAAAGATCTCGATTCAAAGAAATGACGCCATCTGTCGTCAAAGTTATAAGCATCTGTAGTGGCCAGCTTCGATAATGCACCGGCGGTGGAATTATTATTGTGATCGACTCCTTGATAACCTGTTATACTGATGTCCGAAATAGAATATCCATCTGCATGCAATATCCACGAACTCTGCTTCTGCTGAAGAACTGCAACGGCTTTGTCGGACTCCTCAGCTGCTTTCCATCTGGAGCTGCAACCTTAGATGGATTTCCCCGAAGACAAGTGCCCACAAGGCGGTGTGCCCTTAATCGACTTCCTGGAGTGTGATTTTTGGATCTACTTTTGAAACTTTCACATCGTGGTGAGCCTTCGCCTGCGCGACCATAATCCCAAAGACCAATAGGTCGGAATACCCTTCTCACCAATCAATCAGAAAAATGGTCATTGGGTCTTCATCTACTCGCTCACCATAATCCCAAAGTCCAATAGTAAGGCGTAATACCCTTCTCGGTCAATCAATCGTGAAAATGGTCATGGGTCTTCATCTACTCGCTCGACCATAATCCCAAGACCAATAGTATAATACCTTCTCATCAATCAATCAGAAAATGGTCATTGAGTCTTCATCTACTCGCTTTGACCATAATCCCAAGACCAATAGGGCGGAATACCCTTCTCATTCAATAAATCGTGAAAATGGCCGCTGAGTCTTCATCTACTCGCTTTGACCATAATCCCAAGACGAATAGTATGAATACCCTTCTCATTCCAATAAATCGTGAAAATGGTCATTGGTTCGCTTTGATCCCGGAAGGCCTCGAGACATGTCTTTAAAGTGTAGACTTTTTCTAATTTGATCGGTCATCGGTTTGACCACTTTCAGATAGGATTCTAAGCAAGATGCCTTCTACCCTTTTCCGACTATGGTCAGTATTCTCCGGGCAAAGAAAAATCAATCTTATTCCAAAGATCATCCTCGGGCTCTCGAACGAGAACCTCGAAAACCTCGCTTGGAAGCAGTATCAAAGACGAAAGTGAGCATTCTTTGAAGGACCCAATCAATCTTTGACAGATACTCATCAGGTAGACGCGAAGTCATAGCCATCGGGTATCCTTTAAAGGTAATCGCTTTACTCTTCTTCACCATGGATTCCGGCGTAGAAAGCAGCCTACAATTTGTGATTGAAAACTTCAAGAACACTAGAACACCCCCCTTTCTATGCTTAATGTTAACGCCAGATCTTTCTCCACGTCCCCAATCACGAAAGACGCCCCGATCCCGCACAAGAAAAACGCGACAAACACCCACAAAGCTTCGATACCGAATCACCGAGGATAGCTCGCTTTCAAAGCGTGAGAGTAAATATGTCTGTTCACAAGGTTAACTCAAGAGGATGATAAAATCTAGTGTAATGAGAGAGATTATTATTATCAGTTATGTATGTGAATGTGTATATATCAAGAAATGTACCTCCTTGTGAAGACTTACTCATCAAGAAATAATATATTTGCTCGGATTATCGTACACCCACTACCATCCGATATATCCCTCGATTTGGTGGGTTCTGCCGAACGCATGGAGCTTATTCATTGCTTTTGGCCGCTCACACCGCCACCCGTAATCGTAAATCCCATCCACATTAATGCATGATGATATATCTTGGTCAATCGTCATACTATATCATCATTACAAGTCAAAGTAATAGATATTAAGTGACCCAATGAGTTAATCCGATGAAACCGGCCGGTCCTATAGGATTAAATAAAGTTAATATCGATCGTTGGGCAACGAACCCCATGGCTTAATTATAAAAGCCCAATGGATTAAATTAATAAATGAGCCCAATCTACCCGGTCCAAATAGGAGAAATATCATGACCCAACATTTGTGATACTGAAGTTGCACTTATGGTCTTCTCTCCAACTGGGAAGCTCTATGAGTTCTCCAGCTCATCTAGGTACCTACCTACATCTTTTAATTTCTACATATATATAATGCTTAATTCATCTCCATCTAAACCTTCATAACCAGATCGATCAATCACTTTTTTTGCAAGTTAATTTAATTTCCGCATCGAATAACATATGGGCTTAATTCTTAATTACTTCTATATATGTATTTATCATTGTACTATATATCCTGATGATATATAGTATTACTTTTCTTACACAAGCTGCTAGCTTAACAAGTACAAGTACAAAATCATCTCAGCCTCTTATTTAATTTCTGCACAAATATTAGTCGTCCTCTTATTTCTTTTCTAGCCAGCCAGCCAGCCAGCCAGCTATATATATATATATATATATATATATATATATATATATATATATATATATATATATATATGTGAGTATTAAAACTTTTTTCTTCTTCTATGGAATCGAATCTTACGTACTGATTTTGTTTCTATATATGAGTGCATCTGGTCTTAATTAATTTGAGATTAGTTTGTTTGCTTTTCTCAATATCACTAACCCCACAATATTTCTCAAAGGGTATTGTGTAATATTTACCCTAAGTAGTGGAGATGATATTAAGATTTGAGTACTATAATAATTCCAAATATCAAGATTGTGGATCTATATTAATTCCAAAAAAATTAAAATAAAAATAATACTATAGTAAGGAATCATTTTATGCGAAATATGAAACAATTAATACTACCTCCGTCCAAAAAGATAAGAGTAAATGACTTTTAATTTTGTTCAAAAATATGAGCAAAATGAATTTTTAAAGTATACATATACAAATGAGTGCTTCATTGCTCAAGAGGATAGCTATCTACTTAATTCTTACATTTTCAGTAAGTAGTTGTTATATATTTTGAAATATAGGGAGTATAGTTTTGAAGTCTACATATATATATATATATATATATATATATATATATATATAATACAACATATTACATATCAATACAACAATTTTGAATTCTACATATGGGAAGATGGGAAGGTACAACAAATTTAAATTTCTCTTGTACGTTGACCTCATTGGGAAATTAAATTGTCTAAATGAAAGCATGCTTTTGTACAAAGGTTAGCTAGTACTTCTCTCTATATATCTGTTTATATTCTTCTACATTCAGTGTTTGTAACACACCACCTAAATACATTGTATAAGTAGATAAATTTTTCTCAAAGGCTTAGTTCATAACTATCTTATATATTAATTCTGTACTTTTCTTCAAACTAGAGAGTATTGAAGCTTCTCAGAAAGAATGGTTACAGATGCATATTAAAACTTTTGTTTGGACACTTTCCCTATATATGCAGCACTCAACAAACAACTATATATGGAATCTTGCTGCTCTCTATTCTTAAAATCGCTGCGTTTAGATTGAAGTAATGAAGGTAGGAATGGAACGACACATTCTTATAGAATGGAAAAAAATTGTGTGGCTGCAGTTGGAATGAAATGAACCATTCTTATTTCTGTCAAATTTATAAATTTTATTCTTTGGAAGGTGGGATAGCGACGAGATCTCGGGATCAGAGGTGAAAATTTCAGTGAGGGTTTGAGGGAAAGCAAAGAGAAAAATGTGATTAGCGGAGGAGAGGGGATGCATGTAGTGAAGTAAGTTTTAAGTTGAATTATTTTCGACGAAATTCTGTTAAAAAATTAATTCTCTCATAAATACGGTATTTTCAGCATAATTAATGTCGGAATTATTATTATTTTTGTCAATCTTATGGCTGGCATTTCTATTTTAATTTATGTTGGACAAAATTATTTTTGAGAGAATATTATGCCAAAATAACATAATTCTGAGAAAATTTAGTCGTGGAAAATTATTTCGGCAGAATTAATCTGTTTTCTTGAAGTGAGCTATTTTATAATATTCAGATTGGTGGTTGTTTTACTAGCGGAGACCAATGTATAATTGCCTATTCAAGCTACAATGGATATTGAATCAAGGCTCCTCTTAGATCTTAGAGCTTGGGGAGATTAATTAGTAGATGCAAGCTCATTAATTGACTTCAATACTAGTATTTGCTTAATAATCACTATGACAAGGGGTTGAGATATAATTAAAAGTTATTGGTAATAACAATTCCATCTACTAGCTCAATCGCTGAAGGGTACGTCTCCTTTTGGAACTCCACAAAAACCTTGTGACACTGCAAAAAGACTATAAATAATCACACGAATTGAATTTGTAAATTTTACAATCACATAAATTTATAAAGGTAAAATTGATTGAGCAGTTACAATATTTTAATAAAATCTTAATAGTAAGACTTAATCCTAAAACACCCGAAATCAATATTTAAATACTAAATAATAAGCTGAAAATCCTAATTACGAAATGACTAGCAAAATTACGAAAAGACCAATAAGTTCAAAATTAGTAAAACTTTGGAAGGCCCAAACATGACTTTCTAGATCTCTTTTTGGCTTGAAACAACATCTGTTATGGCCGAAGGTGATAAATCTTGTAACTTTTGGTGAGAGTTTTGATTTGATATAATACGAACTCCCGTAATTCCTAAAGGATCAGAAGTTATTATCAAAACATAATTAACTCCTTTTGGAAAGTTTTTTACTTTCCTTTGCGCACGGTGTCACCTTCACAATTAGAGACACTGATTTTCGAACAAGGAACTGATGGACAGCAAGTGGCATGGTTCAACTATCAGCAAAATGCAGTAACCTTTCTCCGTTCCTTAGGATAGGGTAAAGTAGTATATTTTGCTATATCTGGAAGAAAAAAAAAAAAGTTGCTAGGGAGTCCAATATTGGGTGGCTTACGATCAGCATTAAACTAGTATAGTTCCATGCATGTTAACTAGTCTAGAGGTTTTTTTTTTTTTTTTGCAAAACCAAGTTTCACTAGTTTGGTTTTAAAACTTTAATGTATATCTGGTAATATGAAATTTTATTTGTGTTATGTTTGGAACTTGAAAAATAAAAGGAAAGAAAAAGAAAAGGAGAGAAAATTGAAATCCAAAAACTACATATTGACAGTTTTGTAGTTCAATAAATATATATATATATATATATATATATATATATATATATATATATATATATATATATATATATTCATTTATGAGTCATGAGTTCTTGCCAAATATTTGGTTTTAGTTTAAATGCCTTTAATAATTTTGAAAGGGTGCATGCATGAGTAACCTATGACATAAATAATAGATGTGATAATTAAACATGAAAGTTGAAAAATGTTTCCAGCACTATTTGGCCTATAATTAGCCAAGCAGCTAGGCTTAAGAGTTCAAACGTTCCTCCCTCGGAAGTTCTATTGTAAAGTAGTTGTTGTGAATACTTATCATCAGAAAATAAACTTAATTAAGTACTAGTTTTTATATGTGTGTGTATAACTTAATTGTGCAATATTTAATTTCTGAATTCCTTCAGGGTTGATCAGTGCGCTGGGGGAAAATAAATTTTACTGCAAATAACGGTTGAAGAGAGTTTAATTTGAAAGATATTGTCGATAATAATTGATTTTCACTGATTTTTATTCTTGAAGTTGCTTTCAGTACTAACAAGACGATAGAACGGTATCAGAAGAATGCCAAGAACCTAGGAACAGGCAAAAGTGCAGCAGATGAACAACATATGCAGGTTAGCAATTCTTTTCCCAATACTGTTAGTTAGCAACTGATATGCTTTTTGTATCAGTTTCGATCTGTTTCATTAGTAGCAAAGTATTAATGTTTAATTATATAAGTCCATATATACTATTGGGTTTACGATACTAATATCCACATGCATGGCTCTGGTGTCATGTTAACAAGATTAAGATTGATTGTCGAACGCTGCTATTTGATAATTAATTACAACAATGCTACTATCACATAAAAAAAAAGTCACATAAACACACATACATACTGTAGGCCCCCGCCTGACATGTAGGGCCCGCAGTATATATGTATGTGTATATGACCTTTTTTTATGTGTATGTGAGCATTATTTAATTAATTAAGTCTATTGATACATACCATACCATGCCATGTTCAATTCCTAGAGTTGCAGGCATGCATAATTGATATATATATATATATATATATATATATATATATATATATATATATATATATATATATATATATATATATATATATATGAGAAGCATTACCTAATCCTTGAATTTTGTGCAATTATAGCAAGTTTTTAATTATGCCCAACTTCTCTTATTAATTTGTTTTCGCTTGCTATAAGGGAGCTCGACACGTACGTATAGCCTCTTCAATTATATAACTATGTTCAAGTGCAAATTAGGATTCATGTGACCTAATTGAACTAAATGCACAATTAGGGTTCTACGGTTTCATTAAATGTATAAATTAGGGTTCACATGACCTAATTGAATGAAGACGGAAAAGCCAGAAATAAATGTGCTAGACTCGGGAGAAGTCTGCACGTGTCCCGAGGCAGAAGCCTCGTGGAGGCGGCTCGTTTTGGGAATTGATTAAGGAATTGGATCGGTGGCTAGAAGGACATGACGATATGAACATTATTCTAATGACTAAAGGGTATTTTTAGAATTTTCTTGAAGACATGTGTCTGACATGTGACTACTTAAGTTTCAGGAAACTCTATAAATACCCCTTCCATTCTAAGAAGGGGGACTCTTTGTTGACTTAAGACTTGGACATTCCATCTAAAAGCACTAAAGGCTTGGACATTCTTTCTAACACGGTTTCCAGATTATAAGAGTTCTGCCACATGTCATTGGAGTAATCGCCCACATGTTTTTCTCCGTTCTTCAATCAATCAACTAATTTCGTGCTCTTCATGAATTGTTTTTCTCCCCAACCAACACGAAACCCTAACTAACAAGACACGATTTTCTTGCCCACAATAACCACATGAATGCAGAGAATTGATCAGATCTCTTATGTTGATACTTAAAAATGGTCACTGCCATATAAAGCCCAGACGTACAACCAACTAGATTCTTTGAATGTTTGACCAATTACTCATGGGCGCCATAAGTACACATGGAAATGGCTGGGTGAACAAATAGACCACCCTTTGATAAGTGTGATGAACTCCTATGAAGAATGGCCAAAATGATGAATTCCGAAAAACCTGAGATTAGGGTTCCATCCCCAAGTTATGGGTTTACGAGGGCACTCCCCCATTGTTATGGAATGACTGAGCTTCAACTCAAGATACAGATCTATGGGTTAGATATGTCCCCACGGATGATGAATTGAAGGCGAAAGCTCGCCTTGGGAAAACGTTAAACCTGGTTAATATTTTCTTGTAAAGAATATAAGGGCCCAGACATGAATGAGGCAAAACCCATTTTAGAGAAATGAATTAAGGTCAAAAGGGCCTTTTGTTATCCATTATGAATGTGGCTAAGGGCCCATTCTTGAAGGAATTATTGGTTCTAGAGTGGTTCTGGAGGATGTGGGGGAAAGTATTCGATCACATTAAGGTGACTTGGCATATCCCAAGTGGCATCAATTTAGACTAAGGGTGATGCTAATGGGCTGACTTGATAACTAGAAAGGTGACTTTAGACCTTGAATGGACTCTCTTAGGGTGACCTACCTTATGAGTACTGAAGCTCTCAAAAACACCTTTTTAATTACTTGAATTAATAATAATTCTAAAATTAATCAGTATTACGTATACGTACTTTGGCAAAAGCATATACTAGCATTTTATCATGAAATTTGTATAACACTCGCAAAAAGCAGTACTGGTTAATCTACTTGTACATGCAGCATCAGAAAGAAGAGGCAGCAATGATGACCAAGAAGATTGAGGATCTTGAAGAGTGTAAAAGGTATGATAGAACAAATTTTGAGATCTTATTGACCAGCTATATATATTTAGTTAGTTTTAATAGGAATTATATAGAGTGAACTTATAAAAGCTAGCTAACAGCCTAACACACACACACACACACACACACATATATATATATATATATATATATATATATATAATGCAGAAAGCTCTTGGGGATTGGTTTGGAATCTTACACTACAGATGAGCTACAAGAGGCAGAGACACTTTTAGATCAAAGTTTAAGCAATATTAGGGCAAGAAAGGTATATAAATACGTACTTAATTGCTTAATATCAATTTAACGTGTTCCCTATATTGCCTCCAATCAGAAAATCTCATGGTACTATATATATATACATATTCTTAGTCATATTGCAAATATAAAGAATATTGACCACTCAATTCTCTGCGTCCTTCTTGTTGTCAGCGCCAGTTGTTTAAGCAGAAGATTGAGCAGCTGAAGGAAGAGGTATGTATGTGTTTATGTGTATATATGTGTGAGAACTGACATCGTAACATTTTCCCTTGATCTGTTAAAAAAAAGTACTGTCATTTTTCAGTTTTATTTATTCTACAAAAAAGAGTTCTCTAGCTATGATAATAGCTAGTTTAAAATAACGACCTTCTCAATTAACCATCAAAATTTGTATTTTCTTGCCACCACTTTTAAACTAATACTCCATACTAACTAATTATTTTCAGGCCTAAATATGAAAAAAAATAAAATTCAACTTTAATATTTGCAGATTTTAAAAATGATACTCTTTTTTGTGAAACAAATCATGGAGTACGTACTATATAGAAAGTGTACAGGTTATACACACAGGATAAACACTATAACTAATATTTATTACCTTGATCATAACAAATTCAGGAGAGAAACTTGGCTAAAGAAAATGCAGAATTACAGAAGAAGGTTGGTTTCTTACTTCAGTAGTGTTACATATTCCATTTATATATATATATATATATATATATATATATATATATATATATGATCATCGTGCTTAATGGATAATAATTTTAGTATATACTTCCTCCGTCTAACTTAATACTAATACAATGTAAATTATTTTTGACAGGCCGTACCCAAAATCATCATATTATTGCTTACAATTTTCATTCAACCCTTGGTTCCACATGTGTACTAACCTCATATTTTAATTGATTTCAGTGTAATGAGTTGCAAAAAATTCCCCTGGAAATTACATGGCAAGAAGTGCTGAATACAGAAATTCAAATTCCAGATGTGGAGACAGAATTGTTTATAGGGTCGCCTAAAATATGAAATGAGATCATCTAATTTATAATCTGCTGAGAGGTGGCTATATATACACACACACACACACACACACACACATATATATATATAGAAGTGATATTTCTACATAAAAATTGTCTGACATGAATAGTGGGTAAGTCCCACCTTGATGTGAGAGAATATCATTTTAACATATAAAAATATAATGTTACATCGTGTTACAATTTTTTTTTTTATGATTGTTAATATATATTATAAAAGTGTGATCATTTTTATATATGTTTATGTACTAGCTCCCAAATGAGAATTGTGGAGCTAAATAATTCTGTTGTGAAACATGCATTAATAAATGTAATAGAATTTTGCAAAGGACAAGAACGTGTTACTTATTAGATAATTTTTGATGAGTTGTGCACGTAACTTTGGTATTCCTCGACGACATCGTAGCTAGCCTAGCTATGACTAATCCTACTATTTTGACGAGGGTTGCTTAATTTTTTGATTGAACGTTATTGTTTGGAATTTGGTTGCACGTTTTATGGAATTTGAATATATTATAAAAAGAACATAGGGCGATTAAAATTGTTCGAACAAAAAATAATATTGTGAAAAGTATTATGAAAATAATTATAAAAATGTGTTAGAATAAGGCTCAAATGTTAATAGTAGTTTAGGGTAGTTATTTATATTTAAGCCTAAAAATTATTGATAATAATAGAGTAATAATTATGTTATTAGAACAATAATAAAAATTCAAAACAAGTGTAAAAATATCTTTAAATACATATTTATTTGGTTGAACAAAATAATTAGTATTATTATGACAGTATCATCCGCAATAAAAAAAACCATATTTTTTGATATATATTTTTTTACTAAAATTGGTGACTACTTTTGTTCCAAAAGAAAAAAATACATTGTCTAATTGAGACTTTGAAAGCCTAATTAGGTCAATACGAACTTCCCAGTTAATTACCAACCGCCTTTGGCTTGGTTGAACCAAAGTTAAAAAAATTAGTAGTAATAGTTTAATTGATAAAAAGGGTAATATATAATTTAAAATAATAAATTATATTTAGAATTTAGAATAATTATAAAATATTGTATATTACTTTGTCCTGACAACATTATTTTTGGTATAATAATTAATATATCCTAAAATAAAATTGTGTATGATCAGGATAAGCATGAAATAAATTATTGAGAATATATAATAACGTAGTTGTTATATTAAATATCTTATCGAGAGGTGGATATATGAAAACAAAAGGAGAGAATTTAAAGTTGATTTGAGTGAATAATTCCAAAAAGAGAGAAGAAGAAAAAAATGCGCAGCGTCCTAAAAAAAGGAAGAAAAGAGATGTAGGCGTGAAGGAAAAGGAAGAGTGTGAAATTGTGGTACTCCCTCCATTAGAGAGAGAAGAGATAATTAAGTTACTACAAATATGTTATTGCACAAAGGAAAATAATGAGTTAAATACATCTCATGTTAGACGGTTTAACTCATGTCCGCATTTTTTAATTCAATGCTTTGCATGTCATACTTTAAGCGCATTAATACATATATTTATTATGAATTTTTATAGGATATATACTATTTATATTATTAAAAATATAAAAGAACAGTTAAAATTAAAAATTAAAAATTAACATCTGTTACTATTAATAACGGACGGTAAAAAAAAAATCATCCGTAACTAATAGCAGCAAACACTAATTAAAATAAGAATTTGACTTAACTAATAATTTTTTAAGGTTTCTTGACTAGAATTTAGGGTTTATAAACATGATTTAGGATTTATTAAAGCTCTAAACCCTGATTTATAAACTAT
The DNA here is from genome assembly GCA_020205605.1 of Panax ginseng. Lineage (NCBI taxonomy): Eukaryota > Viridiplantae > Streptophyta > Magnoliopsida > Apiales > Araliaceae > Panax > Panax ginseng. Next base: position 3,336,644 of record CM035139.1, on the reverse strand, counting down.
AAATCTTAGTTAATAAATCATAAATATTTATTAGTCAAGTCAAAAATTTATTCTGAGTAGCATTTGCTACTATTAGTAGTGAACGCTAATTTTTTTTTTATACCGATAGTAGCGGATGTCAATTTTTAATTCTTCTTGTTTTCAATGTATAAATTCGTGTATGCCATATAAGGATCTATAATAAATACATGTTATGAATCATTCCCATATATATATATATATATATATATATATATATATATATATATATATATATATATATATATATATATATATAAAAAAATGAAAAAAAAATAAAATGTGTTTGATAAAAGTTGTTCTTTTCATTTCCCCCATCAAATTTACTTTATTACAAACATTAGTCTTTTAGTTTTCTTGTAAATATTATTAAAATTTCTTAATAAATTTCAATATATAAAATCAATCTTGATTTTAAATTAATTAGTGTATTCCACACTGTAAATAAGTGGAGTGGAATTAAATACAAATAGGGAAATTGATATATATTGTAAATATTTACGTTGATTGATCTTTAATTGTCACTTACGTACAAGTATTATTGATAATTTTTTCTAGAAAATATATAATAAATAAGATTTTTTTATAATTCTTATCAATCTCATATATTAATAAATTTTACAATTGTAATTATCGTAGTGCATTGCAAAACTCTAAGCAGTGTACTTGTCGAGTTGAGTTTGTGTACTGGTTAAAACTTAAGCCAAGTTATATCACTTGAAAGTGGTCAATAAATCATTATCTAAAATCTAACACAATAAAAATAATTAAATATGTGCTGATTTATTTTACGTTTAAAATATTATTGATGTTAGAGATCTACAGTCCAAGGCCATGTTTGTTTGTAAAAATAATCCTTGAGATTAGATTATTAATTTGAAATTTTTATGTCTTTTAAAAGTTAGATATGAGACTATTAGTATGGGATAATTAATTAATTTAGAATAAGTGACTATTTAATATTATATTTAATCAGTATTATAATCACTACTAACATTTATTTATTTATAAATATTGGGTGTATTTTATTATTCTATCTATTTTATTTTAACTATTGAGAATACGATATATTTGTTATCACTAGCGAAAATACGATAGTTCATATGATATTTTTTAATCAATATTGCAAATAATATCAGTCAAAATAAATATAACATAAAATTTTATTTTTAATTAATAATCTCATTTTAATAAACATATAATAAAGATGATTTAAACTTAATAATTTTAAAATTATAATTCATGACAATATTATCTCAAAATTATGATTTTTATAAAAAGGTAGCTCAAAGAGTTCCATGTTTAAGAGTGATTAGTATAAATTAATACAATCTTGATACGCAAATGAATAAAACATCTTCTCAGATAATGTCAATATTATATTAGACATATAAAGTAAATCTACATCATAATCGGATACTGCAGGCACTAATTTGAATTCCTCATTATTTGGATGGTAAGCTCTTTGTTAATCCGACAAAAAAGTTGGAGAAACAAAAAGTTGATTCTCCGACTTTTTTGTCTTCTATGTCTGCCTGTCTTTTCCTACCAAACGAACCTTCAAGTTGGTTGATTTAGAAGGCAAGAGTGGGAAATGAAAATATTTATAAATTGTGAGAAATATTATTCCTTACGTTATAAAATTCAAAAAGATATATTCTTTTGTCAGTTTCAAAATGTATTTTTATTATAAATAAATTCTAAAAAATATATTTTTTTATTATAAAAATATATTTATAATACTTTTGGAACGGAGGAAGACGTGGTAGATTGGTAACAGTGCAGCGTGTCTACTCTAATAACAAGTTTAGAGGTGCAAGCAACCTCCCTCCCTCCCTTGATGTACGCATATCCCAATTCCCAACCCTCTCAAGTCAAGCGCGCAGACGATTTTGACAGCCCAAATCTTCAAAGTTTCAAACACCTGACGCAGCTAAAGCAAAGCAAAGCAAAGCAAAAGTAAAAGCTAAAACAAAAGACCAAAGAGTTGCATATATTCATCTCTCTTTACCTAATTGAATCTGTCCTGAAATCGTGGAGATTCAGTTTAGCCACATCCTTGGGAAATTAATAAGGGCAAATAGCTCTCTTCTGGGTTCAGTTCAGAGGTATACATACATACATACATAAATGGGTACTTTGGCTGCTTCTCTTGTTCTTCCACCAAAGCTAAAGCATGGTTCTGAACACCGAACTTCTCTTTACATCTACAGAAGATCAAGAAAACCCAAAAAGAATCATTCTTTACTCCCTGTAATTCTCTCTCTCTCTTTTATTTATTGTTTGACCAGATGATGTTATTCTTTTTTTTATATATTGTTGATTGATATATATATATATATATATATATATATATATATATATATATATATATATGGGTTTTGGTTGGAACAGGTTGCCAGATTATTTGGGCCAGCTATATTTGAAGCTTCAAAATTGAAGGTTCTTTTCTTAGGAGTTGATGATAAGAAGCATCCGGGGAATCTTCCAAGAACTTATACACTTACCCACAGTGATATTACCTCTAAACTCACTCTAGCTATCTCACAGACTATAAACAATTCTCAGGTAATAAATCAATCAATCATCTAATTCCAAACACATAAAAAAATTTCCTTTTGGTTAATTTATTGTTTATCAGTTAGACTAGTAGATATGAAACAGATGAAAAACAGAGCAATATATACTTTTTTGAACAGAATATAAATTAGGCTGATTTGATTCCCTTCTAGGTGATCCTGACCTACCTTACCCCGATCCAAGCACAGGTCTTTTAAATATATTTTTAACTGTTTATTACTGATTTTAAAGCAGACTAAGAATTGGTTTTTTTGTTGTTTAACACTTTTACTTGCAGATACAAGGGTGGTATAATAAACTACAGAGAGATGAAGTGGTAGCAGAGTGGAAGAAAATTCAGGAAAAGATGTCTCTTCATGTTCATTGTCACATAAGTGGGGGTCATGTCTTGTTAGATATGTTTGCCAGGCTCAGATTCTTCATCTTCTCCAAAGAACTCCCTGTGGTAATTCCAATTCCATACATATTATTCTCATATTAATCATTCTTTAACTTCTACTATTTTTCAACGAGTATTTATATTATTGATAAAAAAAAAGTAATTAAAAATATTTGAAATATTATGAACAGGTGTTGAAGGCTTTCGTCCATGGAGATGGGAATTTGTTTAGCATTTACCCAGAATTAGAGGAGGCTTTGGTTTGGGTTTACTTTCACTCAAACCTTCCAGAATTCAATAGGGTGGAGTGCTGGGGCCCACTTAGGGAGGCAGCAGCACCCACTAGTGGGGCCAAGGAAGAGTTTGAGAAGAAAGAAACAAGCCCATCAATTAACTGGAAGATACCGCAGCCATGTAAAGAGGAGTGCTCGTGTTGCTTCCCACCAATGAGCTCAATCCCTTGGCCACCACATCTTCCGAACACTATTACTGATGACACCCACGAGAGCTTGCCGCAGCAGCAATAGGGTGGAGTGCTAAGATGACGACGATGATGATGATGATGATCTATAGATTTGTTCTTCATATGATGTATTATTCTAGAATGTAAATGTAAATACACGTCGTATTTTTTTTTTCTTCTCTTTTCTTCAAGGACACTAGATACCATACCAGAAACATATGGAGGGGGGTTTCAAGATTTTGATCCCAATTTCATTGTTGTTTATGTTATTCTTATAACTAGTTGATATTGCACGGGCTAGTTTGAATAATATATTTAATACTTTGTAAGACATTCATGTCAAAAAATGACTTAAAATACACAATCCATATAAGTACTTGATATGTGACAATTTAAAAGGACAAAAGTGTCATTCAACTGTTTTAAAAACATGTAAATTAGTTAAATTATTGTAAACATAAAATTAAGAGATTGATGAATTCCATCAACAACATTCGTAAAATAATACAATTTGAAACAACAATCAAGACACTATAAATTATGAAGTAAAAATAAAGCATAATTCAAGAATTAGTTTTACCCGTAGCCTAATTGGAATAGTAATTACGCAAATTCTTTTAGTGCATTCTCCAAGTCCGCCTTGTCAGACCGAGAAGACGTCACGTGATTTGCCTATGTATTGGGTACATTCTTGTGGGACAACCTCAAAATCTCTAACATTGTTTAGCTCCACATTGATCCTCCAACTTTCATAGAAATTCTTCAAATTAGTGCCCACTACATCAGGCCTCTTCTTTCTTTGGTGCAAAATGTTCCAATATGCAGTTACTAACCCAATGATTAGGGTTGTAAAAGCTAAGATGCAGACAATGTGTTTTTTTCCCCATTGATATTTTCTCCTCAAAGAAGAAATAAAGAGAATGGAGTAATATAGTAATTCTTAGTACGAACGTGAATGGTGATCATTGTAGGCTCACATGGGTTGTGGCTTGTGGGGTATAATGTCACCTTTGTACAAAACTATCAACTAAAATAACATACTTGAAATAAACAAACCTAATAGTGAAAACTTTGTATGCACTGCTGTTAAAAAAATACTTTAGCCTTGTACCTCATTTATTGAATGATAAAGACCAATACCATCACCACCAGCACAAAATGCCTTATCATTGCCCTTCATAAAACTTAAAAACTAATCATCAGTCACTTCATATCATATTCATTAAACAAATGTACTCCAAAACATATTGGCAATTATAAAAGAAAAAAAAAGCTTGGGGAAACCAATAATGAATACTATTTTTAAGAGATTACCTTCAAAGTCAATATCTAGGTTATTTTCCCAACTTTGGTATAACTTTAGTAGTCTAACCACCTGAAAACACCATCAACTATGACTTCAAAATAATATATATGAGCCACCCTGATATAAAGTTACTCTTTTTCAATATTCTTCATTTATCGATCAACTATTTTTTTTCTAGTTTGGTTAGATAACTCAGTACTTTTCAATTACATGGGGATGGTTATGAATAGAAGTGTTCCAAATAGAAAATGGAAGCCAAAATTAATGTTTGAATCACCAACATTTTAAAAGGTCAAAAATAAAACTAAAAATTCATTCAACAATTGAATTTCATTCAAAAATAAAAAGAAAACCTCAAAAAAAAATCAATAAAACAAAGGAAATAATCAACAATTGCTCGATTTGTTCTCGAAATAGAATAAATTGGATCGAAAACCCTATAAATTACATCAAAAATTTCAATAAAACAAAGAAAATAATCATCAATTACCACTTACAAAATCGTGAACTTGCCATCTCTTCGCCTAATATCACCGTCCGATCACCGGCATCAACCGAAATGTAGAGAATTTTTCACTAAGGCGATTACATAAATTTCTTTTTCATGAGTAATGGGTGGCTATTGTGTGGTGTTGAATTATGACTTTGATTAAGGACAAGACAATTTGTCGAACATCCGATGGGTGTCCCACCATAAAATGACATCATTGGCTTTGACAGATAAGGAATTAGCGAGACGGCACCTATTCGAGATAGAGGATTTAGAAGGGGTGGGGTGTGGCCATGGCGGAGGAGGCGAGGCCACCATGAGCCCAAACGAAGATACAAACATACAATCAAGAATATATGAAGAGACGATTCCAAAACCAATCAAAAAACCAGAGAGATGGAAGAACAATTGAATTGAAAATAAACGCACCTCGAGAGTAGTGCGATTTTGATGCAAGAAAAAAGAAATCTAGAGATATCTTTTTACATTTTCGTATAAAATGGTTTGTGAGTTTCCGAGGTGGGAGAATGAGGTTAAGAGAGAGGGAGAAAAGATGAAGAGACAATTGAATTTAATGAAGAAGGAAAAAACTAATGAGGGGAAGACTCCAATTGAAAGATCAATCGACAAATCAATTTGCATCGCCTTTTGCTTCCAATTTGAAAATCGTAAGTGAGTATGGAAGAATTGAAAAGGAATCGAATGAGGGTTAATTGAGGAGATGGAAGAATGGGGAAGGCGAAGAGACGATATATGAGGAGAAATAACCCAACTTTAATTAAGAGTTGTTCTAAATTGAGTTTTGTGCTGTATTATTATTATTATTATTATGTATATATAGCGATAGAAAAATTTCATTCATGCTATCCATGATAGTTATATGCTTCGTTTCTTAAAATTAGTTTTAGCGAGCGCCAATTTTTACGACAGGGTATTGAGTTGACAAAGAATTGTTTATGGGTAGTAACAATTAAACGGTTGAAATTAGTTCTAACCTTGGTTCAGCCAACCATACCAGAACTTTATGTCAATCATGGCCTCTGACAGTAGCAGCAGCCTGTCCCAACCATAACATGATTTGTGGGTCATCAATTGTAGCGTAAGAATATCAAAGCAAAAGAGACGTATAAGAAAGAAACACTTTTTTCACGAGCTTAAAATTCATTAGCAGACAAACACAAGGGTTGTTGTCCAGCGGCGTGTTGGCCAACCACCCATGCCCAAATGTTCTATATATTTACACAAATAAAAGTGATAATTTCAGTCTCTCACACAATAGTTAGAGAAATCTTGTAAAAATATCAATTTTTACTTGTAAAAATAATAATTTTCTAATGTAATATTTCAAGAGCGTCAAAAAAAGAGAAAATTTCATTAGCTAACAAGTTTTATTGACGTTCCTATGCGCCAGCTAACTACTTGTAATGGTACAATAATTTTTTGTTTCACAAAGAAATACTTCAACAATCGTGTGATGCAACCTTATTTACAGATTCATCTCCGGTAATAAACTTAATACTTACAGATTATTAGGAAGAAGTTATTGAGAATTAAATAACAGCTCCCACTGTACAACTTTATCTATCATGTCAAAAAGGCAGATGACTAGAATTATCCAATTGACAGGAAGAAGAGATAATCCGCCCCTTCCACTTTTTATGTCAATATTCAAGTATCTGCAAATCTTTTGGTTGTAGCTGTTTGCTTAAGCAAACCAAACCCCCTTCAGCATTTCTATCTTAACTCGTGGCAATGATTTTATCCCAACTTCACAGACCATAGGAATGCAAGAGTCACCGGATCTGAGTTCTTCCTAGGAATGATGCTCCGATTTCACTTTCAGTGTTCTGCATGAAAAAATTCCATTCATATAAAAGCTGCTTATTGTCTTTCCAATACATAGATTAAGAGGTGCACTATGAGAAACAAAGCAAGCAAATGCAAGGAAAAAGTAAAATCTGTAAAGGGCTCACACAGCAATATGATGCACCCCTCATTTAACAGGTAACAGAAGCTGAAGTATTTCTAAATTACAGTAATAAAAAATTTAATACTTTCAACAAGAGATGGCATGTGCCAATACACAATTAGTTCTCAAGGAAATAAACTTCATATTTTTATGAATCAAAAACCCACTAAACTCATGGTAGAAGCAATGCGAGAAGTTATTAATGATAAATGTTGGCACATGTGTCAATTATTTGTTAACGTCATGCAAGTTACCTGAGATTTTGGAGATGGGAACACATTCCAGAACCTCAGTGTTTCATCTCCTGCTCCTGTGACAATAGTCTACAACAATAGTTGTCACAGTTAAGGACTATAACATGTATGAAATGGATATATAAAGAAGTACAGCTTATTCATTAATTGACCAAGGTTTATAAGTTACCTGCCCATCTGGAGAGATGGCGAGATAAAGAACTCTATATGAATGGCCAGTAAGGGTCGCTAACTGCATTACGGAAAAAAAGTTAAAAACATAAATTTAGGAAGTAAGGATATCTACCAATGTACAGAGACGTGCTTCTTTCAAAGGCTCAGGGTATAGTACCTTTGACATCGTAGGATATCTCCAAACTATTATCTGGTTTTGTGAATATCCATGGGTGCTGACAAGTTCATTGACATTTTTTGACCAAACAAGATTGCACACCTATCATAGGTAAAATAAGAATTAATACATCTTAGTAATGGTCATTACACACATCTAATTTTATATCAGCTAACATTTTTTAAGCTAATAAAAAGGCCAAGTACTGTGAATTCAATTCACTTTATCACTTTTTTAAGCTAACAAAAAGGCCAAGTACTGTGAATTCAATTCACTTTATCACCAAGAATAATATCACCCAACATTTTTTGAGCTAATTAATTTTTTTTAAGATAATTAAACCCCTTAGACTATGACTACAGACCCTCAACATTCGTGCAAACAGCAGAGAATGATGCTCAGCTAAACAATAACTACTAATCTTGATGTGATGATAACCAAAATAGAAAGTTCAGTTACTGTATCAAAGTGGCTCCATTTTGTGTTGTGTGTTCTGTCATATGCACTTTTTCCACACAAATTGCTCTAGAACTTTCCAAAGCGATGCATCTTGACCTGAACAAAAACCATTTGGCATCAACGATGCAGGGAGAAGTGCTCAACTCCAAGTATAAGCAAAAAACAGTACAAATAACATCTCTTCAAATGATTCAAAGTGACATATTTAGTGTTTGTTAGGGCCCCCTTGGGGGTTAAAAAAGTCATGCAAGATTACACCTATTATATTATCAAATAGTTTCAAATATCGGAAGTGTTTCCCAAAAGGGACAGTAATATGACATATAACTAAATAATATCTCTTGTAACAGACGTGAATCAAATCTTTATAACCAAGCCATATATGTTATTGAAAGTGCATAATGATGGGCAAGATTACCTGACTACCAGTATCCATGCAGCTCAGGTGTGAATTAGTGGTTGTGTTCCAGAACCGAATGCATCGGTCTGCGGTACCACCACCCGAAGCTAGAAGTCCATGAAGATGGGGCGACCATGCAATTGCTTTCACAGCTGCTGTATGCTCACAGTATTTCAGGACAGGTTGAGTTGAATGTTGATTCCAAACAAAAAGCTGAAATAGAGTGAAGAAAATATCAATTATCATTTCCGTCGGATGCTAATTCATGGCAGAGTAATGAAAATTAATTTAGCAAGTCACGGCCAAGTAAATGATATTTATTATTTATTTATTTTTTGAAAAGTAGACTGAAGAATTTTTTTTTAACATACTCGATTATCATTTCCACCAGATGCTAATTCACGATTATCATATGACCACTTCAATCCACAAACCTATATCAGAACCAGTAGAATATCAGCCTGAGAAAACATTAAAGATATAAACATGAAAAATGGTAAAATATGATTTGAATAAGAAAAGCTAATTGATGCTCAACCAAGCTTAATCAAAGTTGGAATCTGACCTCTGACTTGTGTCCACTTAGCTTACTAACATAATCTTCCTGAGCACGTATATCCCGTTGAAGAATACTTTTGTCCCGGCTTCCAGAAGACAACAGAGATGTAGTCCAGGCTAAGGCTCCAACACGTAGCCGATGGCCCTCCATAGTTCTAATCCTTTTACAACGAGAGGCATCCCAAATCTGCGAAGTACAAGGTAGAATCATTAGGTATTAACCCTGACTAGCGACTACCAATAGCTACTATGCAAAGATATAGCTTAATGAGAAGTTAATACAATATCTTTCTTCAATTTCATGGTGGCAGTTTAAGGTTTCAATATATTTTAACAAGTTGGCGGTCAAGTAACTATTATTGAACTCAACTCAAACCAAACTAGTTGGGAAAGTAACTTGACTGAAAAATAATTTAATATTACTGCTGAGTTATGGTATTAACTTTCATGGAAATCCCAGACGTAAATAGAGGGAATACTATGCATCACAATCATTGATTGAAGAAGATGCTTTGGTTAAAGACTTCTTCAATAGTCCCTTATATATCTCAGCCCAAATTGATATAAATGTTTCACTGCTTCAACACCACTGCAAAAGAAGTATCTGGCTGTTTTAGGTACGTAAGACCACGCTTGTCTTTGCTTGTGTATGTGTATCAGTCTGGTCCAAATTTTTCTAGAAGTGAGAGTTTAATAAGAGGTAACTCAAAGTTTTCTTCTTTTTTTTTTTTTTTTTTTTTTCACTCCGAAGAGAAAATCAATTTTAGCAGATCTGATCTTAGACAACTTGTTGGAACTAGAGAAAAGTAAGGATGCCCAAAGTTAGGCACTCATTCATCCCTCAGCATGTAAGGATAAGAATCAAAACTTCCACACCTCGGTTCCAAACTAGTAAAAGTCAATATGGCATCAAAGGTTAAATTTTACAGCAGAAGAGACTATATTAATCTTCTATAGGTTTCTGCATAGGGCAAACCTACATATAGTTTACACATCATTGATTCAAGTGCATGCTGCCTTTCAGCTAAGTAAATGCACAAACTAACAAGTCCGTCTTGTTCAGAGCGGGTTCCAAACAATCATACCAAGGATTAATATTCTAAAGCTCTTAAGGTGTTCTGATTGATTTCTTCCTATCAATTAGTAGAAAGCTGAATATGTTGCTTGTCATTAATGATTCTAAAACAGAAAATATCATCATTAATATTTTCATAACTGTCATGTAATTGTAGCGCTCATTCTCTTATACCTTCAAAGAGACAATTTCGAATGCTCCAACAGACAAGGCATTGGCTAGTCAATTGATTTCTGGCTTAGCTTAGGCTACTATAAGGAACTAATAACATAAAATTCACTACATATGACACCATAAAGAGTATGAAAGAGAATAAAGACACAAGTTTTTGAACACATAGTGCTGGCAGTAATTAGTTGACTTGAGCTAGGCATGAGCTGAGTACTCTAGCTGGCTAACCTAGTTTACAGAAATTACTATTTCATATTGCAATTCACAAACTGACAAAGATTCGAATCATTTTACTAATTAATGATAAAATACCCTTCTTCTTCTTCTTTTTTTTGGTATAAACACTATTGAATTTAAAGCACTATTAGTATCACCTGGAGTTTGCCATTGCTAGTTCCCACGGCAAGATGTGTACCACGCTGCGCCCACCCAACTGAACAAACACTGTCATCAACTCCCAAGTCACACAACTTTGTCACCTGTATATATCATACCAGTAGAATATCAGTCATATAAGAACACTAAACAAGAAAAGGGTAACCTCCAAAAGCACAGAAAAAACACATTTTAATGCATGAATCTCAAAAAGAATAAGCAGATCAAAAGTCAAAAATTCACCTTGCTACTGCAAGCATTCCATAAGTACACACAATTACCCAACCCCACAGCCAAAACATTGTGTGAAGACCAATCAACAAGATTCAGATAAAAATCATCCTGCAAAGCAGGTGCATCCAAAACCTATAAACCAAATTCAGAAAAACGCCCATAAGTACCCAAGAAAACAATACCTACTATAACATAGCCCTCATCACCAAATTGCAAGAAGAAACTGAAACCCAAACCTTATAAGGTGATCTTGGAACCTTCCTTGGAGACTTGACCGGGCTATGACTAACCCCGGGCAGCTGATCATCATCCGACCCGAAAGGTAATAAAGAATGCAAAGACTGACGGGTTTCGGACTTAAACCTGAAAATATTCCGGGTGGGCAGACTACTCGGTAAATTCCTGGGGGTCGACTTTTCAGGGGTTACGGGAGGAGAGAAGCCCGAGTCCGGCCCAAACAATGCGGTGCGCAAAAGGGTCGCGTAGGCGGCGGAAGAAGATGAGAGAGAGTCATCGGAATTAGGGGGAGCAGAGATATTGAAGAGAGAGAAATTGGAAGAAGATCGGCTGGGAATAAAGCGATCGCTGTAAATCGTGCGGGAAGGAGAGGGCTGGTACCCTAGAGAGAGAATATTTGTTGATGGGGTTGTCGGTTGGAGAGAAAGGGAGGGTTTTGATGACATTGTTGGAGGAAGATTCAGCTGAGAAGGAGAAGATGGGGATTTGAAAGGGGATTCTTTTGTTATTGTTGGAGCAGTGGGATTATTGTCCATGGCTGACATTGAAGAGAGAGAAAGAGAGAGTTGTTGTGAGATTTTAGGTAAGATGATGGGAGTTTAGAGATTTAACAGAAGGAGGAGGCTGTTAATTTTCCCGGGAAAAAAGATAAAATAACAGAAGGTTTCCGTGGAAGAGTGGGGTTTGCGCGAAAAGTATATAGAAGAGGTGGGGCCTGGAGGTGAAAGAGTAAATTACAAAAATAGAAAGTGTTTAAAAGATCTTGTTTCTAATTTCTAATAAGGGAAAACCTAGACTCCAAAAAAAAAATATGTGAAATTATTTAACAATATTATACTTTGTTTTATAAAAATGACGATGCATGTTCTTTTAAAAATAAAATATACTAGTATTTCTTCTTCTTCTTGTTGTTTTTTTTACCCTTTTTTCTTGATGGCAAGCTTTCAACAAGAATGAGATAATTTAGTATTATTAGATAATTTTATTTACCTTATACCAGTAACATTCATTTAATTATTTTAACAGAATTAAAATTTCTTGATTTATTTTTCAAAATATAAAGTTTGCCGATTCCTATTAAATTGAATTGTATTGTATTGTATAAAAACACTAATTTATTGACCATTCTTAGTGAATTTATTCTCAAAAGGAAAAGTCTCTTATTTTTTTTATGTATTAAGATTCGAAAAAACTCTATGCGAACATGATAATTCACCTATTTATATTTTGAAATACAAAATATTCATATTTAATTTTCACATCCTCTTAGAAAAGAGCTCAATTCATCTGATATATATCCCAACAAATAGAAATAGGAGTGTTAAAAAAAAAAGCGAGACAAAGATGGTCCCATGGGCTTTATAGTTATCTACATTTCATGTTTTGGACATATTCTAAGGCCCCATAGATAGTTCATGTTTCATAAGGCCCATTTCTTGTATCAACTTTGAGCAGCCCAGCCCAATTGTGCATCTTCTTCTTCAATCTTCACCCACTAGCCACTACAATATCATTATAATTACCAACACAATAAGTTTGTCTTAAATTTTAAAAAAAATGGAACACCTATAGGCTGGCTAGCACAGTGGTAAAAGTGTTAAGAGGTTCAATTCTGATTGATTGCCAATACAAAACTAAAAGATTGAAAGAAAAAAACAAATGAAAAAGTTGTTGATGCCTCCCTCCCTCCCTCATTCATTCAAGTTTTCTTCGAAGATTAATCATCATAATTCATGGGGGCTATAAAATTGATGAAACTTCCATTAGCTTCCTACAACAAACTCACCATTTCTTTTTTCCCATGTCACACACAGAATGAAAAGAAAAAAATCAATCTCAATAAGATACCCCAAAGAGATGTTAACTATTTTGCCTTGTTGGATTATGGATGGAGTACTTCTGAATTTTCCACAACACCTGGAATTGCTGGTAACAGTAGCAGAAAATATCAGCCCCCCAACATGGTATTACAAAAGTCAGAACCATGATCTCAATCCTACATGATATATGATCTACAAGTTCAAGAATAACAATAGTACTACATTAATATGAGTTCACCAAGACAAAACTGGTTCTAATTATGCATTCTATGTGTAATTCCTTGTTGACAAAGAATCATGAATATTTTCCACATTGAACAATTCAAGAAGGCCATGAAAATTGATGAAAAAAAAAATTCAAGGAGGAGGAGGAGGAGGAGGTCTATACTCGTGCTCAATTGTGGGTACTGTTCTAGTGCTAGTTGCAGTATGAGCTCTCACATGCCCAACCATTGACACTTGCAGAGCTTCCTCTTCATAGGTCCTTCTCTCCAATTCATCCATTCTTGCTTTCTTCTTGACCTTCACAAACATTGCAATCAAAAGCATTCCCAGAAGAGAAGCACCAATTCCAGCACCAATCGAACTTCCAACCGCCACTTTCCACCTGCTGATTAACTTCTTTCTCAATGGTATCAATGGGGATTGAACAACCAACCCAAAATGACCATTCCCCATTGCAACACAAATATTATGGGACACTTGATTACTAAGTGTCACCTTACCATCATGTTCAAAACTAGCACACATCGGTATAAAACCTGTGGTGATATTCACAAGCCTTGTAATGTTTCTGAAATCTATGGTGATCGGATTTTCCCTGGCCCTGATTCCAACCTCAAACGGTGTACTAAAATTCATGTCATCACCGGCATTATAAGCTAGTAGGCCTAGAACAGGGGAAATGAGCTGATAACCTGTTAACTCATAATTATCATAGTATATAGATGACCAGTTGTGTCCAAGATTTTGTGTCACAAGCAAAACTCTCTCAGCACAAGGGCGGACTGTAATACCAATGCCTAAATGGAATTCTTTAAATTTTGCACCATATCTTCGGAGACTCCCGCAACGAAACCTTATAGCATTAACATTGATCCCTGACAGATTTACTGGTAAATGAAGGGTGTGTAACTTACCTGTCCCAAAATAGTTGTCATACGACTGGAATGTGTAATCTCTTATGACTAGATCGAGAAGACGAGCCGATTTGATCCCTTGAGCTTCAGTAATTTTCATTGTTCTTGAAGATGCCAATGAAAGAATCATGAAAGTGAGAGCAATGAGATAGCCCATTTCAGGAATTGAAAGACTGGATCCCAAGAAGTAGTTATCTAGCACAGCATAATATGCTAATTTTCATGGATCTCTTGGGAAATTAAATGTACGGAAAACTTAATCTAGCCAAACTTTTCTTTTCTATAGAAGGGAAACTGGGTTGGAGCTGGGAAGAGTAAAGTTGGGGCTCTTTGGGGAGAACTGATAATTCAAAGAAGCTTTCATAAATGTAATATGAAGTTGCTTTTATATTTTATTGAGAATATACATTTGGTGGCCTGAGATTGTTTAGCTCAAAAGATTGCCTGCTGGTATGGAGAAAGTGCAGATTAGTAGGCCATAAAATAAAAAAAGTTTGTTTTTTTGCAAGTAGGTTATGTTTATCATAATCTCCATATTCCATACTCTGGTTCATTGATTAATAAAGCTTAGTGAGTATTATTTTGTACTTTGTTGGTTTGCAAATCTGAACTTATTTATTTTAAAATTTAGACTTGGGATTTTATTAGTCTAGAGATTATAAAATGACTATTGTCTTTGAATTATAATTATAATTCCGATATTATAATCATCTTGGATTACAAACAAACATAGCCTAGAAGTCTAATTGAATGGGGGTAGGCTTGAAATGAAGATATGAGGAGTTGGTTAGAAGGTTGGAGAAATGATTTTGAGCATGGGGTTCATCATGATATATTGATATTTGAAGTCAAAAAGGAGAGAAGGCGTGCCTAAGGAATGGAATGAAGGCAAAGTTTTCTCTCTCTCTATATGCATGGGGGGCACAATACTCTGATTGTGTTTGGTAACATGCTCCCCCACAACAGCTACTTTGTGGGTCTCATATGATTTAATACTAAGTATGCATGGCAATATAATCCACCATTAGTTTTCTCTTTTATTGATCTCCTCTTTTCAAATGGTGATCATCCAAACGATAATCTAATGAGAACCGAGTGCTAGTAAAACTGAGGTCTCGGGTTCAATTTGCACATCAAAATCAAACGTTATAAATGGTGTGTATGCCTCATTATATAAAGAAAATGAAATATATACCGGAGTTTGGAGCATATAAATTGGAGAGCGATAGCAAGTGCTTGCTATGATATTATTCGGATAAACACATCTTTGACTGTCTACAAAAAAAAAAGGTCTAGATTTAAAATATTTACCCTTTATTAATAGATAGTCCGTGTCTCCTATAGATAGCCTGCCTAAATAGTACCATACCAAACATTTACTATGGTATGTTAAGTTGATTAATAAACTCTGTTAGTATTTAAACGATTAACAAATTCTACTATTTAAAGAGTCTCCAACAGAACAGGGAAGAGAAATCGCAATGAGGCCATAGGAGACGAGTCACCTTCAACAAAATGGTAAGTTTCAATATTAAGTGCAAAAACATGTAAATATACCCTTTCACGATACATATCTTAACAAGTTGAGATTCAATACTATTTCTTTGAACAGTAAGGATAACATAAAAAGACAAGAAATTGTCAACAGATTTGGAAAAAGACTAAAAATAAAATTCCTCGAAGGCTTGAAAATGCAAAAAAATTGACAGATAATCGATGTTTCAGAACATCAATGGAAATTCCCCATTGTCTTGTAAGTCAGTCCTACATTCCAGTTTGGCGGAGCGACGTTCCAGGCTATAATAGTCTCTTTGGATGTGTAGGAAGTGAGCTTGAAAGAAAGAGCCTGACCTTTCAGAGTTGCGAAAGCCTGGTATGACTCCCCAGTTATGGCTCATGCTAATCCACCCTGTTTTGCTTCCCTTCACCCACATGCTAGCATTTGCCCGTACCACTTTCTTTCTTCCGCTTCGACATCGCTGTCGTCCACAATACATCACCACCACCACCAAGCCAATTAGCCAAGGTAAGTTAAGTTTACGCATTCTTGATGACTTGCTCTGTTTTGGGTTTTACTTCAAGCCTTTAAGTAATTGTGATTTGTGGGGCATTAAAATTAAAAATAACAAATGGCATATTTATGTTCTATTTTACAGGTTGTTCCGTATAAAATTGAAATGTTTAGATATTTCGCACCAAAAAGGCCTAGAGGTCCCAATAAATCTTCCGGTAGTGTTGAACAACCACCACAAACTTCAAATGCTAATATTTTGGAGTTTAACTTAATGCTATAGTTGTCGATCCCGGATTACGCAAGCCTATTCTTAGTTTTGATGTTAATATGGAAGACCGTATACGAAGAGAATACGTAACTAGAGGTCCTTGTCAAATCAAAGGGCATAATTATCCAAAAAAATTGTATTCGGAAAATATATGAAGGATTTAGGGATGCTTGGTTTGATAAATTTGATTGGTTGGAGTATAGTGTATCGAAGGATCTTTGCTTTTTATACATTGTTTTCTTTTTAAGCGTGATGTGAATGATGTGTTTACAAAATTGGGATGAAACAATTGGAAAGATCTGATAGAAAAATTTAAAGCTCGTGTTGGTTCGATTAATAGTCCGCATAACAAAGCAAGGATTGAACTTGAGAATTTCAAAATCAAAACAAAGTTTGAGTAACATTGTCCAAGGAAGCAATCTGAAGAGAGAGAAGCTTATCGGCTTGTTTGGCTAAGAACTCTTGTTGTCATTCGATTTCTTTTACAACAAGGTTTGCCTATGAGGGGGCATGATGAGTCATCTACTTCATATAATAGGGGTAATTTTTTGGAGTTGTTGAAGTGGTATAGCCTACGAAAGGAAGAGATTGGCAGTGTTATTTTGGAGAATGCACCCGGGAACAATCAAATGACATCTCCACAAATACAAAAAGATATTGTTAACTCATGTGCAGCTGAAACCACTCTTGCTATATTAGCTGATCTTGGTGATAGGTTGTTTTCTATTCTAGTTGATGAGGCTCGTGATTTTTCTGTAAAGGAACAGATGGCTGTTCTTATTAGATATGTAAATATCAGCGGACAAGTAGTTGAATGAGGTTTTAGGTTTGGTTCATGTAAGGAGACATCGAAAAAAATGTTTGAAGGAGGGTATTGATTCTTTGTTTGCCAAACATGGTTTATCTTTGTCGAGATTGAGAGGTCGTGGATATGACGGTGCATCAAATATGAAAGCGAGTTTAATGGCTTGAAAGGCACTAATTTTGAGGAAAATCCTAGTGCTTGGTATGTGCATTGTTTTGCACATCAACTCCAATTAGTAATTGTTCTTTGTATGTAAGTCAAATCGATACACTTGTGACCTTTTTAATTACCTTGCAATGATTGTGAATGTATGTGGATCTTCTTGTAAAAGAGCAGATAGCCTTCGACACTTGGAGCATACTAGAAAGGTAGCAGAGGCTGGAGAAAGAACTTCTGATACTGGAAAGAATCAAGAAACTTATTTGAAGAGACCAGGTGATACTCGATGGGGATCACACTACCTAATCATAATTCGCCTCAAAGATATGTGGCCCTCAGTTGTAAAAGTGCTTGAAAATGTGTTTGCAGATGGCATTGAACATGAATCAAGTGCCCAGGTCAGGGGTTTGCTTAAACAAATGCAAAACTTTGAGTTTGTCTTTCCTATGCTTTTGATGAAGAGTTTGTTGGGTTTAACAAACAAATTATCTATGGTTTTGCAAGAAGGAGATCAAAATATTTTAAAAGCTATCAATCAAATTAGATGTGTGAAGAAAGATTTGCAAAAATATAGAGATTCTGGATGGGATAATTTAATGAAAGAAGTGGAGACATTTTGTCTAGCTAATGACATTCCGATAATCAATACGGAAGATATAGTTCCAAGGTTTGTTCGTGTGAAGAGGGACAGAAGAAACATCACCAACTATCACCATTACCGCGTTGAAATTTTTTCTGAGGTAATGTAAAAAGTTTTAGTTTTAATCTTTATTTCAGAATTAAAATTATATATTAATTAATTTAATAACTCTTGTTGAAATGCTAGGTTCTTGATTCAATTCTACAAGAGATGAATCATCGTTTCTCTGAAGCAAGCACAGAGTTACTTGATTGTTTTGCATGTCTTGATCCAAAGAATGAATTTTTTAATTTCAATGTGGATAAGCTTTGTCATCTTACTTATCTTTATCCAAATGACTTCTCAAAAACGGACTGCTCATACATGCCTCAAGAACTTAAAACTTTTCTAAGTGATGTGACAGAAGATAAACGGTTTTCTGATGTGGAGAGCTTGGGAAGTCTTGCAAAGAAGATGAAGGAAACTGGAAAAATAGAGTTTTTCCGTTGGTCTATAAGCTGGTTGAATTGGTTTTACTCCTACCGATTCCATGCATTGCGGCTCTGTTGAGAGGGTATTTTTCTCCGCCATGTCACCACCACCTCCAGCTACATTCATCACATATACCAACAACCAGAAACCATTTCCTTGGAAAGAGAATCGAAGCCCGCCTGTTTTGATGCATGGTACTCTGCAAAATTCAATCAGATAAAGCATATAAGAATCCATTTTTCTTTTTGCCAAAATCTTTTTGGAAACGGATAAATTCACAACAGATTTCATGTGTTAATATAAAAAAAAGTGTTGTGAAAATATCAATTTCCTTTTTTTTTAACTTTCAAGAAGTACGGTTGTTTAAGTTGTCACTAGCCGCCATGTCACCAGTGAATCACTTTTTGTACCCAATAGATTCATTTTTAGCCTACCCAACTAGTTTGGCGTGGAATATGTCGCTATAGTGTTATTGCTAATAGGAAGGAATATTTATTACCTGCGGTACATGACGGGAACAATGCCAGCCTTCCACTGTGCGATTTTCATGAAGGCGGGCTTGGCCATATCAAAGTGGGTTCGAGGAGGGTTGCACCAGCCACCATTGTTGGAGTCTTGGGACCAGTTGGGAGGGCAAATGTTTGTGGCGGTTACGGTGGTGAAAGGTGACCCTTTGAAGCACCAAGGAGATTGAACGCACTTTATCTGATAACAAGTCCCGCATGCATATCCATTATTAAACAAGGTTGAGCTTAAAGCTGCAGTATCTACGCCATAACCGTTATTGAACAAGTTTCCATAACCACAGGCTCCTCCTGCAAACCGAACACATACAACAATTAGACATTGCTTATATTCTTTAAAAATTTGAGACATGTTAGGAGTCATAATTTTTTCCATATATAATGTGACATTGAACAAGTCAAATTGTACTTTATGACACTATATGAAACAAAAAAAATTAGACTCCTAGCATTATCCCGATCAAACACAATAATACTGAACAAATGAACGAATTTAAGGTAGCTAACATCATGATCAGCCACATACCATGGTTGCAGAGGCAGTCTCATCGCCATAAAAAGTGGCATGGGCGAGGGACCATGATATATACAGGGGCATAACCAGAAATTGATTTAGCGAAGATTGTCACCAGCATTGCCATCATTAAGAAGTTGAAGCCCCATGAATGGCGGAAAGAAGCCATGGCTCTAAACTCTGAGTTGTTATTAGGTCCTGCTGAGTTGTGGAGAAAGCACAATGCCCATTGACTTTGTGCATGTACTCCTTATATATCCAACAGCAGAACGCAAATGGAGATTGCCTTCGTGCTTTCACGAAGGTAGTTTGTATTCAAGTCAAAATGTGTTTGTTTCGAATAAATAACTTAGTTTTGTATGTCACGTAGTTATAAGAAAGAAAGGGATATTATTTGAAATGGGTGGCAACGTGCGGGCAGGTATAAGCTATAATTATATTGAACCTGATGGAACCAAATGGTGGTGAACACCGTGAAATCTAATGCTGTGTTTGGATTAATGCTGTATAACGTAATTGAATGATTTTAAGATATTTTAAGTGTATATTTGGTTATTGTTGTTGGTGGGTGTTGTCACAAAATTATTACATATATCCATTTCATTGAAATGTATTTTATTCCACCTTTTCTACATGAAATAAAAAAATAAAAAGAAATGATAATCAAATACACTTTTTTTATTCCATTCTCACCTTTATTTCATTTCCATTCACCTATCATAAGTACTTAATCCACATAATTGCAAAGCACCATCCTCACTATATTAGCAATTATTAGCTTATTAGATAGTAGATTTCCTCCCATTAGTGACTTCCATATTCAAATTCATCCATTTCTTCTTGGCCATTTTCACGGGAGGAAAAAGAAATACGAATTTATTTGATCCAATTTTATAAAGAAAAAAAATCGCAATTTTCTTTTTTGATATCGAATAATTCAGCTTCATGTTATAGTATTGAATACCAAACATTTAAACCATGCAACAATACGTGTAGCTATTGAAATTCATTCTTTAACCTAAGATTTGATAATGGGAAAATAAGCACATATGCTTGAGGGTGAGTGAGTAGGCTGTAAGGGAGAGGCTTAAGGGGATTCCACTAACCAATATTTACACGGCACAGCAACAAAAATCACAATAATGGCGAAGTTGAAAACTAATAAGCAGCGCCCAAAATAAAAACCCTAATAAGCAGCTTAAAGTATTTCTTTATTTGCTTAAACGCATTTCCTTAGAAGATGAAGATCATCTTTAAATTATACACATGTCATACCATAGAAACAAGGTTCCAATTACAAAATGACAGCATGTCTCTCTAGTAGAGAACAAAGTCTGTATGAGGTATACACATATAAACAGACATACTACATGAGTCTTATATGAACCTACAATAATCATACAGTAGTGACAACTCTTCCTCCCAGAACATTGAGTTTTATGCTTGTATTGCAGATCTCTCCAGGCAACTTCCAAGGCTTAGCACCAGTTCTTTACTTATGATCTCTTCATATGGATTAATCCTGCATTCATGACTGACAAGACGAGTAGTCGAGTATAGATTTTGGTCTGCATATCACTCTCTCTGTCTCTCTGTCTCTCTCTCTCTCTCACACACACACACTACTGTTAAGAGTCATCTAATACAATGTTAATTCCCTTGGTGCAACACGAATACATTAGATGTGGAAAAGAACAAATAGCAATGAAGCAAGAAGAGTTGGGACTTTAACCAAATTGAACCGACAATAAGGCCCGAGTAAAGTTGTCTGGCATGCTCGAAGTTGCAGCCCTATAAACCAAGTGTAACTAGCAAATAAGAGTTACTAAAACAATGAAAATAATCTACCTAGTATATATGTTATCTGATTCCAATAATTATGTTAAAATTATTTATGATGAAATTCTTTAGCAAATGAACTCTAGAACTTAAAATCTCCAATAGCCCTAATAAAGTGAACTCTTCAGTGCAACCTTAATTGAGAAGAGCTTGCAGCATAGATAGGGTAGATACCTCCATTCAAGCATTGGTTCCCTCTGGAAGCGTTATCAAGCGTGTGCTTGAATCATACACCAAGCTCGTTTGACAACTGAGGAAGAGTGCCAGGATTAAATTAATGATAAAGTTGATTTTGCTTCATTGGCCAACAATTAATAATCACTGGGAAGAAAAACATATCAAAAGGTACATAACTAGTGTAAACAGCCACACACTTACTTAGTGCACTTAATAGTGTTGGTTGAACCACCATTAGATATTGATAAAATGGTCCCAAAGAAAGAAGTGTTCTCAGTACCACAGTTCGGGCATGGACCCTAAACTATTATTTGTTAGTACCGAATTACTTATCAAACATTCAGAGTCTAAAAAAACCTACAACTGATGTGCGCAAAGATCCTACCTTTAAGATCAAAAAGTCTTTCACAATAAAGTTTGTAAATGTTTGGGATAGCCACAATATGACGGGAATAGCAGCGAACCAGGTGAAGATAAAACTGAAAGGCTCCGGAAGCTGTAGCTCAAGAACCCTGAAAATTTAATTAAATATGAATGATCTGTATATCTACTGAAGAAGTAATAATGAATTAATCACATGGAAAAGGAACAGATGCATCACGTGATAACGAACAAACCTTTCCTCACACAATCACTTTTACTTGATTACTTCACTTACAGTTTGACATGTTTTAACATATGTTTTGTGAGAGAGGCAGAGTATTCACATTCCGAAATAGCACTAGCTTTTACAATTCTTATTTAGATAAATAACTGCCTTTTACAAATCTTTAAAGCAATAAGCACCATTCAAAATGTTATGTCAATTTGAATTATTCACGAATAATTCATTTAAGGGCTGTTCATTTGTCAGAGGACAGAGATTGTATAAGATAGATTTATGCATTTAATCAAAAGTGGGATGTTTCAGGAGAATCTCATCTCCAGCAAATTTTTAACACATAAACCCAACAAATCCATGAGTAATTTTATAGAGTGACTAAGCCCTCGATGATTCCATGAGTATATCAAATTCATTGAATTGAAAACTTTTCAGGTCAACTACAATCAACACTTGGTAAACTATGTATAAATCATATTTATTTCGCATATCTTGTTTTAACATACAACAATGTCAATGTGCTAAAACCGTATTTTTGATTCTTGGGAACAGTTTCAAGTGTCTAAAATTTTATTGATGAAAATGGCCTAGGACTTTGAGAAATTGACAGCCAACTATAGGCTATAACCCATAACAATTTGTATCTCATCATCACTTCATAGAGTTTAAACAAACAAGAAGAAGACACACATAACTACTCACCTCCAAGAGGTATGTGATCTCAAATCCGGTCAAGTCATCCAGGAAGAAAAATCTGTTAAAGCAGATATCATACAAACACTTAATAAACTGATGACTTTCAAGTGTAACAGGAGTTAGATTGACACACTGAAAGTTTGCCATCAATTGCATAAAACTCTAAATGTTTATAAAAATCACTAATAGCAAAAAAAATTAAAAACAAAAGAGAAAAAGAAACAGTCTTACAAGACAAAGTGCAACTAATTATCGCAATGTTTTATAATCACATCACAACTTAATTGAATGTCAACTAAAAAAATGTCGTAATGATTATATTTTATACAAAAAAGTAGGGGGGACTAAATAATACTATTTACTCGGAGCCATTTCCAGTTGCAAGAGACAAAAAATAGCCCAGAAATGAGAAACATAACTATAATCATCAAGCATACAGCAAAGGTGCTAGAAGCTTTTTTCTTTTTCCTTATTTGAGTTCTTTCTTGATAAGTAAGATAGATGCTTTTAACCTTCTGCTTTGGAAGATTTTTTGTTAATGGCATTTACAAAGTAAGCCAATTTGTCAATAAGCGTAAAAAATGACACATTTTTCAATTGCTCAATTTAAGTTTAACTGTTACAAAATTCAATAGACTTGTGATGTTTGATGAGGGAAGTAGTATTGATTTGTTGGTAAAACTACAAGAGGAACCTTAGTTGAGGTAATAAATACTTAAAACAAGATCATCAAAGAGAACGGTCTTAAGAGAAATAGACGGCAGAAATCTGAACTTATTCAAATTTTAATCCTTTTACATCTGATAAAATACACAGCTACTTACAATCCCAATGCGACCACGGCAGCAGGGACATTTAATAGGAACATTTTGAGATAATCAACATATAGGTCACTGTAAACCTACAAAACATAATATTTATCAGAAAAAAATACACATGCAAATCAACAATTAGTGATAAACCATGAGAAAAATCAACATTTTTTAAATACTTCAGAACTCAATATTGAACTGATTTCAAGCCAAAGTCAAGCTTAATAAATTTGCAGAAAGTCTGGAACACAAAACACAAATTCACAGTCCTTAATCAGATAACTTTTCTGACATAGATACAGAAACTCCTATGACAATACTGCAAGTCTGCAATTGATCCTCATTACTGAACACCTCATTAACAAGAAAGAACAATTATATTTGACAATCCAAACCAGACACTGCAGAACAACCATATGAACTGTATTCACAGTATCAGTATCATGGATGGTGGTAGACTATAGAAGTTAACTTGGGATGCTAACATTTTCTATAAGCAACTTGAGATGCTAACACAAAATTGAAATGTGTTACAAGCTTAGTATAGTATCTTGCAAAAGACTTAGAATCGGTGACAACTGAGAGTCACCATCCTGAAATGGGACACATTTCAGGTGCAGCTTATGTGTGGAGAAGACCAGCATCACAATTTCTACTACTACATACTGCTGATACGAAGATATGAAAAATTCCACACCTTTTCTAAAATCTAGAGGCTTGTACCATAGGATTTGATGAAGTTATTTCTACAAGGAGACTAACTTGAAGCAAATGAAAGACATAAAGAGACAAGTGAGAGATTGAAATATCAGCCTCCATAATATTTGAAAAATGTAACAACACCAGTAAATATCTTTGAAATAACTTCCTGAAACGATAAGTAAACTTAACTGCCAGGATTGATATGAGACTATGTAAAATATGCTTTGATAAAATAAAAGTGAAATTGTCATATGTTCATAACTTAAACCAAAATTTATCAACAATAATCAGAATTTCAGATAACTGAATGCAGATGCAGTACCTAGAGTAAAATAAACAAGTGAACATAAAGACGCAAAAAAAAGATGTAATATATGGCACACACCTTTCTACTTCGAAGACTGCATCGTGGTCCCTCAACCACAATATCACTTCCGTCCATCTAGAAACCAAAAATATATATATACAAAAAATATTGTATTTATATGCAATAGGAAATATATGTGGAACAGTAGAATTAGTAGCATAAGTTTATACTCCCTGTGTCCCACTTTGGATATCAAACTTTTCATTTGGGTCGTCCAAAAATGATTGTAATAGTTAGGATTTCAAGAAATTGTTAATTATATGGGTCCCACTTTAATCCACCTCACCTCTCCTCCATTGGAAGAGAAAGGTTAATGGACTCACTATCTTTGATTTTCAAGTTTTGACAAGGCATAGAACTGAGAATAGACCCACTATTTTTGCATATCTTAAACTATTTGTGATCTCAGTTCCACTTTAATCATGAAAATAAAGATCATTTCAAACAAATTAGATGCATCTTATTAGTTGAAGAATGTACATATACATATAAAAGACTACAGACCTTTAATTGCAGCTTTAATTTGTCATACTCTTTATCTGTCATTATTGGATTTCCAGATACATAAGCCATGGAAGCTTCCAGGAATTTCTGCTCATCAGAGCCTGCATTGTATACGAATCAATTTTATGAACCAAATATAAATAACTGATAAAAGATTTCATCCAAAAGAAGGCAGAGGGGTCCAATATGTTGAAAGCATATACTTAGCATGACAACACTGCTTCCTTCCCACATTAGCTCTTCCTTGAGGTTATCAAATTCCTCATTTGACATAATAGCCTTTCCTTCGTAATAGAACGACTGTAGCAGAAACCAGAGAGGAAAACTTAATATTTATTATACTAACTATAAAAACTTAAAAAGATTTATATACCATAAAAGGAAAAATCTAATAAAATGAACCATTATTTTTGTCAATACCCATTCATATAAAACTCAGCAGAAGTATGCAAGAAACTGAACTGGACGTGTTTGAGCAGAAATCTAAACAGTAAGGTGGGATTTTTGGTAAGGTTGTTTTGTTTTCCAATATATGAAATTAATAAATATCTTATCACAGTTTCCTATGTAAAGTAGAAACATCTGTTGGTCTGGCTCATATTTGTTTGGAATTGTTTTTTCACCATTTTTGGTCTGGGACTCTAGTTGTTCCAAAACAAGACAAACATCTTCATTTTCTTTCTGATATTTGGGAGAGAAGGAAACAAAATAATAACTACTTACCAATCATGCTCGGGTTTTGTGATTTTGATTTTTTGGAACATAAACATATATATATATATATATATATATATATATATATATATATAGGAATGACAACAGTTACCCAATGGGCCCTTCGCGCACGTGTGTGCACATGTATAATTATACCATATCAACGAAAGAGGACAATTATTGCAACTAAAAATAATGTGCTTTAATACTTGTAATGCTTGTAGGAATTCCTGTTCCATCTCCCCTGTTGACTTCTTCTTTTTCTCTATGCTGCAAAAGGGCAATATCTTACTGTCATCAACCTCATCTTCCAGAACCTGACCTGTTAAGATAGACACGGGGGGTTAGAAAATGCAACAAATGACTGGAACTATTATGAACCAAAAAGAAATCAAAGATTCCACGAATGCAATTATAGGATAGAAGGTAAATATCCAGTTACCGTAAAACTTGAAGATTTTTTGGCTGCACTCATAAAAAGCACCTATTTGGCTATTTACAAGGAAAAGAGCACATTTTTGCCCAAGTGCAAATCATAATCCCAAAGAGTCGGTGCTTGTACTTGACCATAATTTCATTGTTGTTAAGTGCTGCTTTTTTCCCCCAAGTGTGATCTTAATTTTATAGCGTTATTAAAAAAAGAGTGAGCTTTTCAGTACCGTTATGATACCCAAAAAACCCTTAATCTGGTCCTCACCCACACTCATGAAAGGAATCCAAGTTGAAAATTAATTTACTTTCAAGTTAAAAATGATTTACTTGTTAGATGGGTTGATCAAAAATGATTTACCTGTTAGATTGGTTGATGAAAAATGATTTATTGCTTGATGACTAAGACAAGAAGATATGATTCTAATTTAATTAGGAGAATAAATTGTTTCTAATCAATAATAGAAATGAATTAGGAAGAGTACTGTGAATATGGCTACGAGGTAGTTTTATTTTTAACCTGAGAGAAACTTGGTAGCCGAAAGAATAAATTGACAGTTTATTGCTCGTGGGTATTCGCCGCCATATATTTTTTGGATGGTGAAATTAGTAATTTGTACTCTCTTAATTTATTATAAACTCATTATTTTAATATAGTGGATATTCATAGTTTGGTCAATTCCACAATAAATATTACCATCGTTCAATTCCACTACATAATAGCTCGGAAATACTTAATAATAATAAACATACAAATGGATTCATAAATCAAAAAGGCTGACCTGGCTGATCAGTAGCGGCTTTAGGGGAAAATATGATCAGTCTGCGCCGAGTAGACAACTCTCGACTGATGAATTGAATTGACTGAGTCTTTGAAGAATAAGACGGAGAAAAAGAAAGAGAAATAAAGGGCTTTCGAAAAGGGGCAGTATAAAATCGAGGGGTTGTTATGGTAAACCCAAGTTTGGCGGCCATTTGTGGCGGAGACGGCGGTCGTGAAGGTGTGGTGGGCGAGGAGAGATAAATGGCTGCTGCATTTGCGAATTTGTTGGGAGGGTTTTAGATGCGACAGAGGAAAGAGATAAGGTAAATGGAGATGTGTGGAGGGAGGGAACGACTCTCTTTAGTTATTTTGTCTCTTTGTTATCGACAAATTGAAATAAGTTGATTGTATTTCCCTCCTATAAAATAAAATCTGCCATGTCATCACTTATTGCTGTCCAATAATTTTGGAATGACACCTGGCGATGCCACGTCCAATATTTGTGCCTCAAATCATCTAACTGAAAAACTTATCCCATTAATGGATTACGAGTGAGTTCCGTTGCTAAACCAATAACATCAAAAAAATACATTAAAAATACATATTTATAAGTAATAATAAAATTTTAAAACGTTTCAACGTTTATAAAGTAAAATATAATAAAATTTTGTTACAACATTACTACAATTAGTTAATTTAAATGTTAAAATATTTTTATACCGGTTAGTCAATTTAATTGACCAATGTTCAATTGATTCAATTTAAATTTTGATCAAAATAAAATTTGACGAGTTCAATCCTTTTACTTGAATTGTATTTGAAATTTATTCACATACTTCAATCAATATATATTTTTTTCAATATAAATTTTTTTTTTCTAATTATTGAGATTGGTGGACCAATATTCTTGTCCTTTCTCTTTCTTGTTGACAAAAATTAATAAATATGAACTAACAACTCATTGAAAAGACAAATATATAATAAGCTCATAGAAGTAGGCTCATTAAATTTATTTATATATTTATTTTAACTTGAAAAATTACTTCTATTTATTTATTTATTTATTTTGTTTTAAAATGAAAAATAGTGTATTTTTTGTATAATTCAAAATTAAACATGTATTTAAACTATAAATGACATAATTTTTTTTAATATTTCATAACTCTTATTTTTAATTGACTGAGTTATACTATGTCACTACCATTACACTACTACCACATTTGAAATTTGAGGTTAAGAAGAGTCTGAATTAAAAATTGAGTTGAAGTTAAATCGTTAATGAATTAAGAAGTATGAGGGGAGGGTTAAACCATCCAATAAACACAGGCTACTCTCCGTTTTTAGTCTCGTATAAAATCAACTTACCACACGTGGCCTCTCTTTATATTTTGTGCGCAAGTTTCTCTCTGGTAGCTGGTGCCTGGTAGCTAGCTCCAACCTTCTCCTCATACTTGCTCTAAAAGGACTCGACTATAAAATCCCACAGCAGAACATGCACACTACTTCAAACTTCATATTAAGGAGAACTCAACAAAATAAAATGGTGGCCACCTCAGTAGCTTCTAGAGTTGAAAGTTTAGCCAGCAGCGGGATTCAATTAATCCCCAGAGAATACGTTAGGCCCAAAGATGAACTAACCAGCATCGGCAACATATTCGAAGATGAGAAGAAAGATGAAGGTCCTCAAGTACCTACTATTGACTTAAAAGACATTGGTTCCCAGGACAAAGCGATTCGAGAAAAATGCCACCAAGAAATCAAGAAGGCCGCCATCGAGTGGGGGGTGATGCACCTTGTGAACCATGGCATATCGGATCAGCTCATGGACCGAGTCAGAGTAGCAGGACAAGCCTTTTTTGATGAACCCATTGGTGAAAAGGAGAAGTATGCTAATGATCAAGCCACCGGAAAGATTCAAGGCTATGGAAGCAAGCTAGCCAACAATTCTTGTGGCCAACTTGAATGGGAGGACTATTTCTTCCACCTTGTCTTCCCTGAGGACAAGCGGGACATGTCCATTTGGCCTAAAACACCCGTTGACTACATGTAAGTCTTTTAATTCTTAAGATAAATAATTTCTCAAATTTTACATAATGTGTATTGTTTAATACTATTTCTAACAACTTAAGCGTTTAGAGCAATCGATAACTTTTTGCTGACGGTACTTTAAACTTTAGCTAATTTATTATTTTCAGGAACTGATCTGAAAACATTTAAATCTTATTCGTTTGCACTATTTTTTTAACCGTGAAAGATTGGTCAGCTATAGTCGATGCTGGATATGGATTGGTCTAGTAATACCCATAAAGTTCGTCATAATTTTGGCATTTATATTATTGCTTTACTTTAGAGTACTTACCCTACCATGAACTTGTACGATGCAGTCCGGCAACAAGTGAGTATGCTAAGGAGCTAAGAGGCCTAGCAACCAAGATCCTCTCTGTGCTCTCTCTAGGTTTGGGATTGGAAGAAGGTAGGCTAGAAAAAGAAGTAGGTGGAATGGAAGAGCTAATAGTTCAACTCAAGATCAATTACTACCCTAAGTGTCCCCAACCAGAACTAGCTCTTGGTGTTGAAGCTCACACTGATGTAAGTGCACTCACTTTCATACTCCATAACATGGTGCCCGGCCTGCAGCTCTTCTACCAAGGCAAGTGGGTGACCGCGAAATGTGTTCCAAACTCCATTATCATGCACATCGGAGACACCATTGAGATTCTAAGCAATGGTAAGTATAAAAGCATTCTTCACAGGGGAGTTGTGAACAAGGAAAAGGTAAGGATCTCCTGGGCTGTTTTCTGTGAGCCTCCTAAGGAGAAGATCATCCTAAAGCCGCTGCCGGAGACTGCGACTGAGGCTGAGCCACCACCCTTCCCTCCTCGCACCTTTGCTCAGCATATGGAGCATAAGCTGTTCAAGAAGAGCCAGGAAAATACGGACACAAAAATTTGTCAGCCACAGGAACAGGGGACTAATCCTCCTAAAACTAAAACTTCTCACCCACAAGAACAGGGAACTAATCCTCCTGAAAAAAGAATTTCTCAGCAACAGGAACAGGAAAATAATCCTCCTAAAAGTGGTTAATTTCCCAATCTCTAGAACAAGAAAGCCGCCAGCATCGCCTTTTAATCTTGCTACCTAGTTATCTTGGTGTTTGTATTCGAAATTTTAGTCATAACAGGTAAAATGTTGGCCACAATATGGAATACTTTCCAGTTTCTGGGGCCATATGTTTTGCTTAATTTATTCAATAAATTTGTTGCATTGTATTTTATAGTATGTTGATTACGGAAATTGTGGTTAGTTCAATTCATCTGCTATATGTTATAGAAATTTTAGTGTGGAACAATTTCTAATTTTGCTATAATTGGAATACCCATAAAGTTTAGTGATCTGCTATCGTGAAATTAACTCTAGGGCTTATTAGAAATTTAGTATTTTAAAAAAAAACAAAGAAAAAAATAGCTGCATATTCTGTTATCATGAAAAGAATAGTATAGCAGAACCCAAACGAAAGAAACAGGACGACCTTCATCCTAATAGAGTTCTACCCATTGATCCAATTATCTATACATAGTCTGGTTCGAGTTCAACATGTTATAATCGTTACACAATCAAAGCGATATGAAAAAATAATTCCATGTACAACAACAAGAACTCCTTGATTAAGATTGTATTGGTAATGCATAATCACTTGATATGTTTGAAGCAGAGACATCATTTTCTTCATTCAAGCTTCACCTCTGACAGCAGAGGCTTATTTGAAAAGAATGCGTCTAAGTTATCCACAGTTACGCCTACCATTGCTGCAAATGATTCTGGGGTAATAACAGCTTTGTGAGGAGAGAGAACAACATTGTCCAATGCAAGTAGCTCTTCTGGCACATTAGGTTCGTTCTCGAACACATCGAGACCAGCTCCTCCAATCTCACCTCGCACCAAAAGTTGTACTAATTCCTTCTCATTGATGAGAGGCCCACGCCCAACATTAACGATAACACCCTTCTTTCCCAGGGCAGTCATGACATCCTTGTTAATTAAGTGGTGCGTTTCATTTGTTAATGCACAACAAACAATGAGAGCATCACTATTGCTTGCAAGGTCATGAGCAGTCGCGTAATAAGGCAAGGAAACATGTGCCTTCTTCTTCCTAGAGTTGTACGCGATGATGCAGCCAAATGCCTCGAGCCTTTTAGCAATCTCAGAGCCAATACTTCCTAGCCCCACGATCCCAATACGTTTCCCACCTAACTGCAGTATTTAACAATATAACTGTTTAAGAGTGGAATCGTAAATTAGTAAAATGATGCATCATCAGCGTACAGGAATCAAGAAATAATTTGTAACGGTGTTAAAATTCTAACAAAACAGAAAGATCATTGGCATTGACTTCTCTTATCCTCCATCATTTTAGTCTTTTGAGTTTTGAAGTAGTAAAGTTGCTAACAATCCATAATAAATTCTAATCATGTGTTTTTGAAATGGCTAAAAACTATCCCCCTCTCTCAAAAGTAACTTTGATTTAATTTCTTTCTTAATCCTATGTAACTTAACTAAAAGCATGGCTGGATCCAACCATAGCACATTACTTTTCATCACTAATACTTCATTTTCATAAGCTTATTTCTTGATTCTAACATTCTTGATGAACAATTTGGTAAAAGCACTAAAAACACTAATACTTTTTAATCATGAATTAATAATATTGAGAATTGAGACCAACGACTACAAACACTAATACTACTTACCATCATCACCATACAAACATCTAACATCCAAAAGAAAAAAACTAGTATGTATTAACCATTAAAAACACGGGTGTCCTGGAAAACGAGCAATTTTGTTGCTGTGAAAATAATACTACTACTTGCAATATTATTACGGGGAAGCTTTTAAATCATTAAACTTTACAGAAGTTAATTATTGCAACATTTTACTAATTTCATAGGAAAGTACACTAGTTAGCAGCAGGAAGAAAATACTCTGTTCTAAAAAGTAGAGACATTTATGAAAAGACTACTTTTTAAGGATACTCTCAAATATAGTCACAGTATTAATTAGTTAAGAATTCAACTATAGCATCACCGATTTAAAAGAAAACTTTTATCAATAATTTTGGAATTACAAGATTGACCTTAGAAGCAAGAGTGTACTCTCTCTTCACAGGCCACAATCCTGCCCGAACGAATCGGTCTGCTAAGGAGAGCCGGCGGAAAACGTCGATCAGTAGCCCGACGGCATAGTCGGCGGCATCCTCGCTGAATGCATCACCGGCGTTGGTGACTTTAATGCCGCGGCGACGACACTCAGCGAGGTCGATGTGATTGATGCCAACGCTGGTGCCCACCACACACTCGACTGACGGGAGCTGCTCTAAGGTTTCGGAGCTGACGGGGAATACGCCTACACAGAGCAGGACCCGGACGGAGGCGGATAGGGTTGGAAAGGATGGGTCGGATGGTTCGAGGAGGCGGAAACGGGTTTGGACCCACGGGTTAAAGGAGAGATCGGTGTATTCTGGGTTGCGATGAATTAGAACCAGAGGAAGTTCATCTTTATTGTTGTTTGGTTTATAAAAGCATTCTTCTTGGGAGGAGGCCATTGGTGAGTGAGGCTGCCGCTGCCTTGGTGTTGGGGAGAGTAAATTTTAGTAGTTTAATAACAGCTAGCACTTGTGGATATTTGGTCGGTCGGTCAGATCATCGGTATATAATAAAAATATAAACATATATTCGTACAGGCTGGACCACAAATGATTGGCACTTGAACAATAATTTTGCTGCGGGGAATATATTCCCTCAAATATTATTTTGCTTTACTTTGACGTTCACCCTGAGTTTTTAAATATGCCCCCGATAGCATACAAGATATGGATGAGAAATTGTTCATGGTTGACCAAAGACAAGAATGCCTCTAAGTTGCCGCAAAGGATTCTGGGGTCATAACTGCTTTATGAGGAGAGAACAACATTGTCCAAGTCCAATGCAAGTCTCACCTGGCACCAGAAATTGGACTAATTCCTTCTCGTCGATATTATGCATGGCCCCACGCCCAACATTAACGATAACACCTCTCTTTCCCACTTCCCAGGACAATCATGACGTCCTTGTTAATCAAGCGTCGCGTTTCATTTGTTAATGCACAACAAACAATGAGAGCATCACTGTTGTTTGCGTAATACGGAAACGAAACATGTGCCTTCTTCTCCCTTGACTTGTAGGCGATGATGCAGCCAAACGGTTCGAGCCTTTTTGCAATCTCAGAGCCAATATTATATTATTTTTTTCAACTGAAATTTTTACAAAATCTAGTTATTTAGATGTAATTTGGATATATATAACAAGGACAGACTTTTTTTATATGTATCCAAAATTATTAGATTTTGTAAAAGTTCCAATTGAAAAAATATACATTTTTGGGAGTCAAAACAAAATATATATATATATATATATATATATATATATATATATATATATATATATATATATATATTCAGACCGCCCCCTAGGATAATTGTATATATACAAGGATCGATCCATAGTCAATGTTGTAAATTTAGGATAATTATATACAACACATCATGACCGTCCATCCAATAATCTAACGGTTTAATAGAAGTCTCGTCTGCAGTTTAGTGTACAGTATTGTGCAGTTTAATAGACGAGTTAAATGACTAAAATACCCTTCTTTGTAAAAGTCTTCGTCCGCAGTATTAAAGTGCAGAGCCTGGAAAACTTTTAAAAAAATTTGACAACCACAGTATTAAACTAAAACTTAAAAAAAAAAAATGGGATCTGTAGTACGCATGAATTTAAAAAAAAAAACACTCGGCAACCCGATATATTTGACGTCATTCTTTCTCTTTCTTCTTTTTCCCACTAATTGGAAGGGTTTTTGTGATGCCATCGGTGTCCGGATAACTTTACATCATTCTGCTATGCTTTGTAACCTTGTTTTTGGTGAACGATATCATTTTTTTGTTGTATATCGAGTGTTTTCTTTCTCAATCAACCATGCATACTCTCATCAATTACAGTGGTAAGTTTCAACCCAAATTTTTATTTTGTGGGTTTTCAATTGGTTTGATTTTTTGGGTTGAGCTTAGATTTTGGTTTTGTGACTCAGAGGGGAACCTTTTTTGGATCTTTTTGTTTCTTCTTCGAAAAATTTTATATTGATTCGGTCTCAATATTTTTGTGCTTTTTAACTGACGATTATGGAGAATTAGAAATACACCATCTTCTTTTGTTGATTTGTAACATTGACATTTTAATCTGTATATGACTTCGGGATCGGGAGCTCGGATCGATTCAGCTTTGGGATGGCGGATGGTTTCGGATTGGATTTCATGATTGGCTGAGTTCCCATATGGTCATGGCATTGAGCCCAAGTTCCATGTCCACTTTGGAGGTGGTGTTCGTTTTGGGTTTCTTTGATGACAAGTGCTTGTATTGGTTTTGCAGTTTCACCCCATAGGCTATCAATTATAAGACCATAAGACAAGTGCATTCTCTGATCCTATGTTAGTAGTATTTTCTAAGAAACTAATCTGATTGTGTCGTGATGTATTTTATTTATGAAAGATATATGAAGTAAAAATAAATTTGAATACATATTCTATGTTCTTGTCCTAAATTTTGCAATCCTCTTTGTTTGCTTCATGGATACATGTAATGTTGATGAGAGAGAAAGAGGAGTGAATTAGAGATGGGATGAATGATAAAAGCAATCACAATAGTTTTTTTATCTTTATCCCTATTCTATAGTGTCATTGAGTCATTATGGGATTTAATTTTTTTAATATGTACCCAACCGTTTCTCTTATATTGATTTCTTAAATAATGAAATTTGAAAATTTAAAGTTTCAATAGTCAAATCAAATTTTGATCTTTGTAATTATTTGACCTTTCTATTGACTTTATGCATTAGAGCTTATGATAGATGTAATATGCTACAATCTCTTGTTTTTAATTATAAAATCGCTATTAATTTATTATCTTTTTTGAAATAAGTATGTGATATTTTTAAATTTAAATTTAATCAATACATACTGTAAGTTATTTAGAAAAAATATTATTATTTATAAAATTTATTATTTTTACAATTCTAAGCAAAATTATTAAGTTAGAGAATGCATCGAATTGACTTATAAAAATTAATAATAATC
Organism: Panax ginseng; assembly: GCA_020205605.1. Lineage (NCBI taxonomy): Eukaryota > Viridiplantae > Streptophyta > Magnoliopsida > Apiales > Araliaceae > Panax > Panax ginseng. The sequence continues at coordinate 3,301,220 of CM035139.1, read as the reverse complement.
TTATAATTTATAAAGAGAGTATAATTTATCAATTGTATTCCAATGTAAAATAACTTTTATTTTATTTTAAGTTTTAAGTAATTTATGGAGTGAGTATTGAATGGATTGTAGGCTGCAAATGTATATAAAATCAATATTAACCTTTAAAAGTTAATTTGTGATATTTTAAATTTAAAATTAATATGATTTATTTAAATTTTGGAAATAATAAATTTTATAATTAATAATACTTTTATAATATTTATAATTATATGGACATAAATTTATATCAATTTTAAATTTGAATATGTTTGAAATTAATTTTCTAAAAATAAGTCAATATTAATTTTATAATTTGAAAACGAAGTATATGATTGATGAGCTATTCACTTAAATGAGAGTGAAATGTCATTTTGCATAGAGAGAGAACGGTCTCAGCTCTCCTCGTTTGGGAGCTTAACAGAGATTGGGCTGCTAACTGTGTTATGAGCTGAAGTCCATTTCAAATATCCTTGAACAAACAGAGAGTTCACAACCGAAGATGATCGGCTAAATGTCACTTGATATGTTAATTGTTGGTTCACCTCTGTGAAGTCAATTCTCTCCGGCTTGACACTCACAAGGACACCAACTGGTGGCATAATTTCGATTTTGTACGATGAATTTGTCTTTCCAACATTAGTCACCGTTCTTGTGTATGCCTGATCCCCAGACCCAAGTATGATCGAAAAGGAAGGGTAGTTTAGTTGTGCTTGTGGTATGCTCGACTCATTCAGGCAACTAATTTTGCGTTGTGCAACAATTCCAACCTGGTCATCTGTGTAACCCAAACCACATAAATAAGGTATGTAATCGTCAGGATGAATGTCATAAACAAGTCCAGGATCATTGGCTCTTGAAGGGTTAACATGGCTTGCACCAATGGCAAAGACGTCAGCCGGCACGAAATTTTCATCCACAAAGGGCTTATTATTGAGGTTTAGCAAATCAGCAGTAGTCATGATCGCGGACTTAATTGCAGCTGGTGACCAGTTAGGATGTGCGCTTTTGAGAAGAGCTGCAACTCCACTAAGATGAGGACATGACATTGATGTGCCAGACTGAACATTGAATGTGAGTCTTGCATTAGGGTCATCAACAGAGAATGGCCATGCTGCTAGAATGTTCACCCCAGGTCCAATTATGTCTGGTTTTAAAATTCCCGGGTTTTCTATGCTAGGACCTCTTGAGGAAAAGGAAGCAACCACAGGAGCCAGAGGGTCTCCAATGGAAGTTCCTTTAAAGAAGTGTTAACGCTAGGATCTTTCTCCACGTCCCAATCACGTAAGAGCGTCCCGATCCTCCTGACATAAACATACGATCAACACTGAAAAGCTTGGCCCGGTTCCAAATGAGGGATATTTCGGCGTGAGAATTAATGCGTGTTCACAAAGTTAACAATTGAGGAATGTATGGTCTACAGTGTATTGAGAGATAATAATTCTCGGTTGTGTGTGTATGGGAGAATATGAATAATCAATATATGTGAGAACGTCACTTGCATCGATGGCTTCCTTCTTCTGGGTTATATTACCTTTGTTTGGATTCTTGTGCCACCCACTACTACTAACACCCCCTACGATCGATGGGCTCTGCCATTATATCAGGTTTATCTACCGCTTTTTGGCCTTTGTTTTCTACTGCCAAAATCCGCTATGATCCCATCCACATTAATGCGCGAAGCGCGGTCAACTGTCATGCTTTTTCATCATCACAAGTCAAAGTAATGTGATATTAAAATATCTAATGGGTCGATCCAATTGGTGACCGGTCGAATAGGATTAAATAAAGTTGACCAATGATAAATGGGCTCAAAGAGTCCCATGACTTAATTATAAAAGCCCAACAGATTAAAGCGATAAATGGGCCCAATCTACCCTACCAAAATAGGAGAAATATTATGACCCAACTTTACCCCCTAGTTTTTAGTTAAACAAGATGTTTAATGGAAAACTATATATGATTCATGATATTTAGAATTTAATAAAGGCCCGAGGATAGAAATAAGTGAATCATACCCACTTTTAACATACGAAGTGGAATAAGGAGAAATTTGGATAGTGGATACCCGAGCGATAAGCCTGATCGATAAAGGATTTGAATTTGAGCAGGATGGGCCAATAAGATAGAAATCCAACGGTCGGCCCATCGATAAGATATTCAAAGGTCATCCAAACGCATTCCACTTTAATTCTCATTATTCTCGACATTAAATCGCCTTACCGCCTCACTCCGCGTGTAGCAAATCGATATAAAGATAAACCTCACCAAATTTGACGGTTTACCTCTTGATTTGAAATTGAACCTTTAAGCTTTCTTCCTTCTCTCGGAAAAACCTCTCTTTAGCTTTCCATGAACTCAATAATGGTGAATCCAAGCCAAACCCCTTGAAGTTCTTCTCGTTCAAACCCTAACCAAGAGGGTTTAAGTGCCCGATCCACCATCTCCAACCGATTTCTTCAAAGATGGGGAACAATTTTCTCATCTTAACATCACCTCCACCGCCTCTCGAATCTGAGGCTGCGAGCTCTCCTGGGATTCGATATCATGTTCCGGATAACTTTCTTTATGAGGGCTCCAAATTCTTTGAGGCGAATGTACTGTGATGACAGGGACCTACCGGGTCGCTATGCCGACTACTCTCTGCTTTGGAAAGGGGATTAGCCTTACCCTCCACGCCTTCATGGTTACCCTCTTGGGGTTTATTGGAGTAGGCTTATATAATCGGTGCCCAACTCCTATATCCATATCTTTGGCGTTCATCGCTTTACCGCCATGAATTAGGGGTTACCCCCTGCTGTTGATCTCTTCTTCACCCTTTACCACTTGGCAGATCCGAGAACGAGGGTTCAAAATCTTGAGCAAAACAGGTCGCCCAAACTCGAAATTCGAGAAGAGGCCTGATGAGCACCCCTCGAGCAACAAAGGATGGCACGAGAAATGGTTCTTCGTCATTTGGTCCTGGAATCTCCTCCTTCCCGATTGGACCATTTGGAGCGTATCTCTGGCGACTTGGTGACATTCTCGAGGAGCGTGTGAGGAGATGGGTGACTTCATGAATAGGATCCTCCTCAAGAGTGGAGCTTCACTCTCTTGACCAAGCAAGCATGGTTGTATGACCATAAACGTGAGTCTCGGATCATTCTGTGATATAATTTTTGAAATGTTTATGTGGTACGGATTTTAACTTGTGATTATTTGCAGTGTCTTTGATCAAACCAACTTCCTCGGAAGTAAAAGACTTGGAAGATTTCTTGGCGGGGAGGATTACTGATGCAAATGAAGAACTCCCTAACGAGGAACCTTCTCGAACTGAAACCCCTGCCCTCGAACCAACAACAACCCCTCTTCGGGATGATGACCACAGGTCGACAATCCTATCATCCCAAGAGGTCCTCCACCTGGTATGCCAAGGAAGAAGGCCAGCAAAAGGGTTAGGACTCTTGCGAGATAAATCCACAAAGCGACGAGGAGGTACTTCCCGAGGTAAACCCACAACCAATTCCTTGGCCCGAACCCACAACAACCTCCGAACCAACCCCACCAACTTCTCGAACCAATCCTAAAAAGAGAGTCTCCTTGACATTCCTCCACACGAAGGGGCGAAAGTGCTTCGTCTTAAAAATTAAAAGCAAAATAATTCCTCTTCTGCCAAAGCGAACTCCGCGTCCCCTTCCTTCAACAACCAATCCTTTAAATGAAACCCCAACACCTAACGCCGAAGCGGTCGGGTTTAATCCTTCTCTCCGTCCGAAAAAAAGACCTTGAACGGTCGGCCGATTCGACTTGAACCTTTCTTCAACTCCCCAGCGAATGCCACCGATCACCTTCTCCGGAGGCAATGCATGAGATCCTTCACCGGTTCGCAATGATCGACTATATGCTCCTTCTCAAGGACCAATGACCTCCGAATTTCAAAGAGACGCCATGGGTCCACCGACTATGTGGCCTCGGTTCAACGCCAATTTCCCTTTCAACTGTTTGAGGCCTTCGTTTGCGAGGCCGAAGTGACCATCGGTTCGAACAGTTCAAATGGGGACTTCTTCGTGAAAGGCATGAAACTACTTGGCTAAGGTAAATGACTCTTCTCTTCCTTTCTTACTTATTTTCATACTCATACATCCGGTGATTGAATAACCTTGAACATATACGGTAAATGTCGATTCGGACGTCTGCGTCCCCAGATCTCTCAAGTCAATCCGAGGAGGAGGCGAAGAAGAAAATTCCCTCCCGAAATCGCCTGGCTCGGAAAGGACTCACCGTGAAGGCCTTCTTCATACTAACGAAGGTCTTGAGAAAGAGTTAGCCCAAGCTAAGGGAGAAGTGAAGTCCTCGAGGAAGAACTAAAGTCGACTAAGGCTCGAGATCTTTGAATTGTCAACATAAATGTCGACTTAGTTCGGAGGAGAATCGAGGATGAATAAGATCAAGGAGTTGAAGTCCAACGCCAAAATCTTGACCAAGACGATCCGTAAGATGGAGCAGGGATGAAAAGCTTCAATTGAATATCTGGCAGGACTCGAGCGAAGATCCGAGAAACTCGAGGCTCTTGAGACCTTGGGCCTCCTTTATCGATGCTCTTCATGAAAGAAATTTGTGAAGAGTATAAGAACTCAGACGAAATAAACGGAGAAATCATGAGGATTCACAAATAAAGCTACGAGCTCTGCCAAAATCTATGCAAGGAAAAGGTTGATCAAGGCTAACTTAGATCCTTACTGCTTGGGACTCTTCGGATGATGATGGCGCATTGCATGAAGCACCAAAATTATGGATTGTCTTCTGGTCTTATTATGAATATTTGTAAAAATTTTATGTTATTTCCTTATTTGTAAATGAACTTAAATATTAATGAGAAATGATTTTCTTCCTTATGACTTCAGTGCACTTTTTATTTTATGTCAATACTTTAATATGAATTTATATGGACAAGTGTACAAAAAACCCTTTCGAGGATTTAACTTCAAATGATTAAGCATGTCATATAACAGATAAAGTGATGTTAAAGAACGAGGCATTCCGAACTCAACACTTAAATAAAATAAAGTACCACATATTCATCGGCTCCGAAGTGTGAGATCGGTCATTTGTTTACCACTCGAGGTGAAACAATTATATACGAACCAAGATATAAGGATCAAGATATAAGGATCAAGATATAAGGACCAAGATATAAGGATCAAGATATAAGGACCAAGATATAAGGATCAAGATATAAGGACCAATTGTGACCATTGACTTACCACCCTGGTAAAATCAATATAGGATCCTTCGCTCACCACTCGGGGTAGAATCGACAAATGGGTTTTGCCATCGAATGGCCAAATGAGTCCTACCATACCTCCTTACACCATAGTGACCATATGACAAAAATATGACTAGGACCCGATAGTGACCATTGATTTACCACCTGGTAAAATCAATATAGGATCCTTCGCTCACCACTCGGGGTAGAACAACAAATGGTACGCCATCGAATGGTCGGTGAGTCCTACCATACCTCCTTACACCATAGTGACCATAGGACAAAATAGGACCAGACCAATAGTGACCATTGATTTACCACCCGGTAAAATCAATATAGGATCCTTCGCTCACCACTCGGGGTAGAACGACAAATGGGTCGCCATCGAATGGCCGTGAAGTCCTACCATTCCTCCTTACACCATAGTGACCATAGGACAAAATAGGACCGGGATCAATAGTGAAAAAGTGTCTTTTTATTGATAATGAACAATAATATCTGAGACTTAGATGAATTAACTTGATCTTTATTAAAAGTATTTAGAAGCCCCGCCAAAGATGCCAAGTGTTTTTGATTTGGAACCATCTAATGCCCTTAACCTAAGTGCACGGTTTGGATACTTGATCACCTCATATGGTCCTTCCCAGTTTGGCATTAACTTTCCGTGTTTTGAGGTGTAGAAGCTTGCCACTCACGAGGACGAAGTCTCCTACTTCAATCTGCACTTGACTCCTTTGTTATAATGCTTAGCTACTCTTCGTTGATAAGCGGCCAATTTAAGTAGAAACAACCTCTCTAACTTCTTCTACAGATCCAAATTGGCCTTGATCCTTCGTCATTGTATATTTCTTTGTATTGACGACCAAGACTTGGAGATCCGATTTCGACGAGGGACTAAGGCATCGATTACCATAGGCGATCGAAAGGGTGAATCCTCATGGTAGTCCTTGGTGTAGTCCGGTAAGCCCACAACACGCCGACGCGACTCCTCCGCCATCTTCCTTTAGCTTCATCTAGTCTCAAGCTGATCCGTTCAAAGAACGTCCCGTTGGTCACCTCAACTTCGCCATTTGATCTTGTGGATGAGCCACCAAGTCTTCTTATCTCAATCCCCAACTCCTTTAAAAATGTTTCAAATTTTGATCCCATGAACCGACGTCCGTTGTCGATATTAATACTCTCAGGGATCCGAAGCGAAACACTACGGACTCTTTTATGAACTTCAAACATTCTTGCTCGTAATTAACCAAGTGGCTTCGCCTTCTGCCACTTGGTCATGTAATCAATAAAGACTATGACAAAGCTAACTCGACCTTTAGCTTTAGGCAATGGACCCAATATATCTACCCCAGACAATGAAGGGTATAGGAGATAAAATCGAGTATAGCTCTTCTTGGGTGGTGATGTGGATCGGATTTATTGAGTTGGCACTTTTCACATTTTTGACATACTCTGTAGCTTCCTTGAAAATTGTAGGCCAATAGTATCCTTGTCGAAGTACTTTGTAAGCCAAAGATTTAGCGACCATATGATCACCGCAAAATGCCCTCGTGAACTTCCCCAAGAAGAGCATATTCCGCCTCGGATGGGACCGGGCACTTCATAATATGGAAGAAAAAAGGCCAATCGATAGAGATCCCCATCAATAAGAACAAAGTTGGCGCTCTTGTATTTGATCTTCTTTGCTAACATCTGATCCGAAGGAAGGATGCCATCTGCCAAATACTCGATGTAGGGGGTCATCCAGCAGTTATATTGCTCGATACACATCACTGCTTCATGTTGAACACTCGGCTGTTGCAGAGCTTCCAAGTAAACTGATCCGTTAAAAACATCTGCATCCGTAGTAGCCAATTTCGACAATGCATCGGCGTGCCCTGAAATTCGTACGAAGCGAAATACTGAAGTCGGTCCTTTAACTCCGCCAAATACTTGATCATCCGATTTCCACGAGCTTCATAGTCCCCTGATAGCTGCTTGACAACCAACTGAGAGTCACTGTAGATGATAAGGTTCCGGACCTCTAAACTCTTTGCCAATCGAACACCCGCTAGCACTGCTTCATACTCGGCTTCGTTGTTTGTCGCTTTAAATCCAAATCTGATGGCCTGTTAAATTTTGAACCCGTCCAGAACTTGTCAAGATAATTCACCTTTACTAACAAGTTAGGGTAGAGGAACCATCTCATATATAGAGTCCAAACATTCTCGCTCTGTTGAAGAACTACAATCGCCGATCGGACGATTCAGAACTTCCCAGAACTCGGCATATTTGCCAATGAACGAACATTCTACTTATGAAATCGGCCAAAGCTTGGCCTTTGATAATGATTCGTGGATGGTATTAAATGAAAAAGCTGTGACAACTCCATTGTCCATGCCGCTAACCTTCACGAAACTTACGGCTTGCCCATCACCTTCTTTAATGGTCGATCCGTGTAGACAACCAGAGCCCGACCTTGAAAATCTTCAAAGAAGCTTCCTACTAGCAATTATCAAAGCGAAGGCAAATTTCTCAATATTTGGATACTGGTTTCAACATCTCGCAGACGGCGTGGTGACATAATAGACCGGATCTTGCCTTCCATCGATCTCCGAACCAAAGACTCGCTTCCAACCGCTAACTAACTTGCCGCCAGGATCACGAGATATAAGGTCTCTGCTTGGAATGGGTTTCACCAATAAAGGAGCCGAAGAAAGATACGCCTTTATGCTCTGGAAGGCGTCTTCACACTCTGAAGTCCACTGGAACGACTTCGCATTCTTCGGCCCTTTCAATGTATCAAAGAAAGGAAGACACCTCTCTGCAAATTTGGCGATTTAACCTCCTTAATCTTTGCATCCTCGCCATTCGACGTTGGGCGCCTTTGAATGACCGAGAGTCTTCATGTCAAGAATAGCTTTGAATCTTCTCCTGGATTGGTCTTGATACCCCTTTGACTAACAAGATAACCCAGAAACTTTCTTGCACCGAGGCCAAAAGTGCACTTGGCCGGATTAAGCCTAGTTGACGATGACGGATCGGTTTGAAAGCATTCCTCTAGATCGTCTAAATGACTCTGACGTCATGCTTTTCACGATCATGTCATCAACGATACCTCCATGTTCCTTCCCAAATTTGCTTATCGAAGACGAAGTTCATCATTCTTTGTAAGTGGCTCCGGCGTTTATAGGCCAAAAGTCATCTTCTTGTAGGCGCATAATCCGATCGATTATGTAATAAATGCTGATCTTTGGGATGTCCTCTTTACACATGGATATTTGGTGATAACTTTGAAAAAGCATCCATAAAGCTTAGTAATGCATACCCAAAGTGGCATCGATAAGCTGATCAATATGGGGTAGAGGATAAAAATCCTTCGGACAAGCTTTATTGAGGTCGGTGTAGTCGATGCAAACCCGCCATTTTCCATTTTTCTTCTGCACCAACACCACATTAGCCATCCATTCGGGATAATCAATCTCATATATAAAGTCGGCAGCCAACAGCTTTGCTATTTCCTGATCAATGATTTTCTGTCGTTCAGGCGCAAAGATCCGTCTTTTCTGCCGAACCGGCTTCTTCAAGGGATCTACATTCAGGCTATGCTCGGCTATCTTCCGACTAACTCCAGGCATGTCCCTTGGTTCCCATGCAAAAATATCCGCATAGCAGCGTAAGAGTTCTATGAGATTTGTCCGAAGAGGTTCTGGTAGTCTTGAACCGATCTTCACGGTTTTGTCCGGCTTTTCAAGGATCAATTCGACCTCTTCCGTTCCTCCGGCAGGAATCACCATCGGTTCAGAACTACTTTCGGTAAAAGGCTCGATCTCAATTGTCATCGCTTTCTTTTTTGTTTGTTGATTTCACTCCTAAGAAATAACAAGACATTAGGTAGCATCGTCGGGCTAGATCCAAGTCCCCGCCACCTCTCTACTCCATGAGCCGTGGGAACTTGATTTTGAAATGAGGGATGGAGGTCGCTGACTTGGAGAGCAAGCGATTAAAGTAGGTCTTCCCAAAGATAGCGTTGTAAGTGAATCAATCGTGCACAACATAGAATTTACACACTATTTCGACTTCTTTGGGTCTTTCTAAAAGACAACCGGAGTTCAATAGTGCTCGCAACTTTGACGGGATCATTCTTGAGGCCGTATAAAGGAGCTTCCCGTCAGACCTCCATTTTCTCGCCCATCAAGGTGCATCCTCCGATAGGCGTGGGCATCTGAGGATATCCATCAAGATCCATTATCTATCATCATGCGCTTCATGTCCACCGTGCCCACTTGCTTATTTGTGATCACCAAGGCCCCTCACGTGGCTCGATGGGCTCCGAGAAGGATAGTCGGCGTCGGTGAATGATATAGACATTCCGGGAATGGTCTGCTCTCTTTCGGGGAGCATCTGTCACGCCATGACCTAATTCGGTAAGCCCTTCTCTTCCTCCCTATCAACTTCCCGGACCCACCGGTTATCACATCGATAACATGCCTTGGTGGCGATCGAGCCCTCGAACTGCCTCAATAAAGACGGTTAACGTTCTGCTGATTATTTACGGCCACATACTGCACCAACAAGCCGTCTTTAATCTTCATCTCCATAAAGTCTTTCAAATTGCAACACTCGTTAGTGTCGTGGCGGTGACTGATGATATACAATACTTACGAGAGTTACCACCCTTGCTTTCGGTAATTATCACGGGGTGGCTCAAAGAAAGGTTGGTTTCTGATTTGATCCAAAATTATCGATCTATCAGTGTTTAGTTTGGTGTAGATCTTATTCACCTTCGGGACCGGAACGGAGGGATGACTGCTTCCTTGCCGCCAGGAATTATTGTACTTTTTCGAACTGCCCTCTGTCCGATCATTATACCCCCCCGTTCTCCTCTGTTCAACTTCGGGCTTAGGAGCCACTGACTCTTTCCCCTGACCCGAAAGAGGATGTTTCAGGCTGTTCATAGCTTCTTCCACAACGATGTAGCCTTCTGCTTTGTCAAAGGCTTCGGCCAAGCTCTTCGGATGATTGAACATCAACTTCTTCACCAACTTTTCGGACTTTACCAGATCCAATCCATTCTGGAACAAACCTACAGCCTGGAGATCATTAAGATCGGACACCTGACCGACTGCTTCTCTGAACCTCTTTACATACTGGCCCAAAGATTCGCTGGCAAACTGCCGGATCTGTGCCAAAGAACCCGTAGGCTTTCCTCTTCTTCGGTTGCTCCCGAAACGGGCATGGAACTTATCACAAAGTTCGGTCCACGAGGATATGGAATCTGAAGGCAAAGTTCCCAACCACTGTCTCGCATCTTTTCTTAGTGTCGTAATAAAGGTGTGGCACTTGGCGTCAGTGAAGTCGTAATAGTCCATTAAGCCGGAATTGAGCGCTTTGGCTATGGTCATAAGGGTCCCTTGTTCCATCGTAACTTTCCATGCGAGGCAATTTTTTAGTAATATCCGCTTTTCCTTGAGAATATCTGAGGAAAAAGGGATGCTTTCTTTCGGGCGTCCTTCACTGCTTTGGACCTCGGCCATTGTTTTCTCGAGCTCTTTAAGCTCCTTTACTAGAAAATCAACGTCTTGAGTGTGTGGAAACCTCTTTCTCATGAACAACATTATGTCTCCGAGAGGATCGACCTCCTCCCGCCGATCCTAACGCCTGTAGAGGGACTTCTTGATCCGCTTGGTACACAACTCTTTCCTTGTGGTTAATGATCACGTTGATAGTCCATTACACGGACTTGAGTGCGACGACTCCTTCGACCGCTTCTTTTTGTTAATAATCATCTCGATCTTTGAGAGGTAACGGCCATTATCACCTTCTTGAGGCCATGGGAGTTCTGCTTCTCGATCTCCTCCTACTTGAGAATGATCCCTAAAACACGCGTGGAACGCTTCGGCTCTTACCCTTTCGTCCGAGTCTCTCCTTATGCCCACTTCGTCTTTCAGATTGACCATGGCTAGATGCTTCGTCTGCATTCCGCCACCAAGCATCTGTTAAATTATATCTTCTCTTTCTTTTAACAGACCGCCATGGCTCTATCTCGCTTCGTCCGCCATCTTTGCCAACTTGGCGATTCTAACCTCCTCGCTACTTACATGATAAATCTTGGTTGGTGAGCCTTCCACCGCCCTCGACTATGATCTCGCTCCTCATTCGCATTGAAAACCAATCTTCGTGCAGCCCCGCCAGAATCTTGAGACGGAGATCCCTCGAATTATGTTTAGAAGCCGTCTTTCGTGAGCACTCTTGGAAGGACCTGACGATCCTTCACCAAACACGAAAGCGATGTAGCCAATGTACCATCGCCGCCTTCTTCCGGTGTACCATCCCTACTCCTCATCATCTTCCAAAGTAGGTTAAACGATTGTGATTGAAAATTTTAATGACACTAGAACTCAAAGCCCTCCTTCTAGCGCCAATGTTAACGCCAGGATCTTTCTCCACGTCCCAATCACGTAAGACGTCCTGATCCTGCACAGTAAACACAGTCAACACCGAAAGCTTGACGGCGGTTCCGTCGGGGATAGCTCTCGGCGTGAGAATTAAGTACGTGTTCACAAAGTTAACAATGGAGGAATGTATGGTCTAGTGTATTGAGAGAGATAATAATTCTCAGTTGTGTGTGTATGGGAGAATATGAATAATCAATATATGTGAGAACGTACCCCCATACGATGGCTTCCTTGCTAGGTTATATTACCTTTGCTTGGATTACTGTGCCACCCACTACTACCTAACACCCCCTCTGATCTGATGGGCTCTGCCGACTATATCAGGTTTATCTACTGCTTTTGGCCACTTTTTTTCCCACCATAGCCTTATGATCTCATCCACATTAATGCATGGCGAAGCCTTGGTCAATCATGTGCTTTTTCATCATCACAAGTCAAAGTAATGATTATTAAAATATCTAATGGGTTCGATCCAATTGGATGACCGGTCCCAATAGGATTAAATAAAGTTGACACAATAAATGGGCTCAAAGAGTCGCATGGCTTAATTATAAAAGCCCAATGATTAAAGCGATAAATGGGCCCAATCTACCCCCCCAAAATAAGAAAATATTATGACCCAACAAGAAGATTGTTTGTAACACCCCATTCTCAGAAAAAGAAAGGGAGGTCACGTCTGAAGCACAACAAATCTCAAAATAAATAAACGAAACCACTAACAACCTCAAAATATTAATAGTGGTGATTCATTAATAAAGTAATAAGTACATTCTCCAAACCGAGTCAAAATAATCAAAACTTAAAATTGAATCAACTTAAATGGTCAAAGGCAAAAATCTCATCACACTAGCCTCGAATCACCCTATCCTAACCCATGGGAAGAAAAACACAAGATGAGCCAATTGCCCAATGACGGATCTGAGATACACAAAAAGATATACAACCGATATAATGAAAATAAGCGAGACAAAATCTTGAACAAAACCTCAAGTCATGAAATCTGAACGAAAATATAATATCCAAAGATTTGAATGGAATATATTTGAATCAACGTAATGAATATATCTCAATCAACGTAATTGATTTAAACCAATAAAAGAATAAAGAAATAACGAATCAAGTAACTAACTCAATGACTTGAATCGAATGCGAAGCGACCAAAACTAATCGATAAAAAATAATAGGTCAAACAAATGGTCGGAGTTATTTTATCTAAATGAGCTCAGAATACACATTGCCACACGAGTAAGTCAAAATAATGCCACACGGCAACCAAAATAATGCCACACGCAAAAATCACACATTGACCGCGAATCCAAATGTATGCAAATCGGATAGGTGTGTTTGGCACAACATCACAAATCCATGAGCAGAAAACTAGGGTTAACCCATACGCCTCCAACAACAAAACACCAAATGGCCCACTTCCTCCGGAGCCCAAAATGGAGACACCGTGGACTAATCACACCGCCGCGGAAAGTGTCACGTCTTTCGTGCCAAGACGAAGTGCCTGTGGTACCCCCACAGGTGGTTATAACTCAGGTATACTCTACGGTATATTCTAACAAGGATACCATGTCACAACACATGCAACATAATACTAACAAAAGGGTTTTATATGTACATGTTGAACCAAATCAAATTATGGTCGCAAGGTCTCAAAAGAAAGTAACAACATGTACCGCTCTACAATTATCAAAAATAAATATTAAACATGATAACCTAATTCAAAGAGTACAAATCACGAAGTCATATGTATCAACTCCAAAATGAAACTAATATATTTATTTCACAGAAACAATTATGTGAAATAATAACGAAATTCGAACAAATGACAAAAGCGAACAAATCAAATTTAACAAGAGTATCGCGAGAAAAGTACTTAATCCGTACTGATACTTCCAAACCATTTATAAGACACTCCACAAAATCTTACCCTCAAATGCCAACGATATCAAATACGAAACGTTATTCATCACCTAAACATATTCACCTCAAATTAAATATAATCCAATTCAATAATTCCAAAATAATTCATAATCTATTTAATATGCCTTCAATCATCGTCTTATATCAATTATTAATACTCCAAAATTTATATTCCAAATATAACTCTTTAAGTTCCTTCCGTCCGAACTAATTACGCAAATTAATAATACTAAATGTAAGTACATTTATAAAAATATGAACACTTCTATTTGGTACGACTATAAAATATAATTACTTATAATATTAAGATTTAATTCATTCCATATAATCTTACATATTTATTTGTATAACATCTCTTGCAAATTATGCAAGTTTTCGTAAACTTTAATTACTACTGCTATATATATATATTTTTATTTAAAAAAATCATCAATTTATTATTTTAGGATCTCCAAAATCAATCATAGACTACTCCCTCCGTTCAATCTAATTAGAATAAAGTGATAATAATAATAAGTACATCCGTATAAGTATTACATTAATAAATAAACTCTTCCATCTTTAAAGATCGCTCTTAGTTCTTGAATTACAAAAGTACTTGCTCATGATGAAAAAAATAACATACTAAATTTAATAATTTAATATGGAACCACGTGATTTATCCCCACTTTATATAATGTATAATATACTTACTTATTACTGATGAAATTTTCCCACTAGTGATCAAAATCTCTAGTCTTTCTTCACATGAGCCCCTTTGTAGCTGTTCCCTTTATCTCCAAAGTAGCCACCTCTTCTTATTCAGTTTGTATAATGAAGTAATATTAGGTTTAGCTATTTATTAATTAGGTTTGCCCTAATAAACTTCTATTTGGGTTAAATTAATATTAAGGCCCAAATTTTAACCACATAATATTATCTATCACTTATTAATATTTATTAACTCACATAATTTAAATAACTAGTTTGACCCAAATAAATGACAAGTTCCAAACAATATGTTTTAAGAATATAAATTTAATATTATTTTATTATTTTTTTCGGGATATTACAATTGCTGCCGTAGGTTCTGCTGTTGAATTTATGAATGCTTTTATTTTCAGCCCTGCGACATAGCTAACATGTGTTGCAGGGAGAACGTGAGCTTCCACGGTAGTGGTGGATCCATCGTTTTCTTGGTTCATCAAAATCATTGCTGCACCACCAGCTTTTTTCACCACCGCTCCTTTAGCAATTCTTGTAACCGCACCCCCTCGCTCGCATAATACTATTTTTCCTTTAACATCAGTTTCTTCTAAGGATCCTTCAGCACAGAAAGAAGCATTTGGTTTGCCGCTGGATCCAGCATAAATAAGAGGCATCATTGCTGACGAGAAATTTTCTGGTTGGAACAAAGATTCACCATCGAACGCCTCACCGTTTCCAAGTTTTGCAACGACTTTAAAGCTCCTGTCAATGGTGCTTGCTCCAACAGTTAAAATCCATGGAGCTTCATTTGACACAGTGCTGTTGGAAGGGCCAATGTTTCCGGCTGAGCAGCTTACAAATATTCCTTTCTGAATGGCTACAAATGAGCCTACAGCGAGGACATCTTGATAGAAGGGAACTGAAAATTTACCCACAAGAGACATTGAGAGCACATCAACTCCATCATTGACAGCAGCATCAATCCCTTCTAGTATATCACTTTCAAAACAATTGTCTACTTTGAGACACACTTTGTAGATTGCCAAATGAGCTTTAGGTGCAACCCCAACTGCCGTGCCATTAGCAAGTCCTAGCACGCCAGCATTTTTCACGAACCTTCCTGCAGCTGTACCAGCTACGTGTGTTCCATGTCCATTTTCATCAATTGGTGGCGGCGCAGTGTTTAATCCTGCCATTGCTGAGTTGTTAAATGACCTTGCACCAATGATTTTATTGTTACAATTCGATGTTATGAATTCACACTTTCCTTTCCATTTGGCAGGTGGAGGCGGCATTCCTTCATCACTGAATGAAGGATGGGTAGGTAAAATTCCTCCATCCAAAATTCCAATAATAACTCCCTTTCCGAAATTCTATTTTGGCCAGAAACCTGTTTCCTGGTGCAACCCCAAGAATCGGGGTGTGTGAGTTGTCTGTTGATGCAAGATTCTTTCTGGATGTGCCGATACAAACCTATTCATTTCTTTCATAGCTTCCACATCCTCCTCGGTAAGTCTTGCTGCAAAACCATTAATTACATTTTTGTACGAGTAAAGCAAATGTTGATGTTTGTCTGAGGCTGCAGTTGCTACTGAGCGAACGGCCAGAAAAGACTGATGATATCCAGTCAGATCAGTGGCTTGGCTGAAAGTTTGGCCCTCCGGTTGCTTTACATGGATGATGTAAGTTTTCAACTCGTTCTGCTTAGTTACTTCACCTGTGGAAAGCTCAGCAGGGAAACTAAGTAGGATAATAAGGGTGAGTAGTGGGATGATGGCCATTTCTGGCAATAGTTTACCCGCCATGAAGATAGAGAGAAAGATTTGTGATTTCGTCCTGTTTCTGTGGCTGTTGGTATTTGCACCAATGCGTATATATAGAGTTTTCTCTTTTGGAAGAGGTGGCTGGTTTCTGCACACGTCTGTGTTGTTAAATTTGATGTGTATCGAAAAGAGCTTAAACAACAGGCCTGCGGGGACTCGTTCAAACTGATGTTACATAATTGTAGTTGTGTGTTGATTTTGATATTCTGTTGTTTGGCTCGAAGTGCTTGGATGTCCCATGTTGACAATCATTTTAGGAATGAAATTTACTATATTTCCAATTCAATACTTGTGTTGCCGTTCTGTAACTTTACACATTCGGCATATCATTTTAGGAACGATCGAGTTTGTTTTGCTTGTTTGTTTGGTTATGAAGCACTTTGTAGCCCTCTGATGGAATAGAACATAAAAATGGCTAAGTATGCATTGTTGAGGCCTTCTCTTTAACGACTTTAAATTTTCAATGAATTGATAATCTAACATAATAAGAGAGTTGGGTGATATACATTGTTAGGCTTGGTGACTTTAGGGCAGAAAATGAATGTTTGAAATCAAGTTCGAGATCAACTCAAAACATTCTAGCGAGACTCAACCAGTTGAATTTAAATATATTTTGATATAGGAGAATATGGAGGTACACAGTCGTGTAGCTTTTAAAATTACACAGTGTGACGCCCTCAAAATAGGTCCATTCCATCCAACCCATTCTGAGTCGCCAAATACATGGTACAGAAAACAACTACAACAACATCACATATGCTGTGAATTTTAATACAAATATATACCAACTGTGACTCATGTCCTAACCGTGGACAATACCTCACACTGATACCTTACATAAAGGTACAATCAATAACTGTTTTAGAAATTAAAATCTTTGAGAAGTGCTCAAGAAAACCTTCGTACATAGGAGGCCATGAATCTAAGTTATGATAGATATCATATGTCCAGAGAATTATCCTTGGTTGATCCAATAGACCCCAAAGAAAAACGAGAAGATTACTATCATGTTCCTTCCAATGGCGAGTCTTCTCTTGACATATAACTATCTCCACCGGCCTCTGCGATTGAACATTATGTTTCAACCCAACTCCAAGATCATATAGGTAGTGCTTTCGTAGATATACTCAAAGAAGTGGATGTGCACAACCTGTCTTATGATAACACAAGGTTATATGTCATTAGATATCTTGTATGATAAAGGCAAAACACCCTTCCAAAGTCAGGTTCACCTCACCCTATTGTTGTTCACCAAAATCAATTATTAAGTGACGTATAATATACGACACACACATCTTAGATCCTCAATACAATTATATATCATTGTCATGCCGCTTTTATAATGTGTTGAGAAACTTTGATGGGTCTTTACCACCACACTATTCCCCCGTTATCCCATTGCCAACCAATTTACACACTTTAATTACACGAAAGGAATTGTGAAGCAAAAGAGGTGAAGACAACTAGCCCAAATAAAGAATATCATAACTAAAGATAATTAAATTATCAATAGCCTTCATCAAGAATAAATCGTAGATTTAGAACATATGATAGATGATAAAACTTTTCAACCATAGTTGCGGTGGGCAAGCGATCCATTAGAAGAGTCAAATAGACCATAAAGTCTATTATCTTCTCATGTTAAAAGTCCACCAACAATGTTTTATCCCCTCTGTAACATCAATCAATAGCCCCCATCCACAATCATATGAATAACTCATAATCATATTTGTGGTTCCAAATTCTTTTCTCATCCAGACGAAGATAATTTTTATCACATTGCCTTTACAAAACATCAAAGATCATGGTTATACCAAATCACAGCCTCGCTCATAATCATAAATTCATCTTTGCACTACGGGCCAAAGATATTCATTAGCAGTTCATCTTTGCACTACAGGCCAAAGATATTCAACAACAGGTCATCTTTGCACTACAGGCCAAAGATATTCAACAATAGGTCATCTTTGCACTTACAGGCCAAAGATATTCAACAACATGTCATCTTTGCAATACGGGCCAAAGATATTAATATCTCAAAGAAATACATAATCATTTCAGAATTTATATAAATCATAATTATAACCATGTTCATCAATTCACCTTTGCACTTAAGCTAAAAATATTCAATTATAAATTCAATGATCATGATCATACCAATTCAACGATTCAACTTTGCACCATCTTGGCCAAAGAGAACCCATAGTCACGATCATACCAATAATCTACCCATCTTTACACTCAAGTCAAAGAGAAATTTCTTCACCAAGATTATAAAAATGTTATATATGATAATAAAAACAATATGATCAAAACATGGATTTAATTTCAAGAGTAAGATTCATAAATCAACGATAATTTGGTCGAAAAAGAAACCAATTTTATCGTGAATAAGACCCAAAGTGAATAAGAATCGTGAATAAGAAACCCCTACATAAAAAAGATAAACTTTCACAATAAAATCCATATCAATATTTATAACACCTTAATCTAAATGTTATAAATTACTCAATAATCTCATAATCTAATATTATTAATATTACCACAATATCTTAATCATTTCTTAAACTTATAAACAATTTATTTTAATTGTTTACACTTTACTAATTAATGCATTTAATCATACTAAAATGTCAAACTCATAAGATTTCATCACCAATAACAACAACCTCATCAAAAATCTGCATATACCATATATAGGATTCTCAAGCCATAAAATCCTATTTTTCAATCTTGTTACTTCACATAACATATTTAAATCATTTATTCATAACTAGTCTATTTTCATAAAAAATACCAAATCAGTTCCAAAAATATTTCTTTTCTGAGATTTAGCATAATATAGTCCCATATTGAACATATATTTTTCTCGAAATTTTTAAAATTCATTTACTATTTTTCACATGCCCAAAACTGCCGAATATTTAGACATTTATCATAAATTGTACTTTTATCCAAAAATTCTGAAATTTACAAGGTATACTGATATTATATAGATGTACTCCCAATAAAAATTTAATCAATTTTAGAGTTAACCACAAGGAGTTATAAGGGTTTACTTTTAAAATAGTTTTTTCTCATAAAATTCATAACTCCTAATCTATACATCCAAAAATTACCATTTTTGGACATAATCAAGGAAACTCATCAAATTATCATTTCAAATTTTTTCAGAATTTTTGAGGGTCCGAAAAAAGTACGAAACTGAAAAACATAATAACACTTAAAATCCCTTACCTCGAAAGAAAGCGGTATTTAAATCTAATGTAAAGTTCAAGGAACCTTGCCTTTGAATAGCAACTCTCAAAGTATCTAAATACTCACAAAATATTCTTGATAATATAGAGAGAGAAAGCTTATGTTTCTGGTATAATTTTTAATTCTAAATTAGCTCTCTATTTATAGGAAAATGTTAGCACGCCGAAGCATACTTGACCTGCTACCTGTGTTAGAGTTTATGCCCTAGAGGCCAATTATTTGATATAATTGCTTAACGTTTTGATATTATATTTGATTGAATAAATGAATGGTTTTATTATGGTTTTATTTACTGCGTTATATAAATGTTAACATAATAAAAAAATCCTTAGAATAGTGATACAAATTATATAGCTTCAAGTATGTGACTTGAACATGAGATTATATAATTATAATTAGTATCATTGTTCTTAAATGTCCCTAGTCGAGTATCATTGTTGATGGGACAACAATGATGCATTGAGACTAGTATGTGGATCGACCGATGACCAAATCTCATTAATTCATAAATATATGAGATATTAAGTCAATGCATAGGTACATGTTAGAGAACGATGTACTAGACAAACCCACCATGAGAATTCTATGTGGAGCATTATGCGAAGTGTCATTAGAAACTCTCATAGTGACAATGATGTAATCGTCCTCCGACCTGAAATCACTATATTACTACACGGGAATTTATGTATTTTGATATCATCAAATGTCACCTTTAATAGGGTGGACTATAAAGGTGATTATTGGGTACATCATGAATCATGTGAGGAATATGAGTGATCTAGATGGAATTTAACCCTCCTATTTATTAGGGGTGATATCCATTGGCCTCTTGATTGAGTAGGACTATGAAATGCATGGTCATGCTCAAATAGTGATTTGTTTCATATAGTCTACTCATTGATCAAGAAAACTCAAATTAAATTATGAAGAGTATGACACATTCCATGACTCGTGTTTAATCTAGGATATTAAGGTTAAAGGGATTAAATTACATTGAAACATTGGTCACAAAAAGGTTGCATCGAATCATCGATCTTATTATTACTTGGGTAGCAGTGATGCATTACTAGATGTCGCTCACTATTTATAATTTTATAATGTGATTTTAAAATTATTGCCAACGTAATAATAACCTATAGGGTCACACACATAAACGTTATTAAAGAGAATTAATTTAAATTATAAGGATTTAAATATATTAATATGATTAATATTATTTAAATCACATAATTTAAATTAAAAGGATAATTTGTATATATATATATGTATATTAATTAAGTAAGACTTAATTAAGATATATATATATATATATATATATAATTCAGATTTTATGAAATTAGGTTTTGATTTGATTAATTCCTTTTAACTACTATATATATGATATATAGCAGCTACTTAGGGTAAAAAAATCATAATTGAAAAACCCTAGCCGCTCTTAGAGAGAGACTAGAGAGAAAACAGTTTAATAATCGTTCCTTTGGAGGCTAGTACCGCAAGTCCCTCTTATTGCAGAATCGTTCGACGGTTCGTGTGGCGTTCGTGTGGATACCGTAGAGGCGCGGTTCTAATTGGATTGCGTAAAAGATTCGAAGGTATTTCAGAATTTTTCCATAATCGGTATAATATCTAAACCACTGAATTAATTTTAGTTTCGCTTGGATCCTGTTTTGGGTTTCGAAATTGCTTTGATTTATTTTCTATTTCCGCTGCGTTTTTGTGCCGAAAATCCTACAACCTGATGGCTTTACCTGCTACTATTCCCACCCACCACATTTGAAATAGAATTTCAGCACATTTCTTCACCAACCATAGGTGGGGCCCATGCATTTTAGAATTTTCCACCAAAATGATAAATTTTGAAACTTCAACAATTTCTGAACCAGTCACCTCTTAAAATTCATAACAATTTATACATTAATTTTTAACGGTTCAAAATTTGTGGACATATACTCAACTTATATATGTATAACATATCCAAAAATCACAACGATCCAACGGTCGGATTAAAAATTATAACTCACGCAATATATCACAAGAACACTGGTTTAATTTTTAATACCTCATTTCTGACAAAAATACTGATAAAACACCTCAACATTAATTCCTTCATTTATAACCACATAAATCAATCCATCATTTATATCCGCATCAAATAAATATTTCCTTATCATATAAATCAATAATTAATTATTCACAAATAATATTACGTAATCACAATTATGACAACCAGTAGCTCCTGGAAAGAGGGGCTTTCCGATAAGAATTTCTCCTCATCTTTGGCGCAATTAGGTGATCAATCATCTCCTTGACAGAACTTTCTAGACATTGTCAATAATGCTATCTAATAATATTATTCAAATAATATGAATTATTGATCTGATAATGGGAAATCACGCATGACAATTATTGAAACAACAATAATATAAAATATCAACGCAAAGAATTATTGAATCAATAAAATAAAATATTGAATGTTGATTACCGTAATAATTATTAAGTAGTGTCTTCTTTACGTAAGAATCAATAATTCAAAAATATTGTGCAATAATGCGTAAAGCATCAGTATTTTAACCACCGGGTATTCCAACAGTGTTGACGGTAACAACTACGTCGTTATTTATAAAAACTTAAACTTGTCATTTTCTTCATCCGATAGTTATTACATTATGGGGCCCACAAATGATCATACTAAGTCAATGCATTTAATATTCCCCAACAACAAGAATATTCCACGACCAAACGAATATTCCTCGACAGAAATGAGTATTTTATAACCACTTGCGTATTTTGAAAATTTTACATATATCAACCTTAACTTTAAACTTTTATCAATTTAACCATTTACTGAATAATAATTATAAGAATAATTGAATACATTTATTTCATAAAATTCGGGGTCTTACACACAGTCTACGATCGTAGAGTGATTTCACACTACGATCGTAGAGTAGTCCTCAGATCGTAGAGTGACTACTCTACGATCGTAGAGTGAAATCACTCTACGATCGTAAACCGTGTAACTTTAAAAGTTACACGGCTGTCGAATATGAGTTGTCTATTGTTTAGAACATCAAATTTTTTTACCTCACCGATCCCTACTCAATACAAGTTTGTTGATCTTTACTCGTATACAGTATCGAGTATAGTCGATTTATTTAATATATAGTATTTGACAATTAGATTCTCCACATACTTTGAGAACCGTAAGGAATTTATATTTTCCTCGTACATGTCCATCAATCGATCCAAGAGTGATAATGTAAGACCCCAACTTATTTTAAATAAAATCAAATTTTCTCTATTTATTATTTTAAAATAGAAAGGGTTGATTTGATTAATGTGGTTAGTTATGGGTAAAATACGCAAATATTTTAAATAAGCAAGTGGTTATAAAATATTCATTGTTGTCGGAGAATATTTGTTTGGTCGTGGAATATTCTTACTGTCGGGGAATATTCGTACGACGGCGCAACCTTGTGTGAGTCCCATAAAGGAAATCTATTGGATGAAGAAAACGACAAGTAGAAGTTGTTTATAAATTGGTGTAGTTGTTATTCTAGTTATCTTCGTTGGAATATACGGTGGTTAAAATACAAGAAGACATTTACAGATTGGACCAATTATTGATTCTTACATAGGAAGGCATTACTCAATAATTGTTACAAAGAGTTACTATTCAATATTTTATTTTATTGATTCAATAATTGCTACGTTGATATTTTATATTATTGTTGTTTCAATAATTGTCACTACACAAGATTTTTCATTATCGATTAATAATTCATATTATTTGAATAATATTATTAGATAACATTATTGGCAATGTCTAAAAAGTTCTGCATAAGGAGAGGTTTGGTCACCTAATTAAGGCTACCAAGTGAGAGAATTCCTTATTGAAAGCCCTCTTTCCTGAACCTACCTCGTTGTCATGATTGTGATTCTTAATATTATTTGTGAATAATTAATTATTGATTTATATAATGAGGAAAATATTCATTTTATGTGGATATAGATGGAGAAAATTTTAAAGTGACAATTGTTGAAAAATTGATATTTTATCTTTTTTGATAAAATAATTCATTTAAATATATTATTATATTTTAATAATATAATAATAGTGTTATTTTTACAATGAATATGAGATATATGAATATATGAGGAGGAATAGTATTTTTATTGCAAAAGTTGTTTAAAACATGTTAAACATGTCTGTGGGCTCATTTATTGACTGGAATTTGATTCTAGCCTGTAAAATCTTCCGTTTATGAATTTCGGTCAATTTCTGTTTGGAATTTGAAAAAACTTTCTTCTGCAAAGTTGTAGATAATGGAATTTTCTATAAAAAAAGATATAAGGTTCGAATTTTTCTGATAAAGGGCTATTTATTATGAATTATTGAAGTTCCGAAGTTCTGAAATAATTGATTTTTAGAAGTTTAAATTATTTTTAATAAGAAAAACGTTTTTTTTTGAGTTTGGTGAGGTGAGCCCCCATGGTGGCTGATGTTTTTGGGCAAATCTAGTGTGCGTAGAAAATTTTGATAAATATATTATTATTTTATTAAATTTTACGCTTTGTTCTAAGCATTTTCTATAAATAGGGTGTTTAGGTTAGAATTGAAAATCACACCTTAAACCTAAGTTTTCTCTCTTTCTCTCTCTCTCTATATTATCGAACGTATTCTTGTGAGTATTTTGATACTTTGAGTGTTCTTTATCTGCGGTGCAAGTTCCTTCAAAGACTATATCCCAGTATTCCAAATAAAGATGTCTTTTCAGGTAAGGGATATTATTTTTTTTTAAATGATATTATTTCTTCTAATATCATTATGCCGTAATATTGGTAAGATTTTTCTTGTGAAATTCTTGTCTTTTAATGTCGGGTTACTATTTACGATATCAAGACTATTCACGTATACTTGCATCTTATTCACTTAATCGATACTATTCACAGAAAAATTAAATTTTCGTTTTTGTCCAAAATATCTATTGTGGATACTAGCTTTGATTGTATCCATGTTTTGATCATTTTTGAATTTTACTTCACTATGAGTATTTATGAAGTATTTTTGAACTTAGACTGTTTAAAGTACGAATCCTTAATATTTGTTATTTTGTTTCAGTGGATTCGTTTTCTTTAAAATATTTTTCATCATCTTCAGTCCTAAATGATGATATTACTGAATATCTTTGGCCTGTAGTGCAAAGATGGTTGATTTTCTTATGAATATCTTTGGCCCATAGTGCAAAGTTGAACAAGTGTTGAGATAAACATGACCGACTGATGAATATCTTTGGTCTATAGTGCAAAGATGAATATTTGATTCAAGATGAATATTGGTTGATGTTACAGGGATAAAATATTGATGATGGACTTTTAAATTCATAGATTATAGTAGATTTTATTTTCTACGTAACTCTTCTATGAATTATTATTTCCGCTGCAAATATTGATCTGAAACTTGTTGTCTATTGTATTTTATCAGATTTTTTTCTCTGTTGAAGACTAACGATAATTTGTTCTATATTATCTTAGTCATAATATTCTTTACTGGGCTAGTTGAGCTTACCCTTTTCCTTTTTGTTCTATTTTTCATCTCAGGAGGCGAGAATGTAGCGAGTTCTAGTCGGGGTGTGGAATGATGGATCTAGAAAGTTGTCTTAGTAGTCCTCACCATTTTTATAAAATAATGTACCAATAATTGTAATTAGGACTTATTTGGGTGTGAATATTGTCTAGATGGCAATATTTGTATTTAAACTCACAGTTTTTATGTTGTATTAATAAAGTTGTAGTTATTTCTGTACCATATTATTGACGACTCAAAATGGGTGATGTATACCTATTTTGGGGGCATCACAGTTGGTATCAGAGCTTTGGGATATGATCTCTGGTGGAGATCGGGGAATAGAACTAGGAGGGGAGAGACGAGTAAATCCTTCGCTAGTGTGTCCTACCTAAGCTTATTTGTTAGTTGGTCAGTATATAGGGATATTATGTGATATATTGATTTCCTTAATTAACCCTTGTTTTATGGCGGTGATTTGAGAATGTCGATTTGAGAATGTTAACAAATGGAGTAAATGAGACCGTGGAGACACCTTTACTCACCAACGAGGAGAACGTCTGACAGTCGGCAATGTTCCTCCCATGAACAACACCACCAATGAAAGCGGATGATGAACGACGGGATGTTTAGTAGCTTTTTGTAGTTCATGCAAAATCGATTTGAGGAGACTCGTGCACAAAATACAGGTGGAAATGATAACAACACACAATTTGTCACAAAATGCCAGCGGTTCAAAGAATTGGGACCACCGCAATTCAGGGAAAGTCGATCCGATTAAAAGCGAACGTGGGTCAAACAAATCACCAAGATATTCGATGTCTTGGGATGCACGGAGGAATGTAAGGTTCCATTCGCCACCTTTATGTTCCGTAATGAGGCGATTACTTGTGGAAATCAGTTGCACTCGTCCCCATCCAAGCACTCAAAGCGTGTCTTGGGAGACGTTTGAAAACTTTTCAATGACAAGTACTTTCCTCGAAATTATTCAATATATGAAGGAAGTGGAGTTCATTAGAATCGAACAAAATAACATGACGGTGTCCCAAAGAAGAGGCAAAGTTTGCGAGTTATCCGTGTTTGCACCTCATTTGGTGGAGAATGAGGAACGATGACGCGGATGTTTCGAGAGGTTTGAAACCGGCGATATATCGATATCTCATTTCTCATAAATTTTCTCTATTCGGATGTTGTTAACAGGGATCAATTTTTAGAGCGAGATAACGAGTACGTTCAACCGAGGGACCACAACCAGGATCATACCGGTGACAGCAATCATCAGAACAACGATAACCAGCAAAGAAAGAAAAATACGGACAAAAATGGTAACCACTCCGGTAGTAATCATGGCCATGAAAATAAAAGAAGTGAGTCGGGGGAAGATTTTAAAAAAAGGAGATTCAACAATGACCATATGAAGACGTCAACACCAGCAGCAACTGGTTCTAAGGGAGGAGAACGACCACCGGTCGTATGCTATATGTGACGCCCCCAAAATAGGTCCATTCCATCCAACCCATTCTGAGTCGCCAAATACATGGTATAGAAATAACTACAACTTTATTAATACATTTGTCGTGCAAAATACGACAACATATATACTGTGAGTTTAAATACGAGATATTGCCATCTGTATAATATCCACACGCAAATAAATCCCCATCATAATTATTTATACATTATTTTACAAAATGATGAGGACTACTAAACAACTCTCTCTAGAACCTTCATTCCATACCCCGACTAAGACTTTCATTACATTCTCGCCTCCCGAGAAGAAAAATGTAACAAAAGAAAAGGGTGAGCTCAACTAGCCCAAGAAAATAATATTATGACTAAGATAATATACAACAAATTATCGTTAGTCTTCAACAGGAAAAAAATCTAATAGATTACAATAGACAACCAGCTTTTAAATCAACAATCGCAGCATTGAAACAACAATTCATTAGAAGAGTTAAGTAGAGAATGCAAACTACTATCTTCTATATATGAATTTAAAAGTTCATCGTCGATATTTTATCCTCAGTAACATCAATCAATATATATCTGAATCAAATATTCATCTTTGCACTACTGTGCCAAAGATATTCATCATTGGTCATGTTCATCTAAACACTGCTCATCTTTGCACTACGGGCCAAAGATATTAATCACTCGCTCATGTTCATCTCAACACCTGTTCATCTTTGCACTACGGGCCAAAGATATCCATCAAGAAATCATTCATCTTTGCACTACAAAGCCAAAGATATTCAAGAATATCATCATTTAGGACTGAGGATGATGAAAAATATTTTAAAGGAAACGAATCCAATGAAACAAAAGAACAAATATTAAGGATTCAGATTTTAAACAATCCAAGTTCAAAAATACTTCATAAGTAATCAGAGTGGAGTAAAATTCAAGAATGATCAAAACATGGATACAATCAAAGCTAGTCTCCATAGTAGATATTTTGGACAAAAAGAAAAAAATTCATTTTACGGTGAATAGTGCCAGTATTCGTGAATAATGTCGATATCGTGAATAGTCTTGATCACGTGAATAAGAATTCGACACCAAAAGATAGAAATTTCACAAAAAATATCTTCACGCTTACGTGATTAAGTACTGTGAATAAGAACTCATGAATAAGAACTCATGAATAAGTAACTCCGACATGAAAAAAATTTAAATTTGATAAAATTTCCAACCAATATTTCGGCATAATGATATTAAAAAATAATATCATTTTCAATATAATAACATCCTTTACCTCAAAAGACAAAAGATTTTAAGATTGAAACACCTGATATAAAGCTATGACTTGAACTTGCACCAGTATAGCAATACTCAAAGTATACTCAAAATACTCACAAGAATACGCCGATAATATAGAGAGAAAACTTCAGCTTTAAATGTGATTTTCAATTCTAACCTAAGCACCCTATTTATAGGAAAATGCTTAGAACACCAAAGCAGAAAATTTAATATAATATTAATATATAAATTAAATTTTCCTACGCCAACCCTCCAAGAACTGAATTCAGCTCATTCAACACACATGTGTAACTTACCATAATGAAAAAAACGTTTTTGTTATTTAAAATATTTTAAACTTCTAAAAATCAATTATTTCAGAGCTTCAGAACTTCAATAATTCATAATAAATAGCCCTTTTATCAGAAAATTCGAATCTCGCGAGTTTTTATAGGAAATTCAATTCTCTACAACTTTGCAGAAGAAAGGTTTTCCAAATTCCAAACAGAAATTGACCGAAATCCACAAACGGACGATTTTACAGGCTATAATCAAATTTCGGTCAATAATTGTGTCCACCAACACACAAAATATGTGTTAAACATTTAATGCCACAAAAATACTCTTCTTCCTCATATACTCACATATCCCACATTCATTATAAAAATATCACCGTTAATATATTATTAAAATAATATATTTAAATGAATTATTTTATCAGAAAAATATAAAATAATAATTTTCAACAATTGTCACATTAAAAATTTTCTCCATCTATATCCACATAAAATCAATATTTTCCTCATCATATAAATCAATAATTAATTATTCACAAATAATATTACAGAATCACAAGATCTTTTGAACCAGGTAGCTCCTGGAAGAGAGGGCTTTCCATAAGAATTTCTCCTTACTTGGTAAGGCAATTAGGTGACCAAACCTCTCCTTAGATGTAACTTTCTAGACATTGCCAATAATGTTATCTAATAATATTATTCGAGATAATATGAATTATTGTTTCGATAATGAAAATATTGTATAATGACAATTATTGAAACAACGGTAATATAAAATATCAATGCAAAGAATTATTGAATCAATAAAATAAAATATTTGAATAAGAATTTCTTTGTAACAATTATTGAGTAGTGCCTTCTTACGTAAGAATCAATAATTGGTGCAATACTGCATATCTTCTTGTATTTTAACCACCGAGTATTTTAACAAAGATTAATTGGTAATAACTACGCCAAGTTATTTTTAAACAACTTATATTTGTCGTTTCTTCATCCAATCGCTTTCCGTTATGGGGCCCACAAAAGACTACGCCATCGCATTTAATATTCCCCACAGCGATTTAATATTCCACGACCAAACGAATATTCCCCACAATAATGAATATTTTATAACTTCGCTTATTTTGAAATATTTATGTATTTTACCCATAACTATCCACATTAATCAAATCAACCCTTACTATTTCAAAATAATAAATAGAGGAAATTTAATTTCATTAATAAAAATTTGGGGTCTTACAACCTTCCTCCTCCTAAAATTTCGTCCTCGAAATTGACGTCACGTACTGTGTTTCAAAAGATGAGAATACCTCGCTTTCATTTCATTTCCAACTCCCAAATATTTCCTCAATAAGCATGGTTCCTCCACAAAACTTTAACTTGTGGTATAACCTTTGTCGTAGGACATGCCCTTTCTATCCAAGATCTTGACAGCTACCTCCTCGTGACGTTAAGTCTTGGCTATCTCGTCTGGTTCTAACTCAATAACGTGGTTGGTCAGTCCACATATTTACGTAACATCGGTATGTGAAAACGTTATGAACACGTGTCATACTTGGTCAGAAACGAGTCTATAGGCCACAGCTCCTATTCGATCGAGAATTTCAAATGGATTAATAAATCGAAGGTTTGAGCTTTCCTCACCTCACCGATTCTCGCTTTTGAAATAACAACTTCTTGCATCTCTTTCTTCAAATTCATCATTTCCGGCAGTGTGGCTTGAATGACTTTAACTTTATCGATTAAAGTCGATTATACTCAGATATCATCATCAAGTGGGTACCTAGAGTTTTCATCTCCATATCTATTATTTGTAAATTATACTGAAATGAGTCTTTGACAATATCGTACTCAGTCTTGTATACGATCTTCTACTCAACACGTCAACTACCACGTTCGCTTTTCGAGATGGCATGGTCGTAACATGTCTTTGAAATGAGTCTCCTCTTTAGTTCTTCAAGCTCTTCCCACATTCCTTGCTCCATTCGAATTTTGTATCTCTACGAGTCACCATTGCGTTAATGGAATAGCGATTCGAGAATATCCTTCAACGAATCTCAGATAATAACCAACTAAGCCTGAAAGCTACGTATTTCGATTACCGACTTAGGTTGTTCTCAACTCGTGACTCATATCCCAACCTTGGATAAGACGTTACAATGACACCTATCGCTTCTTATCGCATGCGAATATGGTGTCCCTACGAAGAGTCGGCTTCGCATTCCACAAAGGAAGTCACCGGATAAAAGGCTCGGTACCAAATTCTATAGTTGAATTTTAACTCACGAAGTTCAATAGAGCCATTCGATATAAGATTTTAGAAATGAGTTTTGTCTGGGTTCAAAGTCGATACAAAATTTAATATCAAGCTTTGGGAGTAAGCCAAGAAATTCTTCAGGAATATTATTCAAATCTGACGTGTCTTTATTCAAATCCATAACATGGACTAAGAAAACTTGACATCTGTAATAAACGAATGACTTCATGGCTTGATATGAAAATGTTTGACTACAATGGTTTGATTGCTTGAATTCGAATAACAGGTTGCTTAGGAATATGAAAACTAACAACCTTATGAAAAGTAATCAATTTCAAAGCATGATGAGTAGTTAACCTTAAAATCACATCAAAAGCAAATATCTCTATAGAAATAAGGTTAACAGGTAATGTGATAGTGCCAACCTGAATCAAGCAAGATTTCTAAACAACGGATGTAATGAAAGTTTCTCCTAACGGAGTCTCCATAAATAGGTCAAAGTCTAATTTCTCCGTAGTCAAGTTCAAACGTTGGTATGTAAGTAAGAGATAAAAAAGAATGGGTAGAATCCCAGTATCTAGTAAGGTATAAACTTCGCAAGAATTTATAATTAACTAACCCGTGCTAAACTCGTTCGGGTTCCTCGCATTTTGGACCGGCCACGACAAATGCTCTTCCAGAACCGCTGACTTTGACTTATGCAGGACATCCTTTTGAGTCACCATTCATTGGATCGGGTTCGCAACCGTCTAATCTCGAAAGCGATATGTCCTTCTTTTCCACAATTATAGCATACCTTAAATCGTTGTGGGCGGTTTTGAATGATATATCCCTTTTTTCCAATTTGTAACATACGACCGGGTGGTCTTTCTCCTCCTCAAAAACCATTCTTCATCATACGACGTCTTCACGTGGTCGTTGTTGAATCTCCTCTTTTAAAATCTCCTCCCACTCGCTTCTTCTATTCTCATGGCCACGATTACCACTCGTAGTGGTTACCGCCTTTCGTCCGTATTCTTCTTTCTCCGCGGGTTATCATTATTCATGGATCGCTATCTTCTGGTATGATCCACAAGCTATGGTCCCTCGATTGAGCGTACTTTCGTTATCTCGCTCTAACAATCGAGCCTCATTGACAACATCCGAATATAGAGAAAATTTATGAGAAATAAGATCTCGACGTATCGCCGGGTTTCAAACCTCGAAACATCCGCCATATACGTTCCTCATTCTCCACCAAATGAGGTGCAAACCTAGATAACTCCGCGAACTTCGCCTCATCTTTGGGACACCGTCATGTTATTACTCGCTCCGGTCTAATAAACTCCACTTCCTTCATATAATGAATACTTTCGTGGAAGTACTTGTCATTGAATCTGCTTCAAACGTCTCCCATGATATCTTTGAGTGCAAATGGATGGAGTACGCTTCATGATTCCCACCAAGAATGTCTGCCTCGTTACGGAACATAAAAGTAGCAAATGGAACTTTCTGTTCCTCCGTGCATCCCAAGACATCGAATATCTTGGTGATTTATTTGACCCGCGTTTACGCTTTAATCGGATCGACTTTCCCTGAGTTGGTGGTCCCAATTCTTTGAATCTGCTTGGGTGTGTGACAAACGTGTGTTGTTATCATTTCCACTGTATTTTGTGCACGAGTCTCCTCGTTGCGATTTTGCATGAACTGCAAAAAGCTTCTAAACATGCCCTCGTTCATCATCTCGCCAAAGTGTTGTTGTTCACGGAGGAACATTGCCACTTTGTTGCGTTCTCCTCATTGGTGAGTCAGAGCGTCTCCACGGTCTCATTTTCACTTATTAATATTCTCGATTGACATTCTCAAATCTTGTTATAAAACAAGGGTTAATTAAGGAAATCAATATATCACATAATATCCTATATCTTGACCAACTAACAAATAAGCTTAGTTAGGACACACTAGCGAGGATTTACTCGTCTCTCCCTCCTAGTTCTATTCCCCGATCTCCGCCAGAGATCATATCCCTAAGCTCGATACCAACCGTGGCGCCCCCAAAATAGGTCCATTCCATCCAACCCAATCTGAAGTCGCCAAATACATGATACGTAAATAACTACAACTTTATTAATACATTTGTCTTGCAAAATACGACAACATATATATCTTGTGAGTTTAAATACGAGATATTGCCATCTGCATAATATCCACACATGAATAAATCCCCATCATAATTATTTATACATTATTTTACAAAATGATGAGGACTACTAAACAACTCTCTCTAGAACCTTCATTCCATACCCCACCTAGTACTAAGCACATTCTCTCGCCTCTGAGAAGAAAAATGGAACAAAAAGGAAAAGGGTGAGCTCAACTAGCCCAATAAAGAATATTATGACTAAGATAATATACAACAAATTATCGTTAGTCTTCAACGAGGAAAAATCTAATAGATTACAATAGACAACCGGTTTTAAATCAACAATCTGCAATGAAACAACAATTCATTAGAAGAGTTAAGTAGAGAATGCAAACTACTATCTTCTATATATGAATTTAAAAGTTCATCGTCGATATTTTATCCTCGTAACATCAATCAATATATATCTGAATCAAATATTCATCTTTTTGCACTCAGAGGCAAAGATATTCATCGATTAATCATGTTCATCTAAACACTGTTCATCTTTGCACTACGGGCCAAAGATATTAATCGATCGTTCATGTTCATCTCAACACTGTTCATCTTTTGCTTCTGGGCCAAAGATATCCATCAAGAAATCATTCATCTTTGCACTACAGCCAAAGATATTCAAGAATATCATCATTTAGACCGAGGATGATGAAAAATATTTTAAAGGAAACGAATCCAATGAAACAAAAGAACAAATATTAAGGATTCGTATTTTAAACAATCCAAGTTCAAAAATACTTCATAAGTAATCAGAGTGGAGTAAAATTCAAGAATGATCAAAACATGGATACAATCAAAGCTAGTCTCCATAGTAGATATTTTGGACAAAAAGAAGAAATTTCATTTTACGGTGAATAGTGCCGTATTCGTGAATAGTGTCGTATACGTGAATAGTAATTCCGACACCAAAAGATAGAAATTTCACAAAAAACATCTTCACGCTTAGTGATTAAGATTTTCGTGAATAAGAACTCATGAATAAGAACTCGTGAATAAGAACTCATGAATAAGTAACCCAACATGAAAAAATTCTAGATTTGATAAAATTTCCAACCAATATTTCGGCATAATGATATTGAAGAAATAATATCATTTTCGAATATAATAACATCCTTTACCTCAAAAGACAAGATTTAAGTTGAAACAGGATATAAAGGCTATGACTTGAACTTGCACCGATAGCAATACTCAAAGTATACTCAAAATACTCACAAGAATAAACTCGATAATATAGAGAGAAAAACTTGATTTTCGGTGTGATTTTCAATTCTAACCCAAGCACCCTATTTATAGGAAAAATGCTTAGAACACCAAAAATTTAAAATTTAATATAATATTAATATATAAATTAAATTTTCCTACGCCAACCCTCCAAGAACTGAATTCAGCTCATTCAACACACATGTGTAACTTACCATAATGAAAAAAACGTTTTGTTATTTAAAATATTTTAAACTTCCAAAAATCAATTATTTGAGCTTGAACTTCAATAATTCATAATAAATAGCCCTTTTATCAGAAAATTCGAATCTCGCGTGTTTTATAGGAAATTCAATTCTCTACAACTTTTCAGAAGAAAGTTTTTCCAAATTCCAAACAGAAATTGACCGAAATCCACAAACT
Source organism: Panax ginseng (assembly GCA_020205605.1). Lineage (NCBI taxonomy): Eukaryota > Viridiplantae > Streptophyta > Magnoliopsida > Apiales > Araliaceae > Panax > Panax ginseng. Next base: position 3,267,163 of record CM035139.1, on the reverse strand, counting down.
GAGACGATTTTACATGTATAATCAAATTTCGGTTAATAATTGTGTCCACCAACACACAAAATATGTGTTAAACATTTAATGCCACAAAATACTCTTCTTCCTCATATACTCACATATCCCACATTCATTATAAAATATCACCGCTAATATATTATTAAAATAATATATTTAAATGAATTATTTTATCGTAAAAAATATAAAATATTAATTTTCAACAATTGTCACATTAAAATTTTCTCCATCTATATCTACATAAAATCAATATTTTCCTCATCATATAAATCAATAATTAATTATTCACAAATAATATTACAGAATCACAAGATCTTTGGCAACCAGCCGTTCCTGCGGAGAGAGGGGGCTTTCCGATAAGAATTTCTCCTTCTTGGTAGCAATGATTAGGTGACCAAACCTCTCCTTAGATGTAACTTTCTAGACATTGCCAATAATGTTATCTAATAATATTATTCGGATAATATGAATTATTAGCTTCGATAATGAAAAATCTTTGTGTAATGACAATTATTGAAACAACGGTAATATAAAATATTAATACAAAGAATTATTGAATCAATAAAATAAAATATTTGAATAATAATTCTGTAATAATTATTGAGTAGTGTCTTCACGTAAGAATCAATAATTGGTGCAATCACCGTGTCTTCTTGTGTTTTAACCAATTTAGTATTTTAACAAGATTAATTGCAGAATAAATTACGCCTGTTATTTTTAAACAACTTATATTTGTCGTTTCTTCATCCAATCACTTTCCGTTATGGGGCCCACAAAAGATCAAGCCATCGTATGCATTTAATATTCCCGACATGATCTTTAATATTCCACGACCAAACGAATATTCCCAAATAATAATGAATATTTTATAACCACTTTAGCTTATTTTGAAATATTTATGTATTTTACCCATAACTATCCACATTAATCAAATCAACCCTTACTATTTCAAAATAATAAATAGAGAAAATTTAATTTCATTAATAAAAATTTGGGGTCTTACACTATAAGTAAGGGGAAAAAGGACATATCGATCTAAACCGCCCACAACAGTTTAAGGTATGTTATAATTATGGAAAGGAATGACATATCGCTTCGAGATTATGCAAAGATCAAAACCAAGTCCAAGTCAATCTGCGGTTCTGGGAGAGGCGTTTGTCGTGGTATCGGTCAAAATGCGTGGAACCCAAACAAGGTGATCACGGGTAAGCTAATCATAAATTCTTACGAAGTTTATACCTTACTAGATACCGGTGCTACCCATTCATTTATCTCTCTGGCTTGTCCTCCGGAGAAATTAGACTTTGATTTATCTGTGGAGACTCTGTTAGGAGAAACTTTCATCACATCCACTATTTATAAATCTTGTTTGATCCAAGTTGACACCATCACATTACCTGTTGACCTTATCTCTTTAAAGATACTTGCTTTTAATGTGATTTTAGGGATTGATTGGTTAACTACTCATCATGCCAAAATTGATTGTTTTAAATAAGGTTGTTAGTTTTCATATTCCTAACCAACCCGTCATGTAATTCAATTCAACTAAACCATTAAAATCAATCACCGTCATATCAAGTCATAAAGCTATTCGTTTATTGAAAAATGATGTCAAGCTTTTTTAGCCCATGTTATGGATTTGAATAAAGACACGTCGATTTGAATAATATTTACATTGTTAGTAAATTTCACGACGTATTTCCTAAAGAACTTCCCTGTCCTACCCCGTAACGTGAAATTGAATTCTTTATTGATCTTGAACTCGCACAAAGCCCATTTCTAAAACCCCATATCGAATGGCTCCTATTGAACTTCAGGAGTTAAAAGTCCAACTACAGGAGTTGTTGGAAATCGGTTTCATTCATCCTAGTTCATCTCCTTGGGGTGCTCCTATTTTATTTGTAGAGAAGAAAGACGGAAATATGCGACTTTGTATTGACTACCGGGAATTAAACCATGTCACTATCAAGAATAGGTATCCGCTACCTCGTATTGATGACCTGTTTGACCAGTTGCAAAGAGCACAATTCTTTTCAAAGATCGATCTTCCTTCTGGATATCATCAGCTGAAGATTAGAACTGAGGATATTCCAAAGACTGCCTTTAGAATTCGGTACGGGCATTATGAATTCTTAGTCATGTCTTTTGGATTGACTAATGCTCCTGCGGCTTTCACGGATATGATGAACCGGATATTCAAAATATTTGGATCAGTTCGTTGTTGTCTTTATTGATGACATCCTCATATATTCCAAAAGCCGTGAAGATCATGAGCACCATTTGAAGCTGGTACTCCAAAGGCTTCGTGAAAACAAGCTATATGCCAAGTTGAAGAAATGCGAGTTCGGCTTGAAGAAGTAGCATTCCTTGGGCATATGTGGTGTCAAAATATGGAGTATTTGTTGACTTCGAAGCGAAGATTGAAGCAATTCAAAGTTGGGAACAACCAAGTCGGTGGATCAAGTACATAGCTTTTGGGCTTAAATGTTATTATCGGAGATTTGTGGAAGGATTTTCTCGGTTGCTACTCAGATTAACTCAAATGACTCGGAAAGATACAAAATTCGTATGGAGCGAGGAATGCAAAAAGAGTTTCTAAGAGCTTAAGAGGAGACTCATTTCGGCACCTGTTCTGACAATACCATCTAGTTCGGATGGATTTGTTATCTACAACGATGCTTCAGGCAAAGGGTTAGGATGTGTTCTCATGCAACATGGAAAAGTCATAGCTTATGCCTCGCAACAACTTAAAGAGTATAGGAGGAATTATCCTACTCATGATCTAGAGTTAGCGTTGATGTTTTCGCTTAAAGATCCGGAGGCACTATCTATATGGAGAGAAAGTGGAGATATATTCGCACCATAAAAGCCTCAAATATTTCTTTACCCAAAAGGAACTCAACACGCGGCAAACGACGTTGGCTCGAAATCGTTAAAAAGATTATGACCACACCATTCAATACCATCCTAGAAAAGTAAACGTGGTAGCTGACGCGTTGAGTAGAAGATCATATGCAGGAACGAGTGCGATGATGTCAAGTATACGCATAGAACCAACTTTAATCGATGAAGTTAAAGTTGCTTAAGCCACAGACCCAGAGTTGATGCGTATGAAGAAGAAAGTACAAGTAGGTGCTATTCCGGAAGCGAGAATCGATGAAGAAGGAATACTTCGAGTCCACTCCAGACTTTGTGTTCCTAACGACTCTGATTTAAAATACAAGATCATGACGGAGGCACATAATACACCGTTTGCAATCCATCCTGGAAGTACCAAAATGTATCGTGATCTTCGACATACATTTTGGTGGAACAATATGAAGAGAGAGATTGCAAAGTTTATCTCGAGGTGTTTAACTTGTCAACGTGTAAAGATGAAGCATCAAATACCTAAGGGTCCATTGCAACCACTTAAGATTCTAAAATGGAAGTGGGAACACATTACCATGGATTTCGTTACGGATCTTCCCACGGTTTCTCAAGGCATAAATGCTATTTGGGTTATTGTTGATAGATTAACCAAGTCTGCTTTCGTTCTTGCGATCGAGAGACTTATTCCTCGAACGCGTCTTGCTTTCATATGTATGTAAATGAGATTGTGAGATTGCATGGAATGCTAGTATCCATAGTTTCGAATCGTGACCCAAGATTCACTTCACGATTTTGGGTTAGTTTACAAAAAGCTATGGGCACGGATTTACGATTCAGTTCGGCATACCATCCTCAAACGGACAGACAATCAGAGAGGATTATTCAAACTCTTGAAGATCTATTAAGACTTTGTGTCCTAGATTTCAAAAGGAGTTGGGATAATTATTTACCATTGGTGGAATTCTCCTACAACAACAGTTATCAGGCAAGTATAGGTGTGGCTCCATTCGAAGCATTATATGGACGAAAGTGTCGCTTCCAAAGATGTTGGGATGAGGTGGGTAAAAGCAACATTGTTGGGACCAGAGTTGATACGTATTACTACAGAAAAGATTCAAATGATTCGACAACGTATACAAATGGCATAGGATCGACAAAAGAGTTATGCGGATCTTCATCGAAAGGACGTGGAATTTAGTATTGGGGATCATGTATTGTTGCGTGTTGCCCCATGGAAGGGAGTTACAAGATTTGGGAAGAGAAAAGCTCAATCCACAATTTATTGGCCCATTTCGATTCTTGTAGAGTAGGAAATGTAGCCTATAGACTCGCGTTACCTCCAAGTATGTCTCGTGTTCATAATGTTTTTCATATATCCATGCTTCAGTAATATGTGAAAGACCCAAACCACGTTATTAAGTTAGAACCGGACGAGATAGCCGAAGACTTAATGTATGAAGAGGTACCTATCAAAATCTTTGATAGAAAGGAGCATGTCCTGCGCACAAAGGTCATACCACAAGTCAAAGTTTTGTGGAGGAACCATACTATTGAGGAAATGACCTGGGAGTTGGAAACGAAAATGAAAGCGAGGTATCCTCACTTTTTCGAAACACCAGGTACGTACGTCAATTTCGAGGACGAAAGTTCATAAGGAGAGGAGGTTGTAAGACCCCAACTTATTTTAAATAAAATCAAATTTCCTCTATTTATTATTTTGAAATAGTAAGGGTTGATTTGATTAATGTGGTTAGTTATGGGTAAAATGCGCAAATATTTTAAATAAGCAAGTGGTTATAAAATATTCATTATTATCGGGAAATATTCGTTTGATCGTGGAATATTCTTACTGTCGGGGGATATTCGTACGACGGCGCAGTCTTGTGTGGGCCCCATAACGGAAAGCGATTGGATGAAGAAAATGACAAGTAGAAGTTGTTTATAAATCCACGTAATGGTTATTCTCATTATCTTGTTGGAATACCCGGTTGGTTAAAATACAAGAAGATACGTATTATTGCACCAATTATTGATTCTTACATAGGAAGGCATTACTCAATAATTGTTACAGATGAATTATTGCTCAATATTTTATTTTATTGATTCAATAATTATTACGTTGATATTTTATATTATTGTTGTTTCAATAATTGTCACTACTACGATATTTTCATTATCGGATCAATAATTCATATTATTTGAATAATATTATTAGATAACATTATTGACAATGTCTAGAAAATTACATCTAAGGAGAGGTTTGGTCACCTAATTGCGCCGCAAAGAAGGAGAAAATCCTTATTGAAAGCCCCTCTTTCCTAAGGCGCACTGATTATCGATGATTGTGATTCTGTAATATTATTTGTGAATAATTAATTATTAATTTATATAATGAGGAAAATATTCATTTTATGTGGATATAGATGGAGAAAATTTTAAAGTGACAATTGTTGAAAAATTGATATTTTATCTTTTCTGATAAAACCATTCATTTAAATATATTATTATATTTAATAATATAATAATGGTGATATTTTTACAATGACTATGGGATATATGAATATATGAGGAGGAATAGTATTTTTATTGCAAAAGTTGTTTAAAACATGTTAAACATGTCTGTGGGCTCATTTATTGACTGGAATTTGATTATAACCTGTAAAATCGCTCGTTTATGAATTTCGGTCAATTTTTATTTGGAATTTGAAAAAACTTTCTTTTGCAAATTTGTAGATAATGAAATTTCCTATGGAAAAGACATAAGGTTCGAATTTTTCTGATAAAGGGCTATTTATTATGAATTATTGAAGTTCCGAAGTTCTGAAATAATTGATTTTTGGAAGTTTTAATTATTTTTAATAAGAAAAACATTTTTTTTTTAGTTTGGTGAGGTGAGCCCCCATGGTGGATGATGTTTTTGGGCAAATCTAGTGTGCGTAGGAAATTTTGATAAATATATTATTATTTTATTAAATTTTCTGCTTTGGTGTTCTAAGCATTTTTCTATAAATATGGTGCTTAGGTTAGAATTAAAAATCACACCAGAAATTGAAGTTTTCTCTCTCTTTCTCTCTCTATATTATCGAGCGTATTCTTGTGAGTATTTTGATACTTTGAGTGTTGCTATACGGTAATGCAAGTTTCCTTCAAAGACTATATCCTAGATTCATTATTTAAGATCACGGTCTTTTCAAGGTAAGGGATATTATTTTTTTAAATGATATTATTTCTTCTAATATCATTTTGCGGGAATATTGGTAAGATTTTTCTTGTGAAATTCTTGTCTTTTTAGTGTAGGAGTTACTATTCACGATACTCGACATTATTCATGAATCACTAAGACTATTCACAGAAAAATTAAATTTTCGTTTTTGTTCAAAATATCTATTGTGGATACTAGCTTTGATTGTATCCATATTTTGATCATTTTTGAATTTTACTTCACTATGAGTATTTATGAAGTATTTTTGAACTTGGAATGTTTAAAGTACGAATCCTTAATATTTGTTCTTTTGTTTCACTTGATTCGTTTTCTTTAAAATATTTTTCATCATCATCAGTCCTAAATGATGATATTACTGAATATCTTTGGCCTGTAGTGCAAATATGGTTGATTTTCTTATGAATATCTTTGGCCCATAGTGCAAAGAAGAACAAGTGTTGAGCTGAACATGACCGACTGATGAATATCTTTGGCTTGTAGTGCAAAGATAAATATTTGATTCAAGATGAATATTGGTTGATGTTACAAGGATAAAATATTGATGATGGACTTTTAAATTCATAAATTATAGTAGATTTTATTTTCTACGTAACTCTTCTATGAATTATTATTTCCGCTGCAAATATTGATCTCAAACTTGTTGTCTATTGTATTTTATCGATTTTTTTTCCGTTGAAGACTAACGATAATTTGTTCTATATTATCTTAGTCATAATATTCTTTATCGGGCTAGATTGAGCTCACCCTTTTTTTCTTTTTGTTCCATTTTTCTTCTCGTGAGGCGAGAATGTAATGAGTTCTAATGGGGTGTGGAATGATGGATCTAGAAAGTTGTCTTAGTAGTTCTCACCATTTTGTAAAATAATGTACCAATAATTGTAATGAGGACTTATTTGGGTGTGAATATTGTCTAGATGGCAATATTTGTATTTAAACTCACGCTTTTATGTCAGTATTAATAAAGTTGTAGTTATTTCTGTACCATGTTATTGACGACTCAAAATGGGTGATGTATACCTATTTTGAGGGCGTTACAGATAATATCATCTTCTTCTTTTTTTACAAAACTCGAAATATAGTTTGAAAAGTTCAAATTTAAATAATATCAAATAGTTGATTGAGTTAATTTCATCTACATTATCATAACACAAGTGATCCAGTTTTAATTTTTATGTCTCAAATGCTCGCAAGTGGTTCGACTAAAAAGCGAGGTGAGTCGAGTTGACAATAAAACGAGTCAAATTCGAATATGAGTGCAAAGCCCATTTTTAAATTTTTTTTGAGTAGAATCAAAGTAAGATACCGTTAAACTTGATTGGTGATTGTTGGGTCATAATATTTCTCCTATTTTGGGTCGGATAGATTGGGCCCATTTATCAGTTTAATCTGTTGGGCTTTTATTATTAAGCCATGGGACTCTTTGAGCCCATTTATTGTGTCAACTTTATTTAATCCTATTGACCGGGTCACCCAGGATCGACCCATTAGATATTTTAATATCTCATTACTTTGACTTGTGATGATGAAAAAGCATGACAATGACCAAGGCTCTGCCATGCATTAATGTGGATGGGATCACAGTAAGTTAACGTGCCAGTAGAAAACAATGGGGCAAAAGCAAGAGATAAACTGATATAGTCGGCAGAGCCCATCGATCGAGGGGTGTCGGTAGTAGTGGGTGGCGAGTAATCCAAGCAAAGGTAATATAACCTAGCAAGGAAGCCATCTGATGAGAGTAATGTTCTCACATATATTGATTATTCATATTCTCCCATACACACACATAACCCGGAATTATTATCTCTCTCAATACACTGTAGACCATATATTCCTCCATTTGTTAACCTCATGAACACGTCTTAATTCTCACGCTGAAGCTATCCCCCGACGGAACCGCCGTCAGCTTTTGGTGTTATTTGATTTCTTGTCACATGCGGGATCGGGACGTCTTACGTGATTGGGGCGTGGAGAAAGATTCTGACGTTAACAGTGATCATTTTCACTCTGGTAACTTAACGATGTAGAATCAGTCACGTAACTCGTAAGCATCGATACCTTTTCTTGGAAGGCCGGCTTTTATACGTCCCACATGCAACAACTAGCTATAATTGAAAACGTTTTCTTAATTTTCTAATTAATGAGTAATAGTTGCACTTTATTACTTTAATAATATACATCTTGGAAACACTTTGGTTGCTTGATTTCTATATATATATATATATATATATATATATATAAAAGCTACCAAGCAAACTGATCAATTGGTATATATCCTCCATGGAGTTGCTGAGTTTTCTTTCTTGTTTCATCCTCTTCTTACTTACTATCCATTGCCTTTCATTATTCCGTAAGAGAAACCTTCCACCAGGTCCCAATGGCCTCCCCATTTTCTTGGCCAAGCCAGCTAAGAAATATGGTCCTCTCATGACCATTAGTCAAGGCAGTGTAACTACTATTGTTGCTTCTTCTTCAGATCTGGCTGAACAAGTCCTTCAAAAACACGACGACGCTCGGCCCACACGGTGGCATGGTTGCCTACCGGAGACCAATGGCGGCTTATCCGACGAGTTTTAAGCACTTTCTTGACAAACTCACAAAAGCTAGACATGTTAGTTGAGGTACGGCACAAAGTGATGGAACAAAGTGATGGAACAAATGGTTGAACATGTTAAGAAAGCTAGCAAATTTGAGCAGGCTGGTGGGGATTAACAAGTTAGCCTTTACCACGGCTATTAATCAGATGTCTAATACATGCGAATCTCATGAGGATGAGGATGAGGATGAGGATGAGGATGACAAAGGATTCAAGAGGGCTGTCAGTAGTATCATGGAGATTGCTGTCAAATTCAATGTGGCTGATTATTTTCCTTGCTTAAAGCTCTATGGATCCTCAAAGATTAAGGCCCAAGGCCCATGCTGCTTATGGTTGTCGTGAGGAGCTTTGTGACAAGTTCATCAATCAGCGGTTACAATATAGAGAGTCTAATTTGGCAAGACATGGGGGGGATCTCTTGGATTTTTTTCTCGACTCTAGTCAAGAAAATGAGTCTGGCTTCAACTTCAAACATGTCCAAGTCCTACTAGTGGTAATTAATGACTGTATTAATTAGATTTACCATCAAACACAAAATCACACGTACGGAAAATTAATCATATTAAATTGAATGAATATATTCATTTTATAATATTTTTTTCAGGAGGCCGGAACTGAAACTAGTACAAACACAACAGAGTGGGCAATGAGTGAACTAATACTCCACCCACCCAGACATAATGATGAAGCTACGCAATGGAATTTCAAAAGGAAGAATGGAAGAGTCCGATATCCTTCAATTACCCTACTTGCAGGCAGTTGTGAAAGAAACAATGCGGCTGGATGCATTTAGCAGTGCCATTTTTAATTCCCCATAAGTCGGAGAGGGACGTAAATCTGAGCGCGCGACCAAATAACACTCGAGTAATGAATGGTAAACGCATGCATGGGCAATTGGTCGAGATGCTGATTATTGGGAGAAGCCTACATGTTTCATGCCCGACGTACAGATTTATTGGTTCGGAATTGGATTTCAAGGGACTGCATTTCTCGTTTATTCTTTTTGGGTCGGGTCGTCGAATGTGCCCCGGGAATGGGATTCCTCTGGCTCACAGCACAGAGTGGTCAGCTTGATGATAGCATCTCTTGTTTAGCGGAAGCTTCCTCATGGAAATGGAATATTGGACATGACTCAAAAGTTTCGGCCTTACACTACACAAGGCAGTGCCTGCCATTACTAGCTGTACGGCCGTACCACTGACTTTAATTTAATTTAATTCCACATGAACTTTGATAAATCAGAAGAATTTAATTCCACATGAACTTTGTACTATTTCTTTTTATTTTTGTAATTTCAAATAAATGGACTCTTTATTTCATGATCCATATTTAAAATGTATTGGAATGTGACAACATGCCGATGCCGATGAAAGAGAGAGAAATGTGATTTTAAATCTAAATCATGAAATAAAGAATATCTATTTATTTGAAATGAAATGGAAAGGATCCTAGTCCTAAATTTTTATTACTGAATGAAACCCAATCCAAAAGTCATGGATATAGGCAGTAACGAGAGTAGATGCTCTGTCCTCAAATTTCTTGTCCCCCACTTAAATTTTGACACGTGTTCTTTTATTTAATTTTAAAATTAATTAGTGTTAAGTAAAAGAGTAAGTGTCAAAATTTAAGTGGAGGAACACAAGTGAACAGGAAAATTGCAACAGAGATGAGATGACAAACCAAATGTATAAAACTCCCACCAGCACCATGTATAGACCGAAATGATTGTTAAACACTTGGAATAATGTTGACACTTCTCCCCATCCATTTCCTTTCTTCATGTTGTAATTGCGGTCCCCATGAACTTTCTAGTATGATTTAAGAGTCTCATTTTTGAAAAATTAAATTATAAAATTAGTTTATTTTATGTGTTTTTTAATTAAAATTATAGAATTAATTTTATGGCCCAATTCTTTTGGGATCTCCAATGGAAACGTTGGTCTTCCCGTATCAATTATTTTGACAGGAAGCTTCCCCGTGAAAAGCTGAAAATAATGCATGCATGGTAACCCTCTAATTCCATAAAAAGAAATTCATTTGTCAACTAGTATTTGTTTTATAGTATAAAATGATATAACGTCCTTAATTTGTCAAATTTTAATATTATATCATCACGATTAAACCGACTACTCTTCCGTCCTTTAATATAAGTCATTTTAAAGATGTGCACAAGTATTAAAAAAATAATTGTATAACATTAAATATAATATTAATTGTCTGTATTGTACTTGTATTAAAAAAAGAGTGTTATTTATTAAGTAAAAAATAATAAAAGAACAAAAATTATATTTAGTACTTGAAATAATATTAAAAACTAAACAATTAATGATTATTTAAAATTTTCAAATGACTTATATATTAAGGGACAAAAACACTTCTCTAAAACGACTTGTAATAAGAGATGGAGAGAGTACTTATTAGTTTTAGAGATAAATATAGAATATAAGTTTTTTATATATGTAATATTTATATATTTTACAAATGAAAGTCTAATAATGGAACATGAAAATATATCCGGCCCTTCCCGTGACAAAAATGGTCGTTCCAAGCTGATCATATAGTACGATTTACATTGTCCTGGAGCTAGCTCGTAATGCGGCTTTAGAAGCTTATCCAAGCTTGAAGTGTGGCTCGGAAACAAACAAGTCTCGCCTATCAAAGTTAAATTTATTGCCGTCAGTTTTGAAACCAAAAATGTCCATCAAACTTTGGCCCACAGTTTTAACTTTTTACTGTACCATGAATGAAGTTTTTAATAGTAGTTGTCTGGAGAGGTTATTTTTTCATTAAATTACTAGTACCATTTTTCACAATTTCTTATATTTTGGACAATGCCAAAAAGATAAAAACATTAAAAAAAAAAAAAAAAAACACAAATTTCAATTTTCTAAAGGCTCTGGAAACCCAGCAGTCCATACTCCTAATCTAAATGCATAAAGTGAGTTTAAATTTGATGTAATATCCCCTATTCCATCTCAAAGGGGAGTCTTGTTTTTGTAAACCATACACACATTAATAATTTCTTGTTTACCTTCCTAATCAAATGTTTTTATAAAATACTTATTATAGTATTAAGTAACACCTGTGTTTCTTTAACCAAATTTAGGACGACCATACTTTTAGAAACCGCAACTACTAATATTTTAGGACGAACACAAAAAGAAACTATAACTGATGACATGAAAGTAGTATTAAGTAGGGGTTGGGTTGGGTTGGACTGATGGGGACATTTACCAGAGCGCCTTACCTCACTACATTGACTTGATGCCAGAGTTCCTACATGTCTATTTTTAGAAGACCATTTGTGAGTGATTTGCCTGGAGTAGAAGACCACTCTGATACGAACGTCTATATATTCATGTAAAGTGCAGAGAGAGAGAAATCAAATAACTAATACAAAACATACCCTCTATGGACTTGTTGAGTTTCCTTCTGTGCTCCTCCATATTCTTCATTGTTCTCCATTGCTTTTCATTATTTCGTAGAAGAAACCTTCCACCAGGTCCCAATGGCCTCCCTCTCTTTGGAAGCCTCTTTCATATTGGTGACAAACCCCACGAGGCATTCTCAAAGTTAGCAAAAAAGTACGGTCCTCTCATGTCCATCCGTCTAGGTGGTGTCACTAGCGTTATTGCTTCTTCACCGGAGATGGCCAGAGAAATCCTCCAGAAGAATGACGAAGCTTTCTCCGGCAGAGTGATCCCTTCTGCTATCACTGAACTAGATCATCCTTACTACGCTGTGGTGTGGCTGTCTGCAGGGGATCAATGGCGAACGCTCCGAAAAGTTCTAGCTACGTACTTGACAAACACCCAAAAGCTAGAGACTTTACGAGACTTGAGACACAGAGTGGTGGAAGAAATGGTTCAGCATGTTAAGGAGGTTAGTAAAAAAGGAGAAGCTGTGGACATGGTCAAGTTGGTGTTCTCCACGGCTGTAAATCAGATATCAAATACATGCTTCTCTGCAAATGTAGCTGACTACAAGTCCCAAGATGTAAAAGGGTTTCAGAATGCAGTGAAGTCTGTCATGGAGGTTGATATCAAATTTAACGTTGCAGATTATTTCCCTTTGCTTAAAGCTTGGGATCCTCAAGGCTTAAGAGGAAAAGCTAAGGCTGCTTATGGTTATCTTGAGGAGCTTTGTGATAAGTTCATTAATGAGCGTCTAATGCATAGAGAGTCTAAGATGAAAACAGACGGGGATCTGTTGGATTGCTTCCTCGACTTTAGCCAAGAAAACAAGTCCGAATTCAGCTTGAAGCACATCCAAGTACTACTAGTGGTATGAATTTCCTCCCCTCCCCTCCTCCTCTCTCTCTCTCTCGATCTCATCCATCACCAACTTTAATCTCACATCACTATGTACACAGACAATTTGAGCGTTCTATTGGTATAAATTGACAATAATAAAAAGTCTGGAAGATGATTTTTTCCATCAAGTCCAACAACTATGCTTCTCAGGACATCAATTTGTATACTTTTATTCTATAAGACTTCAACAGTAAGATTTCTGGTTATGTCTAATTAATAATCTCAAAGCATAGGATTTTGATCACGCTAACAAAATTCTTACCTCAGGAATTGTTCCTTGCGGGAACTGAAACTACTGCAAATACTGTAGAGTGGGCACTAACTGAATTAATTCTCCACCCCACAATAATGTTCAAGCTACAGAAGGAAATTAGTGACAGTGTGGGAGAAAAAGGAAGAATAGAAGAAGGTGAGATGCTTGGACTGCCCTACTTGCAAGCAGTTGTGAAAGAAACCATGCGGCTCCACCTATTGGTGCCTTTCCTAGTGCCACGTAGGGCAGAGAAGGACGTAAAAGTGAAGGGCTATCTGATACCTAAAGACACTCAAATACTGGTGAATGCATGGGCGATTGCGCGAGATGCTGATTATTGGGAGAATTCCACAAGTTTTATGCCAGAGAGGTTTTTGGACAGTGAAGTAGATTTCAAGGGTCAACATTTTACGTTACTCCCATTTGGTTCCGGACGTCGAATGTGCGCTGGAATTGCTCTGGGACAGAGGGTGGTGAGCTTGATGATTGCATCTCTTGTTTACCATTTTGACTGGAAACTTCCTGATGGAATGAAACCTGAAGAGATGGACACTAGTGAAAGATTTGCATTATCACTACAGAAGGCAAAGCCACTACTTGCTATCCCAAAGATCTTTGAAGGAATGACTCTGTAGCAAGTGCAGAGCCAGCGTATGTTCGTCAGTATTCTCTTGGGTTTCAGTAAATTCAGGTAAAATGGAATAACCCAATTATAGCAGATTCTACTTGGGCAATAGTCTCGGGTTTGATAGTTCAATTAGTTGCTTTGGTATCTTCTTGTGTTGTAGAATTGTACGAAAGACCTGTGATGTTTTCTACTCTGCACTCTAGCAACGATGCTAGTTGCCTAAAGGCTACAAGTCATCCTTTGTCATCTTTTCACCCAATTGCCCACCTTTTAAATCATTAGAGCTAAATTACGTATTTAGAGCTACTCTTAGTTCTTCTGTTCTGGCGATAATGGGTAACTCGATATGTGCAACTCAAACAACGGTATAAGCTACAGCAACAACATAACGGATGCTATATAGCAGACCTACCCATAACTGCAGCTCCAAACTTAAATATATCCATAGATATATAGGGAAAGGAAAAAAAACATAAAGAAAGAAAAATTCCATGAGTAAACAAAACCAGAGCACTTAAGACTAAGAAAGTCGGTGTATATATGCTACATAAAAGTGCCATGCCATGCAGCTATTCAAAATGATTCAGCTTCAACAATATGGAGACTCAGCTTGGAAAATGAAAGGAACATGAAACTAAATGAATAATAGAAAATTTTCAATAGTGCAAAACACTTGACTAACATTATATTTGATATTAAATCCTTCGAAGTAATTATCGTTGAATTTGTATTCATTACGAATGTCATTTCTATTATTACTCATCTTTTTCTTATCAATTTTTCCTTGCCCTTATATTTTTAAGTTCCAAATGGCAAAGGGATAGCAAGGAACTGTTGCATCAATATTTTTTATTGATTTGGCCTCTCGATGGAATTGCTTTCTTTGAACTCAATAACGACCTAGATGGGCTACCATTTCTGAAAAGGATATTTAGAAAAATTAAAATGGAAGAAGGAATAGTAGTCATTTTGTCCAGCAGTCCATTAATTCTGATAATAATATAATAATAAAGCTATATAACCAAATTTTGAAAAGGAAAATGACTAGAGATCATGAAAAACACAAGGACCTTATATAGTTTATATTTCTAAAAAGGACAGTAAACTATGCATCTATGTTTTGATTTTTATTGAAAAGAATGGTAACATCCTACGGAACATTTAATGCGTCTCGAAAGGAAATTTTACAGAAAGAGCTGTTATGGGAATTTGATATAGTGCAAGAAATGCTTAACAAAGTGACCGTAGCCCGTAGGTCACTCGTCAACAATACCCTATTTTATTATTTATAAGAAATTATTAAGTAGTTCTATTGTTTTCAGCTGTCCTACATTAATAATTATAATTACTGAAAAAGTCAAATATGTTCAAGAAGATGGTATCTCATCAATTTTAGTGACACTCAAGAAAAGTGTTCTATTCAACATAAAGATGGCATCATGCATGAGTCGGTATAAAAATGGTATCATGGTACCAGCATCGAAATTTCACTTACAATCTACCAATAGAGTGATTTAGACATTTTTTTCTCTGAGGAGGCTGGTCAATATAGGGCAATGGCCATTAGAGCTTTTGCATCGGGAGCTTTTGTCTTGGTCAACTCACCATGTTCTCGGCCCACAATATGCTTATATTCCACAAAAACTATTCTTTAGCAATGGAAATAATCTGTAATATTACCATAATCGTTTCTACAACCACAAACAGATAGATGAAACCTCAATCTCAATTTGATAAATAATGTCCATGAACTGAACCTTTGAAAGTTGGGAAATTATCTAGTGTTTCTAGAGAGATGGCACTTGTATTTATTATTTTACTCCATTATTACAATAAATATTTTGATGGGATTTCATCATAACTGCTACTCTTTGCTCCACCAAATAAATAATGTTTTTACAAGCTTTTGTTTAGGCTTTTTAAAAACCTTTGTATCGGCTTACCAGAGATCTTTCCCTTTCTCATTTTTCTTATAAACACCCAAAGTTTCATATTTTAAAATTTTTCAAAAGATCAAACCTTTGACATACTGGGGTTAAGAAACCGAAAACTTACTGCAGCCAGTTTGATGGGTCTAGAAAGGCAGTGAGGGATCAACCATGTCTTCTAGATTCAAGCTCTGCAGTATTCTAGAAAGGCAGTCTCCTCCTCCACCTGTCATAATCATCTGATCAGAAACATTATCAAACTGTGCCAATTTTGTCATTCTTCCATTACTCTTGTCATATGGCACTGAACACAAAGTAATATAGTTGATACATAATGAGAAAACACTTAAAAAACACCACCACTAAATTACTTGAAAAGAGAACTTTCACACGTAAAACATTTCACAAGGCTAAAATCCATGGAGAAGAACACTAACGTGGCGTAAGCATGCTGACCAAAAATTAATCATAGAAGTAGAAAAGGCTACAGAAATAATATATGTTACATGTATTAGTAAGTATTTGTGTTCTTTTTGTCAAATTAATAGTTAAAATAAAACCTTACTAGCATCAAAATTTTGCCAGATTAATAGTTAAAATAAAACCTTACTAGCATCAGAAGTATGAAAAAAGAGGATAAGAAAGTATATTTTTAAAGTTTACTTCAGTTAAAAAATTTCACCTCCAAAAAGCGACCATCAAAGTGGATGCAGTAAAAAGCAGTTCAGGCCAGGAAAAAGTAAGTGACAGTAAAGGCCTTCACAAGGATTTACCTGTAATGAGTGAGTGAGTGAGTGAGTGAGTGAGAGAGAGAGAGACTGAGAGAGAGAGAGAGACTGACCTCACGAACTGCCGTCCCGACAACATCACGGTTATCATCATCCAACATTCCAGCTGGCAACTCCAAAATTAGCTTTCCAGCAGGAACCTAACCTTTTAGATACAAGAGCATGTATTAGAGTTTCCATGTAGCAGAGAACCAACAATCATTTTTTGTAACTTCACCATCTAATTCTAGGAATGGGAATGTCATTTCTTCTTCTAGTTCAAGCCAAAAATTCTACAAAAGGTATAAAGAAAAAAATTACCTGTTCAGTGACCACAGCATATGTCTTCCCCTCCGATTCCAAAAGGATTAGCACTGCTACAGCTGGTCCTCGTGCAAACACAATACCTGGAACCTAAGCGTGTTTCAATACAAATGCAAAAGAATAAGTCTCATTCATCCAAGCCCCACGTTTTAACAGAACATATAATATATCATATATGAACATTCATAAACCAAACATAAAAGAATGTGTGCATGGGGGTCAACTTTCCGAAGCTGAGAGGAAAGGAGGGAGAAAAAAAACAAATAAGAAGCTCTCATGAAGCTATGTTGCATCAATATTCAAGATGCAACAACAGCAGCTGTATAGAACATATGAAAAAACAAGAAGGAAAATATTACAAGGAGTAACCCAATCAGGTACCTTTGTCCCCGTTTTTTGTCAAGAACATCTGCTTTAAATTTGAGAAACCCAACACGCTTGCCAAACATATCCACCCCCTGTTTTCATTGAAAGATCAAGAACTGGAATTTAAGATTTTTGGCACAGTGCATTTGGCAGCTTGTTTATAATAAACTACTACTTATCAAAAAAATAAATATATACTACGCTTCTATGAGAGTATCTACCGCATACAACCAGCGCAAAGACACATAAAAACAACAATAAGCAAATGCAAATATTTTTAATGAATCATAAAGAATAGATTTATATCATGTTAAAACAAATCATGAAACTAAAATCCATGGTGGCAAACTAGTGATTTAAATTGAAAGAAATGATACCTGGATAAGTACTTGTTTTAAAGCCATGGTTCCATTAGCAAGAATCCCAGATTCAGTTTGGATGTTCTTGAGCCACTGCTGGAACAAAGAAGACTCAATAGCATTCCTAGGACACAAAACAAACTATGAG
Source organism: Panax ginseng (assembly GCA_020205605.1). Classification (NCBI taxonomy): domain Eukaryota; kingdom Viridiplantae; phylum Streptophyta; class Magnoliopsida; order Apiales; family Araliaceae; genus Panax; species Panax ginseng. The sequence goes on along the minus strand of CM035139.1, from coordinate 3,249,378 downwards.
GAATCCAGATGCATAAAAATTCACAAAAATAACCCCAAAAACATTTTGAATCAAGAAAAGGCATGAGATTACTAGACATATATCATCATTGCACGCCAATCAAAAAAAATAAAAAAAGATGAAATATATTTCAAGAGCAATATTCCCAATTAAGTTGCATGACATCAGAGCTTCATGTATCAGTTATTAATGGGTGGTGCTCCACAGTGTTTGATGTGTTGATGCTGCTACCTCTTCTGCGTCCACTTCAAGTATAACTTTTTAGAATCCCCTAGCCCACACTAAACTGAGTACTGTCTTGCTCATCACTTTGCAATTCCTTGGCACATGAAAAGTATCCTCAACGACATTTTCACTGAATTGGCATCAGCGATTTTCAGTTGCATTCATATGTAGTTTAATGAATACCTAGCTTGCTTAAGGTGGCCATCTCTAGCATATCAAATGTATCTTGTGATAAGTTAATCACCTTGGCTTGTAATCAAGCCGCTAAGAGCCCACCTTTTGCTTGTGTAACTCATATTGAGTCAGATCCAAGCCTAAGAAAATGCCATCAAGCTTGGTTCATCTAATTACTAGCGAATTACTGGAGACTCATTGAATTCGAGATGCTTGCAATCCACAGGGAACTACTCGAGCTTATTTAAGCTCACTAAGCTATACTATAACTATTCATAAATCCCATCCTCATAATCAATAAATTAAAATAGATATTTTAATGAAAAATTGAGCTGATTTGTCCTTTTCCATGGAACCCAAACATCCAAAGTTCAAATTTTGACATTACTAGAGTCTAGATACAGTACAGTTAAAAATTCAAACCGATATTCTTTGGCAAATTAATTAATAAATAAATGAGGACATCCAAATTATACACAAATTGGCCCCGACAAAACTTCAATTGATTAAAGAAAATAGCAATAAAAAGTTGAATAATTGATAACTGCAATTCGGAAGAAAAGCTTGTTGCGAGTGGACTCACCTGAACTCAGATTCGGAGACACCGGGGGCCGCGACTATTTGGACGGGTTCGGCAGGGTGACTCGGCAGGTTGATGGAATGAGTTAGTTTGGGGGATGACTCGGCCGACATTTTGGAACAAATTTGCCTCCTATTTTTGGCGATCAAGTAAAGTGAAAATGGCGAAGGGGATGAATAATAAGAAGAACATGATAATCTCTTTACGTTGGAGAGCGTGAGCAACTGAGATATACAAGATTGAAGCGTCGTCATCGACTGTAAATTCTACCTGTCGCCGGTGAAAGACAGACACGTGTAATACCTTTATTCTAAATTCCAGTAATTGGCTTCTTTTCTTCTTCTGTCGCACGCATTGGAACAAGAGTTTCCGGGGAGATGAAAATTCAAGGTGTCCGGAATTTTTTTTTATTTTTAATATGCGTCTATTTTTAATAATTAATATTTTTATGAAAAGTAATTATTCTGCCCCCAAAAAGAATTTTATTCTTCAACAATTACAAAAAAAATTAAACATATGTTTTAGGTCATGTTTATTTTTAATTATTAAGTGTTTAGTTTTATAGAAATGGCATTATAATAAAATTGTGAATACAAATTTAAGTACATGTGTAAATTCATACTTTAATAAAAAATAAAATTATTTGTTTGAAAATAAAATTTGGCAAATGAGATATTTAAAAAAAAGTATTAATAATTAGATCAATTGTTAATATTATATTTGTGACGCCCAAAATAGGTATACATTACTCATCTTGAGTCGTCAAATACATGGTACAAAATTCAAATACAACTTAATAATATAACTGTCGTGTAAAATACGACAAAACATAAACTGAGAGTTTTAATACGAATATTGTCTTCTAGACAGTATTCAAATAAATGGAGTACTCAATACATTTATTATCACACTATTTCATAAAATAGTGAGGACTACTAATGTTGTCATCTGGACCGTCACTCCGTTCACAGACTAGTCCCGGCTACGTTCTCATTTCCTGAAGAGAACAATGAAAGTAAAAAGGTGAGGCAAAAGGGTGAGCTCAACTAGCCAGTAAGAAATATTATGACTAATATAATGCAGAATAAATTATCGTTAACCTTCAACAGTGTTAAACTGATAAAATATAACAAACATCAAGTTTAACTGCAGCGGAACAAGCAATCCATTAGAAGAGTTAAGTAGAGTATAAAATCTACTATCTTTTATGATTTAAAAGTTTTTTTCAACAACTTGCGTACTTTGCAAAATTTATAAATATTACTCACAACTATAACATTATATCAAATTCACTCTATAATATTCAAAAATGATATTTTATAAAAAAATTTATTTTTATTTATAAAAATTGGGGTCTTATAATATTCACGTCTTAATTAAAATGTAATAAAATTCTTAAAATCTCTTGAACAATTTGATATATTCTCGATACACAAAATTATGACATGTTATTAAAATAAGCACAATATAAATATTTTATAAATGACGTAGTCGTATTATAAGTCTAACCTTGTTCATAACCATACGTGGAAAAATAAATTCGTTTTAAATTGTTCTGTTTGTGGGCCGGAGGAGATGTATGCATTAATATAGGAGTAATTTTTTTGGTGGTTAATTTCTTTTTATTTTGAGTAAATCTACATGTACATCACATCTACTCCCTGCTTACCGATACGCACGGAGTAAAGTCGTTTTGAATTTTTTTTTTACAATTCATTTTGCTTTTACTTCTCCTCTTTCATCACCCAAATATTTCTCTCTCCTCTTGATTTCAACTGATGCATCATTTTCTCAAGAATCTACAATATAAATTAACTCCGTGAATGCGATCCAATTGCACTTGTTGTATTGTATAATCATTTGATTTATAACCCCAGACTAAGATATATACATATACGCACATATGTATGTCAGACCCTAATAAGGATCGACTTTACAACAGCGATGCGGATGAAGACGGTGGTGGATCTCGTCGGAAAAATGATCAGAAGAAACAGAGTGCGCGTATGGGTGAAAAATAGAACAAAAAGTCAAAAGGGTGTACATCTTTTTTCGATTCGTGAAGGTTGGAGGGTATTGTTTGTGTTTAGGTAAGAGATAAAATTTGAGGTATTCTTTGTGTTTTTAATCGGATCCCAACTGAGGATTTCCTTGTTGAGTCTCGAGAAAATGACCCAAATTGTTCTGGGTATAGATTTGAGTCATTGAGGACTATGATTGAGAAAAAATGATTTCTTTTGTAAAGAATCCAATACCCATTTGGAGATGAATGCAATTTCAACTTCTAATAGGTTTCATTAGTGAATTGATCTAATTCTCTGTTGGATTTTGATTGTTGTTTATGTGATTCATTTTCTTGAGGAAAAGATTGAATAATTAGTCAATAATGGGTAATTTTACACTCTTTTGCCCAATGATTGATGTTGACTGATAATGAAGTTATTTCAAAATTTTATGGTGATGCTAAATCATCAAGAAATTGATGGAACAAGAGTGATGCAATGTTTCCATGAATGTGTATATATGTATGGTTCAAGAACTATTCTTCTAATTGTTTATGTCGCTTCTTTTTGGTTCTTTAAATTGTTCAGCTTTTAAATGAGAAAAAATTTATCTTCCTGCATATGCTTAAAAGAAATTTTCCAGCTTCAAAAATCGAGCATTCTGCTCTAATGGCTTGGTATCCCAATTGCAAAACCTTCTTTTTACGTTCTGAAAGTTTAGCAGTTAGTTCCTCAAACCTAAGTTATACCCTCAATACATTAAATTACAAAGTAGAAGAAATTTCCCAACTTGGACGCCAAACATTATTTTCATGTCAATGTATCCCAACTGCAAAACATTATTTTCTCATGTCAATGTATCCCAACTGCAAAATATTATTTTCACAAATTGGAAGCTTAGCAATAAGTTCATTTACCTACAATATATTGCTGCAATAATCAAACATAAAGTGCTTTTTTCACTCAAATGCCTCGATCAGTAATATGTTTGAGAACTGTACAACAACAGTTGAGAGTTTCTAAAGTGCTAAAAGCAACATAAAGCATAATTTATAATCATACAAAGTATTCAACATTTCAATAGAGAATATAAGAAATATGAAGAATAAAGTAGAATCTACATTGTGAAAGAATCCAATGGTTGCCATCACATAAAGGCCAAGGTAAATCTATCCTTTTTACTAGCAGCACCAATTCAGTATGTTCTTCCACAAGATCTCAACTCTGACATAATGACTTGACTAGTCAAAACTAGTCTGGTTTCCCATCTCTTTCTCATAAATGGATCATAATCATGAACCTCCACTTAGCATTATTATCTAAAGATTCAATCTTTTCCTCAAGAAAATGAATCACAGAAACAACAATCAAAATCCAAAAGAAAATTAGATCAATTCACTAATGAAACCTATTAGAAGTTGAAATTACATTTATCTCCAAATGGATATTGGATTCTTTACAAAAGAAATTATTTTTCTCAATCACAATCCTCAATGACTCAAATCTATACCCAGAACAATTTGGGTCATTTTCTCGAGACTCAACAAGAAAATCCTCAGTTGGGATCTGATTAAAGCACAAAGAATACCCTCCAACATTTCTGAATCGAAATAAAGACGTACACCCTTTTTGACTTTCTGTTCTGTTTTTCACCCACATGCGCACTCTGTTTCTTCCGATCATTTTTCTGGCGAGATCCACCACCGTCCTCATCATCCGCCATCACGCTAAGTTAGATCCTTATTAGAGTCTCATCATACATATGTGCGTAAATGTATATATCTCATTTTGGGGTTATAAATCAAATGATTATACAATACAACAAGTGTAATTGGATCGCATTCACGGAGTTAATTTATATTGTAGATTCTTGAGAAAATGATGCATCTATTGAAATCAAGAGGAGAGAGAAATATTTGGGTGATGAAAGAGGAGAAGTAAAAGCAAAATGAATTGTAAAAACAATAATTCAAAACGACTTTATTCCGTGCGTATCGGTAAGCAGGGAGTAGATGTGATGTGCATGTAGATTTACTCTTTCATTTAAATTTTGACATCTGATATTTTATTTGATTTTAGGATTAATTGGTATTAAATAAAAAAATCAAGTGTCAAAATTTAAGTGGGGGCAGGGATCTGCTCTCCACTGAATGTCTCTTTTTTTTTTCTTCTCGTAATTAGTTTGTTTGCTGATGAAATGTCTTAGTCAGTACACTCAATATAGACAGGTATTCAAGGAAATGGATAAGTCAGGTTACACAGAAGTAAGCTAGCTTTGGTAATTTTTCTTGCATCTCCCCCTCCTGGAGCCCAAGTATTATATAGGCCTCAGCCGCTTATCACGCCTACTTGACTTAGTTATAAGGTCCCGAGACTGACAGACCGTGGCAGCAATTAGGCAAGTGATAGATGGAGTACCATATATAAGTCCAGACAAGATAATAAAATCATCAGTAAAAGCATGAGACTTTTTGGAATCATTAGACTAGTTCAAATCCCTTGTCCCCTGCAAATATAGATTGTAAAGGGAGTAGGTGGAGGGGGTAACATTGATGCATAATTAGTACATTCATGCCCCCATTTAATTTATTCCAAAAATAAAAATGGAACTCCATCGTCCCTCTTCCAAGAGTGCTTCCATTGCAGAACATGGTACTCTATCTGCTCTAAACTGAATTAAACAATACATTATGTAGCAATCCATGCATTTTACTTAATTCTTTTTCTAATGAATCCGATTTTCCTTTTAGGCAAAGTCCCAAGAACTTGTGTTAATATCGGATACGAAGAGGAGAAAAGGTCTCAATTCCACAGCTGGCCTTGGCCAAAGAATATGTGGCATGCAGCTTCACATTTCTTCAAGTACAAGAGCTTCAACATCAGATGCTAATCTACAAGTACATGGACACTGGACTTCCTGTTCCTTATCATCTCCTCATTCCTATTTGTAAGAGTCTTGCTAATTCTTTCCCTGCTCTCAAAGGTATGCTATCTAGCTTCTTAATTCTTCTTCTTGTGTGTTTTTTTTTCCTTCAGAGCGAGCTTCTTATTTTCAAAATTTATAAATGTTTAGTTTATTCCGAAGAATGATAAATTGTTTGTTTAATTATATTGATACAAGGACATTGTGTAATTTATACAACTATCAATAAAAAGATGATTATTTTGCACACAACATTACTAAGGTCTTTTGTTTGTTTATATCGATTATTTCTTAATTGATCGCCTCTTATTCGCTAAAAAGCGCGTGATCTTTGTTTTTTTTTTTAAATGTCTCTTAATCGGTAAGACAGAAAATGAAATCTTAATAATTAAGAGGTACCTCTTTGATAATTTTTTTTAGATAAATATATTCAACAATATTATACACTCATTTTTATTAAATTGAATATTTAAAATTATTAATTAAAATTTTATCCTTTAAAATGGTAAAATAGTGTCATTAAGAGACAACTTATTTTTTAGTTATCAAATTATTTTTTAGATTCAGACCTCATAATCATTCACATTCATATGATCTAATATATTAAGACATCATAATTATTCAGATTTTAATTCTCAACTTTATCATACATAACCTAAGTTGTTAGTTATCTTCTTCACGTTTGAGATTTGTGGGTCCATTGAATTACTGCGAGTACAGGCATGGAGGCTGAACAAGGGAGATGCAGGAGAACAGATGGGAAGAAATGGAGGTGTAGCAAAGATGTTGTTAATCCTGTTCAAAAGTACTGTCAGAGGCACTTGCACCGAGGCGGAGGACGCCGCGGTCAGCAGCAGCAGCAGCAGCAAAATTCAAGAAAGCTTGTAACGAATCAATTTGTTACTACTACCAGCAACACCAATTCCAACACTAATCTCTCCATCTCTCTCCCTCCCACCAACTGATGACCACATGTATATTTTCTATTAGTCTTGTGTTTATCTTGGTAACTGTAGTAATTTCAATAAGGACGTTCAGTAATTTATTTTTTTGATTAAGATCCTTAGTACTTCCTCCAACCCTTAATATATATGTTGTTTTACAATATTTTATTTTTTTCCAAATTATTTATTATTTTATATAATTTAGGAGAATTAACTATAATCTTTCTTAAATTATTCTTTATGAGAAAATGTTAAAGATGAAAAAAAATATGAGATAAGTGTGTAAATTATCGATATAATTCTTGTATACAACTCTAAAACTACATACATAAATTAAGCTAGCGAACGAGGAAATAGCTTAATATAGCTTTCGATTTTCATATGCATAACCAAGAGCTATTAAAGACTTCTTATAAATTCCTTTGGATCAACAAAAAGAGTTTTGAATGATTTTTAAAGTTATCTATGAGTAAATTATTGCAATTTATCAATAGACTTGTCATCTTACATAGAGTCCTATACTTTATTATTCTAATTTAGATTTAAATTCAAATTTATTTAATTTTGATCAAACACCCCTTATATTACAATTATACATATATCATAAAATTTATTCACTCACTCACACGCTTGCATGGCACGTGCCGGTAGTTCCATTTTCCACCAAACAAAGAATTTAAATAGACTTAACACTGACCCCCTTATACTTATAATAAGTACACAGATTCTACGTGTATATATATAAACAAAATATCAACAAGTATCCAATACCGACACTCTCTGTCAATCCAACGGTTCACACCACCCCACTCACCACAAATCTAACTTCCACCGTCAGATCAGATCTACAACCCCCAATAGTATCCCTCCATCTAATCGCCCACCTTCAGATCTCAAACACACAGACAGACAGAGCAAATATAACGGAGAGGGGAGAGAGAAAATTCAAAATCCCAAATTTGCTCATGGTGGAAGTAGTACAGTCATACACTACACGGCGGGGTAGCAACCCCAGACTCGAGTCCAACGACAAAGTGCTCGACATTCCGGCGACTCCTCCGGGAGATGTACGGTACAGTTATAGCCCCAACGCCATTGGATCATTCCTCTCTCCGACGGTATTAACGGCCGTGATCATCGCATCATGGTACCTGTCCAACATCGGAGTTCTCCTCCTCAACAAGTATCTCCTCAGCTTCTATGGCTACCGCTATCCCATCTTCCTAACCATGCTCCACATGCTATCCTGCACCGCTTATTCCTTCGTCGCCATTCGCTGGTTCGAAATCGTCCCATTTCAGCAAATTTCTAGCCGGAAACAATTCTTCAAGATCTTAGCTTTGAGTGTCATTTTTTGCTTCTCGGTTGTTTGTGGAAATACCTCGCTGAGATATCTTCCTGTTTCGTTTAATCAAGCTATTGGAGCGACTACCCCGTTTTTCACCGCCATTTTTGCCTTTTTAATTACTTTTAAGAAAGAATCTGCTGAGGTTTATCTAGCATTAATGCCGGTTGTGTTCGGCATTGTTTTGGCTAGTAACAGTGAGCCACTATTTCATCTTTTTGGGTTTCTTGTTTGTATTGGATCAACGGCTGGCCGAGCTTTGAAATCGGTGGTTCAAGGGCTGTTATTGAGTTCTGAAGCTGAGAAATTGCATTCGATGAATTTGCTGTTGTATATGGCGCCGATGGCTGCCATGATTTTGCTTCCGTTTACGCTGTACATAGAGGGGAATGTGTTTGGAATTACTGTTGAGAAAGCGAGGGGCGATCTGTTTATGGTGTTTTTGTTGGTGGGGAATGCGACGGTGGCGTATTTGGTGAACTTGACGAATTTTTTGGTGACGAAGCACACGAGTGCTTTGACGCTGCAGGTGCTCGGAAATGCAAAGGCCGCCGTGGCGGCGGTAGTGTCGGTTTTGATATTTAGAAATCCGGTGACGGTGATGGGGATGGCGGGGTTTGCCGTAACGGTTATGGGTGTGGTGCTTTACAGCGAAGCGAAGAAGAGGTCTAAAGTTACAGCTCATTGACCGACAGAAAAGAAAGCAATTATTGTTGATTGTAATTGATTCCGTTGCTATACGCTGGTGCGGCTCTTTTCCTCTTTTTAAAGCTTATTATTTTGATTTATGATTAAGGGAATGAAAGAGATAGTGAATTTAATGATTCCATTGGATAGGATGATCCCTGATTAATTTTGCTTTTATATACTGTTCTTGATTGGGGTTGTTTAAGGGAAGAAAAATTCTTTCTTTTGACTTTCCCCAGTGTGTACTTTTATATAATTGTTTCATGCTATTGGAATACGAAGAAAGGTTGATTCTTGAGATGATCTTTTTGGTTAACTTTGTGGGAGGGAGAATTATTCCCATTTCATTTACTTGAAGTGTTGAACATATCCCCCTGTAACCTATTTTTTTTTAAAAAAATCAGTTTGTGGTATATAATTGATTTGTCTACAATTGACATTCCTAATACGCCCTCCTTATTTCTTTGGACATCTTTTTTCCAATTAAATTGTTTTAAAAAGTCATCAATAAAAATTATTTTGTGTTTCCGTAGCAAACCCTAAAATGCCTAAATGATCAAATGAGACTCTCATTTTTGGAAAGGAGAGATCTTTTCAGTTGTTGTTCTTCTTCTTCCTCTTCACAATTTATTAGCATATATAAATTGTGGAATTCCTCTTAAGATCTTGTATGATTGTTGGTCTGTACGGCCTTTAGGTTCAAATGATGTGTTAAATACTTACTCTGTACATACAAGACAATTCTTGTGGAAATCTAATTTGGCAATTAGTGATTATCTTGGTGGGTTTAAGATCCAGCAATTGGCAACGTTTCAATCGGGGACAAAATAAAAGGAACTCTTGGAATCTTATTCTATCAGTCTAGCCAAAACATAGAGGTAATAATCCAAATTTGTTTTCTGGGTAACCAAGCCAAATGTAAGGTCTTCACTTAATTTGCTGAGCTGTTGTCATTACTTGAACTTGACCATTTCAGAAGTTAATAAAATCATTGTTTTCATTTTTCACTTATTACAGTGCAAGGGGGAGAAGGGTTTAGGTAATTACTATGAAATATTCCTACAAGCCATTGATTGCATACCTTCGGACTTCATATACCATTTGTATGTAGTTTCCATAAAGGTTTTGTTTTTTTGTGGCATTTCAAAGACGGTCACAAATTACATACTCCCAGGATAAAGTTTGGTTTTGGTATTCTATAACATTTGAAACACATGTACTTGGTCTTACTTTGTGTTTATTAACTTTAGTATTTTTTACTCTATCACAATAGTGGATTTGTACCGAAAACAAGGTGCAAAACATAATGGAGCTATTCAATTCTATAGACAGCCATCCAAATATGGACATGGAAATGTTGTAGCATTAAGGTCATAACTTGCTGATTTGGTTGTTGTCGAAGAAAAGAAAAACTCTCAAAACCTTACACTAACCATTTAACTTTTTTGGAAGAGTAGAATATATTAATTGGACTTGGAAGTGGCTCTCGTTATTATCATGGTTCACATGCACAAGAGTTGGTTTTACTCCATATGTTTATTGCTGGCTAGATGTTAACGGTCTGATTTTCTTTCTTCCTAGAGTGTTAAGGACCTCCCATCCATGGTGCTGGGTTATCATCTCCCCTTTTACTGCAATCCTAAGCACGGTAAATTTTTGAGTAGAACAAACTTCCAGTGTGTCAGATTAATCCAGTTTATGGCTTCATTCCTGCTTATCATTTGCATAATGAACTTGGCTGTGTAATTCAAGATTCTTTGCATCAGCAACCAACAATTGAACTGATATGACAGTACAAATAAGAGGCTTTACAATCTCATCTGGTTCAGAACTAACAAGTGCCAACCATCCCTTTTCTGTTTGAACCATAAGGCCACTGGCCTCTTCCTGCTCATTTGAGTTGTAGTAACCAAGGCAGAGTCCCCTTGTGTGACTTTATTGCTTTGGATTCTGCTAGAATATTATTACTAAGTATATAATCTCATTGTTGCAGGTTCAGGCTCAGGTTCCAATCTCTGTACTGTACTTGTGTCAAAATTATCTGACATAATAAAAATAAAAATACATTTTCCTTAATGTTAATGTCTGGTTTGATTTTGTGTGAGTATTTATTATAGTGTACCAGTCTAGCAGTGGGTCACATGACTCACATTATCCATAGACAGGGAGGGAGAGAGGGAGGGAGGGAGGTTGGGAGGGAGTGGGACATGGTCCACATGGAGTGTCACCTTGCTTATAACAGTTGATAGTTGTTGAGACTTAGAATCAGCTTATATGTGCTCCAATTTAATAGGTTAGTTGCAGGTTAAATATAGCCCCTACCAAACAAATAAAAGAAATTTAAGATGAAGTAGAATGTTAGATGTCCACGCGCACACATACAGGCATTGTGATTTATAAATAATGACTGCATTATGTCCATGACCAAATGTGAATATGTGGCTTGTTCTTGTATAGATCAAATAGTTCATATTCGAAATTACCAAGTATTTGATTATAAAAAAGTGAATGTTATTAATGAAAATTATTAGAAAAATTACTAATGAATGAGTGGTTCTGTAGCAAAGCTCCACTGTGACAAAACCACATTCACTTTCCCTGGGTATAAGTCAACATATGTCACCCGATAAAAACACTCTTACAAAACAACCAAATTTGTTTGTGCTGCCATGTTATTCATGTATTATACTTGGGAAATTGCAAAAAAAAAGAAAAAAAAAAAGAAGTAAAGTAATCAACTTCTCAACTTTAGCAAGAAAAAATGGTTTAAATTCCAAAACAATAGTATTTGATTATTCTATACCATAATAATATATATGACAATCATAATAATTAATTGAAAAAATACAACTGCAAAAAGTTTTTTAAAAATACTCCATGATCATCTTGAAGACTACTGCCATTGCTGCAATCATCAATGAAAAATAAGTAGAGGGAGCAAATCCTTTGGCTGCCGGAGATCTCACTTTGTCTAAAACAGTGATGGCAAGCTTCTGGTTTCCAGATACACAATGGCTGCCAACGCTGCATACATACCATTTCTTTCCGGGAGTTGTAAGGGTGATCACATCATTGCCGGTTTTTAGTGCCACGCTTGATTGTTGAAACGCCGCTAAATGCACTTTATAAACATCATGGCCTCCCTCTGGATACTTAAAAACTGCATGCACCCAAAAAATTAGTAAAATTTATTACGCATGCAAAAATTTATCCCTCCATAAATGGAAGTCCCAAATTGACTTTTTCTTGATAAAAATAACTTTTTTCAATAATTAATTTTCCAATGGGTCGGTCGTTTGTTCATTTATATTTAGTGAATGTTTGATCTTTTCTTTTATTTTGACCTTTCGTTCTTTAAAGTATATATGATTCAACAAATAAGCTCCTTAAAATTAAGGCATTATATTACTATCGATTGATCATCCATTACAATTAATAATTCAGCAGATGGATAATAATTATTAGCAAAAACACATTATACATGGAAGATTTCGTTGAAGGGCAGCTGGTGTATATATATATAATTTAGAAATACAAAGGAAAGGTTACCCAAAAAAAACAGAAGAAAAACAATAGTATAATTGTACTACATGATAGGGGATTAAATATCAATAACTTCAGTACTTGAGAGAGATCGAGGAAAATACAATAATTAGACTCTGCTCCTCGATCTCTTAATTAATTAAACCATAATCATCATGAGTACTGTGCCAAATGCTGCAGAAATCCATGCAAAATATGCAGATGAAGCGAATCCAGTAGCTGCCGAAGTTGGGCTGCTGGGAGAAGGCGAAGCCGCTGGAGATGCTACTTGGGCTAAAACCGCAATCGCAAGTGTTAACGCTAGGATCTTTCTCCACGTCCCAATCACGTAAGACGTCCTGATCCTCGCATGACAAAGAAAACATAAATAACACCGAAAGCTTGACGGCGGTTCCGTCGGGGGATAGCTCAGACGTGAGAATTAGTACGTGTTCACAAAGTTAACAATGGAGGAATGTATGGTCTAGTGTATTGAGAGAGATAATAATTCTCAGTTGTGTGTGTATGGGAGAATATGAATAATCAATATATGTGAGAACGTACCCCCATACGATGGCTTCCTTGCTAGGTTATATTACCTTTGCTTGGATTACTGTGCCACCCACTACTACCTAACACCCCCTCTGATCTGATGGGCTCTGCCGACTATATCAGGTTTATCTACGGCTTTTAACATTTGTTTTCTCTGCCAACTAATGCTATGATCCCATCCACATTAATGCATGGCAGAAGCCTTGGTCAACTGTCATGCTTTTTCATCATCACAAGTCAAAGTAATAGATATTAAAATATCTAATGGGTTAGATCCAATTGGACCGGCCCTTTATCCAATAGGATTAAATAAAGTTGACACAATAAATGGGCTCAAAGAGTCCCATGGCTTAATTATAAAAGCCCAATGAGATTAAAGCGATAAATGGGCCCTAATCTACCCACCAAAATAGGAGAAATATTATGACCAACATTACCCCTAATTTTTTAGTTAAACAAGATGTTTAATGAAAAACTATATATGATTCATGATATTTAGAATTTAATAAAGGCCCAAGGATAGAAATAAGTGAATCATACCCACTTTTAACATACGAAAGTGGAATAAGGGAGAATTTGGATAAATGATACCCGCAGCAATAAGCCCAATATGATAAAGGATTTGAATTTGAACAGGATGGGCCAATAAGATAGAAATCCAACAGTCAGGCCCAATCTGATAAGATATTCAAAGGTCATCCAAACGCATTCCACTTTAATTCTCATTATTACTGACATTAAATCGCGCCCACTTTCGCTCCACGTAAAATCACAAGATAAAAGATAAACCTCACCAAATTTGACGGTTTTACCTACTGATTTGAAATTCGAACCTTTAAGCTTTCTTCCTTCTCTCAGAAAAACCTCTCTTTAGCTTTCGCAAACTCAATAATGGTGAATCCAAGCCAAACCCCTTCAAGTTCTTCTCGTTCAAACCCTAACCAAGAGGGTTCAAGTGCCAATCCACCATCTCCAACTGATTTCTTCAATGATGGGGAACAATTTCCTCATGCTAACATCACCTCCACCGTCTCTGAATCTAAACTGCGAGCTCTCCGGATTCGATATCATGTTCCGGATAACTTTGCTATGAGGGCTCCAAATTCTTTGAGGCGAATGTACCAAATGCGACAGATCAACTGGGTCGCTATCCGACTACTTCTCTTTGAAAAGGATTCGCTACCCTCTCCACGCCTTCATAGTTACCCTCTTAGGGTTTATTGGAGTAGGCTTCGCACAACTGGTGCCCAACTCCTATATCCATATACTGGCGTTCATCGCCTTCTGCCATGAATTAGGGGTTACCCCCTTTGTTGATCTCTTCGTCACCTCTTTTCTCACCGGCGAGATCCCGAAAACGAGGGTTCAAAATGCCGAGCAAACAGTCCCCACGCCTAAACTCGAAATTCGAGAAGAGCCCTCGATGAGCACCCCCTCGAGCAACAAAAAGGATGGCACGAGAAATGGTTCTTCGTCATCGGGTCTTGGAATCTCCTCCTTCCGATTGGACCACTTGGAGCGTATCTCTGCGACTTGGTGACATTCCCGGGAGCGTGAGGGAGATGGGTGACTTCATGAATAGGATCCTCCTTCAGAGTGGAGCTTCACTCTCTTGACCAAGCAAAGCATGGTGGTTGTATGACCATAAACGTAAGTCTCGGACCATTCTGGTGATATAATTTTTGAAATGTTTATGTGGTACAGATTTTAACTTGTGATTATTTGCAGATCTTTGATCAAACCAACTTCCTCGGTAGTAAAGACTTGGAAGATTTCTTGGCGGGGAGGATTATCGATGCAAATGAAGAACTCCCTAACGAGGAGCCTTCCCAATCGAACCCCGCCTTTAACCAACAACGACCCCTCTTGGGATGATGACCTCAGAAGTCAAATCCTATCATCCCGGCGGTCCTCCCTCCTCATGGAAGGAAGAAGGCCGCCAAAAGGGCCAGGACTCTTTGCGAGATAGATCCTGAAAGCGACGAGGAGGTACTTCCTGAGGTAAACCCACAACCAATTCCTTCAACTGAACCCACAACAACCTCTGAACCAACCCCACCAACTTTTGAACCAATCCTAAAAAAGAGGAGTCTCCTCGACATTCCTCCACACGACGATCGGTAAAAGTCCTTCGTCTAAAAAATTAAGAAGCAAAATAATTCCTCTTCATCGCCGAGCGAACTCCGCGTCCCCCTTCCTTCAATCAATCAATCCTTTAAATGAAACCCCCAACACCTAACGCCGAAGAAGTCGAAGTTTAATTTTCTCCGTCCCGAAAAGAAAACCCTTCTGACGGCCAAATTTTGGATTCGACTTCAACCTTTTCTTCAACTCCCCGAGCCAATGCCACTCGATCACCTTCTCCAGAGGCAATGCGTGCGGATCCTTCCTTCACTTGGTTCGCGATCGACTATACCTCTTCTCAAGGACCAATGACCTCCGAATTTCAAAGACGACGCCATGGGTCCACCGACTATGTGGCCTCGGTTCAACGCCAATTTCCCTTTCAACTGCTTTGAGGCCTTTCGTTTACGAGACCGATGACCATCGGTTGAATACAGTTCAAATGGGGACTTCTTCAACAAGGCATGAGCTACTTCAAGCTAAGGTAAATGACTCTTCTCTTCCTTTCTTACTTATTTTCATACTCATACATCCGTCGATTGAATAACACCAAACATGTACGAAGCAATGTCAGATTCGGACGTCTGCGTCCCAGATCTCTCAAGTCAATCCGAGAGAGAGGCGCCAAGAAGGAAAAATTCCTCCCGAAATCGCCTTTTTGGCTCGAAAGGACTCACCGTGAAGGCCTTCTTCATACTAACGAAGGTCTTGAAAGAGTTGGCCCAAGCTAAGGGAGAAGTGAAGGCCTCGAAGGAAGAACTAAAGTCGACTAAGGCTCAAGATGTTTGAAATTGTCAACATGAATGTCGACTTAGTTCGGAGGAGTGAACCGAGGATGAATAAGATCAAGGAGTCAAGTCCAAAGCCAAAATCTTGACCAAGACGATCCGTAAGATGGAGCGGGATGAAAAGCTTCAATCAATATACTGGCAAGCAATGAGCAAGAGATCCGAGAACTCAAGCTCTTCGGGACCTTGGGCCTCCTTTAACTCGATGCTCTTCAGAAAAAAATTTGTGAAGAGTATAGAACTCAGACGAAATAAACGGAGAAATCATGAGGATTCACAAAGAAAGCTACGAGCTCTCACAAGTCTTGGCAAGAAAAGGTTGATCAAGGCTAACTTAGATCCTTACCTCTTTGGACTCTTCTTGGATGATGATGGCTGCATGAAGCACCAAAACATGGATTGTCTTTCTGGTCTTATTATGAATATTTGTAAAAATTTTATGTTATTTCCTTATTTGTAAATGAACTTAAATATTAATGAAAATGATTTTCTTCCTTATGACTTCAGTGCACTTTTTATTTTATGTCAATACTTTAATATGAATTTATATGGACAAGTGTACAAAAAACCCTTTCGAGGATTTAACTTCAAATGATTAAGCATGTCATATAACAGATAAAGTGATGTTAAAGAACGAGGCATTCCGAACTCAACACTTAAATAAAATAAAGTACCACATACTCATCGGCTCCGAAGTGTGAGATCGGTCATTTGTTTACCACTCGAGGTGAAATAATTATATATGGACCAAGATATAAGGACCAAGATATAAGGACCAAGATATAAGGATCAAGATATAAGGACCAATTGTGACCATTGACTTACCACCTGGTAAAATCAATATAGGATCCTTCGCTCACCACTCGGGGTAGAACGACAAATAAATTTTGCCATCGAATGGCCAATGAGTCCTACCATACCTCCTTACACCATAGTGACCATAGGACAAAATAGGACCGGACCAATAGTGACCATTGATTTACCACCGTAAAATCAATATAGGATCCTTCGCCTACCACTCGGGGTAAGACGACAAAATGGGTCGCCATCGAATGGCCAAATGAGTCCTACCATACCTCCTTACACCATAGTGACCATATGACAAAATAGGACCAGACCAATAGTGACCATTGATTTACCACCCCGGTAAAATCAATATAGGATCCTTCGCCTACCACTGGGGTAGAACGACAAATGAAATTGCCATCGAATGGCCAAAGAAGTCCTACCATTCCTCCTTACACCATAGTGACCCATAGGACAAAATAGGACCAGGGATCAATAGTGAAAAAGTGTCTTTTATTGATAATGAACAATAATATCTGCATTTAGATGAATTAACTTGATCTTTATTGAAAGTATTTCGAAACGCCAAATGCGTGCAGTGTTTTTTGATTTCGAACCATCTAATGCCCTTAACCTAGTTAAGTGCTCGGTTTGGATACTTGATCACCTCATATGGTCCTTCCCAGTTTGGCATTAACTTTCCGTGTTTTGAGGTGTAGGCTTCACTTTACTCTCGAGGACGAAGTCTCCTACTTCAATCTGCGAAGCTTGACTCCTTTGTTATAATGCTTAGCTACTCTTCGTTGATAAGCGCCCCAATTTAAGTAGAAAGAACCTCTAACTTCTTCTAGAGATCCAAATTGGCCTTCACCCTTCGTCATTGTATATTTTTTTATATTGACCGACCAAGACTTGAGATCCGATTTTGACAGGGACTAAGGCATCGGTACCATAGCCGGTCGAAGGGTGAATCCCAGCCGGTAGTCCTTGGTGTAGTCCGGTAAGCCACAACACGTTGAAAGCGACTCCTCCGCCATCTTCCTTTAGCTTCATCTAGTCTGCGGCTTGATCCCGCTTCAAGAACGCCCCGTTGGTCACCTCAACTCGCCATTTGGATCGTGGATGAGCCACCAAGTCTTCTTATCTTTGAATCTGAACTCCTTTAAAAATGCTTCAAATTTTGATCCCATGAACCGACGTCCGTTGTCCGATATTAATACTCAGGGATCCCGGCGAAACACTACTTTGAATTCTTTTATGAACTTCAAACATTCTTGCTCAGTAATTAACCAAGTGGCTTCGCCTCTACCCACTTGGTCATGTAATCAATAAGAATTATGACAAAGCTAACTGACCTTTAGCTTTAGTGCAATGGACCCAATATATCTACCCCCTGACAAATGGGGGGTAGGAGATAAAATCGAGTATAGCTCTTCCAGCCGGGCCGATGGGGATCGACCGTTGAGTTGGCACTTTTCACATTTTTGACATACTCTGTAGCTTCCTTGAAAATTGTAGGCCAATAGTATCCTTGTCAAGTACTTTGTAAGCGAAAGATTTAAGCAACCATATGATCACCGCAAATGCCCTCGTGAACTTCCCAAGAAGAGCATATTCCGCTTCGAGATGGGACCAGACACTTCAATAATGGTGAAGAAAAGGCCAATCAATAGAGATCCCCATCAATAAGAACAAAGTTAGGCGCTCTTGTATTTGATCTTCTTTCTTTAAACATCCGATCCGAAGGAAGGACGCCATCCGCCAAATACTCGATGTAGGGGTCATCCAATAGCTAGATCGCCGATACACATCATCGCTTCATCTTTGAACACTCTCTACCGCTGAGAACTTCCAAGTAAATCGATCCGTTAAAAACATCTCGCATCCGTAGTAGCCCAATTTCGACAATGCATCGGCGATAGAATTGTCATTACGCTATGTCCCAAATTGCATGCGAGCGAAAAATTGAAGTCGGTCCTTTAACTCCGCCAAATACTTGATCATCCGATTTCCACGAGCTTCATAGTCCCCTGATAGCTGCTTGACAACCAACTGAGAGTCACTGTAGATGATAAGGTTCCGAACCTCTAAACTCTTTGCCAATCGAACACCACCGCTAAGATCGCTTCATACTTTGGCCGTTGTTTGTCGCTTTAAATCCAAATCTGATGGCCTGTTGAATTTTGAACCCGTCCGGACTTGTCAAGATAATTCCTGCCCCACTAACAGTTAGGGTAGAGGAACCATCTGCATATAGAGTCCAAACATTCTCTCTCGCATTGAGAATCGCAATCGCTTTTCGACGGACGATTCAAATTTTCCTAACTTTCTAAGATCTGGCCGGTGAACGAACATTCTATTATGAAATCGGCCAAAGCTTGGCCTTTGATAATGGTTCGTGGATGGTATTCAATGAAAATCGTGACAACTCCATTGTCCACGCCGCTAACCTTCCGAAACTTCGGCTTGCCCATCACCTTCTTCAATGGTCGATCCGTAGACAACCAGGAGCCGGACCTTGAAAATATCGCCAAGCTTCCTACTAGCAATTATCAAGGCGAAGGCAAATTTCTCAACATTTGGATACCGGTTTCAAAGATCTCGCAGACGTGATAGCATAATAGGCCGGATCGTTTGCCTTCCACCGATCTCCCGAACCAAAGATCGCTCCCAACCGCTAACGAACTTGCCGCCAGATCATGAGATATAAGGTCTCTGCTGAATGGGTTTCACCAATAAAGGAGTAGAAGAAAGATACGCCTTTATGCTCCTGGAAGGCGCCTTCACACTCAAGTCCACTGGGACGTATTCGCATTCTTCTACCTTTCAATGTATCAAAGAAAGGAAGGCACCTCTCTGCAGATTTGGCGATTTAACCTCCTTAATCGCCGCATCTCTCGCCATCAGACGTTGGGCGCCTTTGAATGACCGAGGAGTCTTCATGTCGAGAATAGCCCGAATCTTCTCTAGATTGGCCTCGATACCCTTTTCGACTAACAAGATAATCAATCTCATATATAAAAAGTCGACGTACCAATAGCTTTCTTTGTAGTTCCCGATCAATGATTTTCCGTCGTTTAGGCGCAAAGATCCGCCTTTTCATGACCAAACCGCTTTTTTCAGGATCTACATTCAAAGCATGCTTTTATCTTCCGACTAACTCTGTGCATGTCCCTTGGTTCCCATGCAAAAATATCCGCATAAGCAGTCAGAAGAGTTCTATGAGATTTGTCCAAGAGGTTCGGTAGTCCCGAACCGATCTTCACGGTTTTGTCCGGCTTTCGAGGATCAATTCGACCTCTTCCGTTCCTCCCAGCAGAATCACCACTCTGCCTCGAACTACTTTCGGTAAAAGGCTCGATCTCAATTGTCATCGCCGCTTTTGTTTGTCAATTTCCCCACTCCGGAGGAAATAATAGCATTCCTAGAAGCATCGTCGGGCTAGATCCAAGTCCCCGCCACCTCTCCTACTCCACGAGCCGTAGGAACTTGATTTTGAAATGAGGATGTAGGTCACAAATTGAGAGAAGCGGTTAAAGTAGGTCTTCCCAATAGCGTTGTTGTGGTCAATCAACGGGCACAACATAGAATTTACACACTATTTCG
Organism: Panax ginseng; assembly: GCA_020205605.1. Taxonomy (NCBI): domain Eukaryota; kingdom Viridiplantae; phylum Streptophyta; class Magnoliopsida; order Apiales; family Araliaceae; genus Panax; species Panax ginseng. The sequence goes on along the minus strand of CM035139.1, from coordinate 3,229,119 downwards.
ACTTCACGGGGGTCTTTGTCTGCAAGACAACCGGAGTTCAATAAAGCTCGACTTTAGACAGATCATTCACGGGTCCGTATAAAGGAGCTTCTGTCTGGCCTCTATTTTCTCGCCCATCAAGGTGCATCCTCCGACGTAGGCATAGGCATAGGATATCCATTGAAGATCCATTATCTATCATCACGCGCTTCATGTCCACCGCGTGCCCACTTCATACCGTGATCACCAAGGCCCCTCATGTGGCTCGATGGGCTCAGAAGGATAGTCGGCGTCGGTGAATGATATGACAGCCCCCGGGAATGGTCTATCTGCTTTCGGGAAGCATCATCCACATCCATGGCCGAATTCGGGTAAGCCTTCTCTTCCTCCCTATCAACTTCCCATGGACCCACCGGTTATCACATCGATAACATGCCTTGGTGGCGATTTGGAGCCCTCAACTGGCCTCAATAAAGACGGTTAACGCTCTAACGATTACTTACTACCACATCTTGCACTAACAAGCCGCCTTTAATCTTCCTCTCCATAAAGTCTTTCAAATTGCAACACTTCGTTAGTGTATGTGCGGCCACTGACGATAGCCACAATAATACGAGAGTTACCACCCCAGCCTTCGGTAATTATCACGGGGTGGCTCAAAGAAAGGTTGGTTTCTGATTTGATCCAAAATTATCGATCTATCAGTGTTTAGTTTGGTGTAGATCTTATTCACCTTCGGACCGGAATCGGAGGATGACCGCTTCACGCCGCCAGAATTATTGTACTTTTTCGAATCGCCTCTCCGTCCGATCATTACCCCCCTGCTTCTCCTCTGTTCAACTTCGGGCTTAGGAGCCACTGACTCTTTCCCCTGACCCGAAAGAGGATGTTTCAGGCTGTTCATAGCTTCTTCCACAACGATGTAGCCTTCTGCTTTGTCAAAGGCTTCGGCCAAGCTCTTCGGATGATTGAACATCAACTTCTTCACCAACTTTTCGGACTTTACCAGATCCAATCCATTCTGGAACAAACCTACAGCCTGGAGATCATTAAGATCGGACACCTGACCGACTGCTTCTCTGAACCTCTTTACATACTGGCCCAAAGATTCACTTGCAAACCGGCTTGGATCTCGTGCCCAAAGAACCCGTAGCTTTCCTCTTCTTCTTTGCTGTTCTAAACGGCATGGAACTTATCACAAAGTTCGGTCCACGAGGATATGGAATCAAGGCAAAGTTCCCAACCACCGCCTCGCATCTTTTCTTAGTGTCGTAATAAAGGTGTGGCACTGGCAACACGTCGTGAAGTCGTAATAGTCCATTAAATGATTGACGAACGCCTTTGGTATGGTCATAAGGGTCCCCGGTTCCATCGTAACTTTCCATGCGAGGCAATTTTTTAGTAATATCCGCCTTTTCCTTGAGAATATCTGAGGAAAAAGGGGATGCTTTCTTTCCCGGAGCGTCCTTCACTGCTTTGGACCTCGGCAGGTTGTTTTCTCCGAGCTCTTTAAGCTCCTTTACTAGAAAATCAACGCCTTCAGCCGTGGGGAACCTCTTTCTCATGAACAACATTATGTCTCTGAGAGGATCGACCTCCTCCTGCCGATCCTACTGCCCTAGAGGGACTTCTTGATCTGCTTCGGTACACAACTCTTTCCTTGTGGTTAGAATGATCATGTTGATAGTCCATTACCCGGACTTCGATGCGACCTCCTTCGACCGCTCCTTTGTTGATAATCATCTCGATCTTTGAGAGGTAATTGCTACCATTATCGCTTCTTCTTCGAGGCCATGGAGTTCTCGCTTCGATCTCCTCCTACTTCGAGAATGATCCTTAAAAACACGCGTGGAACGCTTCACTTTTTACCCTTTCGTCGAGTCTCCTCCTTATGCCCACTTCGCTTTTCGTATTGACCATGGTTAGATGCTTCGTCCTGCATTCCGCCACCCAAGCATCTGTTCGGCTTATATCTTCTTTGCTTTTAACAGACCGGTCATGGCTCTATCTGCTTCGTCCGCCATCTTTGCCAACTTGGCAGCTCTAACCTCCTGGCTACTTCTATGATAAATCTTGGTTGGTGAACTTTCCACCTGTCCTCGACTATGATCTCGCTCCTCATTCGCATTGAAAACCAATCTTCGTCTGGCCCCGCCAGGAATCTTCGGACGGAGATCCCCTGAATTATGCTTAGAAGCCGTGCTCTCGTGAGCACTCTTAGAAGGACCTAGACGATCCTTCACCGAAACACGAGGCGATGACGAAGCTAATGTACCATCGCCGCCTTCTTCGTGTACCATCCCTACTCCTCATCATCTTCCAAAGTAGGTTAAACAATTGTGATTGAAAATTTTAATGACACTAGAACTCAAAGCCCTCCTTCTAGCGCCAATGTTAACGCCAGGATCTTTCTCCACGTCCCAATCACGTAAGACGTCCCGATCCTCGCATAAAGAAACACAATCAACAAAGCAAAGCTTCGGCGGTTACAGCCGAGGGATAAATTCGAGCGTGAGAATTAAAGACATGTTCACAAAGTTAACAATGGAGGAATGTATGGTCTAGTGTATTGAGAGAGATAATAATTCTCGGTTGTGTGTGTATGGGAGAATATGAATAATCAATATATGTGAGAACGTACTTGTACACGATGGCTTCACTTCTTCAGGTTATATTACCTTTGCTTGATTCTTGTGCCACCCACTACTACCTAACACCCCTCCGATCCGATGGGCTCTGCCGACTATATCGGTTTATCTACTGACTTTTAGCCTTGTTTTCTCACCCGTGGCCATGATCCCATCCACATTAATGCATGGCGAAGCCTTGGTCAATCATCATGCTTTTTCATCATCACAAGTCAAAGTAGAATGATATTAAAATATCTAATGGGTCGATCCACCTTTGGTGATCGGTCGAAATAGGATTAAATAAAGTTGACACAATAAATGGGCTCAAAGAGTCCCATGAACTAATTATAAAAGCCCAACAGATTAAAAACCGATAAATGGGCCCAATCTACCCTACCAAAATAGGAGAAATATTATGGCCCAACAGCAAGCTTCTGGTTTCCAGCTGTACAATGACTGCCAACACTGCATAAATACCATTTCTTCCCTTCAGTTGTTAGGGTAATCACATCACTACCGGTGGTAAGACCAACACTATCCTGCGGCTTTGTACAGTTTTGGAAAGAAGCTAAATCCACTTTGTGAACATTATGGACTCCCTGTGGGTAATTAAAAACTGCACAATCATATATATAATTTGATTAGAGATCGGCTACAATAATTAATGTTATGAGAAATACTAAGTGCACGTGCAAGATGTGACAATTTCTAGCATTGTTGAAATCAAATTTCATGGTTTTGACACCTAAAAAGGATATAATGTGGCACCTGAGGAGGTGCACAAATCCGATATACTTATTGATGAAGAAATTTAATAAAATAGTGAGAGTTAATGATGAACATACTGAGTTTATGAGGTTGTGTGGTTAACTGAGCACAAAAATGCAATGTAATTTCTTAATATTACCAACAAAGAAGATACATACCGAGTTTATCTCCGACATGAAACTGTTTATCTGCAGCCCAAGATTTGTAATCAAAATTGATGGTCCAACCCTTATTATCTCCAACCACAAAATCTGTTGCCAAAGCTGGAGCAACAACTGCAGCAATAAGAGCTAGTGCAACCAATAGATTAATTGAAGCCATTGACAAAAATGATCAGATCGGCTGCGAGGGCTTACTTATATTTGTTTTCCTTTCACCTTAATTAACTGTTTGATCAGGATACTTTTCAGGCTGAGGGTCTAGCGTGACATTTATAGAGATTTTAACAAAGAGTGATTAGCCGGCTAATGTCGGCATCTCGCACCTTCTGTGGCATGTGTGAATACGGCCCACAATTGTTAGCCATGTTGTAAGTTAAAGACAACCTTGAATCACATATATATTTTTTTAATTAATTAAATAATTAGGCTGTTGTTATGACTTGGTCAATTATTTAGCTTCTTTTTATGAACCAGTTAATCTATCTACCTTCAGAGTTGAATGACCAAGAAAAATAACTAGGTAGGTAATAAGCCTAAAGTGGTCGATCTCTGTGTTATCTCCAATATGCTATTGCTAGTAGTAGACTTCTCGTGCAGGCGGCTCCTAACATAAAATATTTGAAAACAAAAAATCTTTCTATTTTTTTTAGCATTACCTCCAAACATGTTCACAGGCAGTATAAGAAATTAATGCTATGAAGGGACAGAGAACATTTGCAACTCCTTGATCTTTTATCTTTTACCAGAGTGAGGTAGTGTAGAAACAGATTTGACAATCCAAGACGGATTTTCCTTTTCTTCTTTTTTTTCCCTGAGAAGTATCAGTATTCTGGAGTTAAGTAATACTAAGGTTATATGTGGACTTCTATTACAGGCAAAAGAGCAAATCTTTGCTCTTTTGTTTTGTACTCATACTTGGAAAATTTCTGTTAAGTGTACTGCTAGAGGGCAATTTTGAAAACTGATGCCAATAAGCGTACACCATTTTAAATTTCTTCCACCTTCACTCTTAACATGCCTGAGCTCCTGTTGCATAGTTCATAGTCAAGAATGCATCAGAATGTTAAATTTTTAGACTGCTAATTGCTAAGCATCATTCACTTTCCATGTACCTGCTCATGGTGGACAAGGCACCAATTCTAGTGACGCCAGCAAGTGATGGAATTTGCTTCAGCTTGAACCTTGGTGGTTTTTTTGCACCATTTTTTCTACCTACACAGAATTTGTGGTTGGTGATTGCACTATGACAAACAGTAGAATGATTTAACAACATATAGTTGCGAACTTTAAGAAATAGAAAGAGATTATCAGACACAACACGAGTCTCGTAGAAGGTTCCATTCTTACCTCACTATCTTGCTGGAAGGCTCCCAATTTATTCTCTTCTGAGCCCTTAAACAAAATAATAAATAATGCAAGAAAATTATAAGATTGAAATCTAAGTGGATAAGAAATGTTTCATTCCACAATTAGCAGGAACAACTAGAACCTTTTCAAACATACAGGTAGGGCGAGGTAATTTTAACTGAGATCCGGTGCTTGGTTGGAGTTCAAATGTCAAAGTGAGCTACAATCAACAAAGGGCATATAGGCATAATAATATGAGTCAAGAAAGAATTGGAAACATAGGTTTTGGAAGTTAAGATAAATAATGAACTTCAAAAATAGCAGTTGAAGAAGTTGTAGTGATTTGCAAAAAGTAAATATTTCTATAGTTTACCTTGTTAAAAAGTTCTATTGGTGGATCATGTTGAACCCTCCGCTCTGTATGAAAATTAAATTCCTGAGATGAAGCTAGAACGTTATGGTTTATAAGATCACAACTTGATGTAAATTTGAAATATAAATCAATAAAATCAGATAATCCAATCTGGGACCTACCACTGGTACTGTTGTTTCCCTCTTCTTATTTCGGAAAACTCCTAGGTCTTCTTTACTGGAAAAAATCTGCATTTAGGACCAACATATAACCTTTAGAATTGCTTATAGGCATTTTCAAATACTAAACTCCTAGCTCTCTCTCTCTCTCTCTCATATATATACATATATATATATATATATAATACCTTCTTGTTCAGGGGTAGAGCTTTAAATTTGTGAATCATTTCACATCCATCCTTCTTTGGAGCATCTACAACATATGACCTGATAGACAATCATGGTTTAAGTATAGAACAAAGTTCCTAGTCAAAATACAATGTGAAGCAATGCAGTAATTAAATGATCTTTCCAAAGAAATTGGAAATTTATGTAATCATCTTCAATAGATCCTCCAACGGCTCTATAAATCCATCACTAAACTAAAAGAATTATGTGAATTAATCTAATGATAGCAATAAAAATTTTAAAAAATTAGATAAGTGCAATGAAAATTAGGACATTATATAAAAACTGAACATCAGAATATTGGCTTCACTACAAACGACAATTTAGAGTAAATTTCTGAAGATAGATATTAGAAAAACATTGAATATAAGAAGCTCAAATTTAGAAATTATACATAGAATCCCTTTCTTGACAATAAATAGGAAGCTGGAAATAAGGAACGTTAGATGATACCATTCATTTTATAACAATGATCTTCTAAAATCTTACCTTCTGGGATCTTTGTAGCCGCATTGTGCAAGTGATCCAACTCTACGTTGGTGCAACACCTGCAACAATATAATTTCAATCCAAAGCTGATAAATACAAAATCACATAAACAGATGAGAATGCTAAATTGCTAATTATTTCATGTATCTGTTGTGACACACTAAGATCTATTTCCTTGCATTTCTTCACTGTTCTTCCGTGCATTTTTTCTCTTGTTAAGAATCACTCGTGTGATACAAAATGAGAACACAAACTATTAGTGCTTTGCTAGAATAGCCACAAATGCATTAATTTCAACAGGTATAACCTTAGAATCATTGCAATGAACTGAGGATGATGGAACTGCAGAATTGTGTTGCATAGCCCTTTCCGTTGTTTTTAGGTGAAACTCCTGAAGAGCAATGAAATGGTGGAAAACGTTAGCCAATTAAAACCATTTTTAGAAGGACTGTTGACCATGATTGTTGTCCGCCAAAAAGGGGATTTGGTACAGGGGAAGCAAGACATTAAAATTAAGCACTTGCTTGAAACTTTGGTAATTGAGGAGTGCTTTTTAAAAGTAACAGTGAGGGAGCCTCAAAAATCTGCAAGTTACAAACAAAATATATCAGTTGAATAAACAATTTGAAGAAGTATTTTAAAAAAAATGTTTTTCTATCTCCCACTTTAACAGACCATTCTGTTCAGCGTAAGAGCTCTAAATGTAGAAGCAGTGGATGTCACTTGTTCACGTTCACTACTAACTTTTTGCCTGAAATCAGGACAAGCAAGGTAGCTTGTCAGGGCAAACCATGTTATTCATGGCAATGTTGACTAAAAACAGAAATGCATGAACAAACCTCATCCTCCGTGCCCTGTGAGCTGTTTCAAGGTCAGGCTCTTTAGGAATAGTAAGCCGTAACTTAGCATGTATCAAACTTCCGTTGATGGTACCATCCTGCAAGACCATCCAACAATATTTTCAGAACTCGGTACAATTGCAGATAGTCTTCTTGGCTCAATTATGCTCCCCTCTCTAAACTCGGTACAAATCCCAATAGTCTTCTTGCCTCACATTACTTTTTATTATATATGTGTGCGTGTTCACGTGTGTGTTTTTGTGTGTGTGTGTATTGATAAGTAGCTCACATTCGCTAATACGGGAAAAATGTCTATCCAAGTAATTCATTTGCTCTTCAGAGTATAATTTGTGTTTTTTCATAGGCGTGTTTCTAACAATATTTCTTGTTTGACCTATTCACAAATCCATATGCTTGGTGAACAAAATATCAACTTTGCTTGTACACCCTTGTATAGTTCAAAGTTCAAAATTATAACAAAAGACAAGCATAATGTAATAACATGAGGAACGATTGCCAGCATTATGAAATTAAATACATCAAAGAAAAATACATTGATACGTCAAACGGCAAGCTCATTCATTCAGCAGTAATGTACCTTTTTAGGTTCCTTGTGAACTAAATGAGTTTGTTGATTTGTATCAGCAACCTGGTATGTAGAAGAATTAGATGTTGAACTGAGACTATAGAACAGATAAGCAGACAGAGAATTCCAAAACAAGCTCTCAGCAAGGCGGCGAACTCAAAGGAACATGAAGATTATAGTAAATCTTGACCTTACGCAAGTGACCTCCCTCAAGCTTTTGTCTCTTAGCAGGTTGACTCTCCAACGCAGAAGAATTAGTTAAACTTCTCTCATTGTTCTCCAACTTCAAAAACCTACCACTTGCAGGATAAAAGGTCATCAGAACTTAAGGATGGGACATGGAAAAATTGCCAGTGTTTAGTATATATGTTTGCAGAACATGCCACACAATTAAGACATGGGATGCGTAAATTATTTGTAACTGTAGAAATAAGAATAAAGTAGAAGACATGCCAGTTGAAAATCATATATTGTTTTATTATTGGCAGCTGCCCAAACTAGCCAAAGTTGGCAGTAATGCAAACGAGTGCAAGGAAAAAAATTCAAGAATATGTAAAGAAAAGAATTCACACCCAAAAAAAAAAAGGAAAAAGAAAACAAGTAGTCACCTGGAATTATCCACTTGACGAGCTTGATTTTGTCTGGCCAATTGGCTTGCTGTCGGCTTCATAAGAGTTGAAATCCTCGGAACAGATGGTTTAGCAGTGTTATTTCTTTTAGGTTTTGAATCAATCATATGATTATAAAATGTCAAACCTACAAAGAATTCAATTGTAAGAATATGGTGATATATATTGTCGGTAAGAAAACTGCAAACTGTCCAGGACAGAAAACTGTGACTATGTGAGATGCGTAAACTGGATTTGAAGAAAACAAGAAGGAATGGAAAAAAACAATGAAGACAAAAAAGAGCGCTGAAGTTTATATAATCACCAAAGGAAGCAAAGCTTAAATTATAGAAAGAAAACGTGAGATATCATTCCATAACAAGTACTTTACATCCTCAATCAATAACTTAGATCACCTGCAGGTATTTGATGGGATTGATTAAACTTTGGCAAAATGCAACTCTTTAAGTCAACAGAAATCCTTCCATTTATTCCTTCACATTCTGCAAGACATATATAATGAATGAAGGGGTCGGAATAACAGTGTCACATGTTTTATCTTGCTAATGAGCAAGAAAGTAACCCAATAAATATCATTATATGGAGTGAACAATAAAAGCTAATTCGTGGAAGCGGACCAATACTTTTACTAAATAAAGACTATTAGTATAAACTAGAATTCACCTAGAGGTTTAGGAATGAAACAACAAAACCAAAACCAAAACCAAAAAAAATAATTCAAACCTCTGTAACTCTGATACAAATAATACAAGGAGCAAGTTTAGGAACATATATTGGGCTGTATCCTTCCAAGACTAACTTTTTCTCATGACATAATGTCTAGAACATAATGCAGACCAGTGTTCTAAAAATCCCCGCCTAGGCGCTAGGCCCAATTGACGTCTCACTTAGGCCCAAGGCGGCAAAAAAATCCTTCCAGAAAATTAGGCGAAGAGGTTTTTTTATTTTAATAAATATCCAAACCAGATCTTGATATATTTATATTTCTAATGATTTACCATATTTATAATACATATTGTAGTATATCAAATCACAACAAGAAGTAAACAATATCAAGTCAAAATGTATAATTTTATTATAGTTGTAATTTTTTGAACTTGTACCAATTTCAAATTATATAAATGATGATACATTTGTAATATTTAGTTTAATTTAATATAATTCTTAAATTTATGTTTAGTTTCTAAGTTTTAATATTAAATTAAATTCTTGAAATTTTATTATTTAATAGCAATCTTGTTTATGAATAAAACTAATACGTTAAAAATATGTTTGAACTTTGAACAATTGCATGTTTGTGTTTGAACTTTGACATTAGCAATGTGAATATGTATTTGAACTTTAAGCAAAGACCTTTATTATCTTTATTATAGATTGTTTTGTTTTATATTATTGTTTTGTTTAGATAAATGTAAGATAAAATATTAAAATTGGCTTAAGATAAAAAAAATCCTTCCTAGGCCCCCGGCCGCCCGCCTTGGTATTAGCCCGATATTCTGAATGTTCAGTAACGCGTCATTTTTCCTACAAAACGACCTTTGAAGATGTCGATTCGCGAGGATCCGTATCTACGCTAGCCAAGCTTTCTACTGCAGGGGACCCGAAAGCCAATCTCTCAGGTTATGGTTCTTCTGCCACATCCTCTCAAGAACGAGAATTTTCATATCATAAAGGATCATATAATTCCTAGTCTCGATATGAACTAGGTTCTTAGGTATAGTGTATAGTAAGATGTTCTTAGGTATAATATGTTACCGGGCCTCCCGCCTAGCGCTTTTTCGAACATTGATACAGACTAATAGATAAGAAAACAATATTTCTTCAGATTCAAAATTAAATTTTACCTCTGCTGCTCATATTCATTGCAGAAATTTTTGGGTCCAACCCTATATCAGAGCCAATCTGAGGCAAAGCCATGTTTTCCAAACCTTTAGTTTTTGGAGAGGTGGTGACATTTGCCAGTAGAATATCCTCACTCAAAACTAACTTTCTAACAAAAGCTGAAATACAAAATACATTACAAATGAAAAAAAAAGAAAAAAGAAACAGTTTATGAGGTAACAAAATGAAAAATTGAACTCCAGAAAATGAATATTCCATGCTGAAAAATTTAAGCTTTAGTGGATTCGAAATGTCAATGTTTCATGGATTTAAGTTTTTTAGTAAATATTTCATATCCAAACAAATAAATTGAACATATGAAATTAATTTTTGGTGAGGAACTAATTAATTTCTAAAGTTGTGCAGCTTATAAAGGAAATATAACTAGATTAAGGAAAAAGGAATCAACTTGGGAGCTTCAAACAGAGCTACATTTGCTTAAATCAACTGAAAATGGATATGTTAAGCAGTAATAAAATCTAAAATCAAACTAACAACTTAAGAGCAGCTAGACCTTAGGATATAGAACACTTACGCGAAGGTGGATAACTTCCCTTGGATTTGAACCAGAGGTCAGCTTCACGAGCCTCAGCTAACGACTCCTCTCGGCTGAAATCAAAGTATCGAGCCGCGTCGAACTCATAATCAAGATCGATTTCTACAGCTGTGAATGTGAACATTACGATATCCTCGTCCATTTAACTACTTTCTATCTCTAAAATCAAAGCTTCAATGCGAAAACCCTAAGTATCAATTGAAATGCCAGTGATTGATCACAGAGAACGGCGTACGGTAGCAAGAAACGACGAAAGTAGTATACTACTGTATGCAAACAAGTGAGTGTTTGTATAGGTGGAGAGAGAGAGGAAGGACAGAATTGGAAATTTGAATGAGCGGGGCTCCAAATAGCGGTAACGTTTTTTTATTTTGTGACGGAAATGCCCTAAAGATTGTTGAAATTGGGGACATGCATTGGGGGATGAGATCATGAGATTGTTGTAATTTGTAGTACTGCATTTGTTTGTCATCTTCCGTGTAATGTATTTGTTGGGCTATGATACTTTAGACATGTTGGGCTGGGATATTAAAAGTATTGGGCCGGATCATTAGGTCAGATTATTAGGTAAATAATGATTTTAGTTGGACTTTGACATGTGATCATTGCAAAGATAGAACTTTGACTATTATTCATACATTTTATTAATGAGGATTGGACAGAGCCTAGTTGGTGGTGGACTGTGATGAAATTATCCGGTGGGTTGCGTGCAGTTGGCTGATGTTAGAGCAGGTCGGTGGCATGCAAAACAAAACAAGGAGTATATGAGGATCGGACAGGAAACAAAAGAAGGTAACTGATATTTTCATTATCAAAATACTAGAGCTAATAACCTCCATTGTGATCCTCAGATTCTGTCTCAGATCGACTTTTATACTTTGGCCTATCCCCGATAGTCTAAACCGTCAAACTTTTGGTATTAATGTGTTTACTGTGCAAGATTAGACTTGTTTTTACGTAATTAAAACGCGTGAAAAATCTTAACGTGAACAATATTGATATTTTTGATTTAAAAAATAATCTATTTCAAAGAATAGCTAACAAATACTACTACTACCTTCTCAAGCTCAATACATTTAAATGGAATGGACCTGACCTGACCTTATAAATATAATTTCCCAAAATAACTAGTCTACTACAACAGCAAGCAACACTAGGGTGGGATTGTTGGTCACGCAACCAACTTGGATTACAAGCCTTAAACATCAACATCCATCTGTCTTGAACTTCACTTACTACACATATCTTTAAAAAAATTTATTATTATTATTAATAATAATATTTATAGTAAATATGGAGGCGCATTTGTAGTGTCACAGGAATAATCAGTATATTATTATTACCCACTTTTTTAGAGCATTAAGCAGAGAATTATTTATAGTATTAATTACCGCATGATGATATGTATGTAATATGGGATCGAGAACAAGAACGTAAGTTAATCAAAAAGTACGTACGTACGTACGTACGTATTAGCATCATAGTTTAGTTTTGTGCCATTCACTATTGGTGTGGACCAAGTGGTGCGTGTAATAGTAATATCATATCTTGCCAACCGTGTACTGTACACGTTAGATAAATTATTTTGAAATTGAAATTTAAGGTGTATTTAATTTAAAATACAAATTGATTTTAGGTAAAAATTGGAGATTAGTCTCTTTTAACTTTGAGTGTAATAGGTAGGTCCGTAGGAGAATCAAATCAACTTACCCTCATCTTAAAGTGCTTGTTGTCTCGTCATCAAGTCACAGCAAAACAACTCCTTCCCCAATCAAAGAAAAACAATAGTAATAAGTATTATCCCAACAACTAGATTCATCTGTCAAACAAGCAAGTATTAACGGCGGAAAATAATCAACAATCTTTTTATACAAATAAATTAAAATACTTCTCAAAAATAAAAATAAAAAATAGAGAGAGAGAGAGAGGCGAGCTCTGCGCATTGCTCAACCCTCTCTCCATTCTCATTTCTCCTTCGCTCCTTTGTACTCTCCGTCCGTCCACTCGACAATGTCCCCACAAACATGAAACAAACTCGAAGCTACGACGACGACAGAGACAAACCCACCACTGGAGGCGGAGCCACGACGGCGATGAGGGTGATAGTTCCCTTGCAAGGCGTAGTCCAAGGCCGCGGTGGCCTTGTTTTAGGCTCACTCATACCCTGTGCTCTCTTCTACTTCTTCCAACTCTACCTCAAGCAGCGCCAACGCTCTCGCTCCAAACCCCCTCCTCCGCCGCCGGAGCTGCCGTCAACCGTCGAGCTTTCTCCTAGGCTGAATAGAGTTCTGTCTCGCTCCCTTCTCTCTCCGAGAGCCTCCAGTGGGCCGGCCCACGTATCTTCTAGAGCTAATTCTATTGCTAAACAAGCTGATAGTCCATACTATGTTGGATTGAATAGGGTTTCTGAGGACCCTTTTGATGAATTAAATAACCCAGATGGTTTTTTCCAGCTTGGATTGGCCGAAAACAAGGTTGGTTAATTTTCTTGCTGATATGTTTATAGTTGTAATAATAAATTAAATTTTGGTTTTGTGGTGAATTTAATTAGTTATCACTGGATTTGGTTCGAGACTGGCTATTAGAAAATGAAGATTCAATTTTTAGCCGGGATGTAAGTGGGATTGCTACTTATCAGCCATTTGATGGGTTGATGGAGTTGAAAGTGGTAAGTGATTCCATTATGCTTTTTGTTTTAATTGATTAAACTCGTACATTATGTTTCCTTGTTGGATAAAAGTTGTTGAAGGACTTTTTGCCATAACAATAAAATCCACAAAAAAACAAAACTGAATGTTGAAAAGATTTCAAGACAGTTTTATATTGCCATGGTACCGGCTATATCGATGTGCCAAACTGATGTGTTTGCTAAAATTGAGTTCCTACCCAACTCTTATGTATGCTTGTTGAAATTTTCAGTTATTTGAATAGTTGAAACCAATAACAGTGTTTCTTCAATCAACTCTTAGGGTTTTTCTTTTTCTTTTTTTTTAGAAAAATATATATATAACAAGATTTCTTGGTGGTGCTCATATTTGCTTTTGAACCTGTGCTTTTATTTTGCTTAATCTCATAACTTGAAGTAACAGTTTGTAATTTGGGCTCTATCATTTTCAATTCTGGGGAATGTAGATGGTTCCTCTTAATACAAGAACAAATAATTAGTTTTTGTGCCATGCCGAGTTGCTTTCAATCTTTGGTTTGTATGCTAATTTCATCAGTACTGCAGGCCGTGGCAGGATTTATGTCCGAGGTCATGGATAAATCAGTGCTCTTCAACCCGTCCCAAATAATACTGACAGCTGGTGTCGCTTCTGCAATTGAGATGCTTAGCTTCTGTTTGGCAGATGCAGGAAATGCTTTCCTTGTTCCCTCACCTTATTACCCAGAGTAAATTTCTTTACCAAGCTGAAGAAGTTCTATATTTGGTCATTTAGCACATCTAGATACTAAACTTGAAATATAATTTGCAGTCTTGACAGGGATGTCAAATGGCGTACTGGGGTGGAGATTATACCCGTTCCTTGCCGGAGTACAGACAACTTCAATTTAAGTACAGCCTCCCTTGACCGAGCGTTTAATCAAGCAAAGAAACGTGGTCTTAAAATTCGTGGAGTTATAATTTCAAACCCATCAAATCCAGTAGGCACTTTGCTCAATAGGGAAACTCTTTACAACCTAATGGACTTTGTTACAGAAAAGAACATTCATGTCATCTCTATTGAAATATTAGCAGGATCCACTCATGGAAATGAAGAGTTTGTCAGCATGGCAGAAATCATTGATTTGGAAGGTTTTGATCGCAACAGAGTGCACATAGTTTATGGTCTTTCGAAAGACCTCCCTCTTCCTGGTTTTAGGGTGGGGGTTCTCTATACCTACAATGAGACTGTTCTGGCTGCAGCTAAAAAACTTGCAAGATTCTCATCCGTTTCGTCTCCAACCCAGCGATTGCTTGTCTCAATGCTCTCAGATCCAAATTTCGTTCAAGATTACATCAGGACAAACAGAGAAAGGCTTCAAAGCATGTATATTGAATTTGTGGCTGGCTTGAAGCAATTAGGTATTGAGTGCATGAAAAACAGCGGAGGCTTCTACTGTTGGGCTGACATGAGTGGGTTTATTCGCTCATATAATGAGAAAGGGGAGCTTGAACTTTGCGATAAGTTGTTAAACATATCAAAGATTAACCCAACTCCTGGGTCCTCCTGTCACTGTATTGAACCAGGATGGTTCCAGTTTTGTTTTACTACATTGAGTGAAAGGGACATTCCTATAGTTATGGAACGTATTCGGAGAGTCTCTGAATCCTGCAAATCTAACTGTTAAAATCCTATGGCCTGTGACGGTACCTATTGAAGTGCACCTAATTTAGCAGGATAACTCTTGTGCAAAGATTTTGATGCTGTAGGCATTAAGATTGAACATTGAAGCAGCCCCTGTGGTTTTAGCATTAAACTAACAAGGCGGCAAATTTAAAGAATTGCCTTGGATGATTGGGCCAGTGGAAGCCTAACGGCCCCAGTTACTAAAGATTGTGCACATGACGAGCTACAGTCGAAATCAAGTTCTTTGGTAAGCGAAAGTGAAGCAGAATCCTAAACCTTGAGTTGAAGGTATATGCTAGTACTGGTTGCTTTCACTTTCGACAGTAGTTTCTTTTTCATTTCATCTCTTTCGCAATATGGAGCGTGTAAATCCTTCCCCCTGATCTGCGATTTGACAAACTATTCGCCTCAAGTTCTGAAGATGTAGATAGGCCTTTCATCAGTGAAAATCGGGCGAGAACTACAGCCGATGATCAGTGAATCATTTTCATGTTACTTTTGCTGAATACAAATGTTACGCAGATACATATTAATTATTACCGAGTGATTCTTTCTTACATATATGATTTAATTTTTTTTTACCAATATAGTGCCACTTCTGTCACTTAATTTACTCCTTTGATACCCATTAGCCAATAGAGGCCAAGGTGTTCCAATGGTTTCAGAGTCTTTTTACCCTTAACAACTCAAGGTCTAGTGGCAAAAGGGATAGAAACCTAAAATCAAAATATAGAAGTACATGAATAAAGAAATAGACCCTATGCTCTGTTTCCAATGTGACAAGAAACTGATGTATTTTATTGCAAAAATTACAATGGATAATAAATAATTGTAATCTCAAAATTGAATAGAAAAAAAAATTCTTTCTTCTGTTTTTATGCTCTAAAAGTGCCTATTGTCTCCTATCCTCACTACCAGAAATCCAAATTCCCCTGCCAGCCATACTACCGTTTCTTTCCATCCCTTCCTGTATAAATATTTGCTAATTACATGCTCAGGCTCTCAAAATCCCAAATTTCTCTTATTATGAACCCAATCCAGACCTAATGGACTCGAGAATCTGAACAGCCTCAGCCATGCTTGGTCTCCTAGAAGGCATTTCAGAAGTGCAGATTAATCCCAACTTCATAACCTGAATCAACTCATTTTCTGCAAAACCACGCAAACTTCTATCGAAGCAATCTGAAGCAGAGCCGCTCTCTATTAACCCCCTAACATAATCACACAAAACTACCACCTCGTTTGCCACTGGACTTTCCACTGGTTTTCTCCCTGTAACCAGCTCCAATAACACTACTCCAAAGCTATACACATCACATTTGTCACTCAGTCTCATACTCTGAGCCAACTCTGGTGCAACATACCCAACTGCATTGTGAAATTTGGTAAAGCCATAATTATCAAGCAGAGGAAGTAACTTTCCTAGCCCGTAATCAGACAGTTTTGCCTCATAGCTTTCATCTAACATTATATTAGTAGACTTGATGTTAAGATGAAGAACTGGAGGTTTACAATCGTGGTGAAGGTATGCAAGAGCTCTTGCTATCCCTAGAGCAATCTGATACCTCCTAGACCAATTCAGTTCACTATTACCAACACCAGTACTAGTGCCAGGATAATTAAGTCCATGAAGATTATCATACAAATTACCATTTGGAATAAACTCAGACAGAACTAAATGCATACTAGAGGACCAATAATAACCTTGAAAAGCAACAAGATTAGGGTGTCGAAGATTTCCTAACCGTCCAATTTCTTGTTCGAATTCGTCCTGGTTCCGAATTCTTCCCAAAGTCTCAAGCTTCTTCACTGCAATTGATATCCCACCTTCAAAACTTGTTCTGTAGACTGTTCCAATTGAACCCCCGCCAATCAGGCACTCCTTGTCCAGCAAAGCTTTAGTGCCGGCTTCCCAATCCTCATACCTTGAGGGTAAACTTTTGCTGAAGAGAACCAACTTTCCAATTATGACATTGGAGTCTGATGAACCCAGTGGAGTGCTCTCTACAACTGCTGTCGCTTCATCACTTCTCCTCCTACGAGCCTTCATGTTTATTATCGTTATGAGACCAACACCAGTGAGGATCACTGCAGCTGCAACAATAGCAACAATGGCGGACACACTCAACACATTTGATTTTCCTGTTGCTGGAGTCGTGCCATTGGCAGAGCAAGATGTCAGAGGAGCACCGCAGAGCCCTGGATTGTGAGAAAATGCTGATGCCCCAAATTGCTGGATATTAGGAGTGAGAGGGATAACACCAGAGAGGTTGTTGTAAGAGAGGTTAAAATGAGTTAAGTTTAACAAATTCGACAACGATGCAGGGATTGAGCCAGATAGCGAATTTTCTGATAGATCCAAAATCTGGATTTTTGACAAATTTCCGAAAGTTGATGGTATGCTTCCATTTAGTTTGTTTCTGTGCAGATCAAGGATTACAAGGTTCGACATGTTGTAAAGGTTACTTGGAATTTCTCCCTGCAAAGAGTTGCCAGAAACATCCCTGCAGTAACATTTAGAATTTGGATCATTTGATATGGAATTCAAAAAGTAAATATTTACTGCTGCTAAAACTAGAGATGCATTTGTAAAACAAAGAATTTTAAGAAAAATTTTATTTTCCCAAATACAACCCTAACATTGCTAAATGTAGTAGTAGTGGTATGATAGCATTCAATCCACCACAAATATAAGTAATTGCATATTTGCAACTTCATGTCACTTTATAATGTACAATTAAAAATGTATCTCTAACTTTGTAATGGACAAAAAAGAGGAAAATGTATCTCTAATTTTGTGATGGAGGGAGTATGTAAGTTGTAAAACAATAAGAGAATGATGGGATGGCATAAAATGGGAATTAGACTTACAGCTCCAGAAGAAACCTGCAATTGCTTATTTCATCTGGGATTTCACCACCAAGGTTAAGATTGTGCAAGTTCAGAACTTGAATATATTCTATACTTCCAAACTCTGCAGGAATAGTCCCACTAATTGAGTTATTCCCCAATCGAATAATTTGTAGACTCTGCAAGTCTGAAATATCAATCGGAATACTTCCATTTAACAAGTTAAATCCTAAATCCAAAACCTTTAGGCCAGTGCATTTTGTGATGCTCATTGGGATTTCCCCAAAAAATACATTCCCTGAAGCACCCAAAATCTCCAATCTCTGACTGCAAGATTCTATATCTGGTATTTGCCCCGAAAACTCATTAGACGAAACATTGAAAATAGTAAGATTACTGAATTGAAGAACACCAAAAGGGGCTGACCCAGTAAGCATATTGCTAGCAAGATCCAAAAGCTCCAAGCTTTTACACTGAAAAACCTGCTCTTGAACACTTCCTGCTAACCCATTGTTACTCACAGACAAGAAGATTAACCCTGGAATATTACAAATTTGTGAAGGCAAGCTACCACTCAGCTTGTTGAATGAGAAATCCACACCAAGAAGATTCAAGCAATTACCAATGGATAAAGGAATTGAACCCGAAAGTTTGTTTCTTGAAAGAGAAATGAACTTTGTTTTGAAACAATTCATGAACAAAACTGAAGGAATCTCTCCACTATATCCATTCCTTGACAAATCAAGAAAACGAATATTTGATAAATTCCCTAAAAACTCTGGGATTGACCCAGATAATGCATTTGAGCTCAAATTGATCTTCCACAATGTACCAATTTCACCATACTCAGTTGGAATGTTGCCAGTGAATCTATTTCCAAAAAAGTTAAGAATCCGCAAGGATTTCAATCCTGATAAGGCCGGCGACAAAATTCCACCCAAACTTTTATTCCACAGGACAATCTTATATACATTTCCATCAATATTACAAAACACACCACTGAAATCTTGGCAAGGGCTTTTAATTGAATCCCATGAACTCAAGCTATTGTAAGGATCACTTGAAATGTTACCCTTGAATTGCAGTAAGATCTCCTTTTCAGTGACCGGATACACTGCCCCAAACTGAAATGCCAGCAAAATAAGAATGTAAAGAGAGTAACTTCCTAATATTTTCATGTTCTTGCCCGGCATTATACATTCCGGGTCGGATTGTGTAAAGCCTCAATCTTTCCTTCTGGACAATAGATTCTCTATGTAAATGGGGTTCATTTAAGAGAGAACAATGTGCCCATTGCTCAGGAAAGTAACATTTGCAAAGCTGAGTCTTGCTAAAAATTGCTGGTACATTTATAGAAAAAAACAAAATCTTGGGGGAAATTGAAAATGAGTTTGACTTGAATGAAGTAGATTTTCTTTGAGTGGATGTATTTAGTTCTGGGAATTTTATGGGCTGTGAATCAAGAACCCTAAAATCTATGTTTAATAGTTCGAGAAGAGTGAAGTGCCCAAGAGGGTAGGGGGGGAGAGAGAGAGGGGATATGGGACATGCGAGGGAGTGAGGGAGAAAAATGAAATGAAATTAAATAAAATTAGCGTGGGGCTTGGCTGGAAAGGGTAGCAGGTAGAGGCAATTTTAATTAACTGCTCATAAAAAAGTCCTCTCCATGTCCGGACGGTTGTCACCACGTGCTCTAGTCATAGTGCATCTTCCCTTCTCTCTCACACTCTCACCATTCCCCCCTCCCCTCCTTCTGAGAATTTATTCTACGTTTTTATAATAGTAAAAGAATTTCGTTTTTATAATAGTAAAAGAATTTCCTTCTGAAAATTTATTCTACGTTTCTATAATAGTAAAAGAATTATTTTACGATCGTAGATAACTCAACTTTATAATCGTAGATTGTATATATTTAAAACTTATATAACTACACTTTCATTTTTTCATATATATATTTTGTCATTTGTCATTTGTACGTATGAGACTTAAAAATTAAATGACACCTAATGATAGCTTCAGATCAATTATATATATAGGGTGTAGCGTCCAAAATAGGTATATCATAACCTATTCGGAATCGTCAAATATACGATCTGAATCTGAAATACAATCTTTAATATACAACAAAGAAAGGCATGAGTTTTAATATAAATATTGTCTTCAGACAATATCCACTCTCGAATAAGTCCTCATTACATTTATTAACACACTATTTAATGTAATAAATAAGACTACTAATACTATCATCTCGGATAGTCATCTGCTTCCCCGATTAGTCCCATATATATTTTCATTTCAAGAGAAATGTGAAAGAAAAGGGTGAGCTCAACTAGTCCAAGAAGAAATATTATGACTAAGATAATGCGAATAAATTATCATTAGCCTTCAATGTGTTAAATTGATAAAATACAATAGACATCAAGTTTAAGCTGCAGAACGTACGAATCCATTAAAAGAGTCAAGAGAGAATAAAATCTACTATCTTTTATGATTTAAAAGATTTTCATCACTTTTAACGTTGGGACTCGACAATAAATAATCCATCCATCTCATCCTCGCACTACTACCGAGGATATTCATAAAGATCACAACCACAAATTATCCATGCACTACGGTCAAGGATGTTCGTGTATTCATCAATGGTCCGATCATGCCAACAACTCGTCCCATCAATGCACTACGCCAACGATGAGGACTTTTACCACATCATTTGTAACATTACGGTCGTGATTACAATCGAATAATCCACAGTCATAAATCATACCAAGTCCATCTACGCACTACAGCCACGGATGACTTTCAACAAAATATAAATATGAGGATGATGACAATGATAAAAGAATTCAATAAAACAAGTTTAAGAATTAATTTATTCAGGAACTAATAACGTCCAAATTGTCAACATAATACTTCTTTATAGAGTAAAATTCAAGAATGTTCAGAAGAATATTTTCATGAAAAGATACTGGATGAAGCGCAAATATCAAAGATATTCCACTAATTTCATAGAGTATAAAAGTCAAAACTTTAACCAACTGAGTATAATAAAGAATGGAATAACAAAAGAAATCACCATGCACGCCAGATTGGCATGGACAAAGTTATTCCAATGTAATAATAAAAAATCGGAACCAGTCGTATAATACGCATGAATGTGATATTCCAACAGATAAATAAAGATTTTAACCAGTCCCAAGCGTAAACGCATGCATGTGGATGTTCCAAATGAATAATAACGAATGAAATAATAATGTAAATTACCAAGTATAGAGTGAATCCAGCATGATACAAAGTTATTCAAACGGAATAATAAAGAATGAAATAACAAAGTTCTCTTCATTTAATATAACAAAAAACTTTTACTACGCTTCAAAGCTTTCTTAAACGCCAAAGAAATACGCCAAGATAGAAGAATAATTCTCTCTACGCTTTTTTCTCTCTAGAGTTTCAAATTGAATTAAAAGAAATAATGAAGGAATGAGCTTATTTATGTAAGAATGGATGAATAATAACCAATCTATGAACGGTCGGATCGATTTACTTTAAAACGGACGGTCCATATTGGTTTACAATAAAATATAATATATTCTATTTATAATCTAATAAAACGAATAACTTTCAAAAAATTTTTACTTCTCAAATACTATGCATACCACTTATACAAACACTATGCGTAATAAAATATAATATATTCTAATTATTGTCTAATAAAACGAATAACTTTATAAAAGTATTACATTTTTATAAAAAGATTTTACTATTAGCTAATAAAACGAATAACTTTATAAAAGTATTACATTTTATATAAAAAAGCTTTTCTGCTTTTATTACATTAATAATACTAATAAAATAAAACTTCATAATCATTATTATTATTCACACTATTAATCGACCAGTAGTTCCGTGAAAGAGGGGGCTTCGATAAGGATTTCTCCCTATTAGCGTAATTAGGTGACCAAACCTCTCCTCGCGTAACTTGAGACATCGTTAATATTGCAAATAATAATATTAATAACTTCGTCATCTCAATTATAAAATATCAATAATAATTGAATCAATTAACTTGAGATATTGTGCAACAATTCTCAAGCAATAATTGAACAAAAGCGAGTGACTTCTCACGTAAGCATCAATAATCAATCTGCGTGTCTTACTTATGCAACCACGCGTGATTACATACTTTTAACAATCGGGTGTTTCAATAGTTAACGGTAAAACTTCCGTAGATTATTTTCATAAAAATATTTTATCATTTTCTCAATTCGACAATAATTCCGTTGTAGGGTCCACCAATGATTGTGCCATCGCATTTAATATTCCCCAGACCAATTGAATATTACAAACAACTTACGTGCTTTTTGCAAAATTTCTAAATATTACCCACACTATAACATTATATCAAATTCATTCCATAATATTTAAAATGATAATTATAGAAAATTCATCTTTATTCATAAAAGTTGAGGTCTTCTGATCTTCCTTCTTATGAAATTTAAGCCCTCAAAATTAGGGTATTACGCACGGTATGTCGAAGAGGTAAGGATACCTTGATTTCATTTCGATTCTAACTCCCGTGTCATTTCCTCAACATCGTGGTTCCTCCATAAAACTTTGACTTGAGGTATAACCTGTAGCGCGAGAATATGTTCCTTCTTATCCAAGATTTGAATAGAACCTCTTCATACGTTAAATCTTCCGCTATTTCGTCCGGTTCTAACTCAATAATGTGGTTTGGGTCTTTCACATATTTACGTAATATGGATATATGAAAAACGTTATGAACACGAGACATACTTGGCGGTAAAAGCGAGTCTATAAAGCTACATTCCCTACTCGATCGAAGATTAAAAATGGGCCAATGAATCGAGGATTGAGCTTTCCTCTCTTTCCAAATCTCGTGACTCCTTTCCATGGAGCAACACGTAACAACACATGATCTCCAATATCGAATTCCACGT
The DNA here is from genome assembly GCA_020205605.1 of Panax ginseng. NCBI lineage: Eukaryota > Viridiplantae > Streptophyta > Magnoliopsida > Apiales > Araliaceae > Panax > Panax ginseng. Next base: position 3,206,359 of record CM035139.1, on the reverse strand, counting down.
CCTTTCGATGAAGATCAGCATAACTCTTTTGTCGATCTTGGGAGGTTTTTATACGTTGTCGGATCGTTTGTATCTTTTCCGTAGTCATACGTATTAACTCCGGTCCCAACAACATTGCTTCACCCGCCTCATCCCAGCATACTGGAGAACGACACTTTCTTCCATACAACGCTTCGAATGGACCCATGCCAATACTTGCTTGATAACTGTTGTTGTATGAAAACTCCACCAATGGTAAGAACTTATCCTAACTTTCCTTGAAGTCAAGGACACAGAGTCTTAATAAATCTTCAAGAGTTTGAATAGTCCTCTCTGATTGTCCGTCCGTTTGAGGATGATATGCCGAACTAAATCGTAAATCCGTGCCCATAGCTTTTTGCAAACTAACTATTGGATAAAATCTAAATACGCACAACACGCAAGTATACGTGGTCAACAAGTAATAAAGTGATAAGTCAAGTATCGTTCCCACAGAGATAATTAGCAAATTCCTTAACTTATAATTACCAATCTTTTATTAACCTAATTTTATTAAACAAACCAAATTCAATGATTTAATTTAACGAGACTGAAATTAAGAATAATTAAACTAACATAAACAATCACGAATATCAAAATCTGAATTTTCAAACAATTGATGGAGAATTAGACCTGTGATTTCACCCCAAGCTTCACTTTGATTTTAACACCTTTATTCCAATTTAACGCACTATCCCAGTTTATTAATCAAGAACACGAACGTAGTATTAGCCACCTCTCGATGCACTAATATCATATTAAATTCAATCCACAATTAAGATAGAAATCCGTTAAACACCTTAATCAACTAACCCACTATATCTCTATGTGAATTACAATTGAAGAAGGTTGAAGAATAAGTTCTCTATCCGATTACATGCGGCGTTAAGCATATATCTACCTTAACACACATCAAGTTTAAGCTACTAACAAAATCCTGAACACATGCTATACTAACTAGGTCTAGAGTTGAATATCCTCTCTCGATTCCTCCCAACTCCTCCAAGAATTGTTGATCAGGTAATTCATAGATTCAAGCATAAATTAATATAGATAAACTGGACATAGCTTATTAAATTGGAAATCAAAGCTTACAAAATCATTGATTCACTTAAAGATCCATCACAAGCCCAAAAAGTGAATTAGTTCATAATGAATGAAATAAATACTGAATAAATCATAGAATTCATCCTTCCAATTACAAATAATAATCTACCAAAGAATATTAGAAAACACCCTTCACGTAGACTAAAGATGCAATCGTCTTGAAAAACTCCTCGAAGTACTCCTCCACTTTTGCTCCCTAAAACTAAACTTTTATCTTCCTAATCTCTAATAGATCCTCTTTTTTTGTGTTTGGGAGTAAGATATATCCGCATAACACTCTAACCTCAATTCTCCATCCAATAGAGTTATAATGCCATACAAATAGCTAAAAGATCGTACTCAAGAAGAATTATAACCGCTGGCGGGACTCCAGAAAGTTTTCCACCCAGCCCGTGGGGGTATCTATGTCAGAATACCTCCCGGTGGGCTTATGCTCTGATTTGACCAATTGAGGACCCCCCCCTGGTGGGGTATGTATTATAAACGCCTACCGGGGCTTGCTTCTCTGCTAAATGATCGGAAGACCCCAAAGTGAACTTACTCTCCTGTCGACTTGACTGCAGTATTGAGTTGCTTCCAAATATGCTCTATTTTCATTCCAAATGCACCTACCTTCACCAATAGTACGTTAAATGCCACAAACACCAACCTACACATAAAATGACACAAAACAAGTAAAAAAATGCACATGTACACAAGATTATAGCAATTAATAAGCATGAATTAGATATGAAATCACGTACATAAAATACACTTATCAAAATCTCCCAAACTTAAATCGTGATAGTCCTCGAGCACAAGACTACTATATACAATGCGAAGATATGACTATAAATTAACTTATATGCTATCAAATCCAACAATATCGCAGAATCAAAAGTATCTTAACAGCCTCAGCGAAAATAAACAACTATACAATATCAACCATTAAAAACCATTCTACAAATCACTTTAATCCTCGAATCTCAAGCCATTATCACTGGTATAGTGTGTGTGTGTGTGTGTGTGTGTAACATCCATGATAACCGATACTAATTCAAATTCAATACTTAACCAATCTCTTAGAAGGAATCATGCCGCACAACCTTCACAAGGGGTACTTATGCTTTATTTTCCATTCACGGGGGCTTTTTGTTCTTATTTCCCGTTTTATTCATTTTTTTTTATACACATAGCTATGCAAAGTCTTATTCCCTTAGGCTTTTCAATGCTACCTTAACGAGCTTTTGACCAACGACTCCCATACCATTAAGACCTTAGGGCGCTAGGTGTAAAGACAATCCCCTCGGGCTTACTTGCTCAAGTAACAAAGGCCACAAAACTAGACAAACACGCTATATTGTTTATTCATATATTATTTTTTATTTTTTTATTTTTTTTATAAGCTTATATACCCCACATACATCCCCCAACTTAAGTTCTTGCCTAACTTTAGCCTTTACCAGCCATCCTTGTCATTTTATCATGAGCTCTAGCATTATCCTTTAGAGACCATATAAGTACCGGTTTGAACTTAACCAATCAACACAGATGTTTATTAAACGTTCTATCCTTTATACTAGTTTCAAACAAACTCAAGATTCAATTCATAAACTATCATTGTGTTATAGTTCTAATACTCGATACTGTATTTGCTACTTACTTGACAATCTCATCATAGGCCCATAATACATGAAACACAACATTGAAAGACTAAGACAACACAATAATTACTAATTAAAAATTTTTTTTAGAAAAGCTTATAACAAAATGCAGATAACAAAATGCATTACACTAATCTCTACTATGAATGCCCTATGCTAACATGCAATACTGAAAATAAAATGCAATACATAAATTTAATTGCCTAAAATTTAAAATGAGTCCTAAAAACTAAAAATGCATGCCAAACATGTATTTAAATCCCCCAAACTTAAACAATACAATGTCCTCACTGGATAAATGAACGAAATAAGTATGTGAGGACTTCCCTGTCAATGCTTAAGCTTGAGGAGGTGGTTGTTGTTCTTCTTCATCGGAATCACTCGGCGAGAACCGTGGCGAAGGGACCGGCATTGATATGGAAATTGTGCCACGGGTTGAAACTTTGGAGAGTTGTGTTCAATGAGGCAAAGAGAGGCGTATATAAGCGTCGAACATGTGTTCTTGCCTCATCGCCAATCCAGCGATTTCCGACGAGTGGCTTTGGTGTGTACATTCATTTGATTGTGAAGATCAAGGAATTGAGATCTGGATATAGCCTCGGTCATTGGTACCTGCTCATCCCCTTGATCGCCCATGTCGTCATCTTCGTCCCCCGAAGCCTCTGTAGCATCCACATCTTCTTCCGATGATGACAAAAAAATAAAACCCACTCCCTATTGCTAGGTGTGCCCTAACTCTCCCCCAAACTCTGTAATTATCTTTCTCTAGCTCATAATTATGCTATCTTGATGCTTAATATGAAGTGTGGTGGAGAGGTTTGGAAGAATTGGTGTGATATTTATAGATGAGGAGGGTAGTCTAGTATTGGTAGAATGAGGAGGTGGAGAAGTGGGGAAATGGAGAGGAGTAATGGATTCTTGGGAAGGTAAGGAGAATGGGTGGTAGTTATGAAGTAGTGGGAAAGTGTAAAAGTGTAAAAGTGGGAGTTATTGGGAAAGAGAGAGGACCAATTAAGTTGCCACGCCTATTCATCTTCCAGACCCCGCCTTGGGGAAAGAGTTAAAGAGTTAAAAAGGCACCGCCCTTGTGCAATCCTTGCTTTTACGATGTTCGGACCCCACCCCTGAAGGTAATGAGTTATATAGGCCTTCGCCTGTTGGCATAGTAACTATCTAGTCATGTCTGTTTTTTCTGCAATCTAACATACTTTGCTTCCATATACTTGCGTGATGTTCCTTTTCTCAACCTGCATGACATGAAACATGAAAATTAGTGAGTAATGGATGTCATGTCATGTTGTGGAGAGTATATCAAAAATTTTATTTTATTCTTCTATCTAGTGGCTTACTAAAACTATGAATAAGCAAATATGACTGAAAAAAAATACGATAAAAGAACTAAAAATTGGGTTGCCTCCCAATGAATGCTTGATTTTAAGTCGTTCAGCCTGACTACTTCCTGTTTAAGTTGTATCGGCTAACGTGATGGCGATCACATCGGTGTTGGCTTTGAATGTTTTGAGAGGGTTACGATTGTAAATTTCAACTACCCCGTGAGGTAATACTTGCTTGACTGTGAATGGTCCCGACCATCTTGGATTTGAGCTTTCTGGGGAATAAACACAGCCTTGAGTTGAATAAAAGTACTGATTGGCCTGGCTCGAATGTTCGACGTAAAATTTTCAGGTCGTGCCACCTTTTGACTTTTTCTTTGTATATCTTGGCGTTCTCATAGGCATGTAGGCGAAACTCGTCTAGTTCATTCAACTGAAGTAGTCTCTTCGCTCCTACGATCTTTTGATCAAAATTTAGCTTTTTCACGTTGATCGCCTTATCTCAGTAGTTCCACCATAGATGACATGCCTTCCCGCATACAACAGATATATGGTGACATTCCGATTAGGCGTCTTGATGTCTTCTCGATAAGCCCATAAAGCATCATCCAATCTAAGTGACCAATCTTTCCGGCTCGGATTCACCACTTTTTCCAATATCTTTTTAACTTCTCTGTTCGATACCTCAACTTTTCCACTGGTTTGAGGGTGATATGTTGTAGCTATCTTGTGGTTCACCCCATACTTGGCCAAAAGAGCAGTAAACGGTTTATTGCAAAAGTGACTACCTTCGTCACTTATAATTGCTCTTGGTGTGCCAAACCTAGTGAAGATGTTCTTTTTCAGGAATTTGAGGACCACTTTGGCATCGTTTGTTGGTAGAGCTGTAGCTTCAACCCATTTTGACACGTAGTCCACTGCGAGGAGAATGTATTGATTATTCATGGACGAGGGAAATGGTCCCATGAAATCTATACCCCAAACGTCAAAAATTTCCACTTCCAGAATCGTTTGTAAAGGCATCTCATTACGTTTCGAAATATTGCCCACCCTTTGACACCTATCACATTGTTTGACAAATTGGTGGGCGTCTTTGAATAATGTTGGCCAATAAAAACCACATTGTAGCACCTTCGCTACTGTTCTCTCACTCCCATAATGCCCACCATATGCCGATGAGTGATATTCGTGCAGGATATTCTTCACTTCGTTGTACGGGACGCACCGTCGAATCACCTTGTCGGCGTACTGCTTAAACAAATATGGATCATCCCACATGTACCACTTCACGTCGTGAAGAAATTTCTTTTTCTGTTGCCTTGTGAGGTCTGGTGGTAGAATGTTGTTTACCACAAAATTTGCATAGTCGTCATACCACGGAATCTCTGCTGACATCCCAAAAAGTTGCTCATCCGGGAATGATTTATTGATTTCACATTTGTCATCTTTTTCTTTCCCGTGGTTCTCTAGCCTCGACAAGTGATCAGCTATTTGGTTCTCTGTCCCATTCCTATCCTTTATTTCTAAATCAATTTTACAAGAGGAGAATCCAATTGGATAAGGCGTGGCTTAAAGATCCTTTTTCGCTATCAAATATCGAATCATTGCATGGTCCTGTGATAGACTATCACCTTAGTCCCGATTAAGTAAGCACGAAATTTATCAAACGCATATACCACGGCAAGCAACTCCTTTTCTGTGGTTGTGTAGTTCAATTGAGTTTCTGTAAGTGTTTTATTTGCGTAGTATATAGCGTGAAATACCTTGTCTCTACATTGCCCCAAAATAGCCCCAACCGCGAAGTCACTTGCATCACACATCAGCTCGAATGGCATGCTCCAATCCGGTGCAACTATAACAGGGGCTGTAGTCAATTTCCTCTTTAACAATTCAAACGTTGTCTTGCATTCTTCATCAAAGTTGAACGTCGCATCCTTTTCTAGAAGACTGCATAGAGGTTTCGCAATTTTCGAGAAATCCTTTATAAACCTCTTGTAGAACCTGGCGTGTTCCAAGAAACTCCGAATACCCTTTACTGAGGTTGGTGGAGGTAATTTTTCAATTGTTTCCAGCTTTGCCTTGTCGACTTCCAATCCTTGAGCTGATACATTATGACCCAAAATGATGCTCTCTTCCACCATGAAGTGGCATTTTTCCCAATTTAGAACGAGATTCGTTTCCTTGCATCTTTGCAGCACCATGACCAGATTCTTCAAACAATTATCAAAGCTGTCCCCATAAACTGAAAAGTCATCATTGAAGACCTCTACGTTTTTCTCTACTATATCTAAAAAAATGGCCATCATACACCTTTGGAAAGTTGTCGGTGCATTGCATAGTCCGAATGACATCCTTCTGAATGCAAAGGTGCCGTAAGGGCATGTAAATATGGTTTTTTTAATCCTCCGGAGCGATGACTATTTGATTGTAACCCGAATACTCGTCCAATAAACAGTAATACTGATGTCCCGCCAGTCTATCTAACATTTGATCAATAAAGGGCAGCGGGAAATGGTCTTTTTGGGTTGCCTTGTTTAATTTTCTGTAATCCATGCAAACCCGCCAACCCGTCACTGTTCTGGTTGGGATTAACTCATTGTCGTCATTCTGCACCACTGTCATTCCTCCTTTCTTCGTTACACACTGGACTGGACTAACCCATTTACTGTCTGAAATCGGATAAATGATGCCAGCATCTAACCATTTCAGAACTTCCTTCTTTACCACTTCCTTCATAATTGGATTGAGCCTCCGCTATTGTTCCACCGTTGGTTTTGCATCATCTTCCATCAGAATTTTATGCATACAAAATGAAGGGTTGATTCCCTTTATGTCGGCAATTGTCCATCCAATGGCTGATTTGTGTTCTCAAGCACCTCAAAGAACTTTTTCTTCCTCGCAATTGTTAAGTGCAAATTAAATAATAACAGTAAAGTATTTAAATTGCCTAAATACGATATACCTGAGGTGCTTAGGAAGTGGTTTAAGTTCCAGCTTTGGAGGCTCTTCTAATGATGGTTTCAATTTTTCTGCTGTTACCTCTTCCGTGTGCAATGGTTCAAACTGTGTTCTAAATCTTGGTACTCGTGGCAATGAGTCTAGTAATTAAAGGTAATCTACCAATTCCGGATCATCAATCTCTTTATCTCCCAATAATGTTGTTTCTAATGGATCGTTCACCAAACTTTTGCTCATGTCATCACTAATGTTTTGCTCAATTAGATCCAGTCGAAAACATTCTTCCTCATCCGTAGGGAATTTCATGGCCTTAAACACGCTGAATTTCACTTCTTGATCTTGGACCCTCATAGTGATTTCTCCCTTTTGTACATCAATGAGTGTTCTCCCTGTAGCCAAAAATGGTCTCTCTAGGATAATTGGGATGTTCTTGTCCTCCTCAAAATCCAGAATGATGAAGTCCGCGGGGAATATGAATTTGTCCACTTTCACTAAGATGTCCTCTACTATGCCTCTCGGATACGTAACTGACCTATCCGCCAACTGTAGGGAGATGTTAGTAGGCCTTGGATTGAGAAAACCTAATTCTAAGTACACTGACAGTGGCATCAGGTTTACATTTGCCCCCAAATCACATAAACACTTGCTGAAATGCCTCTCCCCAATCGTACATGGAACAGTAAAGCTCCCCAGGTCTTTGAGTTTTGGTGGTAATTTCTGCTGTAATACCGCACTACACTCCTCTGTTAATGCCACCGTCTCAAAGTCATCCCATTTTTTTTTCCTTGATAGAATCCCTTTCATAAATTTTTCATAACTAGGCATTTGTTCTAGGGCCTCTGCGAATGGTATGTTAATTTGAAGTTTCTTGAAAACTTCCAAAAATTTTGAAAATTGCTTGTCTAACTTTTATTTTTGAACTCTTTGCTGGAATGGTGGGGGAGGATAAACAGCTGGTTTGTTAACTGGGTTGATTTTATCCATTTGTGTCTCGTTTCCTTACTTTATCTCACCCCCTGTATTTTCTGTCTCTGCTTCATTTTCCTTTGTAATCGAAATTTCTGGCTCTTGACCCACAAGTTGTTTTCCACTTCTCAACATAATGGCTTGACACTGCTCATGATTACCCTTAGGATTTTTTTTGGTGTCACTTGGTAGTGTTCCTTGTGGCCTACTATTCACTGCCAACGCTATCTGACCCATCTGATTTTCTAGAGTCTTGATCGCCAACTGGGTGGTAGCTATAAATTTATCCAACTTTTCCTCCAGATCGGATTTCCTTTCTTGATATTGAATTGGTTGTTGACTGTTCTGGAAACCTGGCGGGTATGTTTGACGTGAAGCTTGGTTTTGCTGGTTGTTGCTCCATGAGAAATTCAGATGATTCCTATTTCCTTGATTATATGTGTTCTGATAAGTGTTTTGAGGAATTCTGTTGTAATTACCGATGAACTGCACAACTACTGGATTAATTGCACATTGCTCTGTTGGGTGTTCTTCTGCGCACAACACACACACTATTGTCACTTGCGATGCTTGTTGTTTTTGTTGTGTTTGTGCGGCTACCACTTGCTCCAACTTCTTTGACATTGCAACCCATCCGTGCTTGAATTGTCACCACATGTTATCTACTTCTAATACCCCAAATGCCTTTATGCTCATGTCATTCTCGTTAGGGCCACCGATAGTTATTAGTAGCCATGGTTTCAATCAACTCATATGCTTCCTCATAACTCTTAGCCAGGAATGCTCCGCCCGATGCTGCATCGATACTTGTCCTGAGATTCCCATGTAGTCCATTGTAAAAGGTATTCATTTGTAGCCACTAGGGCAATCCATGATGTGGGCATTTTCTGAGTAGTTCCTTGTATCTCTCCCATACCTCATATAACGACTCCCCATGTTGCTGTTCAAATATTGTGATTTCATTCCTCATCTTCGCAGTTTTCGCCGGTGGGAAGAATTTTGCAAGGAATTTCTGAGCTAAATCCTCCCAAGTTGTTATCGAACCGGATGGTAGGGAATGCAACCAACTCTTCGCCTTGTCCCGTAGAGAGAATGGGAACAATCGAAGTTTCACTGCCTCATCCAAAACTCCATTAAATCTAAAAGTGTCGCACATTTCCAGAAAGCTGACTAGATGCCCGTTCGGATCATCGTTTGCAAATCCCCCAAATCGAACTGAATTCTGAATCATTTGTATCATCCCAGGCTTAATCTCGAATGTATTCGCTGCTATTGCTGGCTTGGTGATGCTTGAGTGCAGTTCCGTCACCTTGGGTGTTGCGAAGTCCCTCAACGCTTTCCGATCTTCGGCCACCATTACTATTTCCTCTTCCTTTTCAAGTAGTTCGAATTCTTGCCTCGTTTCCTTGATCCACTTACTCAACCTCTAAAACCTTTTCTTAATATCGTCCTCAAAAGGCAGCAAGTCTGGATTTTGGGACCGAGTTCACATAAACTAAGTTCAACACCTGAAATAAGAAGCACAAAACAAAAATAAAAATGTCTAAGTAAAACTGGAATAATTAAATTGATATTGTAAAAATATTAAGGATTATACTAAATATATCCCCGACAACAGCGCCAAAAACTTTTTGGGTAAAATCTAAATACGCACAACACGCAAGTATACGTGGTCAACAAGTAATAAAGTGATAAGTCAAGTATCGCTTCTACGCAGATAATTAAAGAAATTCCTTAACTTACAATTACCAATCTTTTATTAACCTAATTTTATTAAACAAACCAAATTCAATGATTTAATTTAACGAGACTGAAATTAAGAATAATTAAACTAACATAAACAATCACGAATATCAAAATATGAATTTTCAAATAATTGATGGAGAATTAGACTTATGATTTCACCCCAAGCTTCACTTTGATTTTAACACCTTTATTCTAATTTAACGCATTATCCCAGTTTATTAATCAAGAACACGAACGTAGTATTAGCCACCTCTCGATGCACTAATACCATATTAACTTTAATCCACAATTAAGATAGAAATCCGTTAAACACCTTAATCAACTAACCCACTATACCTCTATGTGAATTACAATTGAAGAAGGTTGAAGAATAAGTTCTCTATCCAATTACATGCGGTGTTAAGCATATCTCTACCTTAACACACATCAAGTTTAAGCTACTAACAAAATCCTGAACATATGCTATACTAACTAGGTCTAGAGTTGAATATCCTCTCTCGATTCCTCCCAACTCCACCAAGAATTGTTGATCAGGCAATTCATAGATTCAAGCACAAATTAATATAGATAAACCGACATAGCTTATTAAATTAGAAATCAAAGCTTAAAATCATTGATTCACTTAAAGATCCATCACAAGCCCAAAAGTGAATTAGTTCATAATGAATGAAATAAATAATTAATAAATCATAGAATTCATCCTTCCAATTACAAATAATAATCTAACACAAAGAATATTAGAAAACACCCTTCACGTAGACTAAAGATGCAATCGCCTTGAAAAACTCCTCAAGTACTCCTCCACTTTTGCTCCCTAAAAACTAAACTTTTATCTTCCTAATCTCTAAATAGATCCTCTTTTTGTGTTTGTGGAGTAGTATATATCTAAAGATAACACTCTAACTCAATTCTCCATCCAATAGAGTTATAATGCCATACAAATAGCTAAAAGATCGTACCAAGAAGAATTATAACCAAGCAGGACTCCTAGAAGTTTTCCCCTACCAAATGGGTATGATATATAAAACTCACTTGGGCTTGCTCCTCTGTTAAATGACCTGAAGACCCCCACCTTGGCGAAAATAGGTATACAACACCCATTCTCGAAATCGCCAAATACATGGTACGTAAAGCAAACTACAACTTCAATAATACAATTGTCGTTCGCAAATACACACACATATGTCGGCAAAATACTGTGAGTTTAAATACAAATATTGTCTTCTAGATAATATCCACACTCAAATAAGTCCTCATTATAATTATTCATACACTATTTTACGTAAATAGTGAGGACCGCTAAAACATCTTTCTAGAACCATCACCCATACCCCGACTCGATCCTCGCTATGTTCTCACCTCCTCGAGAAGAAAAAAAATGGAACAAAAGGAAAAGGGTGAGCTCAACTAGCCCAAGAAGAAAAGAATATTATGACTAAGATAATATACAACAAATTATCATTAGTCTTCAACAGGAAAAAATCTGATAGTAATATAATAGACAACAAGTTTTAGATCAACAAATGCAATGGAAATAAATAATCCATTGTAAGAGTCACGTAGAGAATGAATTCTACTATCTTCTAAGATTTAAAAGTCCATCATCAATATTTTATCCTCAGAAACATCAATCAATATACATCTTTTAATCAAATATTCATCTTTGCACTACAGCCAAAGATATTCATTTATATCACCAAATGGTCATGTTCATCTCAACACTGCTCATCTTCAGACTACGCCCAAGATATTCATCGCTTAATCATTCATCTTTGCACTACAAAGCCAAAGATATTCAAGAATATCATCATTTAGGACCGAGGATGATGAAAAATATTTTAAAGAAAACGAATCCAAAGGAGACGTAAGGACAAATATTAGTGATTCAGATATAATTATCCAAGATCAATAATACTCCATAATAACCAATTTTGTAGTAGAAAATTCAAAAATAAAGATCAAAACATGGATACAATCAAAGATAGTAACCATAATAGATATCTTGGACAAAAAAGAAAAAAATTTCATTTTTCTATGAATAATGCCAGATTCGTGAATAAAGGTCGATACGTGAATAAAGGTCAATACGTGAATAAGAACCCCACACAAAAAAAGTTCCAAATTTGATTAAAAAGTTCACCAATATTTCTAAGATAATGATATTGAAGAAAATAATATCATTTAAGAAGAAAATAACATCCCTTACCTCAAAATAACTAAGATTTCCGATCGAATATCTGATATAAAACCCAAGGAAACTTATACCAAATAAAGAACTCTCAAAGTATCAAAATACTCACAAAAATACGCCGATAATCTAGAGAGAAAGAAAACTTATTTCGTGTGATTTTCAATTCTAACCTAAGCGCCTATTTATAGGAAAATGCTGTAACGCATACATAGAGACTAAAATAATAAAATAATATTATTTCTTTTTTCAAACTTCCTACGCATGCACACCAAACCAAATTCAAAGCAAGCCAATTCAAAAATAATAAAAATTTCACATGTTTTAAAAACCAAAAAAAGTGGGTCCCACCCATAAATTTAATAAAAATATTTTATTTTCTCAAACTTCAATAATTCATAGAAAATAGCCCGCTTATCGTAAAAATACGAATTTTATGTCCATTCCACACTAAATCAAATTCTCTACAACTTTGTAGCTTTTGAGTTTTTTCCAAATTCCAAATGTAAAAATATCCAAAATCCATAAACGGATGATTTTTAATACTCCATTCCGATAAAATAATCGATAAAACACCTCAAAGATTAATTCCTTCATTTATAACCACATAAAATAAATAAATCCATCATTTATATCCACATCAAATAAATATTTTCTTATCATATAAATCAATAATTAATTATTCACAAATAATATTACGTAATCACAATTATGACAACCAAAGCCGCTCCTGTGAAAGAGGGGGGCTTTCCAATAAGGATTTCTCCTCATCAGCCGCAAGCAATTAGGTGACCAAACCTCTCCTCGATGTAACTTTCTAGACATTGCCAATAATGCTATCTAATAATATTATTCAAATAATATGAATTATTGATCCGATAATGGAAAATATCAGCAAAGGACAATTATCAAACAACAATAATATAAACTATCAACGCAACAATTATCAATCAATAAAATAAAATATTGAATAAGAATTACCGTAAATAATTATCGAGTAAAGGCCTTCTTACGTACGAATCAATAATTCAACAATACTGTAATATACCGCAGCTATCTATGCAACCACGCCAGACATCAGATTTTAACCACCGTGTATTCCAACAAAGGTTAATTCGTAATAATTACGCCGTTATTTATAAAAACTCATACTTTGTCGCTTTCTTCATCCAACAGCTTATTCCAAGCATGGGGCCCACAAATTGATCACGGCCATTGCATTTAATATTCTCCAACAAAAAGAATATTCCACGACCAAACGAATATTCTCCTACAAAAATGAAATATTTTATAACCACTTGCTTATTTTGCAAAATTTTCACATTTCACCCATAACCAAAGCATTATATCAAATTAACACCTTATTAATTTAGAATAATGAATAGAGGAAAATTCAATTTTATTTATAATAAGTCAGGGTCTTACAACCTCCCTCCTTATAAAATTTCATCCTCGAATTTGACGACGACGCACTGTGTTTTTCAAAAGTGAGGGTACCTCGCTTTCATTTCCGATTCCAACTCCCAAAGTCATTTCTTCAATAAAGATGGTTCCTCCACAAAACCTTAACTTGTGGTATAACCTTGCGTGCGTAGGATATGCTCTTTCCTATCCAAGATCTTAACAGTACCTCCTCGACGTTAAATCTTCTATATCTCTGTCTCGGTTCTAACTCAATAATATGGTTCGGTCTTTCACATATTTACGAAGCATAGATATATGAAAAACATTATGAACACGAGACATACTTGAGGTAATGCGAGTCTATAGCTACATTTCCTATTCTACCAGAATCTCAAATGGACCAACAAATCTTGGATCGAGCTTTCTCTTTCCAAATCTTGAACTCCCTTCCATGGAGCAACACGTAATAATACATGATCCCCAATATTAAATTCCACGTCCTTTCGATGAAGATCAAGATAACTCTTTTTCGATCCCGTGAGGTTTGAATACGCTTGTCGAATCATTTGATCTTTTCTCGTAGTCATGCATACTAATTTCGTCCCAACAACGTTGCTTTCTCCCACCTCGTCCCAAAGATAATCGAGAACGACACTTTCGGCCATACAACGCCTCAAATGGAGCCATGCCTATACTTGCTTGATAACTGTTGTTGTAGGAGAATTCCACCAATGGTAAATACTTATCCCAACTCCCTTTGAAATCTAGGACACAGAGTCTTAATAGATCTTCAAGAGTTTGAATAGTCCTCTCCGATTGTCCGTCTGCTTGAGGATGGTATGCCGAATCAATCAGAACCGCGCTCCATAGCTTTCTCGCAAGCTAACCCAAAATCTTGAAGTGAATCTTCGGTCACGATCCAAAACTATGGATACCGCATGCCATGCAATCTCACAATCTCATTCACGTATATACGAGCAAGACGCGCTCAAGGAATAAGTTTCACGATAGGCAAGAAATGAGCAGACTTGGTTAATCTATCAACAATAACCCAAATCGCATCTATGCCTTGAGAAACTTTGGGAAGACCTCAGAATCGAAATCCATGGTAATGTGTTCCCACTTCCATTCCTAATCTCAAGTGGTTGCAATGGACCTTTTGGCACTTGATGTCTCCGCTTTTACACGCCGACAAGTTAAACACCTCGAGATAAACTCCGCGATCTCTCTCTTCATATTGTTCCACCAAAATGTATGTCAATATCATGATACATTTTGGTACTCCTGTGATGGATTGCAAACGGGTGTCAGGTGCCTCCATCATGATTCTATGCTTCAAGTCGTAATCGTTAGAAATGCAAAGTCTAGAGTTGACTCAAGTATTCCTTCTTCATCGATTCTTGCTTCCGAATAGCACCTTCTTGCACTTTCTTCTTCATACGATCGCCCCCAGTGTCCGTAGCTTGAGCAAATTTTAACTTTATCGATTAAAGTCGGCTTCTACTCAGATATTCGCCATCATCACGGGGTCCCTCGAGTCTTTAACTCTATCTCCATCCTTTGTAAGTCATACAAAATGGGCCTTTATGTTAACAATATCGCACTCAGATTGCAGATATGATCTTCTACTCAATGCGCCACCACTACGCTCGCTTTTCCAGATGATATCAATAGTGTGATCGTAATCTTTCAACACCAAGCCAACGCCGCTGCCGCATGTCGAGTTCTTTTTGGGTGAAGAAATATTTGAGGCTTTTATGGTCCGTGATAAATCTCCACTTTCTCCCCATACAAGTAGTGTTCCAAATTTTCAACGCTGAATACGATCGCCGCTAACTCTGCATCATGAGTAGGATAATTCCTCTCATATTCTTTCGAGTTGTCATGAGGCATAGGCTATGACTTTCCCATGTTGCATGAGAACACATCCTAACCCTTTGCCTCAAGCATCATCAGAGATAACAAATCCATCCGAACCAGATGGTATTGCTGCAACAAAAATCGAAATGAGTCTCCTCTCGAGCTCTTGAAACTCTTCTCGCATTCCTCGCCCCATACGAATTTTGTATCTTTCCGAGTCAACGAAAGAATCTGAGTAGCGATTTCGAGAAAATCCTTCCACGAATCTCCGATAATAACCAAATAAGCCCGTAAAGTCACGCACTTTTTCTGGCCACCGACTTTGCTGTTCTAACTTTGTATTGCTTCAATCTTCACCGTCAATGATACTCCATGTTTTGACACCACGCGCCAAGGAATGCTACTTCTCAAGCCGTAACTCGTGATTTCTTCAAATTTTATATAAGCTTGTTTTCACGGGCCTTTCAAGTATCACCTTCAAATGGTGCTCATGATCTTCACTTTTTGAATAGATGAGGATGTCATCAATAAAGACAACAACGAACCGATCCAAATATTCCTCAATACACTTGCTCATCATATCCATGAAAGCAAAGAGAGAGCATTAGTCAATCCAAAAGACATGACTAAGAATTCATAATGCCCGCATCGAGTTTCTCAAGGCGCCTTTTCGAATATCCTCGCTTTTAATCTTCAAATTGATGATATCCGTAATCTAAGATCGATCTTTTGAAAAGAATTGTGCTCCTCAGAATCGGTCAAACAGTCATCAATGCGAGGTAATGGATACCTATTCTTGATGGTGACATGGTTCAATTCTCAGAGTCAATACAAAGTCGCATACTCCGCCTTTTCTTCTTTACGAATAAAACAGAGCACCCCAAGGAGATGTACTAGACTAATGAAACCGATGTCTAATAACTCCCAGTAGTTGGACTTTTAACTCCTCAAGTTCAATAGAGCCATTCGATATGGGGTTTTAGAAATGGGTTTTGTACCCGCTCAAGGTCAATAAAGAATTCAACATCACGCTCGGGGTAGACCGGAAGTTCTTCAGAAATACATCGTGAAATTCTCTAACAATGTAAATATTATCCAAATCGATTTGTTTTTATTCAAATCCATAACATGGGCTAAGAAAGCTTGACATCCGCTTTTCAATAAACGAATAGCTTTGTGGCTTGATATGATGTAATGACTCGATTTTAGTGGTTTAGTTGTTTGAATTCATATAACAGTTGGTTAGAATATGAAAACTAACAACCTTACGAAAAACAATCAATTTTGGCACGATGAGTGGTTAACCAATCAATTCCTAAAATCACATCAAAAGCAAGTATCTTTAAAGAGATAAGATCAACAGTAATGTGATAGTGCCAACTTGGATCAAGCAAGATTTATAAACTATAGATGTAACGAAGGTTTCACCCAAACGAGTTTCAACAGATAAGTTAAAGTCCAATTTCTCCTGAGTCAAGTTTAAACGCTGAGCACAAGTAGAGAGATAAAAGAATGGGTAGAACCGTATCTAGTAAGGTATAAACTTCAAGAAGAATTCAAGATTAGCTTACCCGTGATCACCCTCGCTCGTTTCCTCACGCTTTGGCTACCACGACAAACGCCTTCCAGAACCGCCGATTTCGACTTATCCGGATAAATTTTTTGAGTCACCATCCCCACTGAACTTGGTTTTTGCTATAGAGACAATCTCGAGCTATATGGCCTTCCTTTCCATAATTATAACATACCTTGGATTGTTGTGGGCGCTTTAATGATATGTCCCTCTTCCCGCATTTGTAACATCTAACCGGCCAGTCGCTTCTCCTCCCTAGAATTTGTGTTGTTGTGTGTCATGTCATTCACGCCTTGTCTTCCCCCGCTATCATTGAATCTCCTCTTTTGAAATTTCCACTGACTCACCTCTCCTATTATCATGGCCACGACATACCACCCGAGTGGTTACCGCTTTTGTCCGTATTTTTCCTCCTCACCGGTTATCATCGCTCGATGATCACACACCCAGATGACCTCGTCAGGGTCCCCATTGAGTATACTCATTATCTCGCCTAATAATTGAGCCCTCGCTGACAACATCCTAATACAGAGAAAATTTATGAGAGATAAGGTATCGACGAATCTCGTGTTTTAGACCTCTCGTAAACATCCGCTGCCATATCGCTCTCTCATTCTCTACCAAATGAGGTGCAAACTCGATAACTCCGCTAACTTCGCCTCGTGATCGAGACACCGCCATGTTGTTCTATTCCAAATTAATAAACTCTACCTCCTTCATATGACGAATACTTTCAGAAAGTACTTGTCATTGAACAGCTTCAAAATCTTTCCCAAGACATGTTGAAAAGTGCGGGTCGGTCAGTACGCTTCACGATTCCCACCAAGAATCGCTCTTCACCACGGAACATAAAGGTGGCGAATGGAACCTTCGTTCTCCGCGCATCCCAAGACATCGAATATCTTGGTAATTTGCTTGACCCATGTTTCCGCTTTAATCGGATCGGCTTTCCCGTAAAAATTCTGTGGTCCCAACTCCTCGAATCGCTTTCGGGCTCATGATGCATCACAAGCGCCACCATCATTTCCACCCGTATTTTGTACACGAAGTCTCCCTCGTCTCGATTTTTGCATGAACCGCAAAAAGCTCCTAAACATTCCATCATTCATCGCTTGCTTCAGAGTGTTGTTTATGGTGAGGAATATTGCCTTCCTCGCTGCACGCTCTCCCTGTTTGTGACTAAAGGTTGTTCCACAGCCTCATACACTCCATCATTAACGCTCTCAAGCAGCCATTCTTAAATATCGCCATAAAACAAGGGTTAATTAAACAAATTAACATATCACATAATATCCCTATATTACGACCAACCAACAAATAAGCTTAGATAGACACACTAAATAAGGATTTACTCATCTCTCCCCTCCTAGTTCTATTCCCTGATCTCCGCCAGAGACCATATCCCTAAGCTCTGATACTAACTGTGACGCCCCCAAAATAGGTATACAACACCCATTCTGAGTCGCCAAATACATGGTACAGAAAGCAAACTACAACTTCAATAATACAATTGTCGTGGCAAAATACGCACAACACATACCGTGAGTTTAAATACAAATATTGTCTTCTAGACAATATCCACACTCAAATAAGTCCTCATTATAATTATTCATACACTATTTTACGTAAATAGTGAGGATCTGCTAAAACATCTTTCTAGAACCATCACCCATACCCCGACTCGATCCTCGCTATGTTCTCACCTCCCGAGAAGAAAAATGGAACAAAAAGGAAAAGGGTGAGCTCAACTAGCCCAAGAAGAATAATATTATGACTAAGATAATATACAACAAATTATCATTAGTCTTCAACAGGAAAAAATCTGATAAATATAATAGTATAACAAGTTTTAGATCAACAAATGCAAATGGAAATAACAATCCATTAAAGAGTCACGAGAGAATGAATTCTACTATCTTCTAAGATTTAAAAGTCCATCATCAATATTTTATCCTCAGAACATCAATCAATATACATCTTTAATCAAATATTCATCTTTGCACTACAGCCAAAGATATTCATTTATATCACCAAATGGGTCATGTTCATCTCAACACTGCTCATCTTTGCACTACGGCCAAAGATATTCATCAATTAATCATTCATCTTTGCACTACAAAGCCAAAGATATTCAAGAATATCATCATTTAGGACCGAGGATGATGAAAATATTTTAAAGAAAACGAATCCAAAGGAGATGTATGACAAATATTAGGGATTCAGATAATAAATTTATCCAAGATCAATAATACTCCATAATAACCAATTTTGAAGCAGTAATTCAAAAATAAAGATCAAAACATGGATACAATCAAAGATAGTAACCATAATAGATATCATCTTGGACAAAAAGAAAAAATTTTATTTTTCTATTTAAGGTCAGATTCGTGAATAAAGGTCAGATACGTGAATAAAGGTCGTATACGTGAATAAGAACTCCCGACACAAAAAAGTTCCAAATTTGATTAAAAAGTTCACCAATATTTCTAATAATGATATCAAGAAAATAATATCATTTAAGAAGAAAATAACATCCCTTACCTCAAAATAACCGTATTTCGATCGAATATCTGATATAAAGTCAAGGAAACTTGTACCAACAAAGAACTCTCAAAGTATCAAAATACTCACAAAAATACGCCGATAATCTAGAGAGAAAGAAAACTTGTTTCGTGTGATTTTCAATTCTAACCTAAGCGCCTATTTATAGAAAATGCTAGAACGCCATAGAGACTAAAATAATAAAATATTATATTATTTCTTTTTTTTTCCTACGCATGCTTTCACCAAAAAAAGCCAACCAAATCTAAAAAAAATAAGAAATTTCACATGTATTCAAAACCAACCAAAAGTGGGTCCCACCCATAAATTTAATAAAAATTATTTTATTTTCCAAACTTCAATAATTCATAGAAAATAGCCCGCTTATCGTAAAATACAAATTTTATGTCCATTCCATACACGAAATCGAATTCTCTACAACTTTGTAGCTTTGAGTTTTTCCAAATTCCAAACAAAAATATCCAAAATCCACAAACTGATGATTTTAATACCTCCATTCCGACAAAATACCGATAAAACACCTCAAAGATTAATTCCTTCATTTATAACCACATAAAATAAATAAATCCATCATTTATATCCACATCAAATAAATATTTTCTTATCATATAAATCAATAATTAATTATTCACAAATAATATTACGTAATCACAATTATGACAACCAGCAGCCGCTCCAGAAAGAGGGGGCTTTCCAATAAGGATTTCTCCTCATCATCACGCCAAATTAGGTGACCAAACCTCTCCTCGATGTAACTTTCTAGACATTGCCAATAATGCTATCTAATAATATTATTCAAATAATATGAATTATTGATCCGATAATGGAAAATATCGCGTAAGACAATTATCAAACAACAATAATATAAACTATCAACGCAAAGAATTATTAAATCAATAAAATAAAATATCGAATAAGAATTCAATCGTAATAATTATCGAGTAGTAAGGCCTTCACGTAAATCAATAATTAATTCATAATAATACTTTGTCAATTTAATACCGTATGCCCAAATCGCAACCACCGCCAGACATCAGATTTTAACCACCAGTATTCCAACAAAGTTAATTTCACCCATAACCAAAAATATCAAATTACGCCTTATTATTTATAAAAACTCAATACTTTAATAAGTCGCTTTTTCTTCATCCAAACGCTTATTCCATAATGCCCAATGGGCCCATAAACCTGGAAGACCAATAAAGAAATCCATTTAATATTCCCCATTTTGGAAAAAAAGAATATTCCACTACGACCAAACTAATATTCCCTCTTCATAAAAAATGAATATTTTATAACCACTTTTAAGACTTATTTTGCAAAATTTGCACATTTCACCCATAACCAAAGCATTATATCAAATTAACACCTTTCTTGCTTCCCATTAATTTAGAATAATGAATAGAGAAAAATTTAATTTTATTTATAATAAGTTGGGGTCTATCGCACTCGCACCAAGATATGATCTTTTTACTCAATGCGTACTACCACGCTCGCTTTTCGTGATGGTATTGGATGGTATGATCATAATCTTTCAACAGCCAAAGCAACGTCGCTATCGTATGTTTAGTTCCTTTTGAGTGAAGAAATATTTGAGGCTTTTATGATCCGTAAAGATCACCACTTTCTCCCTATACAAGTAATGCCTCCAAATTTTAAGTGCGAAGACAACAACTGCCAACTCTAGATCATGAGTAGGATAATTCCTCTCATATTCTTTGAGTTGTTGAGAGGCATAGGCTGTGACTTTCCCATGTTGCATGAGAACACATCCTAACCCTTTGCCTGAAGCATCACTGTAGATGATAAATCCCTCCAAGCCAGATGGTATTGTCAGAACAGGTGCTGAAATGAGTCTTCTCTTGAGTTCTTAAAAACTCTTCTCACATTCCTCACTCCAACCGAATTTTGTATCTTTCTGAGTCAGTTGAGTTAAGGGAGTAGCGATTCGAGAAAAACCTTTTATGAATCTCCGATAATAACCAGCTAAGCCGAGAAAGATACATACTTCGATCATCGATTTAGGTTGCTCCCGACTTTGAATAGCTTCAATATTTCTTTGGGTCAATGATATTCCATGACTTGATACCACGTGCCCAAGGAATGCTACTTCTCTCAAGCCGTAACTCGCATTTCTTCAACTTGGCATAAAGCTTATATTCACGAAGCTTTTTGGAGTATCGACCTCAAGTGTTGCTTCATGATCTTCACGGCTTTTGGAATAAATAAGGATATCATCAATAAAGACGACCACAAAGTGATCCAAATATTCCTTGAATACTTTGTTCATCATATCCATGAAGGCAACAGAGCATTAGTCAATCCAAAAGACATGACTAGAAATTCATAATGCCGTCATCGAGTTACGGCCGTCTTTGGAATATCATCGGTTTAATCTTCAATTGGTGATAATTTCACATTATGGGGTAGTAGCCAGAAATTCTTCGTGAATACGTCAGAAATTCATTAACAATAGAAATATCATTCAAAATCGACGTATTTTTGTTTAGATCTGGGACATGAGCTAAAGAAAGCTTGACATCCGTTTTTCAATAAATGAATAGCTTTTATGGCTTGAGATGACGTTGATTGATTTTAATGGTTTGGTTGTTTGAATTCGCATAATAGGTTGATTAGAATATGAAAGCTAACAACCTTACTTAAAACAATCAATTTTTGCATGATGAGTAGTTAACCAATCAATCCTAAATTACGTCCGAATGCAAGTATTTTTAATGAAATAAGATCAACAGGTAATGTGAGGGTACCAATTTGAACCAAACAAGACTTATAAACAGTGGATGTAATGAAGGTTTCTCCCAACGAAGTTTCAACAGATAAGTCAAAGTCTAATTTCTTCGGAGTCAAATTTAAACGTGAGCGCAAGTAGGAGAAGTAAAGGAATGGGTAGAACCGGTATCAAATAAGGTATATACTTCGCTAGAGTTTATGATAAGCTTACCTGTGATGACCTCATTCGGGTTCCTTGCTTTCTGGGAGGTCACGACAAACGCTCTCCCTTGCACTACTGGTTTTAAATTTTCTGGGGCGTCTTTTGGTGCCTCCATCCCAGCTGAACTTGTCTTCGGTGAACGAAAAAATCAGGCTAGGTGACCTTCTCTTCCACAATTATAACATGCTTTGACTATGACGCATACTTTGACCGATGTGTCCTCCCTCCGCATTTGAAGCATTTGATAGGTGGTCGCTTCTCCTTCCTTAACAACAAAATGATCTTTGACGTCTTTCCATCATTGTTGAATCTCCTCTTCTTGAAATGTCCATTCTTATTGTTTTGGCCATGATTACCACTAAAGTGGTTACCATTTCTGGCATGTTGATTCCCTCCACGCTTATTGTCACCGCTTCGATGACTATTATCACTAGTATTATTATTTTGCTGGCTGCTCTCTTTTGGTTGGGTTGACTCATTATCGCGCTCCAATAATTGATCCCTATTAACAACATCTAAATACAAACACAGTTTATGAGAGATAAGATATTGACGTATCTCGGGTTTCAAACCTCTTAGAAACATTCACATCATTCTCTCCTCATTATCAACCAAATGGGACGTAAACCGGGACAACTAGGCAAGATTGGCTTCGTACTGTGACACGGTCATGTTGTTTTGTTCCAGTTTAATGAACTCTACCTCTTTCATGTGACGAATACTTTCGGGAAAATACTTGTCGTTGAACAGTTCTTGAACTTCTCCCAAGACATCTTCAAGCGGCGGTTGAGTACGCTTTGATTCCCACCAATAATGCCTCAAATTACCATGACATGAAGGTGGCAAAGGGAACTTTTTGCTCCTCGGAGCATCCCAAGACATCAAATATCTTGCAGATCTGCTTTATCCACGCCTCCGCCTTAAGTGGTTTTGGCTCTCTAAAAAACTCTAGTGGTCCCAACTCCTTGAACTGTTTGGCGGTGACCATCCGAGAGTTGCCAGTGTTTCCACCTGCATTTTGGACAGGAGCCGCTTTCGCTTGATGTTGCATGAATTGCATGAAGCCTCGGAACATTCTATCATTCATCATTTGGTCAGTGTTGTTGTTTTCATGAGGATTGTCGCCTTCCTGATGCACATTGTCCTGGTTATTGATCTGTGGAGACTCAACGGTCTCTTGTGCTCCATTGATGTTCTACACATTCTCGAATGCCATTTTCAAACACTGCCACAAAACAAGGGTTAATTAACATATCACATATTATCTCTATACTCTGACCGACCAATTAAATATCAAATAAACTTAGGTAGGTCATACTAGCGAAGGAATTCCCCGTCTCTTCCCTCCTAGTTCTTGTCTCACATCTTAGCCAGGGATCATATTGCTAAGCTTTGATACCAACTGTGACGCCCCCAAAATAGGTATACATCACCTATTCTGAGTCGCCAAATACATGGTACAGAATACAAATACAATCTTTAATATACAACAAGAAAGCTGTGAGTTTTAATATAAATATTGTCTTCTAGACAATATCCACTCTCGTAATAAGTCCTCATTACATTTATTAACACACTATTTAATGTATTAATAGTGAGGACTACTAATACTATCATCCGGACCGTCACTGCTCCCCGACTAAGTCCGCCACATTTTCATTTCCTCAAGAGAAAAAGGAAAGAAAGGGTGAGCTCAACTAGCCCAATGAAGAAATATTATGACTAAGATAATGCGAATAAAATTATCATTAGCCTTCAACAATGTTAAATTGATAAAATACAATAGACATCAAGTTTAATCTGCAATGAACAAAGAATCCATTAAAAGAGTCAAGAGAGAATAAAATCTACTATCTTTTATAATTTAAAAGGTTTTTCATCACTTTTATCGCTGGGACTCAGCTTAATAAATAATCCACCTCATCCCTACACTACGGCCAAGGATATTCATAAGTATCACAACCATAAATTATTCATGCACTACGGGCCAAGGATATTCGTGTATTCATCAATGGTCATGATCATGCCAACAACTGTCCATCAATGCACTACGGGCCAATGAGGACTTTTACCACATCATTTGTAACATTACGGTCATGATTACACTGAATAATTCCTAGTCATAATCATACCAAGTCCATCTATGCACTACAGGCCACAGATGACTTTCAACAAAATATAAATATGAGGATGATGACAATGATATAAGAATTCAATAAAACAAGTTTAAGAATTAATTTATTCAGGAACTAATAACGTCCAAATTGTCAACATGATATTTCTTTGTAGAGTAAAATTCAAGAATGCTCAGAAGAATATTTCCATAAAAAGATACTGGATGAAGCACAAATATCAAGGATATTCCACTAATTTCATGGAGTATAAAAGTTAAAACTTTAACCAACCGAGTATAATAAAGAATGGAATAACAAAAGAAATCACCATGCATGCGCAGATTGCATGGACAAAGTTATTCTAACGTAATAATAAATAACGGAACCAGTCAAAGCGTAATACACATAGGCGTGGATATTCCAATGAATAATAAAGACGGAACTGTGTACTACGTAAAAGCGCATGCATGTGATATTTCCAACGAATAATAATAAAGATTTTAACCAAGTCCGTAGTACAGAAACGCATGTACATGATGTTCCAAATGTAATAATAACGAATGGAATAACAATGAAATCACCAAGTATAGGGTGAGATCACAGATACAAAGTTATTCAAATGTAATAATAAAGAATGGAATAATGTAAGTTCTCTTCATGAATATAAAAAAAAATAATACCCTTTACCTTATAAAGAAGAGTACTCACTACCAGTAGGGGGGGATATACTTGAAGAAACTTGCACACGCTTCAAAGCTTTCTTAAACGCTAAAAAATACGCCAAGATAGAAGAATAATTCTCTACGCTTTCTCTGTAGTTTCAAAGAATTTGTAAGAAATAATGAAAGAATGAGCTTCAATTTATAGAAGAATGGATCAATAAGAACTAAATCCATGAACTATCCGGATCGATTTACTTTAAAACTAGACCGGTTCGATTGGTTTACAATAAAATATAATATATTCTATTTATAATCTAATAAAACGAATAACTTTTAAAAAGATTTTACTATGCAAAACACTATGCAGCACTTATACAAACACTATGCATAATAAAATATAATATATTCTAATTATTGTCTAATAAAACGAATAACTTTATAAAAGTATTACGCTTTTATATAAAAAAGATTTTACTATTAGCCTAATAAAACGAATAACTTTATAAAAGTATTCTGCTTTATATAAAAAGCTTTTCATTTTATTACATTAATAATACTAATAAAACAAAACTTCATCATCATTATTATTATTCACACTATTAATCAACCAAGTCGCTCCTGGAAGAGGGGCTTTCAATAAGGATTTCTCCCTTTTGGCGCAAATTAGGTGACCAAACCTCTCCTTGGCGTAACTTCTAGACATCGTTAATATTGTAAATAATAATATTAATAACTTCGTCATCTCAATTATAAAATATCAACAATAATTGAATCAATTAACGTGAGATACTATGCAACAATTCTTCAAGCAATAATTGAACAAAATTGAGTGACTTCTCACGTAAGCATCAATAATCAATGCAGGTGTATTTCTTATGCAACCACGCCGTATTTACGTAGTTTTAACATCGGGTGTTTGAAATTAACAGTAAAACTTCTGCCGTTATTTTCATAAAAATATTTTTTGTTTTTTTCAATCAATCCGACATAATTACATTATGGGTCCACCAATGATTGTCTTGCCATATTTAATATTCCCCACCAATCGAATATTATAAACAACTTGCATACTTTGCAAAATTTCTAAATATTACCCACAACTATAACATTATATCAAATTCATTCCATAATATTTAAAAATAATAATTATAGAAAATTCATCTTTATTCATAAAAGTTGGGGTCTTACATAGGGACTGATTAATAGCAAACGTTGTAAAAAAGAATTTAGCCTTACAACACATCGCGACCCTCCATTTGTAAGACCCCGAATTTTATGAAATAAAAGTATTCAATTTTTCTATATAATTATTATTCAGTAAATGGTTAAATTGATAAAAGTTTAAAGTTAAGGGTGATATATGTAAAATTTTCAAAATACGCAAGTGGTTATAAAATACTCATTGTTGTTTGGGAGAATATTCGTTGGTCGTGGAATATTCTTCATTGTCGGAATATTCGTATGACGGCAGTAAATGACCATTGTGGATCCCATAACGAATAACCGTCTTGATGAATAAAATGACAAATTTGAGTTTTTATAAGTAACAGGCGTGAATTACCGTTAATACCGTTGAATACTGAGTGGTTAAAATACTGAATACGCGTGGTTGCATAAAGAAACACACCATGATTGCATATGATTTTTGAATTATTGATTCTTACGTATGAAAGCACTACTCAATAATTGTTACAGTAATTATTGTTCAATATTTTATTTTATTGGTTCAATAATTACTGCGTTGATATTTTATATTATTGTTGTTTCAATAATTTTCATTGCACAGTATTTTTCATCAATAATTCATATTATTTTAATAATATTATTAGATAGCATTATTGGCAATGTCTAGAAAGTTCTGTCAATGAGAGGTTTGGTCACCTAATTGCGCGCCAGTAAGGAGAAATCCTTATCGGAAAGCCCCCCTTTCCTGGGAATGGTCTGGTTGTCATTATTGTGATTCTGTAATATTATTTATGAATAATTAATTATTAATTTATATAATAAAAAAATATTTATTTTATGTGGATATAAATGATGGTTATATTTTACGTGGTTGTAAATGAAAGAATTAAAGCTGAGGTGTTTTATTAGTATTTTGTCAGAATGGATGTATTAAAAATCATCCGTATGTGAATTTCGGACATTTTTTATTTGGAATTTGGAAAAACTTTCTTTTGCAAAGTTGTAGAGAATTTGATTTCCTATGGAATGGACATATAATTCATATTTTTCTGATAAAAGGGCTATTTATTATGAATTATTAAAGTTTCTGATTATTGTTTAAATAATAAAATATTTTGGAAAATTCTAGAATTGGTGGGCCCCACTTTTGGTTGGTGAGAAATATGCTCAAATTTTATTTCAAATGTGGTGGGTGGCAATAGTAGCAGGTAAAGTCATCAGGTAGCAGGTCAAGTTTGTTTCGGCGTGCTAACATTTTCCTATAAATAGAGGGCTAAGTTAGAATTGAAAATCACACCAGAAACATAAGCTTTCTCTCTCTCTCTCTCTCTCTATTATCGAGCGTATTTTGATACTTTGAGAGTTGTTAATGAGTGCAAGTTTCCTTCAGCATCATATCCGATATTTCAGTCAGAAGTACTGTTCTTTTGAGGTAGGGGATTTTAAGGGTTATTATGTTTTTCAGTTTCGTAATTTTTCAGACCCTCAAAAATTTTTGAAAAATTTGAAATGATAACTTGATGAGTTTTCTTGATTGTGTCTAAAAATGGTGATTTTTGGATGTATAGATTAAGAGTTATGAATTTTATGAGAAAAGACTATTTTAAAAGTAAACCCTTATAACTCCTTGTGGTTAACTCCAAAATTGATAAAATTTTTATTGGGAGTACATCTATATAATATCAGTATACTCTGTAAATTTTGGAATTTTTGGACGAAGGTATAATTTATGATAAATGTCTAAACATTCGACAGTTTTGGCCATATGAAAAATAGTAAATGAATTTTAAAAATTCCGGAAAAAATATATGTTCAATATAGGACTATATTCTGCTAAATTCCAGAAAAGAAAATTTGTTTGTACTGATTTGGTATTTTTTATGAAAATGGACTAGTTATGAGTAAATGAATTAAATATGTTATGTGAAGTAAAAAAATTGGAAAATAGGATTTTATGGCTTGAGAATCCTATATAAGGTATATGCAGATTTTTGATGAGGCTTTTGGTTATTGGTGATGAAATTTTATGAGTTTGGCATTTTAGGATGATTAAATGCATTAATTAGTAAAGTATAAATAATTAAAATAAATTATTTATAAGTTTAAGAAATGATTAAAATATTGTGGTAATATTAATAATATTATATTATGAGATTATTAAGTGATTTATAATATTTGGATTAAGGTGTTATGAAATTATTGATTTATGAATCTTACTCTTAAAATTAAATGCAGTTGTTGATCATATTGTTTTTATTATCATATATAACATTTTTATAATCTCTGTGATGCCCCCAAAATAGGTCCATTCCATCCAACCCATTGTGAGTCGCTAAATACATGGTACGTAAAAAACAACTACAACTTTGTTACAACAATTGTCGTGCAAAAATACACAACAACACATATCTTTGTGAGTTTGATACAAATATATATCAATCGTGACTCATGTCCCAACCGTGGACAACACCTCATAATGATACCTTACATAAAGGTATAGTCGAAAACTGCTTTTAGAAATTAGAATCTTTGGGAAGTGCTCAAGAAAACCTTCGTATACGGGAGGCCATGCGGCCTAAGGTTATTATAGATATCATATGCCCACGTAATTATCCTTGGTTGATCTAATAGACCCCCAAAGAAAAACGAGAAGATTACTATCATATTCTTTCCAATGGCGTAGTCTTCTCTTGACATATCATTATCTCCACTGCCTCTAATTGAGGGTTATATTTCAAATAGACTCCAAGATCATATAGATAGTCTTTGGTAGATATACTCAAAGAAGTGGATGAAAGACAACCCCGTCTTTATGATGACACGAGGTCAGTATGTCATTAGAAATCTTGTATGATAGTGGCAAAACACCTTCCAAGTTAAATTCACCTCACCTTCAACATCTATAGACCACCGCTTCTATTCCTTTGTTATTCCCCGCCGACCTAGTTACACTTTTATTACTCCGAAAGGAATTGTGAAGCAAAAGGTGAGCACAACTAGCTTCAAGAAAGAATATCATGACTAAAGATAAATAAATTATCAATATCCTTCAACAAGAATAAATCGTAGATTTAGAAATATATGGTAGATGATAAAACTTTTCAACCATAGTTGCAAGTGAACGAGCGCAATCCATTAGAAGAGTCAAATAGACCATAAAGTCCATTATCTTCTTCATGTTAAAAGTCCACCAACAATATTTTATCCCCGTAACATCAATCAACAATTCCTTTCCACAATCATATTTAATAACTCATAATCATAATTGTGAATCTAAATTTCTCTTCTCATCCAAAACGAAGATAATTTTATCACCGCCTTTACCCGAAACATCAAAGATCATGGTTATACCAAATCACATTCATATTCATAATCATACTAATAAATCCATCTTTGCACCACGGGCCAAAGACATTCATTAACATGTCATCTTTGCACTACGGGCCAAAGATATTCAATAACAGTCATCTTTAAGCGCTTACGGGCCAAAGATATTCACTAATAATTCATCTTTGCACTCACAGCCAAAGATATTCCTCAATGATTCATATTTGCACTACAGCCAAATATATTCATCAACAGCTTCATATTTGCACTACAGTCAAATATATTAATATCTCAAATAAATACATAATCATTTCGTAATTTATATAAACCATAATTATAACCATATATGTTGATCAATTCACCTTGCACTTAAGCTAAAGATATTCAATTATAAATTCAATGGTCACGATCGTATTCGACCAACAATTCAACTTTGCACCATCGGCCAAAGAAAACATATAGTCACGATCATACCAATAATCTACCCATCTTTACACTCAAGTCAAAGAGAAATATCATCATTAGGGTTATAAGAATGTTATATATGATAATAAAAATAATATAATCAACATATAGATTTAATCTCAAGAGTAAGATTCATAAATCAATGATCTCATAACACCTTAATTAAAATGTTATAAACCACTTAATAATCTCATAATCTAATATTATTAATACTACCATAATATTTTAATCATTTCTTAAACTTATAAACAATTTATTTTAATTGTTTACACTTTACTAATAAATGCATTTAATCATCCTAAAATGCCAAACTCATAAAATTTCATCACCAATAACCAAAACCCTCATCAAAAATCTGCATATACCTTATATATGATTCTCAAGCCATAAAATCATATTTTCCAATTTTCTTACTTCACAAAACATATTTAATTCATTTACTCATAACTAGAACATTTTCATGAAAAATATCAAATCAGTTCCAAAAATATTTCTTTTCTGGGATTTAGCATAATATAGTCCCATATTGAACATATATTTTTCTCGTAATTTTAAAATTCATTTACTATTTTTCATATGGCCAAAACTCGCGAATATTTAGACATTTATCATAAATTGTAATTTTGTCCAAAAATTCTGAAAATTACACGGTATACTTTTGTTATATACATGTACTCCCAATAAAAAATTTCATCAATTTTGGAATTAACCACAAGGAGTTATAAGCGCTTACTTTTAAAATAGTCTTTTCTCATAAAATCCATAATTATTAATCTATATATCCAAAATCGCCATTTTTGGACACAATCAACAAAACTCATCAAATTAGTATTTCAAATTTTCCAAAATTTTGAAGGTTCAAAATTTCAAATTGAAAAACATAATAACCCTTACATACTAACGACAATATCCCTTTACCTCAAAAGAAAGCAAGATTTCCGACCGAATAACGTTGAACGAACTTGCACCGTATAAAGAACACTCAACATATCAAAATACTCACAAGAATACACTCGATAATATAGAGAAAACTTCAGCTTTAAAGTGTGATTTTCAATTCTAACTTAAGACCTATTTATAGAAATTGCTTAGAACACCAAAAGCGAGTAAAATTTAATATAATAATAATATATATATATATATAATTTTCCTTAGCCCACCTTGACCATCTGAATTCAAATCTAACATGTGCAAGTGGGTCCCACAACAATGATAAAAACGTTTTTCTTTAAAAAGATTTAAAACTTCAAAAATCAATTATTTCGAACTTCAATAATTCATAATAAATAGCCCTTTTATCGTAAAAAATTGAATCTCGCTTTTTTTTTATAGGAAATTCAATTCTCTACAACTTTACGTAAGAAAGTTTTTCCAAATTCCAAATGAAATTGACCAAATCCATAAAAACTAGCAATTTTACAAAAGTTATAATCGATTTCAAATAAAATTTGTGTACACCATCATGTTTAACATGTGTTAAACATTTTTATAACACACAAAACATGTGTTTAACATTTAATGCAACAAAACTACTATTCCTCCTCATTTATTCATATATCACACATTCATTATAAAAATATCACCATTATTATATTATCAGAATATAATAATATATTTTATCGTAAAAGATAAAATATCAATTTTCAACAATTGTCAAATAAAAAAATTTCTCCATCTATAACCACATAAAATGAATATTTTCCTTATCAATAATTAATTATTCACAAATAATATTAATCATCGATCCGATAATGAGAAATATCAAAGTGTGGTGACAATTATTAAAATAACAATAATATAAAATTTTAACGTAGCAATTATTGAATCAATAAAATAAAATATTGAATAAAGAATTATCGTAACAATTATTGAGTAATGCATTCTTACGTAAAAAATTATCATGCTTCATGAATAAAGACTCGTGAATAAGAATCAGGAATAATAGTGACTCGTGAATAAGAATCGTGAATAAGAAATTTCGTGAATAATAACTCGTGAATAAAGAACTCGTGAATAAGAACTCGTGAATAAGAACTCATGAATAAGAACTCATGAATAGTAATTATAAAAAATTAAATACTTTTATTTCATAAAATTCGGGGTTTTACAATCTCCCCTCCTTATGAAATTTCGTCTCCGAAATTTACGTACCTGGTATTTCAAAGAGTTGAGAATACCTTGCTTTTATTTCAGATTCCATCTTCACTGTCATCATTATTTTTCCATTGCTTATATCCTGTATTTCAGATATTATTCTAGAATACAGCTTCAAAACAAAAGTTAATTCAACAAATTAACATGTCACATAATATCCCGATAT
This sequence comes from Panax ginseng, assembly GCA_020205605.1. Lineage (NCBI taxonomy): Eukaryota > Viridiplantae > Streptophyta > Magnoliopsida > Apiales > Araliaceae > Panax > Panax ginseng. The sequence goes on along the minus strand of CM035139.1, from coordinate 3,173,974 downwards.
TATGACTGACCAACAAATAAGCTTAGGTAGTACACACTAGCGAAGGATTTACTCGTCTCTCCCCTCCTAGTTCTATTTCACGATCTCCGCCAAAGACCATATCCCTAAGCTCTGATACCAACTGTGACGCCCCCAAAATAGGTCCATTCCATCCAACCCATTGTGAGTCGCCAAATACATGGTACAGAAAACAACTACAACTTTATTACAACAATTGTCGTGCAAAATACAACAACACATATGCTGTGAGTTTGGATACAAATATATATCAACTGTGACTCATGTAGTGCAAAGATGAATTATTGATGAATATCTTTGGCCCGTAATGCAAAGATGAATTATTGATGAATATCTTTGGCCCGTAATGCAAAGATGACCTGTTGTTGAATATCTTTGGCCTGTAGTGCAAAGATGACCTGTTGTTTAATATCTTTGGCCTGTAGTGCAAAGATAAACTGTTAATGAATATCTTTAAATTTCAGTAGCGTGCAAAGATGAATTTATTAGTATGATTATGAATGCAGAACTGTGATTTGGTATAACCATGATCTTTGATGTTTCAGGTAAAGACATGTGATGAAAATTATCTTCGTCTTGAATGAGAAGGGGAATTTAGAACTACAATTATGATTATGAGTTATTCACATGAATGTGGACAGGAACTGTTGATTGATGTTACAGGGATAAAACATTGTTGGTGGACTTTTAACATGGAGAAGATAATAGACTTTATGGTCTATTTAACTCTTCTAATGGATTGCTCGTTCCACTGCAACTATGGTTGAAAAAGTTTTATCATCTACCATATGTTCTAAATCTCTGATTTATTACTGATGAAGGCTATTTATAATTTTATTATTTTTAGTCACGATATTCTTTACTGAGCTAGTTGTGCTCACCCTTTTGCTTCACAATTCCTTTCAAGTAATAAGAGTTAAAGGGTCGAGCCTTGATAATGAGGGAATAGAAACGGTGGTCTATAAATCGCTGAGGTTCTCCCTAAATAGTATAGAAATAATTTTATCGAGAACTTTAGATAAGTGTGTCGTATTGTATACGCTATTTGATATTTAATTTTGGTGAACCGAATAGGGTGAGGTGAACCCAACTTTGAAGGGTGTTTTGCCACAATTATACAAGATGTCTAATGACCTACGAGTTATCATAAAGACGTGGTTGGCACATCCACTTCTTTGAGTATATCTACGAAAGCACTACCTATATGATCTTGAGTTTGGTTGAAATATAATTTTCAATTGCAGGCATAAGTGGAGATAGTAATCTCCATCGGAAAGAAATATGATAAGAATCTTCTCATTTTTCTTTGGGGTCTATTAGTCAACCAAGGATAATTACGTAGGCATATGATATCTATCATAACCTGTACGATAGCCTCCCATATACTGAAGGTTTCTCGAAAGCACTTCCCAAATATTTTAATTTCTAAAACAGTTATTGACTATACCTTTATGTAAGGTATCACTGTGAGGTGTTGTCCACGGTTGGATTCGACTATTGAAAATTTTATGTAAGGTATCACTGTAAGGATTCGACTATTGAAAATCCCTTCGGGAGTTAGGAATCGAATTATTAGATCACAGTCTTGTTCTGTTTTAACTTTTTGTAGGGCCAAAATACTTCCTCCCGTTAATTTTTCAATCGTTTCCAAAAAAAAAGGGTGAATGTATATAGAGAGATACTACTATTACTTGAGAATGACAGGAAGAGAGAATCGATGAAGGAAGTCAATTTTTTGGGAGACTTGAAAACTAAAAAAAAAAATTGAATTTGACATCTGCACGGGAAACATTAGGCCATACTTAGCGTCCGCAGTATTAAACTGCGGACGAAAGACATTTACAAAGAGGTTATTTTGGTTATTTATCCTGCCTGCAATATTAAACTGCGAAATACTAAAAATTAAACTGCGAACGGGAGCTCTATTAAACCGTTCGATCTTAACTTATGTGTGTTGGAGTGATAATAACAAATATTTATTATAACACTATTTCGATTGTCTATAAGAGAACAAATTGTCTAGATATTACTAATATTTAATCCTTGTGTTACTATTAATAAATGATTGAGCGGCTTATTTCTCCTATGAACGATCAAAATGTATTTATTTAAATAGTGTCATAACAAATATATACAACAAATCAACTCAATATATATAAGAAATTGATATTTTTATATAAAAAAATGATATTTTTATATGATCTAATAACGGGTATAACTCCATAATTTAGGGTGTTTGATGATGAGTAGGATGACGGATGAAGTAATTAACAAACAAAAAAAGAAACCATTCTGGCTTTTTCTCTCTCTCTCTCTCTCTCTCTCTCAAGCCATCACTGACGTATATAAAATGAAATGTAGGGTCTCTGTCTTACACAAGTGACAACATTTATTCCGTCCACCAACCAAGACAGCCAGCACCACCATAACCATTTCACCACCATAGACTCACCGCATTAACAATATTAATAGGAAGCAAATAATAAATAAAGATTCGAAACATTAAAAATGGTTGGTGGAATTCAATGAGGTTGCAGCTGCATTTAAATTTTGTCAGTCAGTCTAAAATAATACTCCAAAGATTTCGACAAGACATCGGTGGTTGTTTTATTAGTAATAGTATTTTTTTTATCTAATTAACGTACGTACCTTGGATTTGAAAATGACTAAAAAGGTTTAGTGCCATTGTTTAATTACTATTAGTACTAAATAGTAGGAGTACTCAATTATTAGAAGTAAGTGTTAGGTAGTTAACATGCATGCAATTTGTTAGGTGCCAAGTGCCACTTCTTTTTGGCTTTAGACTTCATTTTCCCGTTGTAGTCCTTTCTGTTTCTCAAATTATCTTTGTCTTAAATTCCTTACAATTGACTAACCAAGGACAACAAACAAAAAGCTAGCTAACGTACAAATAAGAGTTAAGAGTACTCTTTAATTACCAAAATATATGTAATGGAACAACTACTGATCTTTTTCTATGTTATTACTCTTCTTTTTCATTTTTTGGTTTCTTTTAGGAGAATTATTTTTAAAACAAATTTAATCTTAGAAAACACACAGTCACTGACAAACCAAACAACATGCTAAAAAGATACTACTACTTTGATATATTACCATTCTTAAATCTGATTCTGTTATTACTAATTAATCATTTGTTGCCTTTTTAATCTGGATTGTAGGAGCCTCTTCTCTTGGGTCGTCATTGACAGGAGGCCAATTGTATGGCTGATACTATGGCCAAATTTGCTTGTGATGAGTTAGTTTCCTATGTTTTCTACTTTCTTATTTCCTCTTCCTTTTGTTATCAACAATATTCAAGACCATATTGTGGGAAAGACTATCCTAATTCCTATGTTGTGTATCAATTAACTAATTTTCTATGGACCCCATAGTTCTGGTTACTCACTACTCCCAAATCCCAATCCAAGCTCAATCCTCCTCTTAACATATGTTGTGCCCATTGAGTATTCATAAACTTGTGTTTTTTTTTTTATGAAAATAATATACATATTGGCAAATGTTGTATGTGATAAAATTGAATTGCGACTAATAAGATACATTTCATTCTTAATTCTTATCTTCCTCCTGTATCAACTTGACAAGAATTTTATTTTTTTTCATAATGTTATTATCAACTTATAGTAACAATACTTGCATAGAGTAGTAGTGTATCATAACGTACGCTGTGGGAGGGTCCCAGCTCGGCTCAGCCTAACTTTATTTGTTGTAGCATTACCTGGAGTTGGAGGATTGGATACCGTTCTCGCTATATATATATATATATATATATATATATATATATATATATATATATATATATATATATATAGTGGTATTTGCTTTGCAGAATCTTTTGCTCACACATTTAAAATCTTGTGGTCTGGACTCTGGAGTACGAAACTCTCTCTCTCTCTCTCTCCCATATGGCCATATATATCACTAAACCTCCTTTACCGAGTCCTAAACGTTCTTGGGGCTTATTGCAGCAAGTAAAAACCCGTGGCTACTCGGACAGTTTTACCATATATCAACAACATACTGACTCTCACTTTGCGCAACAGAGAGAGGTTCTACTGTTCTAGCCATGCCGATGCCGTCATCACATGATATCATTTTATACCAAATAAGCCCAGAGCCAGAGGTCCCCTATTGATATCACATGCCCTCTTACAACATGTGCGTATCAATTGATAATCAGAATTTGTAAATAGAATTTAGAAAGGAAGTAACCCCAGTCAATTACATTCACGACTATGTAGCACTAAATTTACACGTCCAACTCTTCACTTAGCCTCAAGATTGACCTTCATCACCTCAAATTACAAATTATATACAAATTACATTGAAAATAGAAGAGAGAGGCAGGATGCGGAAGGAAGGGTGCAGGGGCAGTGAAGGATAGAGAGAGAGTGAACACGATAAACAAGAATTTAACAACTTTTTTGTTGGAAACTTGTGACTCATAATATGGAAGCCATTGAAAAAAAGTTTAGCCTTGCTCGACGACTTAATCATCGTGGTTGACCAAGGTCGTCGCGGGCCCCCATGCAGACGCATATGTTCATTTATTAATGAGGGACATTATGGGTAATTGAGATAATGTGAAGTAGGGTTGGAATAGGATTAGTAGTTATAAATACTATCTATCAGAAAGTTTCTGGCATCTAAGGAATCATCAATAAACAACAAAGCCGCCTATGGAGTACCCAAATTGGGGAACCACGTAAATCTTTTGTGTTTTTCTTAATTCTCTATCGTTTGTGTGCGTGTGTGTGATCTTATATTATAACAAATTGGTATCAGAGCTCGGGTTTAACATGTGAAGAATGATGACATCAAATTCATCGGTGACAAAGTTTGATGTGATGAAGTTTGATGGGACTAGGAATTTTGGGCTATGTCAACAGAGGGTAAAGGATATGTTGGTGCAGCAGGGATTGGTGAAGGCGTTAAAGAAGAAAAACCGAGTCCATGATTTATCGATGACCGGATGAACTCCAAGCCGGGCGCAGCGAGTGAGTATAATTCGTTTGTGCTCGACGACGAGGTTATGTATCACGTGATCGAGATGAATCGCCATCGGTGTATGGAGTAAATTGAATCCGGTATATGTCAAAGTCAAAGACAAATAAAATGTTTCAAGCAAAAGTCGTTTTGGCTTAAAGATGGTTGAAGGTTCCAACTTATTCAACACATTCATACGCTCAATCAAATAATTAGTGACTTCTTTAAGGATTGAAGTGAAATTCAAGAAGAAGATCAAAGGCGTTGATGTATCGTGTTTCACCGCTCCATGGAGAATCTTGTGACGACCCTCTTATGGGGAAAAGAAACTCTGAAATTGGAAGAAGTCACATCTGCTTTACTGATGTTTAACCAGCGAAAGCAACAATCCGAGGGTGTTTCGGGTGAAGGGTTGATGGTAAAAGGTGGAGAGCAACGTGGCAGAAAATCGGATAGAGGAAAACTAGGAACGCATGGGAAATCTAAGTCGAAGGGCAGGACTCCTAAGCCTAAGGAGTACAAGTGTTTCAGATGTCGCGAGACAGGACACTTCAAAAAGGACTGTCCATACAAGAATAAGGGTGAAGGAACAGGGAAGCAATCAGAATCTACGAAATCGGCAAACGTTATGGAGGAATCATCGGATGATGGGGATATGTTGTCGGGCTTTACAAACACGACGTGATGACTCGTGTGATTTTGGATTCGCATGTTCGTTTCACACGACACCTAACAGGAGTGGTTTGACACCTATAAATCGTTGAACTGTGGGGCGCTTTTAATGGGTAACGATGCTTCGCGGCAACGTCATTGAATAAACACACAGTGAAGATAAGGATGTTCGATGGTGTTGTGAGAATCGTAGGTGAGGTGATACATATCCTGTGTTTAAGGAAGAATCTAATTTCATTAGAACCCCGGACTCTAAATGGTCCGTGAATTCAAAATCGGTGGTGGAGCCACCAGAGAGTGACGAAGGGTGCTCGGTAATAATGAAGGGTTCTAAGGTTAATGGAAACATCTATCGGATGATAGGGAGACATTGTAGTAGTGGAGTTCTTTGCTATACAACGGAGGATATTGATGATACTACGCTATGGCATATGCGGTTGAGGCATATGGGAGAACGTGGATGCCGGAATTATATAGAGAAATCATTAAAAGGGATAAAGTTGTGCAAGTTAGATTTTTGCAAGTTCTATGTCTTCATGCGAAACAAAGGTAAAAGTGCGCTTTAAGAAAGTGCGAAGAACAAAACGAATGAAAAACTTGACTATGTGCATTCTGATGTATGGGGGCCAGTGAGAGTAGCTTCAAAAGGAGGATCGCTATATTTCTTGACTTTCATCGACGACTTTTCGAGAAAGGTTTGGGTGTACTTCATGCGACACAAGTCTGAGGTCTTCGAAAAATTCAAGGTGTGGAAAGCTGAAGTGGAAAATCCAATAGGGAGAAAAATTAAGTTACCTCGTGTCGATAATGGGACCGAGTACAAGTCTGAGCCATTTGTGAAATTTTGTGAGAGCACGGATACAACGTCATCGGATCGTCTGGAAGACTCCACAATGAGAATGGGGTGGCGAAAGAATGAAACAGAACTATAGTAGAATGCACGGCGCATGAGGCTAAATGCGTGGCTTTCAAGGATTTCTTGTAAGCGTGGAGTATGGCGCTTTACATAATTAATGTGTCGCCGAAAAATCGCTTTGGGTAATAAAGTGGCACAAGAGGTGTGGACAGGCAAAGAAGTGGATTACTCGGGTATGAGGATTTTCGGATGTCCAGCCTACGTACACGTTCCGGGTGATGAGAGATCTAAGCTTGATGCCAAGTCCAAATAGTGTATTTTTCTTGGGTATAAGAAAGGTGTAAAGGGGTACAAGCTTTGGGATCCGAAAGCAAAGAAGGTAGTGATCAGTAGGGATGTGGTTTTTGACTAGGCTTCCATGGTTAAGACACAACAGGAAGGTCAGAAAACCGAGGCCGGTGGAGAAACCGACAAACAGCAGCAGGGAGTTCAAATTGCATTGGAGAATTACGACATTGGAAATACATCGCTAGTGGAACAAGAAAATCAGCAGCAGCAGGACGAAAGCATAGCCGCAAGGAGACCCAGACGCACTATCAAACCACCAGAGAGGTACAGTTTGATGATATGGTTGCATATATTTTATCTACTACTAGTGGGGATCCGTCTATGTTTCAGGAAGCTATTGGTAGTTCTGAAAGGGACAGTTGGATGGAGGCCATGGTGGAAGAGATGGAGTCATTGAAGAAAAATAAAACTTGGGAATTGTCAGAATTGCCTGAGAAAAAGAAATCAATTGGGTGCAAATGGGTGTACAAGAAAAATGAAGTTGTATCAGAAAAGAAAAAGGAATTATTTAAGGCTCGATTGGTAGCAAAGGGATACTCGCAGAGGAAGGGGATTGACTATGATGAGGTGTTTTCTCCGGTGGTGAGACATACCTCAATCAGGATTATTTTGGCATTGGTGGCTAGCTATGAACTGGAGTTAGAGCAGCTGGATGTGAAGACAGCCTTTCTTCATAGTGATTTGGAGGAAGTGATATTCATGGAGCAGCTTGAGGGGTTCAAGCAGCCGAAGACTGAGCACATGGTATGTAGGTTGAAGAAGTCACTGTATGGGCTGAAACAGTCTCCAAGACAATGGTACAAGAAGTTCGATTCCTTCATGATCCGGATTGGGTTCACTCGATATGAGTATGATTGTTGTGTTTATATGAAAAGCCTGGAGGATGGTTCCTATATTTTTCTGTTACTGTATGTGGATAACATGCTTATTGCTGCAAAGAGTATGATTGACGTAAACAGGTTGAAGAACTTGTTGGGAAAGGAGTTTGACATGAAGGACTTGGGTGCCGCTAGGAAAATACTTGGGATGGAGATTCGCAGGGATAGAGCAGCTGGAAAGCTGTGGTTGACACAAGAATTATGTGGAGAAAGTGTTGGAAAGGTTTAGTATGGCTAATGCTAAACAATTGTCAAGACTTCATCATGAAGTCACTTGTGTTATCTACAAAGACAAAGGTCCAAAATCTACCAAGAGATTCAGGATATGTCGAACGTGCCCTATGCGAGGGCAGTTGGTTGTTTGATGTATGCAATGGTGTGTACAAGACCTGATTTGGCACATGCAGTTAGTACAGTGAGCAAATACATGGCCAATCTAGGTAGAGAGCACTGGAAAGCTGTTAAGTGGGTGTTCATATATTTGAGAGGAACGACAAATCATGGGATTATGTTTGCAAAGCAAGAGGCTCAGATATCAATTGTAGGGTATGTGGATGCGGATTATGCTGGAAGGTTGGATGATTTGAGATCTACAACAGGTTATGTGTTTACACTTGCAGGTGGACCGATATGTTGGAGATCTATGGTTCAATCTTTAGTAGCTCTATCTACTACTGAATCTGAGTACATGACATTGGCTGAGGCTGGCAAGGAAGCATTGTGACTGAAGGATTTTGTGAATGAGCTGGGCATAAATCAAGGTGGAGTACAGCTGTATTGTGATAGTTAGAGCGTCATTTACTTGGCAAAGCATCAAGTGTATCACGCAAGGACCAAGCATATTAGCGTAAGATTTCACAAGGTGAGGGAGCTTATAGCTACTGGGAATGTGATATTGGAGAAGGTGCACACTTCTAAAAATGTAGCTGACATGTTGACAAAGACTGTGATCGCGGACAAGTTCAAACATTGCTTAGACTTGATCAATAATCTCCGAATGTTACTTTAGAGAATTCCCCCCAAGATCGAATTGGACAAGTGACTTATCTTCGAAATGAATGAGGTTATTCATCAAGATGGAGATTTGTTGAAAATTTATGACTCATAATATGAAAGCCGCTGAAAAAGGCTAGTGCGAAACGAAACAACGCATTAGCCCATCAAGGTTGACCCGAAGGTCGCGGGGGGTGCAGGAGGCGAAGCCCCCCGCGGTACGGTACATATTGTTTATTAATGAGGGACATTATAAGTAATTAAGACATAATGTGAAGTAGGATTAGAATAGGATTAATAGTTATAAATACTATCTATTATAAAGCCCTAGGCATCTAAGAAATCATCAATAAACAACAAAGCCGCCTGTGGAATACCCAAATTGAGGAACCACGTAAATCTCTTGTATTTTTCTTAATTCTCTATCGTTTGTGTGCGTGTGTGTGATCTCATATTATAACACTTTTACAGGTTCAAGAAATCAACATTCTGGTTCATGTATGTAATCACGTCAGCTGTTTGTCTTGACGGTCTATACCTCCTCTCCATTTTACCTTTGAATATTACCATATAATGCAGGTCCGCAGGAGCTTACAAATTGCTGACAAAAAATGATTACTAGTCTTGTACCTTACACAAACTGTTATACTTCTTCACAGTCCGGACACAAGTTTATGCATAAGGTACAGGCCAGCTGATCATTTATTTGGTCAACCGTCCCTAAGCCCCATTTTCTCTATTATAATTATATACCAACGTTCTCAAAATCAATAAAAACCCATCCACCAGTATGTTGTGTTCACATGTTCTAATCTGACTTGGAGCTGACCCTGCTGCCTTGCTCTAGAAACAGAAGCACAGACAAAATCTTATTGCAGCAGTAGCTCATCTTCCTTCTGCAATTCCTTGAGCTGCCTTTTCGCATAGATTGTAACTGCTACTGTGGTAGTCACCGTCAAACAAAAACCAAGAACATTGAAGATTATCTGGGGAGCTGTAAGGGTATGGTGATCATTTGACGCATCAGCCAAAGTTTTTATCAAGATACCTCTGAAACAATACAAAATTGATTAGCAAGACATTAAACACACCTACCAAAATCATCACTGTGACATCACTTTTTCTTCACACAATAAAAAGAAATGCTGAAAAATATCCAACATGAGGACAGGCAAGTGTGTGTGTCGACTGTTGGTTCTATATGTGAAACAGAAGTATCCATACCAAGTGTAGTCATCAACAGATACTCCTTTGAGAACTTTGGCTAAACTACTGCAAACAAAATGTCATATGTGACTTACCCACATAGACCCAAAACTACCAGATAGAAGATATATGCTATATGTTGCCACATGGAGTTCACACAAGCATGACAAATTCATAGACCTTCTAACAATTTGTTCCACTGAAACTCACCCATCGAACAATTCCCCCGCCCCCCCGGGGTTCTATTTGTGCCCCTCCTTCTCTAGAACATATAATTAATAAACTAATCGAGGTTAAGGAAGAATACAGTTAGTTGAGGTAGATGTTTGGTGAGCGTAAGGACTACTACATACAATGCCATAGAACTAATAAACTAATTGAGCTTACAAATGAATAAAATTAGTAGAGAAATGTTTGTCCAGTATAAGGACCACTACAATCAACACTTTAGGAAGGAAAAAGTAGGGGGGTGCGTGTGTGCACGTGTGCATATCCTAAACATGTTATATAAAGATACTTGGTACAAATTTATATATTTAATCAATGGAAAATTGGAAACTAATGCACAAATATAAAATTATATTCAAGTACGTTTATATAAATAATAAATTTAAAGGGTACCTTAAATATAAATTTATATATATATAAATGATTTCTTTGTTTATTTGAGAAGTTATAAAGCATTTCTCTTATCCACCACCTCTATCTATATATCATCCAAAACTGCCACTGCTTTCCAACTCTCTGGAATAGCACCATCTTCTCTCTACATAAAGACACAACAAAATGTGCCGAAACTACTACCCTCCACTACATTCTCTCTGTAGTCCCTACCTCGTATATATAATTTCCAGATGGAACTGCTTGAAAGCTTTTATGAACATGAAAGCTTTTAGGAACAACTGTGCAGTGACCTATGTAAAATATCGTGACGGCCATTATGGGATGGTTCCAGATGATGGAAAGGGACTTTCAACCTCCAAAGGTGGCTGTTGTGGTTGATTATACTGGATTGAGTCGATGGACTCGCTTAAACTGTATTGCAACTAGAGTTTTGTAGTTGGCGGAGATGTAAGATCAACCTTTTACAAATAATTGATATTTGAACTTTCTTTCTCAAATTGAATCAAATAGGTATTTTTTGTATTAAATTTAGTATCCTATAGAAGTATTTTTTTTTGTGTGTGATTCGAATAAAAGTTTAACAAATTTTTCTTCTGGTTGAATGGTGGGAGCAGACAGGCATTTTAACTGCTATGTTTAAAAGAGAATTACTTATACAAAATTATGTATGCCTACCAAAAAAGTGGCATCTCAATTGAGGTCATAGAAGTCTGTATACAATATAAAGGTTCTAAACATCCAAGATGACAAGTACTTATAGAGTTATAGAGAAATAAGTATGCCTAACAACTAACACTGGATATTTATCATAGAAAGGACTACATATATACACATACAAACACAAACAAGGAGAAACCTTACGTATAAATTGCAACAAAGATTTCTGGCACCATCCCAGCCAACGACCCCAACAAGTAAGTACCGTACTTAACGTTTGTTGCCACCGCACAGTAATTATAAACAACATATGGAAATGGAGAAATCCTGATCAATGTAACAGCTCGAAATTGATGGAACCAATTTCCTTCGCCAGCTAATCTTATGATGCGTGCTCTCTTGGGATATCTTTCCAACCACTCCTACATAAGAAAGAAGGGGGAAAAAAGAAAGAACAAAAAAAAGTGAGCAACTGAATATGCACAGAAGTAAAAGAGCCTTCATTTGCCTAACAAAATAGGGGATAGCAAGATACGCACTTGCATTTTATGATGGAAGAAGGCACCGATGAAAAATGGAAAAGATACACCAATAGCCACCGCGCCAATGATAATTAGAAATCCAAATCCATAACCAAAAGTCATCCCGGCCACCCACATGGAAGGGGTAGATGGTAAAAGTATAATAGGGAATAAAGCCACAGATGCAAAGACCAGAACTGCTAACACTGGTGTGCTGAATGTTTTTGTCTCCCAGTTTAATATAGGGATAATCTCCTGCACAAGAACACCATCCAATAGAAATCAGGTACAGAAAAATAAAGGGCACACATATCAGAAAGATTTGAACACTTTCCTACTCCACTTGCACGATCTGTTGATATGACTAAATATTAATAATATCTCAACTTAACGGAAACGGCACAGTAGGCCGTAGTAAAGACCACTTGCCATGTTCCTTGTTTAGAACATGTAAGCATTAAGATCAATATATTTAATTCCAACACTTCATCTTCTAAGTTGAATGGAATAGTGGACATAAAGTGAAAGAAATATATTCCAACTCCATCCCACAATGACAGTCCGTCTTCCCATTTTTGTACTCCCTCCTTTCCTTAATATAGGTCGTTTTACAAAAATGTTTTTGTTCCTAAATATAAAATTCTCAAGTAAGCATTAATTGTTTAATTTCCAATATTAAACCAAGTAATAAATATAACTTTGGTTCTCTCACTATTTTTTGCCCAATAAATAACATTCTCTTTTTCCAATACAAGGGCAGTATAGACAATTGATAGTATATTTAATGTTTTACAATTATTTCTTTAATACTTGTGCATAACTCTAAAACGACCTATATTAAGGAACGGATGGAGTATATTGCAAAAAAGAGTGAAATTTATAAAAAATCACAATTTTCCAAATTTACCCATCATGAAAAGTGCCCAGACCGAGCTTTTAAGTAAACATTCCTACTTTTATTTAAATTTAAATGGTATTAGAAGGTTAAAATGGAGATTTAAATCCTTCTTTAAAGGAATAATTTTTTATATGTGGACTCTCTTTAATAGACGGAGGAAGGACCCCTGGTTCTCCTTTCACCCCATAAATAACCAAACCCCCAGTTGGTGTGTAATCAAAAACCTTGAGCTTCTTTCTTGAGTAATTCTAGGAGGACATTTTTTTGTAGACATTCTAGCGACATTTTTTTTTTTTTTTTTTTTTTGTAGTACCTCTTAAAAAATATATAGTATTTATTTCAACTGAAATTTTTGTAAAAAATAGTATTTTAGGTGTAAATTAGATACATACAAGAAACAGAGTTATACAGACTGTACAAACCTTGTTTTTTGTATGTATCCAAATTATACTTAAAACACTGTTTTTTACAAAAATTTCAGTTGAAATAAATACTATACATTTTTTAAGAGATACTACAAAAAAAAAAAAAAAAAAAAAAAAAAAAAAAAATGTCGCTAGAATGTCCCCAAAAAAATGTCTCCCTAGAATTCCTGTTCTTTCTTTCACCCTCAACTATCAGATTGGGGTAAAACGTGTTAGTCTACATCTTCAATGGACAATCATAATTAGCTCAAACATTCAAGAAGACAACTTTTCATCCGTTTAACTTAATTTCACCAATTCAAATTTGAAATGCAGAACCACCAAACAACCAATGATCCCAAATTAAATGGATAAAACACAGAGATGATGAAACCGACATAAAAACAGAGGCAATTTATCAAACTGTAGAAATTATCCAATCAAATGCAGCCTAAACTTACATGCATAAACACAATTAATATACAAAATTGTACCTTATCCATGAAGAAAGGGCCAATCCACTTAAAGAAAACAGCGGCCAAAACCCCTAAAAACGTGAGCAAAAGAATGAGCTTAGCCCACCACCAAAGTGACCACCATCTGCTACAAGTAATTGTTGTAGAACATGAAGCCCCCGCCCCATTATCATCAAAACCAATCCCATTCCCCGCCTCCGTTTCTTTCAGAATTACATAATCGCCCTTCGGGTCCTCAATCCTCAGCTTCAGCTGCGGCACTCTCACATCTTCGTCGTCGGCGTCCAAATCATACGTCATCACCACCGGATCAATAACCAAATCGTTCAAAACCCAAAAACCCCGAAATTCAAAATAACCGTTAGGGTTCTTATCTCCTCTCTCTCTCTCTCTCCAAGACGAAATTAAACCCTAACGAATGCTTGGTGAAAGAGAAGAGAACCAGAGAGATGATTAAAGAATAAACTTTATGGAGTACTATTAAAGAAGAACAACTGAACAATAATGGTAGAGGAAGTCCAATAATATTGTAACGCTGTCGTATTTTCCTTCATGGAGATTTAGTGACACGTGGGGTTTGGAAGGACAGCTGGTAGATTAAAAGCTGACGTGTCAGACCCGTCGTTTTTTGTCCGGACTCAGACTCATCGCCTTCTTATTTTCTGTTTTTTTTCCCGCAAGTCGCAATACAGCGTCACCGTCACGGACGGTATAACGTTGTACTATTAAATGAGTGATGTTATACTAGATGACAATAATAATGTATGTGAATATATAAGGTTTTTCATATGTTATTATTTTATTTTATTACTTAAAATTTTATATTAATTATAATTTCCATTTAACAAAAATTTAACTGACATATGGATATATAAATCATTTTCTTATATTGAATAAAAAGAGAACAATATGAAATAGTTACTATGATATTGTTCTTATTTTCCATGTGGCACTAACATTCTAATTTAGTTAGAATTCAAATTTTAACTCGAGTTCTTAAATTAAATGTTCTAACTTTACTATTGTATTGTCTCAAAAATAAAATTTCAATTTTTTATTCTCAAATTATTTTTATAATATATGCTGTTAACGCCAAGATTTGCTGTCACGTCCCAATCACGTAAAGACGTCCCGATCCTCAGACAAGAAACACGATAAACACTAAAAGCTTGTGACTACCGGGGCCAGTCGGGGATAAATTTCAAAGTGAGAGTCAAGACAGCTGCTAGTTACAAGAGTTAACAATGGAGGATAAAATGTCTAGTGTTAGAGATTAGAATTGTGTCAGTGTATATGTACCTTTTCTTGAGATTTCCTTCCTATGATATAATACAAGACTCGGTTTAACAGTGCCAATCACCCTCCCGACCCTACCCACTCGCAGTAGCTTTCCGTTAATCCCATCCCTCTCATCAACCATTGATCGATCGTCTAATCCTCATTAATGCCATGTAAGATATCAATCACCATATCTTTGTCATCATCACCGGCCAAAGATGTAGATATTTAAATATCCGATGGGTTTGCTTCAATAATTCAAATTTCAAGATTTTATAAGACCCAATCAAGATAATCCAATGAATTAGTCTAATAACAAGGTCCAATAATAATGACCCAAGAGAATAACCAAATAAGTAGTAGCCCAACCAAATTCACCCACTATGTAAAATATCACGACCCAACATTGCTTCCTCCTTTTTTTATTAAACAGATGTTTAATGAAAGAGTATAAATAAGATTGGGAAAGAGTATAAATGGCATCGGTCCAAGGCAAAAGGATTTATAATAAAGTCAATAAAGGCCCAAAATATAGCTTTTATCAAGCCCATCCGATGAACATCAAATAACAACATAAATTAAGATTAAGTCCATTTAAAGAGCCCGCCCAAATTAGAACATACAACAACAATATTTCACCGCCTCCCTAAACAATTCGGACCTTCGCCACAAAAAACCATCCTAATCAATCCAGTTCGAAGTCACATGCGACACCGATTATCATCGGTTCGGCAATAATTCCATCATGGAACCGATGGGTGAAGGAGTGAAATACCGTACTAAATGAAGTTGGTATTTGACCATCAATTTAAATCGATTGATTAATATTGACCATCTGCAAGAACGCTATCTTCGTGTACCTCCGCCTCAAATACAAAGAAGTTCAAGAGATATCTCAAGAGAATGCCAAGAAATACCGCCCGAAGGAGAAAGCCATTCTCAAGTCTCGTGGTTGGCAAAAGAAAGAAGCAACCTTGACATTGTTCTTCTCAACAATGAATGACTTCAGAAGGATCTCGACAAGGTTAAAAAAGAGTTGGAGACGATCAAGGCGATACATCGGGTCATCACAGATATAAATGTCGACCTGCTTCCGAAGAATAAAATTTTGACGAAGAAGAATGAAGATCTGGCCGAGTCTAATCGAGCTGGCGAAGCAAAATAACAATATCCACGCTAAAGAGGCAAGATATATAAGACTTCGTCAAAAGCTCAAGAGAACTCCGATAACTTCGGCCTTAGAACTTGGATCCGCCATCGATCAAGATATTTGTAAGGAGATCCAAGCAGTAATCTGTAAAAATCACGAGAAATGAACGATGAGATCGTCCCATATATATGCCAAATGATATGAAATCACAAGTAAAGGCAAGAAAAAGCTCGGGCCAAGGTAGATCCATCTCTTCTAGACTCTTTAGATGGTGACGATGACAAGGAAGAAGCACAAGATGACCTCTCTTTATCTTTAGTCGTAGAACTTTCTCGTAAAAATTTAACTTGTTGTGAATAGCTTAATATTAAAATATCAACTTCATGCCTTATTACTTCGAAAGTGAACATTTTTGTCAATAATTGATCATCAATCAACTTAAAATCGCGTGTAAGTGCTCTTATCTTAAAAACCGTTAATCAATAATCAAGCAAATTATATAACAATTAAGAACAATGATAATATAATCCAACTCAACACTTGAACAAAATAAAGTAATGCATACTTATCGTTATCAAGTGTGAGACGAGATCAGTCAATAGGGTGAATTCGGCTGATCCTCCATGCACCATCAAGATCTTGTTTACCACTCGGGGTAGAAAAAGTATATAAGGACATTTGTTTACCACTCGGGGTAGAACAATTTTATAAGGGCCATGGAATTTGTCTACCACACGGTAACAAATTCATAAGGACACTTCTCGACAATAAAATTCGCCATCGAATGGTCGTGAAGTCCCACCATACCTCCTTACTTGATTGTCTTTTGTTTACCACTGCAGAAATCAAAATTAAAAAGGACCATGAAATTTGTCTACCACACAGGGTATAACAAAACCATAAGGACACTCCTACCGAAGAGGCTACCATCGAATGGTCAGCGAGTCCACCTCGTCCTCCTTACTTCAGTGCCCATTGATTTACCACCCTTGGTAAAAACAATATCAAAAGGACCATAGGATTTGTCTACCACACGGGGTAACAAATAAATAGACTGCCATCGAATGGCCAGGGAGTCCGACCATAACTCCTTACACCATTGTGAATTTAGGACCAAATAGAGAGAAGATCGATATAAATTGTAGATGAGCTACCAAAGTCTTTCTGTGCTGAATCCCCAGTTCTTTCAAGAATATCCCTGTTGAAGTACTTTGTAGGCCAATAGTTTCGCAGCTAAATGATTGCCACAAATGTCTTCGTGAACCTCTCAAAGAGCATAATCAGCAAAGGTGTTCACTTCGGTAATAGCCAATTTTGACAAGGCATTAGTAATGGAGTCATCATTGTGATTGACTACTCTGAATCTGAACCTAATAAATTTGTTGCACCGATTATCCGAAAAGAATATCCTCGCTTCGCCAAGTACCGTGAATCGGTTGTGTTTGGACTCTTTAGCTTCTCACTACCTATCTTCAAAGTTATTTCATCATCCCGGCGGATACGGCTTACATAAAGAAAACCGGTGTCATTCATTTCAACTTATCGCACCAAAACTGCTCCCACTGCCAACGAACTAGCTTCCAGATACAAATAATATAGCTCAGCAGGAACGAGCTTCACCAACAAAGGCATCGAAGAAAGATAGGTCGTTTATTCCTCGAAGGCGCGTCTTCACGTTCTCAAGTCCACTTTGGAACGTCTTAGTATTCTTCTTTCTTTTTCCACGTGCCAAAAGATTGGCAAATATCTTTCGCCGATTTGGACATAAACCTTCTCAAAGTCTCTTTTGAATAGTCTTGTCTTTTCCATTAGAACCTGCAGCTTTAGACGGGCATCTCCGAAGACAAGTATCCACAGGGCGGTGTGCCCTCAGTGGATTCTCGTGAGTCGCGCTTCGGGTCTCGCTTTCACCATAATCCGAAGACCAATAGATTTTAATACCCTTCTTCACCAATCAGAAGATGGTTGTTGGGTCTTCATCTACTCGCTTCACCATAATCCCAAAGACCAATAGTATAATACCCTTCTTCGATCAATCAGAAAAATGGCTGTTGGGTCTTCATCTACTCTGCTTTGACCATAATCCCGAAGACCAATAGGGCGGAATACCCTCTTCGGTCAATCAGGAAAATGGTCATTGGTCTTCATCTACTCTACTTCGACCATAATCCCGAAGACCAATAGGGCGGAGTACCCTTCTTCGATCAATCAGGAAAATGGCTGTTGGGTCTTCATCTACTCTGCTTCGACCATAATCCCGAAGACCAATAGGGCGGAATACCCTCTTCGGTCAATCAGAAAAATGGCTGTTGGGTCTTCATCTACTCTGCTTCGACCATAATCCCGAAGACCAATAGGACGGAGTACCCTTCTTCGATCAATTGGGTCTTCATCTACTCTGCTTCGACCATAATCCCGAAGACCAATAGGGCGGAATACCCTCTTCGGTCAATCAGGAAAATGGTTGTTGGGTCTTCATCTATTCTGCTTCGACCATAATCCCGAAGACCAATAGGGCGGAGTACCCTCTTCGGTCAATCAAGAAAATGGCTGTTGGGTCTGCTTCGATCCCGAGGACGGCCTCGAGACATGTCTTTAAAGTGTAGACTTCTTTCTAACTTGATCGGTATGTCAGTCTGACCACTTCGGTATAGGATTCTAAGCGGATGCCTTACCCTTTCTCCGACCATGGTCGTCTTCTTCTCAAAGAAAAATCAATCTTCTTCTAGACCACCTTGGGCTCTCGAACGAGAATCCTCGAAACCTTTCGGAAGCGATACATCGCATGAAAGACTCTTTGAAAGACCCAATTAATCCTCGACAGATACTCATCAGGTAGACGCGAAGTCATAGCCATCAACTATCCTTTAAAGTAATCGTTTCTACTCTTCTTCACCATGGATTCCGACGTAGAGCAGCTACAATTTGTGATTGAAAACTTCAAGAACACTAGAACACAGCCCTCCTTCTAGCGCCAATGTTAACGCCAAGATCTGCTGCCACGTCCCAATCACGTAAGACGTCCTGATCCTGCACAGTAAACACGATAAACACTAAAAGCTTGACGGCCAGACTAGTTGGGGGATAATCGGCGTGAAAGTCGAAGAAGAAGTTATGAGGGTTAACAATGGAGGATAAAATGTCTAGTGTTAGAGAGATTAGAATTGTGTGTTGTGTGTATATATACCTTTTCTTGGAGATTTCCTTCCTATGATATAATACAAGACTTCTTTCTTGTACTTGATCGACCCTCCGACCCTACCCATCGCAGTAGCTTTCCATTAATCCCATCCCTCTCATCCCTCCACCGAATCGATCGTCCAATCCTCATTAATGCCGTAGAAGATATCAATCGACCATATCTTTGTCATCATCACTGGTCAAAGATGTAAATATTTAAATATCTGATGGGTCGGTTCAATAATTCAGCCCAAGACTTTGTAAGACCCAATCAAGATAATCCAATGAATTAGTCTAATAATAAGGCCTAATAATAATGACCCAAGAGAATAACCAAATAAGTAGGCCCAACCAGTCCGGCCCACTATGTAAAATATCATGACCCAACATATACTACTTTTTTTAATTTTATCCTTGATTTACTTTTATTAACTTTTCATCTTAATAACAAATAAGTCAGAAGGTTAAATAAAATGATTTACTTTTGTTGACTTTTCATTTTAATATTCCATCCGTCTCGTAATAGAATTATTTATTATTATTTTAGATAGTCTCATATTAAATGTTTATTTTCTTTTAATAACTAAACTTTTATACAATTTTCTCTATTATATCCTTAGCATTAAATATCTTATTTTTTTTATTCTAATTCTCTCCATATTCAATAAATTTATTTTGTTTTATTCCATATGCATGCAAAAGCTATAGTTTTATAGTATATATATATATATATATATATATATATATATATATATATATATTGTGAGACCCTCTAATTTTATGAAATAAAAGTATTCAATTTTTTTATTTTAGTAAATGGTTAAATTGATAAAAGGTTAAAGTTAAGTGTGATATGTGAAATTTTTTCAAAGTATACAAGTTGTCATAAAATACTCGGTTACTATTCACTCTAGTATTATTCACTCGGGTATTTGGGACACTTTTTGTGTCGGAGTACTATTCACGAGTTACTATTTACGGGATACTATTCACCCGAAAAATATATTTCTTTTCGGTCCAAATCATTTTGGGTACAATATTATTCTATGAAGAGATGTCTACTAATTTTTTTCGTATCAGTTGGTTGAAATTATAATAGTAAAATCTTTTTATATAAAAATGTATTACTTTTATAAAGTTATTCTATAAATAGAATATATTATATTTTATTATGCATAGTATTTTTTAATGTAGTAAAATATTTTTATATAAAATAGAATACTTTTATAAAGTTATTCTATAAATAGAATATATTATATTTTATTATGTAGTAATGATCAAAGATAGTGTTTTGCATAGTAATTTTTTATTATATAAAAGTAATACTTTTATAAAGTTATTCGTTTTATTATATTATAAATAGAATATATTATATTTTATTTAAAAAATTTTGCTTTAAATGTGGACCGTCCGATTAAAAGTAAATCAATCTGAGCGTTAATAAATTAGTTACTATGTATCCATTCTTCTATAAATAAAGCTCATTCCTTCATTATTTCTTACAATTCAATTCTTTGAAACTCTAGAGAGAAAACTATAGAGAGAGTTCTTCTTTTTTGTAATCTCGGCGTATTTTTTTAGAGTTTAAGAAAGCGTTGAGCGTAGAAGATAGTGCAAGTTTTCTTCAAGTATATTCCCACCCTACCGGTCGGAATACTCTTCTTTCAAAGGTAAGGGATATTATTTGTTGTACCGATAAAGGGTATTATTTTTTTTCATATTCATGAAGAGAATTTCTGTTATTCCATTCTTTATTATTCTGTTGGAATAACCTGTATACGCGGTCTACCCTATACTTGGTGAAATTCTTCTATTATTCCATTCTTTATTATTCTGTTAGAATATCTTGTCTATGCGTTTTTACGTGGACCGGTTAAAATCTTTTGCTATTACATTGGAATATCCTCGTACATGCGTTTATCTGGGACCTAGTTCCGTTATTTATTATTCTGTTGGAATATCCTCAGCCGGTCGTATTACGCTCGACCGATTCCATTAATTATTATTACATTGGAATAACTTTGTTTATGCGGCCTATCGCATGCATGGTGATTTCGTTGTTATTCCATTCTTTATTATTTTGTTGAATATCCCGCTTGCATGCGAATTTCGCTTTGACACGGTTCCTTTCTTCATTATTCGCCGTAATATTCTGTGCATGCGTTTCTGCGGACCGGTTCCATTATTTATTATTCCGCATTTATTATTCTCGCCGAAATATCCTCGCCGGTGCGTGTATTACGCTTGACTGGTTCCATTATTTATTATTATTCGCTGGAATAACTCATGCATGCGGATTACGCACGCATGATGAAATTTTTACATTATTCCATTCTTTATTATTATGTTGGAATAACATGTCTACATGTAATCTTTATACGTGGTGAAATTTTTTAATATTTCATTCTTTATTATTCGTTTAATATCATGTATCGTGCGATTACGCATGACCGGTTCTATTATTTATTATTCTCGTTGGAATAACTTATCCGTGTATGATTACGCACGCACGGTGAAATTCTTCCATTATTATTACATTCTTTATTATTATGTTGGAATAACTCGCTTTATGCGAAGCAATCTTTGCATCATGGTGAAATTCTTTTATTATTTCATTCTTTATTATTATGTTGGAATAACTTTATCCTATGCTAAGTCTCTGCATATATGGTGAAATTCTTTTATTATTCCATTCTTTATTGTTGGTTATTAATTTTACAGTTGTATGTCTTTGGCTCAGTAGCAAAAGATGATATGTTGTTGAATATCTTTGATCCAGTAGTGCAAAGATGATCTCATTATTTGATAGCTTTGACCCGTAGTGCGAAGATGGGCGGTGTATGACATGGTCATGACCACTAGTGATACTTAACGAATATCCTTGCCGTAGTGCATGGATAATTCAATGATGTGATTAGCGGGATCATGACCATTAGTTAACAGTTGAATGTCTTTGCTGTGTAGTGCAATCGACGAGCAGATTGATTGGTATGATCATGACCATTATTTTTATAGTTGAATATCTTTGGCCCAGTAAGCAAAAGATAGACAAATCGATTAGTCTCGATCATTGTTATTACATTTGAATATCTTGACCTTTGGGGTAAGGATATTGAGTAAACGTTCTATTAAGCCTTTATGGCAAGAAGGAACTGTTAATTCACATTATTATAAATATGAATTGTGAATTTAACTAACATCTTTGGTGGTTCAGGTGAAGACAAGTGTTGAAAGTTCTATTTGTCTTAAGTATAACAAAGAACTGTTAATGAGTATTACAGGAATAAAATATCAACGATGGACTTTTAATTTAGATGAGATAGTAGACATTATGTTCTATTTGACTCTTCTAATGGATTGTTGATTCCGCTGCAATTATGGTTGAAAACTTTTATTATCTACCATATGTTATAAATCTCTGATTTATTCTGATAAAAGCTGTTGATAAATTAATTATCTTAGCCATGACATTCTTTACTGAGCTAATTGTGCTCACCCTTTTGCTTCACAATTCCTTTCAGGTAATAAGAGTGTAGCTGAGTCGAGCGGGGATAACAGGAAATTAGTGTGATGGTCCGAGACTGTCGAAGTTTCTCAATACATTATAAAACGGTATGACATGCAACAGATAATTGTATTGAGGACCTAAAATGTGTGTGTCGTATTTTATACGTCACTTAATAATTGATTTTGACGAACAACAATAGGGTGATGAGAACTCGACTTTGAAAGCGTCAAAAGTGCACCTCATTAGAATGAATATGATAGTAATCTTCTCGTTCTTCTTTGGGGTATTAAAATTTTTGCTGTTGTATTTTATATGGCATTATAATAATTTGAGTTTGGATACTGTCTACAAGACAATATTGTATTAAAACTCACAGCTTAACTATGGTCGTATTCTATACGACAGTTCAACAGTTATATACATGAAGTTTGTATTTGATTTTTATAGTGTGATATTTGACGACTCAGAATGGGTCGTGTATACCTATTTTAGGGGCGTCACATATATATTAAATGATTAATGACATACTATTATTAAAATTTTAAATTTAATTATGAATAATTGTCATTTCATTTTTTTTTTAATAGGCATGAAAAGTCGTTCAGAATTTTTATGTTGGGAATAAAGGAGTCACAAGTAGGTAAATTTAATGAAATCATACCAGTTGTATAGGAAATAAAAATTGATGACATTAAACAATATTGAGGTTATGTTTGTTTATTATGATAATATTGGGATTAGACTATGAATTTTAAATTATTTGTTTATTTTTAAAATTAGATATAGAATTATTAATCTCGAGATAACAGAATAATTTGAAATGAAAGATTATTTAATATTATGTTTAATCAGATATTATAATTCCATCACGAGAGATTAATTTTTTTTTGGATAAAACTAACTTTTATTTTTTCTAATATTAGCATTTAACCAGCTAACAAATAAGCATACTCGATTAATAATCATTGTGTAATAATTTCATTCGTGAAAAAACAGACTCAATTTAAATGAAATTTCTTTAAAAATGGCAATTGAACTAATTAAGATTTTTCCCATATTTATAAATGTTACTGTAAGTGTTCTCCCAGATATATAATTTCATCTATATTCAAACGTTAAAATTTACATATTACTCTTTTAAAATTTTTGATTTTACTAATTTTTTCAACTTATTTCAACAAATTATGTAACTTAACATATTTAAAAACAGGAACAGTAATATTTTTACTTTAGTCCAACACAAAATAAAAAAATAAAAAATAAGAATCGAGCTTGCTAATTTTAAAATTTTTCCGATTTCACTAATTTTACTAATTTATTTAAAAATTAAAAAATGATGAAACAATGTGAACTCACCAACTTATTTCAATAATATTTAAAAGTTTATAATTAATTATTCATCATTTTTTATGTATAAACAAGTTTAAAATATATTATTATTGGTAAGAGTATAATAGTCCAAACTGTAATATCCCGAATTTTACGAAATAAAAATATTCATTTTTTTCTTATAATTATTATTCTATTCAGTAAATGGTTAAATTGACAAAAGGTTAATGTTAAAATTTTACAAAATAAGCAAGTTGTCATAAAATATTCGTTGTGTCGAAAAATATTCGTTTGATGGCAAATATTCCCCGACAAAAAAAATATTCTCCGACTAAACGAATATTTTCCGACAACTGTTTACTTTATATAATTTGCACAAATCTCCCACAACTATAATATTTATTAAATAAACACCTTACTATTTAGAATAATATATATAAAAAATCAAATCTTATTCGTAAAAAGTTGGGGTCTTACAAATTATGTCAATTTTGAGTTTAAAAATATTTGAAATTGATTTTTCAAAAGTTAGTATTGATCTTATAATTTGAAATTGAGAAAATATTTAATTATTATGAAATATTTGTTTAATATGGAGTGGAAAGAGTTAAAAAAAAAAGAACAAATTTATTTGAGTTTGATAAAATTTGAGTGAGAGCAAAAATAAATAGGAACTAATATTTATATATATATATTTTTAATATTTTCAGATGATTTTATTTTGCACAATGAGAAAGTAAATCTCACATTCATATAAAAAAATACCATGAAAAAATATTACAAACTTATCTCTTATCACATGCCTCACATAATATATACACGTGATATTATTAGAATGTTTTTATTTTACGAGATAAAAAAATAATAATTTTATAAAATATCAAAATTATATAAATTTAGTCTCCGTAGATCCATCTATTATTCATAAAAATATTACTATTAATTTCCCTCAATTTTCTTACCAATATATTGCATCATTTTTAATTATATTATAGAAGTATTTCGGGGTCTCTTTAATCATTAAACCTCCAAACTCCAAAGTACTAGTAGACTAGTAGTCCTTAGTAATCAACCAAAAGTCAAAACTATGGGAGCTCACTAATTCTTGTTCTCCAACAAATAAAACTTCCGCTATTGTAGAAACGAAGATCAGAGCCGGCCAAGTCCGACATCCACTCCACCGTTGTTCGTTTGTTTACTGAGAATGATGTCATTGAAATTCAGTGGTCGGCCGCTAATCAAAAAACAGCCGCCGCAGCCTTCTTCTCATATCCATGCCAAGCAATATTCTTCTTACAGAAATAGACTAAAACACTCTTATTTCCCCGCGGGTCTCTTCCTCTCCCTCTATTTATCTATAAAACGCAGTAAAAATGGTTTCTTTCTACTTGAACTTTTCTGGTACATTGATTCATTTTTTTTCCTACAGAATTGCGATTCCTAGGGTTTTCGGATCATCTCCAATTCAATTCCTCACGTGGGTTTTGTTATTCTACTCTGTTTTTTTTGGTTATTCCGCCATAAAATTTTAATTTATTTTTAAATGTGGTTGCACTGCGTTATTTTTTTTTTTTGATCAATTTTAGGTGGCCGTTCAAAATTTGTTATCAGCAGATGTGTATCAGAGAAGTTTTCAGATGGCTTTGATCCTGAACAGTCTCCAGATTATGCATCTGAATCTACTCAGGTATCTTAAAAATAAAAAATGAAAAATCAACAAGGAGTACATTTTAAAGCATAGACATTTATAGAACTGCAACTTTAACAGCATTGCCTGATTACATTGATTATTGTTTTGTTGATATTTTAGTAGTTATATTTGCTTTTTTAAGTAATGTTATTACTTGATAGAGGTATACCTCATTCAGTACTTAGGAATGAATCTAGAGTTTGATATGCTTTGCCAAATGAAAAATTATCTTTCCAAAATAGTAATTGAAGTCAAGTGAAAACTATCACCGCATACATTAACATATTTTCATTTGAAAATATGAAATAGGTAACATTAACATGAAAAACTAAAATATTTTCACATACAGCTGTACAGTGTTAGGACTTAGAAGACTTGAAAAACATTAAATTAGCCTTTCTATTTAATTGAGTATTCATTTTTGAATTACCCTAATTGCATTTCTTCAAAGTTCTAGGATGAAGTCATCAATTCTAAATAGAACTTTCAATTAGGACGTTGCATTCATAGGAAAGTCGAACTTTTATTGGTAGAATTTTTAATTTTTAAACGTGTTGCTACTTGTGTTTATTAAAATCCTCAAGGTAGGAATCATTGAAAACAGATTAAGTTTTCAGTACTTAAAAATGCGTATTCAACAGCCTTCAAGATAATTGACTTGCATTCCATTTGAAAGTAAAGGTGCGGTCACCTGTACATACATTATTGGAGGTGTTAAGCTCTGTTGGTCTTTCATTGATTAATTATAGGCATTTGCAAAGTTTAAAGTCACCCACATTGACGATTGTTCTCATTTGTCTTATTTCAGATGCTTAAGCATGAGGAGTCTTCTTTTTTGAACATTTTGAAGGGAGCAAATTCTATTCTGCCTCAAGTAGTTCTTGCTAGTACTGTTTTGGCTCTTGTCTATCCACCTTCATTCGCATGGTTCACCAACAGGTTCTTTAAAAATATTTAAAATAGTCTACTTATGCAATGGTAGGATATATAAGCAGGTGCCTCCTGCTTGCTTGATTCATATAGAAGGTCCTCTAAAATGGTGAATTGGGAGACAAAATTGCAGAGATGCCCTGTGATATAGGCTGCTAACGTCATTTCCCCCAACAAGTGTAGTTCGAAAATATTCCCTAGATAGTCTTGTAGGATTCTACATCATTCTTATTTGTAGTTTTTTTTTTAAGTTCTGGTAGTTTGTTTCACCAGGAGTTAGTTAATCTACAAGGTATCAAATGTTAAACACAGGAGTTTGGACACTTTGAGTTCATCTTAGACTAAAGTGATTGAACTAGTTATCTCACTTCAGTTAGAGACTTCATACTTCTTTCATTCTTTTCTTTGTTAAGTTTATGGTATTTTCTTTCGCCAGAAGTTTGTACAACTAGAAATCAGTATGTTTTAGTAAGGAAATTTTTTGTAACTTTGAGTTCATCTCAAGACATATTTAAAATTATTGGACTTGTTAACTTCCTTCAATTAGAGGCTTCATACTTACTGTGAGGGGCAGGCTTTCTTATTTGTCTGTAGGCAGATTCTGAGTGAAGACATGCAGATCAGCAGATCCATGATGTGCTAAACTTTGTTCCGAGACAGATGCTATGAGTCTATATTTCATTAGTTAAATGGTGACATAATACCAAGAAGTGCAGAATAATTATTCTGCCTCACTTGAATTTAGTAGTTCTGTTACTTTATTTTTTAATTTTGAAGGTCTGAAATCCATCCTGTAGACTGAGACCTTACAGGAAAAAAAAACGAAATTAGTTTGTTAACACAAAAATCCTAAACAAAAGGTCCTGGAATTTGATGCACAATATACTTGCAGTCACACAGATTTGCCTTAATGCAAATATAACACACGATATGCTCCTAGAGGTGGTGTTAAAGTTGAAAGAGTGGATTTGCACCATTTTTTTCACATTTTTTTTTACATAATCTTATTATAATAGTAATGTTTTATCAGATTAAAGATTGAAAATGATAACAGTTTCAATATTAAACTAAGGATTGTATTTTGTCATGATCTAAAATTTTAACCTTGTTACCTGTCTTGGTAATGGTGCGAACTCATTAAATTGATTCCCAGCCAGCAGAAAGAATATATATAGCTCTTAATTGTTGTATTTGGATTGCTTTCAGGTACTTTGCTCCAGCATTGGGTTTCTTGATGTTTGCAGTTGGAATTAATTCAAGTGGAAAAGAATTTCTTGATGCATTCAACAGGCCAGCTGTTATTGTTGCTGGTTATGTTGGCCAGTTTGTTTTGAAGCCTTTCCTTGGATATTTATTCGGAACAATTTCTATGACAATATTTGGTCTCCCGACTTCTTTAGGTTATGACCTATTCTTATTTTTATTCTTTTTAGTGAGAAGTATCTATTTTTTTCAGTTGGCTCGCAATGCCTGACAACCCTCCTCCTTTATCCTGCCTTGGGACAGGCTATGTAGGAAAGCATTGGCAGAACTTTTATTGCTTTTAATATATAATGTAAATTGGCGAGAGCGACTTTATACTGTGTACTAAGTTCTTCAAGTATATGAATCAGGTGCCGGGATCTTGTTGACTTCTTGTGTTAGTGGTGCCCAGCTCTCAAATTATGCTACTTTTCTTACAGATCCGCAAATGGCTCCTCTTAGCATTGTAATGACATCTTTATCTACTGCTACTGCGGTTTTTGTCACTCCAATCTTATCAGTGTTGCTTATTGGGAAAAGATTGCCTATTGATGTAAAAGGAATGGTAGTCAATATATTGCAGATTGTTGTTGCACCTATTGTGGCTGGGTTGCTCTTGAATAGGTGATGATTTGATTTGAACAGATCTCTTAAACATGATAACGTCAATTAAGATTTTTCAAATAACTTTAGTATCTACAGGTTCTTTCCTAAGGTTTGTGGTGCCATCCGGCCTCTTCTGCCTCCACTTTCTGTATTGGTGACTGCTCTATGTTGTGGAGCTCCACTTGCTCTTAATATTGACTCTGTTATGTCTCCCTTTGGAATATCCGTTTTGTTGCTTGTTACTACATTTCATTTGTCAGCATTTATTTCCGGTTATTTCCTATCTGGCATTGTCTTCCACAAAGAACCAGATTTAAAAGCGCTGCAAAGAACATTATCATATGAGACAGGTTGTTTAACTGTTTCAGATCACTATGAACGATGATTATGTTTAAGCTGTTTGATTGATCCTCACCCCGCCTTCTGCTTCCTCTTATTTTTTGCAGGTATGCAGAGCAGTCTTCTTGCCCTTGCACTTGCAAATAGATTTTTCCAAGATCCACTTGTGGGTGTGCCTCCGGCGATATCAGTAAGTCAATGATTTGGCTTATGTATATATATTGAATTTGTGGTACTACTGTTGCGATGATCTATGAAGAATCTGGGGCAGAACTTGTCTCCTTGATTTATGTAGGTTTATGCTGTCCGGGTATATCTAAATGCTTTATATTGGTTAAGCCATACTCTCTCAGATTACTGGTTGCATACACGAATGATAAATGTTATAGCCTTTGGTTGTTGATGCTTGTCTATATTATTAATAAGTTGGCAATGAATCTCAGGTATGAAATAACGTTGAAACGATTTGAAAGCTAACCACACCACTTTTTCTGCTGTTTGCAGGTTGTTATCATGTCATTGATGGGTTTCTCTCTCGTCATGTTGTGGGCTAAGAAAAAGGAATAATAATATGATGACACAAAATTCCTATCAATAATGACTCGAAACAAAAGATGTTAATGAGATTGGCCAGCTTGTGTGTTATTTGTTTACGGAAAACTCGGTGACATATCAGAAAGGAACAGCGCAAAGGTGTTTTTTCTGGAAACATGCAAGAAGTGATCGTGTTTCTTCCATTCTGGTTCAAATTTAATTATTTTCTTTTCATGTTCAAAGTAATTCTGACATGAAGCAAATTCATATTAAGACCATTCTTTTGAAAGAGTTTTGTGATTTCAATTCAAGGCCTTAAAATGTTTGAGGTTCAAAATATATGATTTTAGTACAGACAAATATAATTATTATGAGCAACACAAGTTCTCAGGATTTTACATGTTCACGTATACATATATGCATGTATGCTTGCAGTTGTGGGAATTATTGATAGTAACTTGAATATTCTTAGTTGACAAAGAACATAGAGCATGATGATGAAATGAAGGGAATCAATTTATATTGTATTTGATATTATTGATGATGAAGAAGTTGAGAAAGAGTGGAGTGAGAGAGTTTCTTCTTGTGAAACTCAGACATCAAGGTAAGGTTCTCTTTGTGTAGTAGGCTAGCTTTCTTTCTCAACTTCTCATTCTCTTGAAAGATACTTATGTTCTCCATATACAGCTTCAGGTTCTTTAGTTCCATATGCTTCCCACTCTTTTCTTCTCTTTTCTTCCTCCTGTTAGGCATGCATGCATGACAGTTTCATGCTTTAGGATCGCAAAAGTAAAATAATATATGTAATCATAATGAGGATATATATATATATATAAGGATTTAATATATTGATCAAGTACTGTACCCGTTAAGCCTGTGAATTCGAACAACCCTACTATATCTCTTGGATCTTTGGTTTCGACTAGAAAGATGGAAGGAACACGATGAAGTCCATTCTGTGGCACTGATGCACATTTTTTTCCTTCTGTAGTTTCTTTTTTCTTCTACCATAAGAAGGTGAAAGGTAGAAGTGATTAATTTTTAATGTATTGAGTTGAAACTGAGAGAAGAATTGGTTGTGAGATCCTATATATATATATATATATATATATAGGTGGGTTTTGTTGTAATATACATACATCGATGCATCGCCATGTGGTGCGCTGGCTCTGAGAGATGTTTAAATTCAAGACTGGTAATGATGAGATAGGATTGATGATTATAGAGAGCAGAAAAGGCCGTGTATATCCATGTCTTGCTTTCTTCGTCTTCTTCTCATGCACGTCGTTTCAATTAGGCCATGGAAAAATAGGGAGAAACTTCCTTAAGGTCGCATTTGGATGCCTATCCTCTTTGTACGGTCATTTCGTTTTTGGATTTCAATACAATGGCTTATTAGACAAATGCTTGTCACATTCATAATAAGCAGGGCGAGTTGAAGCAGGGCGGATTTTTTATTATTATTTTATTAAAGTTAAATAAAAAAATTTAAACTACTTATAATATTAAATAATTATAATAATATTTGCAAATTATAATAAACATTCATAATCTAAACTAAAAAAGAAATTTTAAATAAAAAATATTTAGATACAATTTAGAAACTTATTTCGTTTACTTGTCATAGTTCAATTTGAATGATTCTTCGAATACTCAAAGTTTCAAACCAAATTTGCTTTCTATATTCAAACAAAACCATGAATTAATTTTAAAGTATAAACTAGGTAATTTTGGTATCTTTTTATAAGTTTCAAATAAGTTTTAATTACTTGAAATAAGAGAAATAAACCATCCAAAATTTATACTCAGAATACCAAAAACTATACATGGTCCATTAGTTAAATGCATGGAAATAAAATAATTATAATAACTAGAAATGAGGAGTTGCTAAATGCTCATAGTCATTTATTTTTCATTTCCCATTATAAAATAAGGCAAAATTATTATAAGCTATCACAATAAAAAAAACAGAAACTACCCAGCCAAAATGATCTCATTTTCAATTGAAAATCAAATAGCTCAAAAACAAAAATCCAATTAGACCAAACATGCAACCAGGAATCACAGTCAACCAAATCAATAACAAAAAAAAAAGCAAACTTGAATTAAATAATCCTTTACAATTCACATGCTGATACACATTCAAAATAAAAAATTATACAAAAAATACTTTCTAAAATTTCACCAAACTTTAAAATTAAAATTTTTGTACTTGTATTTAAAATTAATTTATAAAATTTTGTTTGGCCCCTCTAAATTTAACACTTCTATTAATATGTCTATTTAAATTTATTAATTTACATATTAATTTGTCCTATCTTATACCAATATCCTACTTAGACCCGGCACTGATAATAGGTCAAATTTAGAAATGAACATTGCGTTTAAATATGAAGGTAAAAATTCTTTGCAAGTCATCATAATTGAATAGATTGGTGGTGGATGTGGATGATGAGACGTATAGTTGTCCTGCCATGAATTGCAGGAGGTACCTTATTAATTAGCTACCAGTATTTGGAAAGCTGATCATTAATTTTGTTTAAGAAATGGGATTAAATTGAATTAGTGTTACTTTGGATTGAATGAATGAAATGAAAAATAGAATAATTTATTTTATTATAGATAGAATGAGTTATTTCATACTCTTCCTCTTTTAAAAATAAAATTCATAAATTTGGGAGAAATAAAAATAATTCAATCCATTCCAATTGTAATAAAACACAATTTTTTATATTCCATAGAAATGAGTCATTTTATTTATATTTTCATTACCCTAATCCAAACGTAGCTTGTGTTTGGATTCCAAAATTTAAAACTGGCTGCCAATTATATAGATAAAGAAGTAAGAAAAAGTAAAATAAAAAATTGTGTGGATGAGAAAGAGAAAGAAAATTGTATGTACTTAGTACTTGCAAGTTGATATGTATATTATGTTGGCAAGTGAGATGCTTCTTTTTGTATTTAAAATTATTGAAAATATATATTGGTCCCGGATCTTGTTTCACTTTTTATTATTTCATTTCGAACTCACTTTTCCTTTAGCGACGGACTTCGAGGCAGTTCATCATACAACCGTCGTCTATACTTTTAGCAACGCTATATGTTGTCCGTCGCTAAAAGTATAGACGACGGTTGTATGACCAAACCGTCGTCGGGTCTGTCGCTAAAAGAGGGTGAGCTCGGGTGAATTAAATAAGGGGTATGCTCTTGATCTTTCCTATATATTTTGATATATATGCATGTTTGATGGCAATTGAGATACAATTGTTTATTTGTTTCATTTAAATTTGCAATTCATCAAGTTAGTGAAATTTGAAAAGATTCAAGCCTTGCATGTCAAAGCAAAAAAACAAAACACAAATTAACTCCCAAGTTGGGTTATTTTGGGCTGAAGATGGATCATCTGTACTTGGACTAGAACGGCCAACATATCTAGTTTAGTTTATACAGGCTTTCAGCTTTAAGTAACTGTAGCCCAGGTATACATACCAATGTCCAATTGTGTAATTAAAGTATTGACTATTGACTAATTAATGCCCTATAATTAAGATAATTAATTCCAGAAAAAGAAATTGATCAATATAGCTGATTTTGCAAATTGATTTTAATTTAAGTTGTAGGTTTCACTACCTCCATATATATAGGATAGTTTAGCTTGCATGCAGATTCATGCAGATCATTGCGGCTAATATATATATATATATATATATATATATATATATATAAATTAATATATCCATATTTGTATTATACTTCACTTTTGGTCAGTGGATTTCAATTATGTGACTTTTACTTTTTAAGAATCTATTGTATTAGGATTCGATGAAAGGGATACATTTCATTCTTGCACTTATAAAGAAAAGAAATAGAGATTTTTTTTTATATAGTTTCTTGGTTAATTTTAAAATCGTCTAATTTTTTATTTTTGTTGAAGATAGATTTAAATATGTGAACTTGTATATTAAAAGGAGAAGTTTTTATCACAAGACTATCATATTTAGTGTTGATGTATGTAACTTAATGGTGAAGAAATAAAAGGAGGTTTTTCTATATATATATATATAATTTGGAGTTGAAAGCAAAAGGTGAGTGAATTTCCACAAGCTTATTGGCAGGTGCAGGTGCAGGTGCAGGTGCAGGCAGGGTGTTGGTAAAAAGCAAGCAATGGACGTGATGCGTACATGTATGTATACGGGCCTCACTTAATTGAGTAAAATTAAAGAATCTGAGGTAGCTAGCTGGGGACTGGGGTTCACCTATGTACTTAATTCGAACTCTTGCCCAATCCAATCCAATGCTCCTCATTTGGTTCCTAGCTAGAATCTAGCTAGCTGGAGGAGAGAAAAGAGGCTATATAGATATACATTACATTACCGGATTGTACTAGGTATTATGTTGTACACTTTCACTCTCACAATTATGCATTGAAAATATCAACATTTTACTAGTAGTTTAGATTATATTTACATGTGTATTTAGTAGGTACGTACGTTAGTCGTTACGTACCAATTACCATATCATATCATATCATATAAGCCACTTAAACTTTTGGAAAGTGATGCTTTCTGTATGTACAACTTCTGATCCAGTCAATATAAATATATGTATCATGTACGTATATGTATATATACATTAAAAATCAGTGCAAAACTGGTAGTAGTAGTAGTACCGATTAGGTTAGTTTTGGCTGCCTCGAAAAGGAGCTTTTTCAGAGCAATGCACGTGTAAGTCAGTAAATATTACTACTTCTCAAACTCTCTCTGAAATCCACGAAGAATTAAACAAAGTGGAAGTAGTAGCAAACTGAGTGGAGTATATACTAACTATGTACTGCCTACACTAGCTACAAGTCATGACATGGACTAGTAGTATGAAAGCCCGTACTTCCGATGGCAAATCTACATATCACTTTATAATCCTTCTACTGGTTTTTAACTAATGAACCAATTAATTAAAACTATAATTACTAATAAGTTAACTAAAACTATTATAATTAATTATCATTATTGACACTTTGAATATGTATATAAGTATGATTCAATTTTAAATTTTATATTTCACAAATCATGAATTCATAAAATAATTATATCATTAATTTTGGAATAAATTAATGTTGAGAAAATAAATAATTACTTACTATTACTATGAGTATAGATTCACTTCCAACTTGCCTCCTCTTAATTTCTTTTTCTTTCAATTTTTGTTAGGGCTACAAACTATCCGATACGTTTCGATTCGATTCAAATTTTGTCAAATTCAAATAGAACTCAAACACATGCAATAAGTCGAACTCGATCGAACATGTTCGAGTAACACGATCAAACCAACACACATATGCGAGTTCGGATCGTTAGCTGTTCGCGAATATGCTCGAGTTCACGAACATAGTCAAACATCATTGTGACGCCCCCACATCCGAATACTTGAAACCCGTACTTGGTGCTACACGATATTACTTAAACAACATACTCATTTATAAAATATCAAAAAATATTACATTAGAGTTGTCTAACTCAGGTTCGTATGTAGATATGTTCTTCATTATATGATAGATATATAATGTATTATCACATTACAAAATTATAATTATTACAAACGACTTCAAACTATCCCTTTACCTTTCCTTTGTCTCTGTCTTTGCTGGACCCTTTTGTACATTGAATGTTCATTTTTGCTGAAATTAAATGTTTTCAGCTAGACAGAAATGTACAGAAGGGTTCAGCAAGGATAAAGACAAAGGAAAGCTAAATAGGTAGTTTGAAGGCATTATTTGTAATAGTTAAAATTTTGTAATGTGATAATACATTATTTATCATATATGTACTGAATTACTTAAGGGCCTGCGAACCTGGGTTAGACAAGTTTAGCTTGATATAAAATGACTTATTTTGGTTTAAATATCAGTATTAGTGATGGGTTGAATGAATAGTATCGTGTTGCACTGAATACGGGTTTCAAGTACCCGAATTAATTTGGGGGCGTCACAATTATCATGTTCACAAATATAGTCAAACATTATCATGTTCGCAAACATCATCAGGTTCACGAACATCATCAACTCACTGAAGCAAAAATTAGGCTAAATATTGTAAATATTCAAGTATCTTATGAGCTACTCTCAAATCACTCGAACCGAACTCGAACCAAATCGAACTGTTCGCGAATAAGTCAAAACGATCGAACCACATGGTTCGCGAACATGTTCGAACAATCGAACGTAATATCATGTGTGAACTCGACTCGATAATACAATTCAATCAAAATCAAACTGAATCGAACATGTTCGAACGAATTCGCTTACATCTAATTCTCGTTTACACTAGACCAAGATTCAATTCTCGTAGATCCTACTTGCTAACCCTCAAGGACTTTAATGAAGTCCCTTCATTTTCATTCATGAATATGCTCAACTTAATATATATAAACTGTTCCAAAATATAAAATTATTTTTCCTTATAAATATAAAAGACAAACTAATAATCTTACATTTTGAAAGACAATAGTACTTGAACAATAAACATAGTACACTTACCTAGCTAGCTAAATTATTTTTCCTTATAAAATATAAAAGACAAACTAATAATCTTACATTTTGAAAGACAATAGTACTTGAACAATAAACATAGTACACTTATCTAGCTAGCTAGTTTGTTGGCCATAATTTGTCCTAGCTTCCTTCATTTTGATCATTGGAGAAGTGAAATAATGGTAGATTTTTACATAAAGTGGTGAATGTAGGTTGTTCTAATGCGGTGTCTCCTGATCAGTTGCCTTAAGCAGTGGAGTCTCATTCTTGCATCTTCATATTGCTACCGATGGATAAGTTGGATTCCATGAAATTATCCCTTATCGTGCATCCGTTTAGCCTATAGGATGAGTTGTATTCCTAGTTCTTTAATGGTATTCCATTTGTTACACAATCACAACTCTCTTGCTATATATATATATATATAAAATACAACTCCAGCCTTTCTATAGACCAAGTTAACGTTGAGGAAATCTATCTATATCGAATCGAAATCCGACTGCATGCTGCTAAAATGATACTTTTTCTCTAATTGTTATATACTATTTTAAGAACAATATTTACAAATTAAGTTTGTTCAATCCATGAATTATTAATTATAAAGTACACCCATATGCATGATCATAAATTAAACTCGGAAACAAAAAATTACCTACTAGTAGATGAAAATTAAAGTGAGACAACCCATCAATGAAAAAAGAAGTAAAACACCATCCATAATTAAAAGCTAGAAACGAAACGAAAGAATGAAACCTGAAAATGCTCAAACAATCCAAATTCTTCTTCTACATCATCCCTAGCACTGCTAACAATTTTTCAAGTAAATCAGGATCATCCTCCGGATTAGCCAGCCTTCATCCAATTAATTCAGTAAAATTACTGGTATGGAGGCCGACCCGTGGCCCAAAACGCCTCCGTTGGTAATTGAATTGAGTTTAAGAGATTCGGAGGAGGCATCCCATGAAATAGCGACGGGTCCGCTAATAACTGCGGCTGATTCTGCTGTTGTGATGAGTTTTGCCCTACCGCCCCCGGTGATCCAATCGAACCTCCCCCTCCTCCTTGTAACGGCAGCGAAGCCTCTTCCTCCTCCAGCGGCAGCCTCTCGTATGCCGCATTACTAAACGAAGCAGCCATAATAACCACCGGACCAGACGCCAAAAGCGCGCCAACCACACTCCCACCAACCACCTGCCCTTGTCCGCCCGCCAAATAAATCGTCAACCCGGTGGCAGCCGGCGGAGCTGGTGGCGGCAGGAAAGACCCGGACAGAGACAATATCTCGAACCGGCCGTGTAATGTAACAACCGCACCCGGTGATGCCGGTTGGCGGAGCGTAACATTAGTGACGGTCCCACTCCCACTCATAATGCAAACCCCTCTTTGGCGCCGCCGTGCAAAGGTGGCCACGCTGTCCATGATGTCACATCCGTCGGCAATCTCCATCACATGAGTGCGCAGCGCGTTGGCGCTATCGCGCGTGATGATGATGGGCGGTTTGGGTTTATTTTTGGATCCGGCGGGTCGGCCTCTGGGCCTTCTGGAGTTATCAGCGTCTTTGCCGTCGCTTCCGCCGTCGTTAAGGTCGTCGCTGATGTTTTTGTCGTCGCGGTCGCGTTTGAGGCCGCTGGTTCCGCTTTGCTCGTCTTCGGAGTTTTGTTGTTGGTGGTGGAATTGCTGGTGGTGGTGCTGGAGATTGAAGTCTCGTGTGTGAAATGGAGGTGGGAGAGAATTATGACCGTGACCTGATGCGCTTACTCGATCCATTTCTTGACTTTACTTAACTTTCTAGCTAGCTAAATCAATTTCTTTTCAATTAGTAAAGGTTGTAGCGAGTGATTTAACAAAAAGATAGAAGATAATAGGATGGAATTAGCTAAAAGACTATATTTCTCTTTCTTTCTGATCTCTCCTCTCTTCTAGCTTTAATTTAGCTAGCTTAGCTAGGGATATTTAGCCTCTGATGTGATCCGACTACTCTTGTGGCAGCTTGTTTCACTACTACTAGGTGGTACAAATTAAGATCCAGGGGTTTCTACATATTTAAGGTTTTGAGACTTGGAAAAATGGAGGAGGAGGGTTTTGGGTTAATCTGGATCTCTCTCTGTATATATTGTTCGTAGCTGGCTAGGGGGTTATTAGGGTTGGATTTTGAGGAAGAAAAAGAAAAGAGAGATCTAATTAAGGATCTGGGATGGGTTTGTTTTTGGCAAGAATGCGTACGTATGGGCAGTACTGGATCAGTTATGCTTCGATCTCTCTCTCTCTCTCACTCATGTGTGAGACTATTAGACAGTTTTTGCGCCCCTTAAATCCTTCTGATCTCTCTCTCACACGCACAAACGAAAGGGAAAAAAAATCCGGTTAAGGTAAAGTTGGATTAACTAATGTTGATATAGTTTTTCATTGCATGATCCGTTATAAAAATATTGTATTAATTAATCTAATAATAAATTATAAAACTTATTAATGTAATATTTTTTATAATTTATGTAATAAAAAAATATATAACTTGAAATTTGTGCCAACCCTAATCGGATAAAAAAAAGAGTATACCATTCATTTTAGTATTAGAAATATTTTTTTAGTTTTGTTGGTCCAAAAATAGGTATACAAATTTATTTTCAAAATAAAAAGTGACATAAAAATTTTATGATACCCATCACTCTATTATGTTTAGTGAGTACTATTATGCCACAATTAATATACTTTTATAATTAAGTATATCGATCTGTCTAATTTTGAAACTAATAGACTTTGTCTTTTTCTTGTTGTGCATACATATAACAACTTATTTTATTTTATGTATCTCTTGTAAATTACTTAATAAAGACTTGGTTTTAATTAATCAATTAGAAAAGACTTTGGTTTAATTCCTTAATGATATATAGATGGGTGAAGTCAAGGTATCAGCTGCTTTCAATCTTTATTAATATACACGTACTCATGTTCCTCTCGCATATACTTGCATTGACAATATTTAAACAGTGTTGTAATTATATATGTAGTATAAATATATTCCCTTGCTTTAAGACGTACACATAATTACAATAATTTAATTACTCGTCGGAATCTTAAAATTAAAGTTATATTAATTATTTATAGTCGAGATAGAAAAAGAATATTACAACGGTAGATCATATGTCAAACCTCTCTTCCATACGTGAATCAATAGTTTAAATGATCGCTATACATCTTTGTTTCTTTCAGGTCTCTTAAGTCTGTCTATTTTTATATATTTATATATGAATAATATATATATATAGTCAGATAATTTAATCATCACACGATTTATCGCCAAAGAGAATATACAAAATATGTTAAATAAAAAGTGAGTTTAAAATTCGGACCGATTATATGACATCTCTTCTGGTTCTTCTCTTTTGGAGGTTAAATCAAGTCCTCTAACTCTACATTATCCATATATTAATCATATATATACATACATACATAAACACTGCATTAATTGCCTAAAAAGTACAATCTCTAGGGCACTATTTGTTGGAAAAACACCTTCAAAAAAAACTGACGTGTTTGATAAATTAAATAACAAATCACATAAAATAATAGTACAAAAAATTCTCTAAAATTAAGAGGTAAAAACTAGGGGTCGAGTTCCGAAAATTTCACTATAATCAAATGTGAGTGTACAAATAGTCCTTTCAAGTTTTATAATTAAAAATTTGAAATATCACGAAATTAAGAGAATACAAGAATACTTTAATTTGATTAAAAACTCAAATTATCTCACCGCTCAAAATTTTCAAATTAATTAAAATTTTCAAATAATTAATTGATCCGAAAAAAATGAAAACACCGGTGAATAAACCTTCACAAAAAACTCTCAATTTTCTTGTGCAGTATAACCTCCACTAGCCTTGTTCCTTTTCTAATTAGACTAGAAACTGCCACATGCATCCTCACACGGTCTGAAAATCATGTACATACTTGACCCCAATTCAACATAATTTAGGATCCCATGTTGCTCGCACATTATGAACTCAATACACCATCAATTAAAATTGATACATTTTATGATTTTAGACCCCACAAAGTCAACACTATTACCCTTTATATATACAAGGAAAATAGATTAAAGAAATAATTCGTAAAGATAAATAAATAAAAGAAGAAGCTAAGGGTACTGCTATTCTTGGAGGCACAATTGATACTAGGGAGAATTACATTTATTAGTACTTTTTTAGAAATTATTACAAAAATCATACACCTATAAAATAATTATAAAAATATTACATTTTTTCATATTTATTTACAATAATAGCGCAATTAGGATTCCTTAATTTAAGGGATTAGTATTAATGGGCTGATATGGCAAATCTGGTGATTTTTTTTTAAACGCGTTAAATCTTCTTCTTCTTCTTCCTTCTTTTTCTCCCAACTCCCATATCCTTTGTTCTGGTATTTCTCTCTCTAAAATCTTCTTCTTTTTCTTTTTCTTCTTCTTTTTTCTTCTTATTCTTCTTCTTCTTCTTCTCTCGTAGCGTGAAATCTTCTTCTTCTTCTTCTTTTATTTTTCTTACAAAAATGGGAGTTATTCTCGAGAAATTCTTGTCCTTTTGCTTTCTTCTCCTTACTACTTCTCTCTCCCTTACTACTTCTCTCTCATCTCTAATCCACTCGTCAGTCAGTCCTCTTCTTACCATTGTCATCAGCCATGTGAACACCAGGTCTCTCAACTCGTCGTCATCCTCTTCTTCATCTCTTGGTATTTCTTCATCTAACGATATTTTTTCATCTAATATTTCTTCATCTACCGATATTTCTTCTTTTTTTGTATTGGTATTTCTTCTTTTCTTCATCTTCATCATTAATTAATTAGTCTTCTTTTTTCTATTAATTAGAATTTTGATATTTTTATTTTATTTTTATTTTTTATATTTCTACTAATATTTCATTTTTTTTCTACTGATTAGTCTTCTTTTTTTGGTGGCGTAAATTAATTAGTTAATTATTTTTTAATTTACTTTTGTTGCACTTGTTGATTCACAAGTTGTTCATACATGTTGTTCTATTATCATATAATTTTTAAAGGTGTGTTAATTTAAATTTTGTTAGTATTCTTATCATATAAGCTGCTTAGTTACTTCCGCGCATTATGTTTTGGTTACTTTTTTATTTTGTTTTAGCTCTTCATTACCTTATGGTTTGACTACTATTATTGTGCCCTCGATGTGGGATTTTGGTTCTTTATTATTTTTATTCTAACATGTACATTATGTACCTCACATGTACATTATTTTTTGATTCTTAACATATATAACTGTTTAGTTCTTTGCATTAGTATATTTTTTTGTTCTTTGTTAGCTTATGATTTGGATTCCATTCTTTTTTCCTCAATTGGAATTTTGGTTACTTTTATATGTTGTTTTGGTTACTTTTATATGTTGTTTTGGTTCAATGTATTTGCTTAGTATACATTGATTGACTAAACCTGAGTCTGGACTACATGTTGTTTAGTATCTTAGACTAATTTATGGGGGCTTGATGTAATGTTTACGTTGTGAATCGTCAACGATAAAAAAAATGAATCTTATCATATAAGCTGTTTGGTTACTTACGCATTATATTTTAGTTCTTTATTAGCTTGAGATTGGATACCATGTTTGTTACCTTGATTTGGTATTTTGGTTACTTTTTTATGTTATGGTTACCATTTATTTCTTAGTATACATGGTTGACTAAACCGATTTTGATGTATATGTTGTTTATGTATTGGTTACCATTAAAATATGTTTTTAGTTCTTATCATATAAATATTTGGTTACTTATTTAGTATGTTTTTAGTTCTTTGTTAGTTTACGATTTGGATTCCATTTTGTTTCCTTGAGTTGGGATTTTGCTTATTGTTTTTTGTTGTTCAGATTCTGATATAAACTGTTTGGTTACTTCATTAGTATATTTTTTATTCTTTGTTAGCTTATGATTTGGATACCATTATTTGTTTGGTAAACTATTTATGATATAAATATTGTTTATATCTGATTCTTAATATTTGTGTAAATCTGTTTTTTTTTATTTGCGATTATGGAATCTTTACTATAGGGAATCAAAGAAAATTCATTGGAAAAGTTATATATTGGTGTGACATGGAAGTCCCCACATTATTACCAAGAAATTGAACCCAAGCAGTTGAAGAAGTTTAAGGCATCATTAGTTTGTGGATGTATTATTTTTGTAAATAATAAACCCAAGTCATAATAAACCATGTATTTGCTTGGTATACATTGATGTATTATTTTTGTAAATTCCTTCAAATATATTCTACAAGGTTTATGCTATTCTATTTCTACTTCCATTTCCACAAACACATCTTACATGTTCAGTTACTTTCGTATAACTATTTGGTTACTTCTTTATTATGTTTTGATTCTTTTGTTACCTTATGGTTTGGCTACTATTATTATTGTGTCCTCAATGTGGGATTTTGGATACTTTTATTTTTTTTATTACGGCTAATATGTAATTGTTTAGTATCATGGATTGCTTAAATCGGGTTTCATTACATGATGTTTCATTTTTGGTTACCATTAAAACTCGTTATGGTTACTATCATATAATTATATGGTTCTTGTTTTATTATGTTACATTATGGTTATAGTATACATGGATTATTAAACCGAGTTTCATTACATGATGTTTTGTTTTGGCTACCATTAAAATATGTTACAGTTCTTATCATATAATTATATAGTTACTGTTTTATTATGTTACATTATGGTTACTTTTTATTAGTAACGAGATAATTCTAAACTTGTATCGGAAAAACATTAATTGTTAAATGTACATGTGTGAGTGTCTGTTTATCTACAAGCTTGTTAGTAACGAGATAATTATCATAGATAGTTCTTAGCTTGTTAGTAACGATAATTATAAACTTGTATCAAAGACTATTATAAGCTTTCAGATCAAGACGTAATAAAGCTTGTATATGTTTACTTTATATTGATAACTCATGATGGAATCAAAAATAAAAATATTAATCAAAATCAATTTTGGTTCTTGTACACCATCAAAAATGTTACTTGACCATGTGGTTAATGGTTACTAACGATAAAACAATTATATATTCCTCAGAAACAATTAGATTTATTGTATTGAGTTCTTTATCGGTCTCCATTGTCTAACAACCTAATAAACATTGTAAAGTAACCAAATCAATATTAGACAAAGAACTAAATTACATAATCTTAGTAACGAAAAAATAAACCAAATTTTTACATGCAATTTTGAAGGCCTAAATGATGGAATTAACCAAAAAAAACCACTGCGAGTTCACCAAATGAAGTCGGTGACTTTTGATCGTTGACCTGCTTCCAATGAAATTAGGCTCTGAAAATGCCAAAATCCGACACTCCAAACTTGATAGAAAATTGCCAAATTGTCACTGCAACCAAATAAACATTATACTGTAACCAA
This sequence comes from Panax ginseng, assembly GCA_020205605.1. NCBI lineage: Eukaryota > Viridiplantae > Streptophyta > Magnoliopsida > Apiales > Araliaceae > Panax > Panax ginseng. The sequence goes on along the minus strand of CM035139.1, from coordinate 3,130,670 downwards.
TTAAATAGTATACAACAACCAATATTTAACAGTTGTATGAAGTTAACCAATGTAGTCAATAAGTAACTACCAATATAAAATAAACAATTATAAAACTCAATAACATTATAGAATAACCAAATAAACACCTTTCACTATCTAAATACATATTATCAATAACTAAAAGATATATGTAATTAGTAGCCAAGATTATAAAAATATTTTTACATTCATTTTACAACCAAAATAATCGAAATGACTTTGTTATAAATTAAAGACTAACAGTGTATAAAGGTAACCAATGTAGTTAATCGGTAACCATCAATATAAAAAATCGGTATAAAACACGATAATATTATGTAGTAACCATGGTAATATTACACGATAAACAAGTCGACATTATAAACTAACCAAATCCAGTTAGACGATGTAACATATATTTACTTAAGATCCATAACATAAAACATATTTGACACATTTTACAAAGAAAAACAAATAATATAAAAAATATCAATATGTACTTAAAAGTGTATTGGTTACTTATTAGTCCAAACATCAAATTTGGTGTATTGGTTACTATTAGTCCATGTTACCAATACAATGTAGTCAATAAGTAACATCCAATACAATGACATTATACATTAGTCGTGATGACATTATTCAATAACCAAATCCACTTTAGATTGTAACCAAAGTAACCAAGTCGAAGATTATAATTAGTAAATAGTGTAACAAATATAATCGATTAGAATAACCAAAGTAACCAAGTCAGCAATATAATCAGTAACCAAATTCATTTTAAATTGTAACCAAAGTAACCAAGTCAACATTCAATCAGTAACCAAGTTAGCATTATAATTTTACACAGTAACCAAGTTAGCATTAGTTAGTAACCATTATAGTTTTACAAGTAAGCAAGTCAGCATTAGTCAGTAATCAAAATAATGTTACATAGTAACCATATAAGCATTAATCAAGAACCAATTCAACATTATTTAATAATTTTATGCGATAACCAAAGCAACATTAATCAATAACTAAGATAGTAATAGACATTTTAATGTTTTGCGATAATCAAAAGCAAAATTGTCGATAAACAAAACAAAGATTAGACAAATAATCAAATATAATGTTAATCAAGAACCAAATAAAATTAGTCAAGAACCAAGTTATCATTTTTAATAACCAACCAAAGATTGTAAAATAGAGTAAATAATTTAATAAATGATCGTTATAAAAACATCGATAAAATAAACTTTAAAATTATAAAGCAAGCAAATAAACATTATACAACAATCAAATCAATAATAAACAATAACTAACATATATTTACTTAGTATCCATAACATAAAACATATTTGACATGCATTTTACAAACAAAAAACAAACAATATAAAAAATATCAATATAAAAACATCAATATGTACTTAAAGATCCAACAGATTGCGGGGAATGTAACAAATGTATTTAATAAGTAACCAAGTCATTATTTTTTCAATAACCAAGTCAACATTGTTCAATAATATTATGACTAACCATTATAATTTACACAAGAACTTGACTCAACTCAACAATATTCAAGAACCATATAATGTTACACAATGAATCGAATCAAGCATTAATCAAGAATCAATATATTGTTACACACGATAACCAAGACAACATTAGACAAAGAACCAAATATTCAAGAACCATTATAATGTTACACAAGATAACTAACTCAACATTAATCAAGAAACCATTATAATGTTACACGATGAACTGAATCGGCATTAATTAAGAACTAATATATTGTTACACAATAAATCAAGACATCATTAGACGATAATCAAGACATTATTAGACAAGAATCAAAACAACATTAGATATTATAATGTTATTCATAACAAAGACAACATTAGAGAGTAACCAACAGTTCCATGAAGGTAACCAACTCATTTAAAAATTATAAAGCCATCAAATAAACATTATTTAGCAAACAAATACACAATTATCAAGAACCAATTTATATATATTTAGTAACCATAATAAAAAACATATCAATGAATCATCCAATCGTTATAGAATTTGTAGTAACTATTTTAAGTGTGAAAAATTTAAGAAAGGTAATCAATATAGGAATTGTGTAGTAACCATAGGTAACTATATGTATATGAATTTTAATCTCACATACCTCAAATTATTGATTTGTATCGAAGTTGTCGCGTGACTTTGTATTCAACAATCACTTCTTGATTCGATTGTGTTTAAATTCTTGAACTTGAAGTTCTTTGTTGATTTTGTATGCTTTTTTTGCGATCTCAAATATGTCATCGCGACAAAAGTTTTCGTCTTCTCCGATCTCGGATGTGTGTGTGACGGAAGATTTGGATTTCGGTTGCTTGAATCTCGATTGCTTGAATTTTAGATCTCGATTGCTTGAATTTAGGAAATGTTAGTTGTAAATAGGAAAAAAGTGTATAATCGACGTATATCGTGATTTTTTTAGCAACTTTATATTGTGTTGTTTTATTTTTATAATTATGTTTTGTGTATTTATTTTTGTAATTACTTTCTAATTGTTGTATATTAGTGTTAAGTACCTTGATACTACTACATATGTATATATAAAGTTGGCATAAATAAAATTGGGCCGACTGAGTGTCATGTAAGACCATGTGTTAAATTAGTGTATATATGTAGAGTTTGAAATTTCGAATTAATACTCGCATGCTTACAAGAGATTTATATATCTTGATAATGTTATGTTTGGATCAAGAGAATGAAATAAAAAAATGAATAAAATAAAAATATTATATTATATTTAATTATTATTTTGTAGGATAAATCAGTCTAATGAAATAAAAATTTATTTCATCCCTTTATTTTTTTATTCCATGTAAAGGAGGTGGAATAAAATTCATTTTAATGAAATGGATATATATAATAATTTTGTCATTATATAACATCCTCCACCAACGATAACAACCAAACATACATTTAAAATACCTTAAAATCATTGAAATCATTTTATTCCGTACTCCAGTCTATTATTTCAATCCAAACACATTACTTCGGTTCTATCATCATCGGTCGAGCCTAAGGGAGAATCTAAACATTTTTAATGGTGCTGAATTATGACTTCTTACTACCATTAAGGGGCTGTTTATTTATTTTTGAATGAGTCAGAATTTGATCGAATGAATCATTTAGACCGTTTATTTTATAGTTTCTAAAGTTTGGATGCGTATGAACAATGTGTGAATGATTAATTCATAAAAAAAATTTGGCTGAATGGTTAAGAAATAGTGTTGAATGATATGTTTACTTACATTTTCTCATTAATAATTAAAAATTACATTCAATATCCATCTTGTTTTATTATTGAAAACAAATTTTGTTATGTACAAATTGTTTTTAATTGTTCTTTAACAAATTGGTAACCAATTTAATGAATATTGTTATAGTCTTTTATTTTAACTTTATGAACGGATAGAATGTTATTAATATTTTTAATATTTTATTTCTAAAATTATATTACTAATAGTATAGAACTGATCCATCAAAGTTTGTTCAAAAATGTATATTTAATTATTCTTAAATAACATTATTTATTTATAATTACATAATAATTTTGTTCATAACAACCCCGAAAGTTAAAATAAGAAAATATATATTTTCATATATTTTGGACAAACAATTATTAAATAAATTATTTTATTCCGTATTCAAAACTTTTACTCTATTCAACTCATTTAAATTTTTTTATACATTCAAATTTTTTTTATTCAATTTTATCAAAGCTTCCTTAAGTTATCATCTTTGGACTAACTGAACATAAATAAATTTATAAAAGATTTGCTTCATGTTCATATATGAAAAAGTTCGAAAATTAAATAAACAAAAGTATAAGCTAGCTAGGTAGGTTGATATTTACACACAAAATAACAAAGGTGAACCGGTGATCAAGCATTCAAGCTCAACTCCATAAAATCAAAATTATATATATAGAGAGAGAGAATTATTATTTTTATAAATTTTTTTTGATATTTCTACAAAATTTTACGTACGTACTCATATAAATATAAGTTTTATTTATTATTTATATAAAAGAATATTTATAAAATTATCAAATTTTATTGTGACAATATCAATTCCTTATATATATATATATATATTCACACTAACATTGTACAAAATTTTAATTTCATAAAGTAGTATTGATTTATCATCAATTAGTTGGTTTAATGATCATGAGTGGATCGTTTATTTAACAAAAAAGAATTTAATTTTAAATTTCACTCAAAATTGATAATCGGTGGAAATTCTACGTCTATTTATAATTTATATATGATTTATGAATTTCACATCTGTCATAGGTGCAACGAGATTCTTTTATATATATATATATATATATATATATATATATATTATTAGGAGTTTGAAATATCTTAATTATCTACCTCTTTTTTCTTTTTTTTTTTTGCATCAAATTAATTTCTTTTTATCAAAAATGTAATTCTTTAGTATACTTATTTTAATAAAAATGTTGAAATAAATTGTTTATTTTAGGCCGTCTAGAATCCATTTTCCATTGTGTTGTTGAATTGGTCCGTGTGTCAATAATGCAGGACACGCACGGCACAGGACAGGACAAGGTGTAAGAAGTTTAGTAAATAGGGGGTTTGACCGTGGAATTGAACGTACACCATGATATGATTGAGGAAAGTTATAATCTTTATTTTTTTTGTATATATATTTTTCATTATTATTTTTTATTTTTCTTAAATACATTTTAGATGTGAGTCTCCATTTCAAACTAATTAAATACTTTCTCCCTTTCTAAAAAATTATCGTTTTAAAAAAAAAATTATTCTAAAATATTTATCGTTTATAACTTTCGAGAAGAATAAATTATTTACTTTTTTATATTATCTCTACCTTCTCTCATTATTTCAATAAATTCTCTCTCTTCTATTAATAATTTCCAACTTCCCATAAAGGGATAGTGATGAAATTTTAAACAAATTTTATTTGATAAATGATACTTTCTTAATCTATATACAAAAATCTTAAACGACAAACTTAAAAAAAAGGAGATAGTATATATATGGACAGAGAAAAGACGCGGGGAAGGCGCTGACACATTAGAGAGTGAGAAATGAGAATTAGCAACAGCCAGAGGGAAACCAGCCCCACGGCCACGCCTCTCTCTGTTGAACTCACACACACACAGATATATATATATACACAATCAATGAATGAATGCATCCTCATCAAACACCCCACGCCCACGCCCACGCCCACGCCCACGCCCACGCCCTATATACATATATACTTACATACTTTACTAGTACTAGTATTATTTTTGCTTCTCTTTCTGTTTTTGTTGTTGGGATTCTCTCTCTCTCTCTCTTTCCATTTCTTTTTCTTTTTCTTTTCTTTTTTTGGTTATGAAACTCAGAGAGAAAGAGACTCTCTCTCCCTCGCCCTCCCTCTGACATGAGCCTTTGCCCTTTGGGGTGAAATCCCATGCAATAAAAGATGCTCTTTGTCGGCTCTCTTTCTGCTCCACCCCACTACCGCTACTTCTACTACACTACTGTTATATACTACATTATATATCTACGTCCAGATACATCTGGTGTCACGTTTTAAGGTAAAATAATAATAAAAATATTTATTCTAAACTTTTTATACAACCGTTTTTTCTCATTTTTTATTACGTATTTAAATGTGATAATAAATATGTACGTAAATATATTCCTGTTATATAATATAGAATATTCTCCTCTACATGCATCCTTAATTAACCATCATCACATATACCAACCACCACCACCGTCGTGAATTAATTTATGCCGGCCGGTCACCATATACTAATTTATACTTTAGATTATGGATGGACCTAATTAAACCTAACAAATGTTAATGGAGAAGATAGATAACATTTCATGCAGGAGATCTAGCTAAATGTAATGGTAAATAAGTAACTAAATTTCACTTGAACACAATATATATAACATGAATAAAAGGTGATACAAAGGACGAAGATTTGGACTCAATCCATGTAAGACATAATTTGCGCTGAAAATATATATAAAAGGAGAAAATAAAAAGATCCTAGTAATATGAACTCCCTTAATTTCTAGTTGATTTTATAAAAGAAGGAAATATTGCATATGAACGAAGGAATAACATTATTATTGCAGTGGTAAAAGATCAAATGTACAACAAAAAGTTAGTTTGTAAGATTATTAAGACTTCGACCTTAGAATCATTAGATACCAGGTTTGATTATTGTCATATAAGTTTGTTCTTGAAATTTCCCTTGTTATGATATTTTTTCTTTCTGATATACTATTAGAGCAGTTCATCGCGATACGCAATGAGGTGGTGCGGATGGTAGTTATCTTACCGTCGAAGACTTTTGGTAGATGTTGAGTCAGCCCTTGACTACATATATAAGTATTTTACTCATTTTAAGTTGTATATTTTGTATGTTATTTAATTATCATTTAGTTGTCTCTTTAATTCTCAATTACGGGCTAATAAGTTATATTTTTAATTGTATCAATAGGGTGGTGATACCGAGGAGGTTGGTGATGCCGAGCAGGGGGTGATGACAATAATTTTCAGACATCAAAATAATTTCGTCGACCCCCACCCGATGATTCTCCTCACACCGGTGTTAGTACTAGCTTGATTTAGTTTTGTAGATTATTGTAAATATAATTTATCCCTATTTATTTTAGTTTAACTATATATTTTTTGTAAATTATTGTACGTACGTAATTTAGTTTAGTTTTGTAAATGGTACTTTTAAATAATTTTTTTTTATAATTTATCGTAAATTAGTTTATATTTGTTACAGCTTATGTTGAGGTAATTCATATATGTTGTTGTTATAATTTTAGAACGAAAATACGTCAGAAAAAAATTGTATAATTTATTAAAAATATAATATTTTTGACGGAATATATTATTGCTGACGAAATTTCCGCAGAAAATAATCTAACATAACTTAAAAGGGTAATCGACAAGTTAATCTATTATCAATGAAATTAACTTATTTTTAATGGAACTGTCGAAATTAAACTATTTTCTTCTAGTATCAGTAATATATATATATATATATATATATATATATATATATAGTCCATTTCTTAGGCTCACCCTTATTGAGCTCACCCTGCCTTTTTTTTTTTTTTTAGACTGTACAACACTGTTTTGTTATATGTACCCAAATCACATCAAAAACACTTTTTTTTTAAAAAACTTTCAATTCCAAAATTATTATACATTTTTTATTAGTTATATTTTTTATAAAAAAAAAAAAAAAAAGGTGGTGAGCTCAATAAGGGTGAGCCTAAGATCTTTTGCTCTCTCTCTCTCTATATATATATATATATATATATATATATATATATATATATATATATATATGGAAATGATCCGTGGAATACATTAGCTATTAACCTGTTTCAACTAACGCTTCATCCAGCAGGTCCAAAATTGGAGTTAATGGTTTGAGATGAAGCGTCCAGTATTAGAGAGAGTAGTGACCAACAAATTTCTTTTATCTTTGGTAGTTATTCTCCTCTAATGGCCAAATAAAATGACCAGAATTTTTGACCGGCCGCTAGAGAGTAGGCGGCCAACATAAAAATTTAACAATTACCGATTATCCTAATTATTCTCGCATATATATCTTACTTATTAATCATTAAAATAAAATAATAAATAATTATAAAGATAATCGGTAATTATTTTTATACTTAGCCTTATACTTATTAACAAAATATACTACTCAAATATATAAGGATAATAAATAATTATAAGAATACTAGTGATTGAATTTATATTATATTCCTACTCAAATATATAAACTCAATCACTATTTTCTATTTATAATTAAAAATAATAAAACAATAATCAAGAATTATTTTTATACATACTTATTTTGTTAATAAGTATAAGGATAAGATAAAGATAATTACCGATTATCCTTATAATTATCCTTATAATTATTTATTATTTTATTTTAATAATTAATAAGTAGTATATATATATTAGAATAATTAGGATAATCGATAATTAAGCCAAATTCTTTTATGTTGATTGGTCATATCTTTCTAGCGGCCAAATCAAAAACACTATTGTTTTCGTTTAAATTGCAGGAGAGAATGCACAAAGATAAAAGAAATTTGTCATCACTACTCCCTCTAATGGTCAATACTCACTCATCTCACCATTAACTCCAATTTTGACTACCAATAAGCGTTAGTTGAAACAAGGTTAATAGCCAACGATTCCACTGGATCATTTCTTATATATATATATATATATATATATATATATATATATATATATATATATATATATATATATATGTGTGTGTGTGTGTGTGTGTGTGTGGGGGAATGATCCATGCTTGTCTATATGCTATGTGATAAAAAGTGGCATATAGGCTCTAAACCGTTCGCTTTATCTTTGGATGGTGAGATCAAGATTGATGATTCATCATTCTCGCTAAGTAATTCTAACGGACGTGATTAATCAAATTATTTGTCACTTTTGCCCCCAGACTAAGCCACTTTAACCCAAAAAAAAAAACAGTATATGCATGGTCCGCTAGACTTATTAGCGGATGGTGAGTTATTGTCTAACACACGAATTTCATAGAAACAAGAACTCCGATCTCAACCACTCATCAATAAAACTAGACGGTTTAGAGTCTTATACCATTTTTTATCTCATAGTATATAGATCTTTATAGATCATTCTTCTATATATAAATAAATATATATATATATATATATATATATATATATATATATATATATTGAAAAAAGAGAGAAGTTAGATTACTTGTTGATATAATTGCATGCAACACAACACTGATCATATGTCACCGCTGAATTGACATATATTAATACCACCTATTATTTAGGACTCGTTCAACTGAACTTCTAAATTTCATTTGGAGAAATTAAGTAAGAGGGCGAGATGAGAATTGACCAATGAATTGATTAGATTGATTCTCATTCAATAAACAATCATTATATATTTATTACTCTTTTTATTCTTAAAAGATTGTCATTTAAGATTAATGCACACAAATTAAAAAATATAATTAATACCTAGTGTTAACGCCAAGATCTTTCTCCACGTCCCAATCACGTAAGACGTCCAGATCCTGCATAGTAAACACAATCAACACCGAAAGCTTGACGGCGGTTCCGTCGAGGGATAGCTCAGGCGTGAGAATTAGTACGTGTTCACAAGGTTAACAATGGAGGAATATATGGTCTAGTGTATTGAGAGAATTAAAATCTCAGTTGTGTCTGTATGGGAGAATATGAATCATCAATATATGAGAGAACATACCTCTATACGATGGCTTCCTTGCTTAGTTATATTACCTTTGCTTGGATTACTGTGCCACCCACTACTACCTGACACCCCTCCGATCCGATGGACCTCACGACTATATCAGTTTATCTATCGCTTTTGGCCAATAATCGCTTTCTCCACCTACTATTATGATCTCATCCACATTAATGCACGGCAGATCCTCGTCAACTGTCATGCTTTTTCATCATCACAAGTCAAAGTAATGATATTAAAATATCTAATGGGTCGATCCATCGGACCTAATTCTATCCCAACAGATTAAATAAAGTTGACACAATAAATGGGCTCAAAGAGTCCCATGGTTTAATAATAAAAGCCCAACAGATTATATCGATAAATGGGCCCAATTTATCCTACCTAATAGAGAAAATATCACGACCCAACATTGCGCCTCTAGTTTTTTATTAAACAGAGGTTTAATAGAAACTATAAATGGCATCTGCTCAGACAAAAGGATTTGTAATAAGATCAATAAAGGCCCAAAATACGGCTTTATCAAGTCCATCCGATGAACATCAAATAGTAACATAAAGGGTTCATCTTCGCCGACCTCTCACGTAAGTACCAATCAAGAGCTTTCAACTACCAAAGCTCAAGTCATAGAATGAAATTCGTTCTAAGAATACTTTCATCACTTGACCGCAGTAAACACTAATTCGTGTGCCTTCGTCCCAAATACAAAGAAGTCAAAAGGATACCAAGAGAATGCCAAGAGAAAATCAAGAAGATGCCAAGAGAATACCGAAGAAAATGCAAGAAGATGTCAAGAGAATACCAAGAAGATGCCAAGAGAATACCAAATCAACTCCTATCAAGGGACAAGCCAACCTCGCCAAAAAAGCAAGTCGGGTAGAATACCCAAACACACCTCACAAGAAAATCACACCGAAAGTGCCTCCTCGATATGCCTCCGATTTAACTGGACTGTAATCCTTCGCGCCCAAAAGAGGAAAACCCAAGCAAATTCTCCTGGCCTAAAGAACCACAAGTACTCTAATGTAAATCGATCCTCCGCCAACCACCCCGGTTGAAACCAAGTTTTTCGATGAAGAGCCCAAGAGCAAGTGAAGCGATCACCCAAACTTGCTTCTAAAAGACAACCAACCTCCTGACTTCAGTCCAAAACCCTAATCCCCACTCTCCAAACCCAAAATCGTAAGAGAATTTCCCATTCGAGCTTCTACAACTCCTTCATCCGTAATACCAACAACCACCGGCTCAACAATAGCTCTATCACGGACACCGATCATCCGGAGGCAAACACTATCTTCTGATGCCTCCGTCCCCAAATAACAAGAGGTCAAGTCAAGAGAAGGTCGTCAAGAGAGAATACCCCGCTTAAATCATTTTGATGAAAGATAGAAATAGTCTCAAAGTCGCTTTTCACGACAACGAAAGTGCCTTCGTAAAGACCTCGCTCAAAACCAGTAGAAGATTTGAAAATGTCCCGCCACTCATCAAGTCATCACCGATATAAATGTTGATCTATCAAGCTAAAGGATCAAAGCATCCGGTACATCGTCGAAGCTCAAGAAGAGCTCAAAGAGCTTCGCCCTTAAGAATTTGAGTCCGCCATCGAATCAAGACTTTCGTAAGGATATCCAGCAGTAATACGTAAAATCCGCCGAAATGATCAATAAGATCGCCCATATATATGCGAAAGGATATGAAATCACCAAGTAAAGGCAAGAAAAGCTCAGCCAAGGTAGATCCATCTCTTCTAGACTCTTTTAGATGGCGATATACGACAAGGAAGAAGCCCAAGATGACCTCTCTTTATCTTTAGTCAGAAACTTTCTGTGAAAATTTAACTTTATGTGAATAAGCTAATATTTAATGAAATATCAACTTCATGCCTTAAGATTTCAAGTGAACATTTCTTGTCTATAATTCAAAGGTCAATTAATCTGTATGAACCTAACTTAAGACATGAACTAGATAAGGCGATAATGCTTAATTTATGAAATGAAGTGAATCAATTTAATGGATAAAATTTAATGAATAAAGATTGAATGAACCGAACTCAACACTCGAACAAAATAAAGTAATGTATACTTATCGCTTCCGGCGTGTGAGATCTGGCCACGCGTGAAGTGAATTCTATTGATCCTCCTCAGACCATCAAAATCTTGCTTACCACTGGGTTTAATAAGTATATAAGACATTTGTTTACCACCCTAAGGTGAAACAATTATACGAAAAACCAAGATATAAGGATCAAGACATAAGGACCAAGATATAAGGATCAAGATATAAGGATCAAGATATAAAGATATAAGGATCAAGACATAAGGATCAAGATATAAGATCAAGATATAAGATCATATATAAGATCAAGATATAAGGATCAAGATATAAGATCAATCAATCAGACCATCGACTTACCACCAATTCCGGTAAAATCAATATAGATCCTTCGCCACCACCTGGGTAGAACGACAAATGGGGTCGCCATCGAATGGCCAAATGAGTCCTACCATACCTCCTTACACCATAAATGACCATAGACACAAAATAGACCAGACTAATAATAGTGACCATCGATTTACCACCCCGTAAAATCAATATAGATCCTTCGCCTACCACTCGGTAGAACGACAAATAAGTCGCCATCGAATGGCCAAATGAGTCCTACCATACCTCCTTACACCATAATAGTGACTATAGAAAAATAGACCAGACTATTAAAGGACTATCGATTTACCACCCCGGTAAAATCAATATAGATCCTTCGCTCACCACTCGGGGTAGAACGACAAATAGGTCGCCATCGAATGGCCAAATGAGTCCTACCATACCTCCTTACACCATAGTGACCATAGACAAAATAGACCAGACTATTAAGTGACCATCGATTTACCACCCCGGTAAAATCAATATAGATCCTCGTCAAGTACTTTGTAAAGCCAAAGATTTAGCAAGAATATGATCACCGCAAATGCCCTCGTGAACTTCCCGAAAAGCATATTCCGCCTCGATGGGACCGTATACTTCAAGAATGGTGAAGAAAAGGCCAATCCAGAAAGATCGCCATCAATGAGAAACAAAATGGACACTCTTGTACTTGGTCTTCTTTGCAAAGATCTCGATCCAAGAAATGAAGTCATCTGTCACAAAGTTATAAGATCCAGAGGGCTACCGATAATGCACCGCACGGTGGAATTGTTATTGTGGATCGACTCGATAAAGATGTCAGATCGATGTCCGAAATAGAATATCCATCTCGCATGCAATGTCCATGAACTCGCTCATCAAGAATCAGAACGGCTTTGTTTGACTCCTCACTTTCTTTTTAACTATTATTAGCTTCGTAAAATAATTGTCCGACCATTAATGTCAACCGACTTTGAAATGTTTATCAAGTGTTCGGATTTCCGTGAGTCATGCTTTATAAATCTACTTTGTCGACGAGTCTTTCATCATGCATGAGAACACTCTGCAGCAGAGTGCCTTTTTTGTATTCTCTATGAATATCCTCCCGTGGTGCTTGCTTTTTTCGTTCGCCTCACGCCATAGTCCCGAGAACCCCTGTGATGAGGTACCTTCTTCTGATGCTTAGAATATGGGTGCATTTTGTGTGTCAATCTAAACCTCGACGGCCTTTTAAACGGCATCTCCGAAGACAAGGTTCATGTATGCAGTGCCTCGCGATTCTTAGAATATGGCTTCGGATCTACTCCGACCATAATCCCAAGACCAATAGGCGTAATACCATCTTCATTAATCAGAAAATGGTCATTGGGTCTTCATCTACTCGCTTTCAACCATGATCCCAAGACAAATAGGGTGAAACCCTCTTCTATGGCCAATCAGAAAATGGATGTCAGGTCTTCATCTACTCGCTCGATCCATGATCCCGAAGACAAAAACGGTATTGGTCTTCATCTACTCGCTCACCATGATCCCAAGAAACCCTCTTCTATTAATCGTAAAATGGTCGCTGGTCTTCATCTACTCGAAAAAACCCTGGTCTTCATCTACTTTGCTTTTGGACAAATAGTAGGGAAACTTCTTTGGTCATGGTCAGGATCACCTTCGTCACGAGGATTACCTTGAGATATGTCCTCAAAGTGTATAGATTGCTTTCCAACTCATGGTCATGTCCATCTTTAGCGTACACATCTTTCAGACTCGCATAATTGAATGCTTTGTTCTCATCTTGGCAATCCAAGAATCTGACAACCAAATCCTTGCTCGCTTTCACCACATCCTCGCCCAAGACAATACACATCCTCGCCCGCCCCTTAGGACTCTCCAAAGATCTATATGCTTCGGCCCACCATCTTCATCACCACCACTTTGCGTTTAAGTTCTAAAGTGGATGCCTTTTACTTGCTTTCGCCACGATCATGCTCTTTTTGTCGCCAAAGAAAGACCAACTATCTTCTAAGCAGCCCGGATCTCGAACGAGAACCCTTGATTTGTGCCGTAATCTTCGATGTGTAACAACCGAAATATTGTGATTGATAACTCAAAACACTAGAAAAAAGCCCTCCTTCTAGCCGCCAATGTTAACGCCAAGATCTTTCTCCACGCCCCAATCACGTAAGACGCCCCGATCCCCGCAGACAAGAAACACAATCAACACCGAAAGCTTCGACTTGCGTTCCATGGGATAGCTTTCAAAGCGTGAGAATTAAGACGTGTTCACAAGGTTAACAATGGAGGAATATATGGTCTAAAGTATCGAGAGAATTAAAATCTCACCATATTCAGATGAGAATATGAATCATCAATATATGAGAGAACATACCTCATACGATGGCTTCCTTGCTAAGTTATATTACCTTTGCTTGATTATCGTACACCCACTACTACCCCGACACCCCTCCGATCCGATGGACCTCACCGACTATATCAGTTTATCTCATCGCTTTTACTGCTTTTCTTTTCACGCACTTATGCTATGATCTCATCCACATTAATGCATGGCAGATCCTCGGTCAACTCACATCATGCTTTTTCATCATCACAAGTCAAAGTAATGATATTAAAATATCTAATGGGTCGATCCATCGGACCGAATTCTTATCCAATGAGATTAAATAAAGTTGATCACAATAAATGGGCTCAAAGAGTCCCATAGTTTAATAATAAAAGCCCAACAGATTATATCGATAAATGGGCCCAATTTATCCTACCTATAGAGAAATATCAACGCACCCAACACCTAGCAAAAATACTATACTATCCTTATTAATTGTCTCAACTAATTATTCTCCTCCCAATGTTTCTTATTCAATTCAACCAATTGCTTCTTATTCAACCAATTACTACTTGGATTATAGCATTAAATTGAATAAGAATCATTGGAAAGGGAAGAAAATTTTAAATAGAAGAAAGTTTTAAATAAGGGTAAAGTAGGGAAAAAATAGCTAATGTGTATTGATAAACTCAAAATGATAATCATTTTGAAACAAAAATTACTTCCTAAAATGATAATCTTTTAAGAACAGAGAGAATATTATTATTATCATGATGATTGCTTGATCAATACAATACAACCCATTCCACTCTTTAATTAATCGAATTGGAAATATTGAAAAAATACTACTCTTTCTTTTGGAGACAGATGAAGCATGTCTATAATTTTTCCGAGTACTTATCTAGTAATATTTTAAAAGTTCAAGAAATACAATTTCCAAACAAATAGGGAGAAGTTATATATTGGTATGTAGAGCCACTGACAGTGATGGCAGAGAGAGATTGAAAGCATCCAATATAATATACATGCTCGATCACTTGAGTAACTACTAGCTAGCTAATTAATTAAAGCAACTTCTAAAATGGGATTTATCTTATATTTACTTTTTATCTATTTTTTCTTCATGCTCAAGACCAGCATTTAATTAATTTGGAGGATTTGGAACTTTTAGGTAAAGCTGTAAAATGAGTAAATAGTTCGAACTCGATTCGTACTCGCTCGATTAAAAGTTCGATTTGAGCTTGACTCGAAATATAAATGAGTCAAATATGAGCAAATTTTAAAATTCGATAAATTACTCGAACCTCCTCAAATTATAATTTTCTATTGATACTCGGATCATATTCGTTCAAAAAGTTCAAACTGCTCGGGCTCGATTCGGAATTGTACTCGACTCGATAGCTAAATGAGCCTCAATCAAACTTTATTTTATACTCGATAAATTTTGTGAACCAAATCTGAGTAACTCAATACTCGACTCGACTCGACTCGGTTCGTTTACACCTTTACTCCTAAGTTGATTATATCATACTACTCCATATAAAGACATAATCTTCATTACTGTAATGATGTTTGTATTCAATAGGTCTCATTATTAGCTAGGTAACCTCAAAGATCTTGAAACTTTTGTCCCCTTTCAACTTTTAATTGCAATTTGGATTTTGAGAGCAGATCTTCTGTCCCCAAATTTCTTATCCCCTTGTGTCCCTCTACTTAAATTTTGACACATAATCTTTTACTTAACACTAATTAATTTTAAAATTAAATAAAAGAATACGTGTTAAAATGTAAGTGGGGGGACACAAATGAAATAGAGAATTTAAGGACAGAGGATCTGCTCTCTTTGGACTTCACATGTTTTCTTGAATTTGAAGCAAAGACATTGCATAAAGCAATCAAGCATAATATATATATATATATATATATATATATATATATATATATATATATATATATATATAGACTTCAATATTCCTAGTGTTAACGCTAGGATCTTTCTCCACATCCCAATCACGAAAAGACGCTCTCGATCCTCGCACAAAGAAACACGACAAACACCACAAGAAGTTTCGATTACGGACCGGCGGGGATAGCTTCGGTGAGAGTAAGTATGTCTGTTCACAAGGTTAACTCAAGAGGATAATAAAATCTAGTGTAATGAGAGAGATGATTATTATCAGTTATGTGAATGTGTATATATCAAGAAATGTACCTCCTTGTGAAGTCTTACTCACAAGAAATAATATCTTTGCACAATTCATCGTAAGCCACCCACTACCATCCTCGATATATCCCCCGATTTGGTGGGTTCTCGCCGATCGCATGGAGCTTATCCACTGCTTTTTGCCACTGTTCACACCGCCGGCCGACTATAATCCCATCCACATTAATGCATGACAGATATCTTGGTCAACTGTCATACTATATCATCATTACAAGTCAAAGTAATAGATATTAAGTGACCCAATGGGTCAATCCAATGAACCGATCCGGTCCTATAGGATTAAATAAAGCTAACACAGTAGTTGGGCCCAACGAACCCCATGTCTTAATTATAAAAGCCCAATGGATTAAATTAATAAATGAGCCCAATCTACCCGGCCCAAATAGAAGAAATATCATGACCCAACATTACCCCCTAGTTTTTTGTTAAACAGGATGTTTAGTGGAAAACTATAAACGGTCCATGATATCGTGATTTATTAAAGGCCAAAAAAGAAATAATTGAGACATACCCACTTTAATGCAAAAAATGGGACATGGAATGGTCAACGCCTGCAGTAATAGGCCCAATCAATAAAGGATTGAAATTGAATAGATGGACCAATAATTGTAAACCCAATCGCGAGGCCCAATCCGATAAGATATCCAAAGGTCGCTCCAAACACGCCCATTCAATTTCATCATCATTATCGACATTTAATGCGCCATTGCTCCCCTCAGATAACCAATCAAAGATAAAAGGTGAGCTTTACCAATTCGATTTGCTTTTACTCGCTAATTTGAAATTAGAACCTTTGAGCTTTCTTCTCCTTCTCAAAAATTCTCTCTCTAGCTTTCAAACCTCAACAATGGTGAATCCAAACCGCATTTCTCCAGCTTCTCTCTCACTCGAACCCTAACCAAGAGGGTTCGAGTTCAAACCCACCATCTCCCACCGATTTCTTCAAAGATGGGAAAATTTCCTCATGCCAATATTGCATCCACCGTCACAGATCCGAATACGCGTGCCCTCCTGGATTCGATACCAGATTCCGGGACAACCACGCCATAAGAGCTCCCGCCTCCAGAGAGTCGAATGTACCAAATGACCGGCACGCACCGGTCGCCATGCCTACCACTTTTTCTGAAAAGGGATTCGCCACCCCTTCACGCCTTCACGTCACTACCCTCCTAGGGTTTATAGAGTGGGCTTTGCTCACCGGTGCCCAACTCCTATATCCACGCATCGGCATTCATTGCTTTCTCGCCACGAGCTAGGGGTTATTCCTCCGTCGACCTTTTTCTTCACCCTTTTCTACTTTAGAGATCCCGAGAACGAGGGTTTAAGATGTCGAAGCAATAATCTCCGCGCCCAAACTCTAAATTCGAGAAGAGGCCCACGATGAGCACCCTTCGAGCAACAAAAAGGATGACACGAGAAATGGTTCTTCATCATCGGACCGTAGATCTCTTCTTCCAGATTGGACCATCCTAGATCGGATCTCACGACTTTGGTAACATTCCCAAGAAATAAATGTGAAGGAAATGGAGATTTTCTCAAGAAGATCCTCCACAAGAATGGAGTTTTACCTCACGACCAAACAAGCCTCGGCCGTATGATCATAAATGTAAGTTTTAAATAACTCGCAATATAATTTTGAGGTATTTATGTGGCAAGGATTTTAATATGTGATTATTTGCAGATCCCCGATCAAACCAACTTCTTCTAAGTGAAAGATTTGGGAGATTTTCAACGGTGAGGACTTCGAGGCTAATGAAGAGCTTCATATCAAGAGCCTTCCCAACCGAATTCCTACCTCCGACTCCAAAGACTCTACCCCCCTTCGTAATGATGAGCCCGGTTTATTTAGCCTTTCATTCCTCAAGAAGTCCTCCGACCTCGCCAAGGAAAGAATATCATAAAAGGCCGTAACTACCCTCGCGAGATAGATCCCCGAAAGTGACGAGAGGTTCTTCCCCAAGCAAACCCACAATCAACTCCTCCAACTCGACCTCAAGCTACTACACCTTCCCAATCCAAATTTCAATAAAGAGGAGTCTACTTGACATACCTCTACACGACGGGCGAAAGTCCTTCGTACAAAAAAATTAAGATCAAAATAATTCCCCTCACCGCCAAGAACTCCGCCAGGCCCCTCCAACTTCAATAATTGATCCCCAACCAAACCCAAACACTGATAAGTCGAATCGGTCGGGTTTCTCAATTCTCACCGTCTCCGAAAAGAAAACAACCTTCTGATGACAACAAAAGTTCAACCTCCGCCTTCTTTCAACTTCTCGAGCCTATACCGCCGATCTCCTTCCCCCAAAAGCAGATGCACGCGGATCCTCACGGCTCGCAATAACCTGCTCCTTCCCTCCAAGACACACGATGACACCGAATTTAGCAGATGCCATGGGCATGACCATAAATGGTTCCTTTCATTTTCAATACTTATTTGTTTATCTCGTTAAACGATTTCAAATAAAATCAACACGATAGGCTTTTTTTGCTTCCAAGGCCAAAGATCGGTCAATCAAGCAGAGATCGGCGAAGTAGAACCCATCCCAAGTCTCCGCTTCGCTGAACGGCATCCTTCATACCAAGCACAGCCAACATCAGAGAACGGTAATTAACGCCGACTTGGTTCGGCAGTTGAACCGCGATGGTCAGAATCGCGATCAAGGAGTCATACACGCTAAGATTCGACCCAGACGCATCCATAAGCCGGAGCCGAAGAAACCCGCCGATGAATATATTAATCAACAAATCCGAGAACTCAAGGCTTTTTCAGACTTAGCCTTTCGATCGATGTTATTCGCGAAAGAGATAGCCCACCAAATTAATGGAGAAATCGATGTCAGCCGATTCATACTTGCCACTGCAAGATGACGAAAAGCCTCATCGGCTCATCCATACTTTTCACTGCCTTCAGATGATTGCTTTTCCGCTTTTAAACAATACTTGTAAAATTTTCTTATGTAAACTCCATCAAGTGAACCGAATGAAAGGATCTTCCCCATGACTTCGTGTTTTCCTGTTTATTTCAATACGAATTTATGCATTCATGTACCAAAAACTCCTTCAAGGATTTAAATTAATTAAAGCATGTTATCAGTTCAATCAAAGAACCATTTCAACTCAAACACTTAGTCCTAACACTGAAAGATGACACTGCACTATTCAGATCCCCTCCCACCACTGTCCTTCCCACTTGACACTTGACTCCGATCAGCCTAAAGATTTTTCATTGTAATTCTAGATTAATCAATTCTGTTCAATCGACTCGGCATCAGCCTGATCAGAACTTTATAGCCTGAGTAGTTTTACAGACACTTAAGAAGCTTAAGTTGCTCAATTCCACGCTTAATCCCATTCAAGCAGCCGCTCGCTGGTTACTTCAACCCGTCTGCTTGACCGGTGACGAGCCACCGGTCTTTCTCGGTCATTGAATGGGATTGCCAGAAGTCGACGGTTTAAAGGCGTATGGCCGAGGAGTCGCTAAGTTGTGCTATGGGTTTATCGAACTACTCCAAGGACTACAACGGGATTCACCTTTCAGATCGGCTTATGGTAATCGATGCCTTAGTCCAGCTTGAAATTAGATCTCCAAGTCTTCGAAGTTAGTCATTTCGGGAGATCTACAATGAAGAAAGGTCAAGGCCAATCTTGATTTGGTCGAAGAAGTCGAGAGAGATAAATTTAATCAAATCAAGGCACTTATCAAATAGAGTACAAGATTATAATAAGGGGTAAAGCTTCGCAGATTTGAAGTGTAGAGATTTTGTCCTTGAGAAGTCAAGCATCTACGCCTCGTAACTGGGAAAGTTGATGCCAAATCAAAGGACCATACGAAAATCACCAAGTTCCAAACCGGACTTATTCTAATAAGGCATTAGATGGCTCAAGAATCAAAAACACCGCAAGATTCAAGCAGTTTAGAAAGTACTTTCAAGAGATTCAATGTCAAGACATCGGTTCAGAATATTTACATCATCATCAATAAAAGTTTCTTTCTCTCAAACAAATTTTATCTCCGTCTGGCCGCCACCTCATCAGGTGTTAGAGGTTCGGAGGACTTCACGACTATTCGATGGTAAATTTCTTCTCAGTGGTGGTCACTATTTGGCATTGTCAACCCTTCGGCAGTAATTGTCACCACTATTCGGCATTGTCAGTTCTTCTTGGCAGGCAATCACGCCACTATTCGGCATTGCTGGTTCTTCTGGTAGGCAATTGTCAAGCATTTAGACCTTGTCGCCCCTTCGTGGTAGGCAAGTTGTCATCTTCAAGACGCTTGTCGTGCCCTTCGTGGTAGGTATCGGTCGACGCTTAAACTTCGCCAAAGCCTTCGTGGTAGGTTAATGTTATCTTTCGTTGTTAGCCTTTAAGGTTAACAAACTCACGATAAAGCAGATCCGCCTCACACTTTCTAAGAATCGAACGAAGATTCTTTATTTTATTACCCTAATTTTTTCTAAGTGTTGAGTCTTCTAATGCCTCGCTTTTAATTTCACTTTATCTCATATATGATACGCTTAATCGCTAATTAACAATTGAAGTTAAACTTTAAAGGGTTTTTTGTGATATTTATCCCTATAAATTCATATCAAGTATCAAGAAGTAGTAAAATACAATCAAGTCATAAGTGAGAAGATCACTTTTCATTAATACTTAATTTATTTACAAAAAGGGAAAATAATGTAAAATTTTTACAAGTATTTTTAAATAAAACCAAGAGAAACAAAAGTTGTCAGCCAGCAAACCCTTCATCATTCAAGAGTCGAGCAAGTATGGATCTAAGTTGGCTTTTGATCACTTTTTCCTCGCTACGACTTCGTAAGAGCTCAGAGCTTCCGTGATGAATCCTCATTATTTCTCCATTAATTTCATCCGAGTTCCCAGATTTTCACATATCTCTTCATGTAAGAACATCACCAAAGGAGGCCCAAGGTCCCAAGAGCCTCGAGTTCTTGATTTCTTGCTCGAAGTCACGCCAGATATTCATCTCGACGGGTTTCTTCCCGCCCCAAATTTTTATGGATCGCCTTCGTCAAGATCTTAGCTAGCCTTCTTCAAATTTCCTCTTGTTCATCCTTAGTTCACTCCTCCAACCAAGTCAAGTTCATATTAACGATTTCAAAGATGTCAGCGGCTTTAATGACTTCAGATCTTCCTCGAGGCCTTCACATCTTCCTCGCTCGGGGCCAACTTTTTCAAGTCCTTCATCGGTACGGGATGCCTTCACGCTGGGTCCTTTTCCGAGCCAAGGCGCATTTCAGATGGAGTTCTCCTTCCTCACTCCTCTTCTTCTGGGATTCAAATTTCTAGAGATCTTGATGCGTACGCCTCAATACAACATTTGCCTCAGACGTGTTCGGGCTTTATTTGACTGGCTTTTCGGCATATGAGTACGAAGATAAGTATTGAAAGCAAAGGAGGGAAAGCCATTTACCTTCGCCAAGAGCTCATGCCTTCAAGTTAAAGTCCCCATTCAGACTCGCTCCCGGACCTAAGGGTCATCTGGCCTCATGAACGGAAGGCCTCGAATGTTTGAAAGTGGAAAGTCAAGCTGAATCTGGGCCACATATTAAAATCCTTGCCACATAAATACCTCAAAAATTATATCACAGAAAGTTATTCAAAACTTACATTTACGATCATACAACCAGTTTGTTTGGTCAAGCAGGTAAACTCCATTCTCAGGAGGATCTTCTTCGTAAAATCTCTCATTTCCTTCACACGCCTTCTTGAATGTTACCAAATTCAAAGAGATCCTGGCTTCAGATGGTCCAACTGAAGAGAAGAGATCTCCGTCCAAAGGATGAAGAACCATTTCGTGGCACTTTTTGTTGTCAAGGGGTGCTCATCAGGCCTCTTCTAATTTAGAGTTCATGGCGTGAGATTGTTCATCAAGATCTTAAACCCTCCTTCTGGATCTACCCACGAGAAAAGGGTGAAGAAAAGGTCGACGAGGAATAACCCCTAGCTCAAGTGGCGTAAGGCAATGAATGCCAAGATGCGGATATGTGAGTCAGGCACCACCGAGCAAAGCCCACTCCTATAAACCCTGGTGAGGTGACGACGGCGCTGGCAGGTAGCGAATCCCCTTTCCGTAAAAAGTGGTAGTACGGGCCCAAACCCGTCCTGTCACTTGGTACATTCGCCCTCCTCCCAGCAGGAGCTCTTACGTATGTAGTTGTCCTAACTGCATCGAATCCGAGGGCACGATTTCAGATTCTCGATTCGTGGATGCAATATTGGCACGAGGAAATTTTTCCCCATCTTTGAAGAAATCCTGGGAGATGAGGGAGTTTGAACTCGAACCTCTCTCGTTAGGTTCGAGTGAGAGAAACCGAGAAGTCTCGCCTGATTCACCATTGTTGAGGTTTCAAAGCTAGAGAGAATTTTTGAGTAAGGAGAAGAAAGCTCAAAGGTTCTAATTTCAAATTAAGCAGTAAAACCGCTGAATTGGTAAAGCTCACCTTTTATAATCGATTTGCATATACAGGAACGAGGCCGCGACATTAAAAATGTCAAGAATGATGATGAGAATTGAATGGGGCGTGTTTCGAATCTAATTTTCGATATCTTATCTGGATTGGCCTCACAAATGGGTTTCTAATTATTGGTCCATCCTATTCAATTTCAACTTTTATTGATCGGGCTCTATTACTCGGGCGTGCTCACCATTCCATGTCCCATTTTTGCATTAAAGTGGGTATGTCTCAATTATTTCCTCTTTTGCCTTTTAATAAACTCGATATCACGGACCGCTTATAGTTTTTCACTAAACATCCTGCTTAACAAAAAACTAGGGTAATGTTTTTATTTTATTTGGGCCGCAGATATTTATTAATTTAATCCATCGGGCTTTTATAATTGCTCGGGTTCGTTGGTATTATCGATCACCCATCGGGTCACTTAATATCTATTACTTCTGATGATATATAGCATTTACAATGACCAAGATATCTCGCTATGCATTAACGTGGATGGGATTATATAGCTCACGGCGGTGTGAATAAAGGGTAAAAGCAAATGGATAAGCCCCACGCAATTTGGGTAACCCACCAAATCGTGGGATATGCTGATGGTAGCAGGTGGCACAAGAATTGTGCAAAGATATTATTTCTCGACGAGTAAGTCTTCACAAGCGAGGTACATTTTCGATATATACACATTCACATAACCGATAATAATCATCTCTCTCATTACACTAGATTTTATTATCCTCTCGAAGCTTAACTCTCGCGAATGCATATACTTACTCTCACGCCGAGCTATCCTCTACGGCCCCTACCGCCGTTCAGGTGTGTTTGTCGGTTTATCGTGGCAGATCAAGACGCCTTTCGTGATCGGACGTGAGAAAGATCCCTGCAAGCAATATACGTATTCTCCTCGAAGACTTACTCGCCAAGAAATAATATCTTCGCTCGATTATCGTACACCCACTACCATCCGATATATCCTCTCGATTCGGTGGGTTCTCGCCGATCGCACGGAGCTTATCCACCGCTTTTGCCACTCGCTCACACCGCCACCGAATCGTAATTCCATCCACATTAATGCATGATGTATATCTTGGTCAATCGTACATACTATATCATCATTACAAGTCAAAGTAATAGATAAGTAAGTGACCCAACGGGTCAATCCAATGAATCCGATCCTATTCCTATAGATTAAATAAAGCTAACACAAAGAATTTTTCTAACGAACCCCATGGCTTAATTATAAAAGCCCAATGGATTAAATTAATAAATGAGCCCAATCTATCCGGCCCAAATAGAAGAAATATCATGAACCAACACCTAGTTTTATTTTTTTTTTAAAAGGCCCATCTAATTAATGACCCCGAAAAAAAGGGGTACGTACCTACAAAATAATCTTAATTAAACATCTTTTAACCATGTAATTTATATATAGACGTTTCATTAATTCATATTGGAAAAGTTGAAGACTTCAAGCTGAAAGGCTGCAGGCTCATACATATATTGAAAAGGTATATATATATATATGCACCAGCTAGTTAGTGATGATGATGATGATGATGATGATGGAAAGTTGCAACCTTATAAAAAGTCGTCAGCATCTTTATTTATTAATGCTAAGCTAGTGACTAAAAAAAATTTATTATGTGTATTTAATCACTTAAGTCGTCCCTTTTCTTAAAGAAATTGATCCGTAACCATCTCAATATTGTTTTAAAAATAAACTAATATTTTTATATACTAAACTATGCAAGAAGTAAACCCATGGAGGGATGGACCAGTCGGAAAAGAAAGACAAAATTAAACTAAGTCCCATGTGATGGGCACACAAATATATATATATATATATATATATATATATATATATATATATATATATATATATATAGCATGGAATCTAACATATAATGCTGCATGTTTCTGCTTTCTCACAAGCCCCACACACTTTCCGGTTTAAGCCTGCATCTCATTTGCTTTTCCTCCGATCCTGGGCTTTAATTAAAAGTTTTAGTTAATTTGCTCATTAATTCATGGGCTTACATTAAATTAAGCAAGCTACAGATTATTTTATAGATCGATTAGGACTAAGCTAACGACACAAAAATGAGGGGCGCATGTGGTTGATACTGATCAGCCTTGAATCATGCATGCCATTCATCGGTTAATTACCACTACTAATTTGCTTGCATCCCATTAATAAATTAATTAGTCTCCTTGCACAACTATCCACGGATGCCAGCAACGACCTTTGGTTATCTGCTAATGCTCTATTGAGTTAATTATAATACTCCGTATACACTAAACTCCATCACTTATATTAATATATAAAATAAAATTTCTAATTAATGTAAACGTAAAATTATCTTTGAAAGTCGTGATTTTATAAATATATTTATAATTTTGGAAACGGAATGAATGTATAACTATTTTGACTTAATTTTAGAGTTTTAAGTTGTAACTAGCTAGCGTTTGACAACCCCTAGTTAGTTAGATTATGATTTTATAGTATCTAACAAGTGTTTTAACTAAAAGAAGAAGGAAAAGAAAAACCACTAATTAAATAAAAAATAAATGGATAGGCATAATTAAATTATGATCAAGGGAGAGAACGCCAAATTAAGGAAGTTAAAAGTTAATTATTTGTTGTTTGTGTATGAAGGATCAATAAGACTCTTGACTATCTGTATATATAATATCCGGTTTATGGTCATAGATAGATAAGAGTTATTAAATTAAACACAAATATAATATTTGCATATTAATTAATTCAAGACAGATCGAAATAATCATATCCTCCTTCTAAAACTATATATTAATCTGTCCTTGACTTCTAACTAAGCAACATAAATAAGCATATATTTGTCCTTTATGACGTTTGGTTGAGAGGTAGGACAAATTAAGAGTAATATGTCCCCTTTAATATTGTGCTTTATCTTAGCTAGCTAGCTGGTAGCTTGAGTTAGGAGTATATAAATAAATAAATAATATTGTCTAATAAAAATTTTACAAGTTGAAGGCCCAAGTCTATAGACTAGATGAAAATGTAATAGGGACCCAGCCGGGTAAATGCAGGGCTTAGGCCTCGAAGAATTGGTAAGCCCAGCTCATAAGGACCGAGCTTGAGCAAAGGATGTCCCTTTATTTACCCTTTTTGGTTAAATATTTTATTCTTTCACTTTACTTTTTATCTTTTAAGAAAATGGATTATAAATATTTGTGTGCGCGACAAGTAGATGATGCACATTTCATGAAAATATATTAAAAGATACTAGTAATTTCTTATATTTATTTTAAGAAATGATATCAATATACTAAACAATTTTTCCCTGGAAACCAAGCTTGATCTAGCATGGAAATCAACTCAAATATATTACACAACTCTAGTTCCTCCAGTCCAAAGTCTTTTTCAAGTGTTCAATGAGAAACTTATATTGTGTATAGAAAATTCATGCAAACAAACTCGACAAGAGACCAATTGCAACATTATGTCACTTGTGTCGAGGATGCCTATGACAACATTTCTCTAGAAAGTGAAAAGAACAATTGCACTCAATTTAGGCTTACAAGAAGAATAACATAAAGTTGTTAGTTCTCAACAAATCCAGGTTTAGAAATTAAAGAATGAAGTTCTTGGGCTTTTTCACTATTGAAACCAAGGGTAGCCAGTATCTTGTGACCAGGCGATTCCTCTTCAGACCATACTCCAAGAAGCAGATGCAATGTTGTGATTTCCCCGTCTTCACCTGCATTTATAAACAAGAATTACATCAAGTACGTTACATATTAAGGCATTTCATCATAATTTCTATTTGGTTTGCTAAAGACGGGGCTGTAAGAATATAATGCACATTACATCCATTTTCTAATGTAGCAAAACTGACAAAATAGGACCATGAGCAAAAGTAGTAATTTACATAGGGCAAACCAACACGGCAAGTGTTTGTTTTCTGTGACCGCATAACATTTATGACAAGGATGTAAGGTGGTGAGTAATTTGCTTAATGACTAAGTATCCACCATCATCTTCCATCACAATCACAACAACCATCAAAACTAAGAATAAATTCAAAAGAGATCTTCTTCTTACTTGGGATGATTCACCTTGATCCTTGCTCTCCTTCTCTTCCTCTTGCATAACTCTCTCTTTCTAGTTCTCTCAAACTCTCTCAACACTTAACAAATAATGAAATGAAAAGTGAAGAGATTACTTGAGTATTCTCTAGTCTTACTCCTCATCTAACAAACATTACTAACTCTCTCAAACCACAATTAGGATAACCATAGGTAGACAAAATGCTAGCTTTAAAGCTCTTATTGGTTGGTTTGAGAGGATCTTAATTGGGTTGGGGGAAACAATTAATGCTTTGTCTCCTTTTTGCTTCATACTTAACCATTAAGCAAATGACTCACCACCTTATCCAACCCCAAAGTGACTGCATCCATATTCTGTGACCGTTACGTTGATGTTAACCTGAACAAAAAACCCGACAAGTGTTTGTTTTCTGTGACCGCATAACAATTATGACAAGGATGCAAAGGTAAGAAATTTATTTTAAATGCAACTCCCCTTAAATATAGTAAATTTACTTTATTAGTTACTATAGAAATTACATTACGTAAGTCGTAAAGTAATTGTTCCATTACATTTTTTTTTATGATGAAATGAAAAATAACAAAACTACCGTAATACGACTACCTAATGATCTAATAGACTATTACATGAAAAGCCATTCAGTCATGACCTTTTAACATTGATGTTACCCGAACTTAACCACTCACGGATGAAAAGGTAAAAATTCTATTATGCACAACAAATATACAAATAAGACTTCTAGAGTAGAATCAGGACAAGTGTTGTACAGCTATTTACACAACTCCAAGTATATGATGTGATAGGTAATAACAGCTTCGGCATCTTTCAGTTAAATCATTTTTTTTGGCAGTTAGTTTTTCCCATCAGAGATTACCTTATTATTATTTTTTTATTTGGTTACAGAGGAAATATATAAAATAATTGTTAATAATGTCTCTCAAAGGCCACACCACTCAAGTAACCAAAACCAGATCATTGCATAATTAAAAAAACTCCATGAACCCACCAATTACTCTATGCATCATCATCAAGCACTATAAACCTACCACTAGTTACACTATCTCCAGTCTAACCTTAGTTGCCTGTCAGAAAAAGCAACCTTTCTAAGGAAATGGTTAAACTTGAAATGCAGCCAAAATATATTTGTCCTGTTTCTAGTGCACACAATACTCATATTTCCCTAAGGTAAAAAACATATATTTAGAAACAAATCCATAATCCTTTGTACTTGACCATTACTTCAGCGAAATATCCTAGATTGGAAGAAAACCCAGTAATCTTAATCAATCCTATGCCATCTTCACCCCAACTTGCTCCACGGAGCTGGCCTGCAAACTTCATGAAGATGATGACTCTTCTGGAGCTTAGAAAGCAAAGTGGAATAGCAGTTCCATTGGTGGCAATGAATTTGATGTGGTTTGCTAGGATTGCCATCACCACTGCATTTCTTGGCTGGCTTGGAGAGCTTCAGTTGGTCGGTGGCACTCTTGGCTTCACATTTGCAAATGTCACTGGTTTCTCTGTCTTGAATGGGCTCTGTAGTGCCATGGAACCAATATGTGGTCAGGCTTTTGGAGCTAAAAACTTTAGACTCCTACATAAGACCCTTGTCATGGCAACTTCTTTGTTACTACTAACATCACTGCCAATCTCTTTTTTGTGGCTTTATGTTGATAAGATCCTTCTCCAATTTGGCCAACGAGAAGATATTTCCATAGTTGCAAAGAAATATCTCCTTTATCTACTTCCAGATTTGGTAATTAGGTCATTCCTAAGCCCTCTTAAAGAATACTTGAACTCACAAAGCCTAACAATCCCTATTATGTTAAGCTCGGCTCTATCAGTAGCTAGTCACGTACCTATCAACATCTTACTTTCGAAAGCCAAAGGTCTTGAGGGGGTTTCAATGGCTGTCTGGATTAGTGATTTCATAGTTGTTATTCTACTCGCCACTTATGTGTTGATTGTAGAATATAGAAACAGAGAGAGATGGAAGGAAGGAGGGTGGTGGGAACAAGGAGTCCGCGACTGGATAAGGTTCCTCAAACTTTCTGGGCCATGTTGCCTCACCACCTGCCTTGAATGGTGGTGCTACGAGATCCTAGTCTTGCTAACCGGGTGGCTTTCGAATGCTAAACAAGCAGTTGGGGTGTTAGCAATTGTACTAAACTTCGACTACTTGCTTTACTCTGTCAGTATCTCGCTGGCAACAAGTGCATCCGTTCGTGTTTCAAATGAGCTTGGTGCAAACCAACCAGGACCTGCCTGTCAGTCAGCGTGTGTGTCGTTGGCTGCAAGCATTTTCTTTAGCTTGATCGGTGGTGTGCTGACAGTAGCAGCCAGAGGAACTTGGGGACCTTTCTTCACCCATGAAAAGAGAATTATAAGAGGTGTAAAGAATACAATGTTGTTAATGGCTTTGGTAGAAGTCGTAAATTTCCCATTAACTGTTTGTGGAGGAATAGTGCGTGGAACAGCTAGACCATGGTTAGGAATGTATGCCAATCTCTGCGGGTTCTACTTGCTGGGGTTGCCCCTGGGAATGTTTCTAGCTTTTAAGGCCCATCTTGGGCTTGGGGGACTGTTGATAGGATTCTTGGTTGGGACAGTTTCTTGCTTGATTTTGTTATTGGTGGCCATTGCAAGTATTGATTGGGTTGAAGAAGGCAAGGCCCAAAACTTACTTTGCACAAAAGACCACTAACCACGATGAAGATCACACGAACTAGGCTAAGAGGCTGTTAACCGCGATGAAGATCACACGAACTAGGAAACTGTCGAGATGATTGCACTACCACAATAAATTGTTTAGCAACAGCAGGCTTAACACTTAACAATAAAAATATTTTAACTTATCACCAAAAATGTCTTTCTTCTTCACTTAAATAAGTTTGCAATATGAGATCAAATCTTTTTAACTTTCCATCCATCCTTCCAAAGGTACAATAATTAGTTAACCTAGTTACAATATCTTTTTGTCAACACTAGTTATCCTCTTTAAATTTAGTTGAATGATAGTTATATAATTGATTCTCTATCCATTCCTACAAGACATACAAGAAAGAAATTCTAGCACACCAAAAAGGGACTAATTAAGCATGTTAATCTTACCAGATTTCAACTTTTCATCAATAGCCCAATCAAGAGCCCTTTGAGCTGCTTCAGTTAGAGAAGGATGCTCAGGACTGAAGTAATACATGTCAGCTTTTCCAAGTAACTTGACAGTTTCTTCACGCACTTTGAGAAGTGTGATCCCATTTGTTCGCAAAACTTTTGAAGCCTGATTTGTTCCTGACATTACAAAAGAAGGTTAAGATTAAAGATTGCTTCATATTCATATGTATAGCCATATGTCACAAGCACAACATCCAAAAGAAGGTTAAGATTGAAGATTGCTTCATATTGATATGTATAGCCATATGTCACAAGCACAACATCCCTCTTCCCCACATAAAAATTAAAAAAAGAAAGATAGAAAGAATATTTAATCCTTGTTGGGGGGCTTGGAGAAGAAACTATGAATTTCAACACTTGACACCTCAACTTTGCTTCTTTTTTCTATCTCCGACATTGTTATCTGTGAAACTGTAAGTCTGGTCCTCTCTTTCTTTGTTGGAAAAGCTAGCACATCCTCTAAAAAGCGTGTAAAAACATTTTTCATTATCTCTATATAAGTATGAAACTTGGGACAGATCTAGTATGAGTCTCGCATGCAGTGCATAACAAATGACAATAACATTATTTTGTTATGAAATACAACAGCTTCTTTCATTAAGTACTGTGCACATTTAAAAGGGAACATGTAATATAGGCGGTCACACTTACAATGTCAATGTTCACACTTAGAAGATACATAACCCTCCCCCACCTCTATGTCCCCCCTATTACTATCCGGAACATCTTTGGAATAACATCAAAGTTGCACAACGTGGGCATCCTCCAATTCGCTTAGAACATGGAATGTCATTATCAGGTTTATAAGGCTTTTTAGTTGTCTTTTATATAAAAAGCATCTAACTAAATCCGCTCTCGAGTCTTCAAGAAATCATCATAATTTATGCATTGGTGCCTCCAATTTCCTAGAAGGAAAGACTAATTAGTTATTAGTCAACTTCTTGACACAATATCAATCCAGTATGAGTTCTCTCTCTTTCCACCTTCAGTGCCATGCTTGCAAATCCAATGGGCCAAATACTGCAAAAATGGGTAATGTAGTGAGTCTAGTGATACCATGTGTGTTACCAAGGGAAGCAGCACAGTGGAAGCTGCATCACCAATACCTAACATTGGACAGTTCCGGCATCCATCTGGTACCAGTTTGTGCACCAACTTCATGTAAGGCTAAAGAAATGTATATATACATGTGTCTGTGTGTATGCATGTATGTATAATTGTATATATATATATATATATATATATATATATATATATATATATATATATATATGCTCTATAAAATTGGATGCAACTTGGGCCTTGGGTCTTTATTCTTGCAGGAGGTTGTACAACCTTGTGTGCGGTCAAGGAAAAGTTATATATGCTCTACATAGTTGGACACAATTTGATCCTTGGGTCCTTATCCTTGCCGGATGTTGTACTTTATAGCTTGTTCACATCGCACTTTTGTGCTTCAAATAAGGGGAAGAAAATTGGCTTAAATATAAATTACTACCATAAATTATTGACCATTTTCCACTTCGGTGATTGACCTTTCAATTTTTTCAATCAGATAATTAAACTTTCAATTTTTTCTATTATATCCAATTGAAATACCACATCAGAAATTGATGATATGACCCTTTATACGTGGCAAATAAAATGCTTATGTGTAAACAAGAATCTATTTGGCATTTCAATGTTATCAGGAAATAAAAGATAAAAGAAAATTTGAAATAATAACAATCAAACTATTAATTAATTAAATTTTTCTTCAATAGACACCATGGTAAAACAACTGAAGTAGTCGAAAATCTCTCACCTACCACACAACCATCATCGCCACCAACCACCTAGCCATGGTCGTTGCCTTGCCACCATAGTTAGAGCCGAACTAAGACCACCAAACAAAATTTAAAAAATCAATGAACCCACAACACTCTAAACACCATTCTTACTATCTCAAGCCAATTCCATCACCATGATCATCACCTTTTAAAAATCAGACACAACCATATCTCTGCTGAACAAAACCAAAAATATTTATCCCACAATTACTATCTAATTCTAAAATCATCCAAAACTCTAAATAATAGTAAAACCTAACCCCCAAATCAACAAAAACCTAGTCACAACAAGCCTAAATTCGTCTAATCGTTTTTCTGACCAACCACCAAAAATCACCTGTGGATCCCGATCAGCAAGGGCGGACCTGCAGCAGGGCAGGGGGGGCACCTGATCCCACTGAATTTTCAGGGAGTCAGTGGGGCATATTAGGGAAAAAAAATTAAGAGGGTCTAAAGTGAATATGTATACTACGTCACATGACCCCACTGTATTATGTTATATGTATACTAAATCAACAGACACTGGACAGCAATCCCCAATTCCCACCGAGTCATTAACCCAACTTTTCAATTCTTCTATTCGTCTTTTCGGCAACTGGCAACAGAGAGTGAATGTGAGACTCAGAGACCAGAGTAGAGCTGTAACAAAGCAAAAAGCGATCACTCACCAAGACACCAACAACGTCAGCAATCACTCACCAATCTCAACAGAGCAAGCGATCAGTCGATCACTCACCAATCACGATCCGAATCTAAAAATTCCAAAGTATATTTTAATTTTAGTTTTTTAATTTCACAAATTTAATAATTGCTTTAGGAATTTTTGTAATTGTTTATGGATTTTTCTTGTTTGTACTTTTATAAAATTAGGGATTTTTACTTCTTAAAACAACACTACAACAATGAAGAGAACTCCATCAAATAAAAATTCTTCAAGTATGTGTTTCTAATCTATTTTTACATTCTTTAAATTTTATAATTTATTTTGTAATGTTACTTGTTACTTGTTAGTGGTTTAATTGAGATCGTTTATTGTTGGTGCTAACTGTTAATTACAGTACTTGACTATTCATATTGTATATTGATTTGTTTTGATGTTGAATTAGTTTTTAAATATTTATTGATAGTCAGGCATGGACATAATTAATTGGGTTACAACAACTAAACGTACAAAATTTGAATCTATTCATGAAAATGTCCAAGCCGAAGAGACTAGTGACGAACATGTCACTGCTAATATTCACCAAGAGCAAGAAACTCACCCGTAAAGTGTTAACCTCCAAACCCAAGTACCAGAATCTGTTGCCCCAAATATCTACTTTCAAACCCATACACCGGTATCTCCTTCCCTTAATATTGAGGGGGATAAATTCTTATCTTCCTAGTGAAAGAGAGAATTCGAAGAAATTATTTAGTTAGGGGCCCGACTCAACCAATACCTCACAAATTTTCAAATACACTAATTAGTGGAATTGCTCGTAAATGCAACAAGAATTGGTACAAAAAATATCAAAGTTGGTTGGAATATAGTTTGAGAGAAGATGCTCTATTTTGTTTGTGTTGTTACCTATTTAAAATTGATCATGGTAACCAAGGCGGTGGGGATGCATTTGTTGGCGAGAGATTTAGAAATCAAAAGAAGATGGATGATTGAAATACATGTTGGAGATCATGGTAGTGTTCATCGTAAATGTGAACAGGCTTGTCGTGATTTATTGAATCCTCAACACATACTGAGCAACAAAGGATCAATTACCGTCTTCGATTGCTCGCATCAGTAAAATGTGTTAGGTTTCTTTTAAAAGAAGAATTGCCTTTTCGTGGTCACGATGAGTCGAAGGGTTCAAGAAAACGAGGGCTATTTATTTCTCAGCTAGAGTTTCTTTCGGAAAACAATGATGAGGTGCGTAAAGTTGTCCTAAAAAATGCTCCAGAGAATCATAAATTGATTGTACACTCAATTCAAAAAGATATTTGTAGAGCCGCTGCATTTTTGACTACACAAGTTATCATTAAAGAAATTGGGGATGAGTTTTTTTCTTTGTTGGTTGATGAGGCTCGTGATACATCAATCAAAGAACAAATGGCAGTGGTTTTACGATATGTGGACAGGTATGGTTGTATAATTGAGCGATTTCTTGCCATTATTCATGTTTCAAACTTCGCTTTCTACACTAAAAGTCGCTATTGATCAACTTTTTCTAAACATGGATCGAGCATATCACGTCTGCGTGGTCGTCAGGTTATGATGGAGCTAGCAATATGTCGTGGAAGTTTAAAGGTCTTGAGTTTAATATTATCCTAAAATCCATGTGCTTTCTATATTCATTATTTTGCACATCGCCTTCAATGACACTTGTTGCGATTCTAAGAAACAACATAAGTCATTATGTTCTTTCTTTGATTATCTTGCATTGTTAGCAAATGTTGTTGGGGCTTCTTGCAAACGAAAAGAAATTCTCCGATTGAAGCAATTTCAAAAAGTAGCTGAAGGAGTTGCTAGTGGCGAAATCAAGAGTGGACGAGGTTTGAATCAAGAAACAACAATAAAACGACCTGGAGAAACGCGTTGAAGTTCACATTTTAAAACAATTTTGAGTGTTATACTGTTATTACCTTGTTTTCTCCAATAATAGATGTGCTCGAGTTTGTAGCAGATGATGTCGAAGGGGAGAAAAGTACAGAAGCTAGTACACTTTTGAAATTCATACATGATTTTGAGTTTGTGTTCATATTACACTTATTGAAAGGAGTCATGGGAATTACAAATGACTTATCACAAGCCTTACAGAGGAAAGATCAAGACATCGTAAACGCAATAGCTCTTGTCAATGTAACCAAACAACGATTACAATGCAAAAGAGAAAACTGGGATGATTTGTTAGCGGAAACTTGTGAATTTTGTGCATTGCATAACATAATTGTCTCGAGGATGGAGGATATTTTTGTGTTTCCAAGAAAACCACGACGCAATATTGAAGAAATCACAAACCTTCATCGCTTTAAGGTTCAATTATTTTTCACAGTGATTGATAGTCAACTTGGGGAGTTGAATAATCGTTTTGATAACACAAATACAGAGTTACTTTTTAGTATAGCATGTCTTGACCCACGTGACTCTTTCTCGGCATTTGACAATAAAAAATTAATTGAATTTGCGAAACTTTACCCTTCAGAATTTGATGATATGGAAATTTTGGCACTTGATGGTCAACTCCAAAATTATATTGTGGATATGAGAAACGATTCCAATTTTTCGAGTATAAAAGGAATTGTGAATTGGCTCAAATGTTGGTTCAGAAAAGAAAGGATGATGTGTATCCCCAAGTCTATTTGTTGCTGAAATTGGCTCTACTTTTGCCCGTTGCTACTGCAACTGTTGAAAGGACATTTTCAGCCATGAATATCGTGAAGAATGAACTCCGTAACCAAATGGGAGATGAATGGATGAAGACTGTTTAGTAACATACATTGAGCGTGATATTTTTGTAACTATTAAAAATGAGACTATTATGCAACAATTTCAAGCAATGAAACCTCGAAAAATGTTATTATAAATAATATTTGAGGATTGTTTAGTTTTGTAAGTTATTTTATGAAATTTTTATTCGTAAGAATTTTTTTTTCGAGTTTGACCCTCAATCGAACTATCATTTGCCCTTCGATCCGCCCTACCGATCACCACCAACAACCAATTCATTGTCTCATATAAATAAGTGAAGTGAAAAAAAACAGAAAAAGGAGATGAATAATAACAAGAAAAAAGGGGAAGAATGGAAATGAAAGGATATTTGTAGATTTGTTCGTCGATGTTTTCAATCGTTGCCGATCTACTCGTCGACGTCATCACTAGTTACTCGTGGGCAATGATTTACTGTGTTGGTTCATGGTGAACTTTCTATTTTTCTCCCTTCTATTACCATCTTATAGGAATAAGGGAACAAGGAAAAGGGATTAGGAAAGGTGGGGAAGGGATGCCTGGTACGGGGAAGGGGAAAGAGAGGATGAGGATGATATTTCATTTTTTGATTATATTTTTAATTACCATTCTTTGAATTTATCTTGATTTTATGATTTATTATTATTTTGCCTTTTCACTTATATCAATGTTAAAAGAAAATTTATAAAATGACTAGGTTTTTAACACATAAGCACCAAATGCCACGTGTGCAATCCATGTCATTAATTTATAACGTGGCACCTCAATTAAATTAAAGTGAAAAAAAATTGATAGTTTAATGACCTAATTGAAGAAATTGAAAAGTCAATCACCGAAGTAGAAAATGGTAAATAGTTTAGGGTAGTAATTTATATTTAAGCCAAGAAAATTATATGATTTCTCCTTAGATTAATTATACCTATTTGTGTGAGATTCCTAGATAAACTATGATCAAGTTTCGGTCAACTACTAGTTACAACTACCACTAAACACAACGTGCATTATGCTGATAGAGACATATCCAATTAGCAAAGTAAAATATATAGGAAGCCAAAATGAAACTAACCCTCAATCAAAATTCCCATAATAAGTGCTTCTGTCCCAGTAGTTCCATACTTGAGCTTTCTAGCCTCCAATTCTCCCATAGCAAACGACTTTATCGCCTTTGAAGACCATCTAAATATCAGTCAACCAAGTTCAATTATCATAATCCCATCGACCCAAAACACCCAAAAAACAAAACATCAAGCCAAATGCAATATAAACATTCAATTAATTCAAGAAAACTCACTTGGGAACCTTCTCAGCAGAAGAAACCCTCTCTGACTTTCTGCATATTACATCATAAAGATCAAAACTTTATGGCCTATTCCTCTTCAGATTAATTCAAGAAAACATTTAAACATGTATATATATATATATATATATATATACAAAAAGACAGATAAATACTTACGCAGTTGGGAGGCTAAACACAACAGTGGCAGTGATAGGTAAATATTTAGGAAGTTCAGGTCTGAGAATTGAGGAGTGAAGGGAGAGGTTTGAGGTGCCTAGCCATGGACACCTTAAACTTTGGGGTTTAGTATTCTGAGTCAGTGTTGAAGAAAATGGGTGGGTTTTTCTGCAATCGGGCTGCGGAGCTCGGGTCGAATTTGGGGGATTGGAGAACGAGTGAGCAGCCATTTCCGGGAAAAGTAGTTCTCAAAATTCATGCGGAACTCTTTGGATAGGAGAAGGAAAATGGCAGTTAGAACGACGTCGTCAACAAGTGGAATATCAATACATATGAATTGGGTTTCTAAAAAATTTACTTATGAATTAAATTTGGGCCCGTTACTAACTACCTTGGACTGTACCGAGATTTTAAAATTTGTATAATCACTCTATATTAGGACTTGTCACTCATAACTTAGAAATTATGAAAAAGCAGAACGGGACATAGCGAAGAGACGTCCATCAGGATCAAACCAAAGGTTGAGGGTGCGGGGCTTCTCCATCGATCACGATGACAGTTTCTTCACAAAGCGTGAGCGTGGCGAAGCCTTGAGAAGCGCAGAACGCGCCACGCGATGCAGTGTTCGAGTATCAAGGGACGCACACCGATCAATGGACCGAATTTTAATGGGTCGTTTTTGAAATGACATTATGGGTATTTGAGCTATAATGTGAAGTAGGGTTAGAATATCCTATGTAACTAAAATCATCAATAAAACAACAAGCCGTCTGTAGAGTACTTAATTGAAAAATCACTTAAATCTCTGTGTTAATTCTCTACTGTTATGTGCGTGTGTGATCCTAATTATAACACTCCAACAGATTGTCTCTAGAATAAGAAACCCTTCTCCCAGAAGAGTAACACATTTAGTCAATATCCAACATGATAAAACAGGTGTTAAAGAAGTAAAAATAAAAAACAGAAGGTGGTGATTATTAGTAGTAACAAGGCCCTTTCATCTAACGACCGCTATCTACAGAAACAAGGCCTTTTGATCCACTATTTGTTTAATCATTACGTATTCTTAGAAAAATGAT
Organism: Panax ginseng; assembly: GCA_020205605.1. NCBI lineage: Eukaryota > Viridiplantae > Streptophyta > Magnoliopsida > Apiales > Araliaceae > Panax > Panax ginseng. The sequence goes on along the minus strand of CM035139.1, from coordinate 3,092,823 downwards.
GGAGTATATTTTTATTGTCGATTACATGAATAACTATAATTAATTAGTATTTATTATCTTACACAATCTCGCCGCAATCGTAATTCAAAGCGAAAACTTTGGTACTACCTCCGTTCCTTAATATAGGTCGTTTTAGAGAAATATTTTTGTTCCTAAATATAAGTCGTTTGAGAATTTCAAATAAGCATTAATTGCCTAGTTTCCAATATTATCCTAAGTAATAAATATAATTTTGGTTCTTTCACTATTTTTTGGCCAATAACTAATACTCTCTTTTTTTAATACAAGGACAATATAGACAATTGATAGTATATTTAATGTTTTACAATTATTTTTTTAATACTTATGTACAATTCTAAAATGACTTATATTAAGGAACGGACCGTAAAAATGAAGTCTTGGGTGCCATTAATAGGGCTTGTCAGGCTGTCCTGAAAGTCCATTATGGGCTAGCTCATCTCCACTTCCAAGTAGAGAGACATTCCAGTTGGGTAAAAATGCAAAAAAATTGTAGCGTGAGCCAATCCATGTGAAAGAAGAAGGGCCGAATCATTAAATTCCTACTTTGATTTAATTTGCAAAAAATTGTAGCATGTCACATGTTCTAGAGAAAGAGAAGCATCTTTAATTTAATTTGCTGCCTTGTTGGACATGATTACAGAAATATTGTTCCTGATCATTGGATTGGATGGTAGGGTTAATTTGAAATTTATACTTTACTTCTTTTTAAAGATTTTGAAAATGGGAATTGTCAAAATATATCACTGCATTTACGTACAACATAAAATGTTGCTATTTTTTTCCTATCTAATAATAATAATAATAATAATAATAATAATAATAATAATGATGGGGGAGTCAGTCTGTTTTTTTATTTTAAAAAGTCCATTATGCACCAACTAACATATGCACATGCATGAACAAACTGAGTTTTCAATTTAATGTTTTTTTTTCCTTTCTATTTTAGTCATTGAGAAAACATTTAATATAATTTATGAGTCCATGAAGTTGCATTATGGTGACCCATGCCTCCATGTTTTCAGCAATTCTAAATATTATTATATGGTTTTTAATTAAACTTAAAGAAAAGAAATTAAGAGATATATGTAGATTTATTTATTTAAATATATCTATTTCAAAATTATAGATAAGCTTTTATTTTTATATTATAAAGTGGCATAAAAAAATTTAACATGTTATTACTATTGCTCTTACTTAATTAAATATTATGTCAACACAATAAAATTAAATTTTGTGAAATGTGGATGTATATGTAAACCACAAAAATGTAATAATAAAGATTAAATAATCAATCAATATAGTGGCACAATTATCCCGTACGTAGCATGTACTAGACATGCCGTATCAAATTAATTCACGAGCCTACCGAGTCTACTTGCATTGCGTGGCTCCTACTAACTGCTCCATACAAACTATATTCTACATTTTGATTAGAGGAATGAACATGAAAATAGAATCATTTGAAATAAAACATATATTATGTTAGTTGCTCCATGAAATGAATTATTTTTATTTTTTAAAAAATTTATGAATTTTATATATTCGGTGAGGGTATGGAATGATTCATTCCCGTCAAAATAGAATGAATCATTTCACTCCTTATTATATTCTCTCCTCTATTTCATTCTTTTCCTCTTTCTATTCATTCAATCCAAACGTAACATAATAATAAGTGAGAGAGAACATAATTAGCATATTAGTTCGTTCGTTCGTTTGAGAACCAGAAATACATTTTTAAATCAACCAGAAATATTATGACATAATAATATTCAACTTATTTAAAATGTAAATAATTATAATATGTTAGAAATTTCATATCATTTTATATATTTAATTTGAAAATGTATTTATAATATTGAAACCGAGGGCCGGGTAGGCCACATAATTAACGTATCCTTTGTCACGTGAATTGTTCATTTATAAGGAACAAGAACAGAAGGACAATGGTAGTTGGTCCTTGCCAGTTTCAGTTGCTGCATGTGAGCTAGATCGATCCTCTTTGTTCTAATAATTAATGCATGCCACCCACTTACTTGGCCTCCTCAGCATCTTCATGTTCATGGCTTAATGACTGGCTTTATGAATTTACAGCAATATTAAGCTTCATATTAGAATATCTAAGAGTTCAATTACTACATTTTGGTCTATTAGATGAGTATTTATGAGGTTACCCTGAAAAATGTCGAGGGAAGGAGAAGATTGGGTTTATTTATTTTGATTTTTTACTGTAATTTTTATAATTTTTAGATAATTCTTAACAATAATCAAGAGATCAAACTTGTTTCTGTGCATATATGTTTCAAGAGTCACGTGTCATGTAGATACGTATCTCTAAATTGGAAGTGGTTAGATGTAGAAGTTAACTTTATTAATTGATTAATACGATTAATACACGCTATAGTGAGGAGGTAATCTCTTCATGCTGTGAAGACCGTATTGAACAATTAATCAACTTACCATAAAGTTAACTTCATACTAATCGGGTCACTCTAAACTCATTGTAATTATAATTATTCAATATATGCATGCAGAATTACACAAAATATTTGAATTCACGGTATAATCATAAATCTTGTGCAACACATGCATGGTTATGCCTATTTTGAGAAAAGTAAAACTGTATTGAAGAATTATGGCAAGTAGGTAGGTAGGACTAATTGCATGAACTAAGATTCCTAGAATGACATTTTTCTATAATTAAACATCTAATCATCTAGAGAACGAATAAAAGTCCTATGTTCCATTAATTCTTCAATATTTTTTGAAACTCGAAACAAAATGGACTTTAAATTGGGCAATTAAAACCTTCTCTTTTTCAAATACCGAAAACATGCAACTCACTATCTTGATGATACTCCCACGGCACACTAATATTCCATCTCTCTTAACACTTTTTAATTAATTTTATTTTTTTAAAATTATTTGACGTTTTATATAATTTAAAGAAATTAATCACAATTTTTTTAAAATTATCCTATATAAAAAATATTACAGATGAGAAAGATAGTATAAGTATATGATAAATAGTGTTATAAATAATTAATACTATATTTAATATTGTATATAATTATTTATTGTGTTAGTAGGTACTAGTACACCATATCTTCAACAACTGTCCAGCTGTTAAAACTAGCTTCCTATTTAGTGACATTGTTGAATGTCCATCAACCAAACTCTACTGTCCTGTCCGACTCAAATACTAGTACTACACAATCTTACCATAAATTACTCCTAAAATGAAGAGGATGCTAGTCGTTCCCCATGCACGCACTAATTTTAGTTTTAGAGAAATTTAATGTCCTTCCCACCTCCAGATATTGTACTTCACATTATCCAAAATAATTTAATAAAACTATACTAAAAATCTTAACAAGATATAAATTAATGAGGATTTAGATATTTTTAGATAGTGTTTGTTCACCTCTTAATACTTTTAACAGCTCCACATCTTATTTATAAAGTTATTTGATAAAATTTTGTTTGCATCTTATCGTCTTCTCATCTCTTACCGATTTAATACTATATTATATTTAAATATAATATTAAATCATTAAGAGCTATCTTTTAATAAAAAAAAAAATTAAATATATAGAGCCTCTATAAATATTATAATCTCTCAATTCTAAATTTTAAGATTATTATTAATTTTTGAAAACTCAATTTGAGATATTTTTAATATATTTAAATTTAAAAATCATTAAAATATTTTATACTTTTTAATTATGAAATAATTTTTAAATTAAAATAATATTTTACCCAAATAATTTAATTTATTAAAATATATTAATCATTTTAAACCATTTAACTTTGCACATGGTCGTGCTCAACTCAGTAGTGGTGGGTTAGTGCATTACTTGAACAATGTTTGACTCAGGCTTCACGTGCCTACCTTGACCATCCAGAGACTTAAAATTTGCAGTGCCATGATAATATTAAAAAGATTTTATTTATTTTTTTACGAATCGATCTCATGTTCGGACCATTTACAAACATGATCGACTCATTCATCTAATTTACTATTTTAAATAGGAGTATTTATTAAGACAGTTATTAACTTTGATGTGTCCAATAATTTTGATATAACGGGTCTATTAATTGACAATTGGCAACATACAAAATAGTTTGAAAACTATATACATAAGTTTTGAAAAATAAATATATAATTGACAATCCACTTACAAAAGTAATTACTTTGATATGAGTACAAATAAAAAAATAAAAAATGTTTTACAGAATATCAATCTTTAATTTCTTTTATTTTTTGGTGTGTTGTAATAAGGCTGTAAATTAATTTTAAATTAGTAATGATATCTTAGTTTTTCTTTCACCAAGGCAGTACGTACAGTTCAAATAAGGAATCTTCATGTAATACAAATATCAAGCACTATTCAAGTTTTCTTTATCCAAATATCAAGAGTTTGCTTTCTTTTAAATTGTTTTGTTCTTTTACTGCATGATGCAATTGACTTCTTTTAGTTTTTATTTTTATTTTATTTTTCCATTTACATTGTTCAAGTTCTATTAATTAGGTTTAATTCATGCAAATAGTAATACTAATTTTATTCATTTTTATTTTAAATTTCATGGCTAACTAAATGAAGATGAAATATTTCATAATAATATATAGTTTCTTTCCGTGCCAATTTATGTCTAATTGTTTTCACCTTCATATACCTTCTCACTAAATTCATACGTGATTCTTATATTAATTAAGATGTTTTGATAAGTTATAATTAATCTATCAATTTTCATAACTTATGTTTGGTCATATTAATTATACGAATCATTATTTCTAAAGGGAAGGGGAAACAAATTAAGAATTAATTTCAAAGGTACGAAATTATTATTTTTATTACTACTTAGTGGATTCAGATTAATTCCTATGTAGTTTTTCTCTTTAATAGTTTTCGCTATAAACCATTAGTTTACATATTTTAGTTCATTAATTATTTTTCACCATCTTTATTTTAATATGTTTTGAAATATAAATTGAGTATATATTTTAAAGTTAATTTAGCACTATTTTTTATCATGCCAGTTAACATTTTTTATAATTTTCAATTATTATTATAAAATGTAATGGTATATAAATATAAATGAGATATTTAATATTAATTATAGAATGAATTGTAGTTATAATTGCGTTCCTCAAATCGGGGCTTCAAAACAAAAATCAATTTAAGATCAACTGCGATTTGCTAGAAATTAATCTAACTGTTTAATAGATTTTTTGAAGCATGTTTAGTCACGTTCAGAGGAAAACATGTCTTCGGTGTCTCGCGGAGTGATCTGCGGAGCCGCGAGTCTTATTGTGTTTTTTAGTTTTGATTTACAAAATTTATCTACTGCATAAAATAAAGTTTGATTTTGACTCATTGAATTATCGAGTCAAGCATTATCTCAAATCGAGTCTGAACAATTTGAACTTTTATAATAAATATAATCTAATACAAAATTATAATTTAAGAATGCTTAAATAATTTATCGAATTTTAAAATTTATTCATAATTAATTTATTAATATTTTGAGCCGAACTCAAATCAAATTTTTAATTAAATAAATATAAATCGAGTAAAAATTGTTTATTTATTTTACAACATTAATGAGGTACACTCCGTTGCCCATACTCCGCCCACCGTAACAAGATTTCTATTTCAAATTGGCGCCATGATTTAAACGGTCAAAAAAGTTAAAAGCTTGAGAGGGGCTTGGCAACTACTTGTACAAATGTCCTTTTCGCATGTACATATATGACCTTTGGACCCTCCATACGCCACTCAGAAAATTATTCAATTCCACCCAAATAAGCTTTAACTGATTATTTTTATTTAATTTATAAAATTTAAGATTAATACATATATAATTAATTTTATTAATATCCTAGTTCATATTGTAAATTGCTCTCAATTTTTAATATTAGAGATATATTTTATTTTTAACTATTATTATTGTTAGAACAAAAATTCAAGATTAAAACAAAAATATTATTTAAAATATTAAATGTTATGGGAATAATTATAAAAATAATAAAATGTATATTTGCATGTCAACATCTCCTACAACCTAAAGTTTCCCCATTGTTGTGATGCGACCCCATCTGTACGATTTGGCCGAAGAAAATGCCACCATACTCCTGTCAAGCCGTTTAATTAGTAATAATACTATTATCACATAAAAAATATTCACATATTACATATACATACTGTGGACCCCTGTCTGACATGTGAGACTTATATATATGCATGTGTGTGTATGCATTATGTGAGATGCCATGATATTTCACCTATTGGGCCAAGTTATTTGGTTAACCTTTTGGGTTATCTCTATTGGGCTTGGCCGGTTGAGTCAAAACTGTGGATCCTCTTGGGTCGGATTGTTGGGCCAACCCATCAATTAATTAAATATCTTCAACTTTGACCGATAATGATGGAAAGAGATGATAATTGACCAGGGGCGGATCCAGCTAAAAAGTTCAGTGGGGTTCAAATTTGGAAAAAAAAATCATTAAGAATAAAAAGTTAATAAACTAAATTACAAAATTAAATAATCCTCAAATATTATTTACAATAATATTTTTCAAGGTTTCATTAATTGAAATTGTCGCATGATAGCCTCATTTTTAATAGTTACAAAAATATCACGCTCAATGTATGTTACTAAACAGTCATTCATCCATTCATCTCTCATTTAGTTACGGAGTTCATTATTCACAATATTAAATGTCCTTTCAACAACAACAGGCAAAAATAGTACCAACTTCAGCAACAAATAGACTTGGGGATACATATCATCCTTTCTTTTCTTAACCAACATTTGAGCCAATTAACCAATTCCTTTTATACTCAAAAAATTGGAATAATTTCTTATATCCACAATATAATTTTGGAGTTGGCCATCAAGTGCCAAAAGCTCCATATCATTAAATATTTAAAAACTAATTCAACATTAAAACAGGATCAATATATATTATGAATAGTCAAATGTAATTAGCACCAACAATAAACAATCTCAATTAAACCACTAAAAAGTAACACGAAACATTACAAATAAATTACAAAATTTAAAGAAAGTAAAAATAGAATAGAACACGTACTTGAACTTGAAGAACTTTTATTTGATGGAGTTCTCTTTATTGTTGGAGTGTTGCTTTAAGAAGTTAAAAACCTTAATTTTGTAAAAGTACAAAAAAAAAAAGAATCTATAAATAATTACAATTTTTTTTTAAAGCAATTGTTAAATTTATAAAATTAAAATTAAAATATACACGATGCTCTCTTGCTCCCTCCTTCTATTGAAAAGTGAAGTACTTAAAGTCTATCATGGAGATAAAAGTGAAGTATTAAAAGTCTAATGTAGTATTGTAGTGAGATTTGTCCACCGTCTCACGTGGACCACGTCCAATTGATTTAGAAAATTAGACTTGGTCTTTTATATAGTGTAAGATGATGTAGTGGAGCTTTTGAAGTATAAAAGCCTTCTCAATATTATTTTTTAAGTTAACTCTTTTGACTCCTAAAATTTCAGTGAGGCGGTGCCCCCGCCTCTAACATGCATCCGCCAGAATTGATCATATCTACGCCATGCATTAATGTGGATGGGATGATAGTCGATTACGGATGAAAAACAATGACCAGGTAGGTAGGTGAGAGTTTTGTCTGCGATCATTTGAGACCATCGAGATCGAGGGATTGGTGTCGAACAACGATGGGTAACTTGATGGCCGGAATGAGATTATATGTTAGGAAGGGATCACACAAACAAAAGGTAACTGATATTTTTATCTCTCTCAATACACTAGATATTTTATCTTCCATTGTTAACCTTGTGATCGCTCAGATTGACTCTCACGCTTTGGTATATCCCAAACCATCAAGCCGTCGCTGCTTTTGGTGTTGATCGTGTTTATTGTGCAGGATCAGAGCGTCTTACGTGATTGGGACGTGAAAGAAGATCTTGGAGTTAACATGAGACTTTTTTATGTGATAGTAACATTATTTTGTAACTTGTGAACTGCTGCCGTAGCAGATGGTTTGAGGGATCCATTGTTTGGACACATGTAGATCTTTAATTAGTAAAGCGAAGATCGTGCGATCAGGGAAAGAGTGTGAACGTGCCACGTACAAGAAGTTGGCAAAGATGGCAACCATTAGTGTGACGCCCCCAAAATTGGTATACATCACCCATCTTGAGTCGTCAAATACATGGTACAAAATACAAATAAAAACTTAATTATACAACAGTCGTGTAAAATACGACAAAACATATGCTACGAGTTTTGATACGAATATTGTCATTTAGACAGTATACAAACTCAAAAAAGTCCTCATTACATTTATTATCACACTATTTAACATAATAGTGAAGACTACTAATGTTATCATTTGGACTGTCACTCCGTTCCCCGACTCGTTCCAGTTATATTCTCATTTCCTGAAGAGAACAGTAAAGGAAAGGGTGAGCTTAACTAGCCCAGTAAAAAATATTATGACTAAGATAATGCAGAATAAATTATCATTAGTCTTCAACAATGTTAAACTGATAAAAAATAATAGACATCAAGTTTAACTGCAGCGGAACAAGCAATCCATTAGAAAAGTCAAGTAGAGAATAAAATCTACTATCTTATATGATTTAAAAAGGTTTTTCATCAATTTTTATCGTTGAGACTCAGCTTAATAAATAAACCACATCATCGAATCATCCTTGCTCTACGGGCCAAGGACATTCATTAAATTATCAATGGTCATGACTATACCGAATAATCCCTTGTCATAATCATATCAAGTCCATCTCTTGCATAAAGCGAAAAAGATATACGACAATAAAACCAATAATCAACAATCCATCTTTGCACGTAAGCCAAAGATATACAACAAGAAAACCAATAATCAACAATCCATCTTTGCACGTAAGCCAAAGATATATAATTCAATAATCAACAGTCCATCTTCGCACGTAAGCTAAAGATAACTTTCATCACCATATAAGCATGAGGATGATGACAATGATATAAACATTAATCAAACTAAAACAAGGATAAATATTAAAGACTTTAAATTTATCCAAATATTATCAATCACTTAATAAACTCATAATCTAATATTATTAATATTATAACAATATTTTAATCACTTTTTAAACTTATAAATAATTTATTTCAATTGTTTATACTTTACCAAATAATATATTTAATCATTCAAAAATGCCATACTCATAAGATTTCATCACCAATAACTAAATCTCTCATCAAAAATCTGCATATACCTTATATAGGATTTCCAAGCCATAAAATCCTATTTTCCAACTTTGTTACTTCACATAACATATTTAACTCATATGTTCGTAACTAAACTATTTCTTTTCTAGGATTTAGCAGAATATATTCCCATGATGAACATATATTTTTCTTAGAATTTTTAAAATTCATTTACTATTTTTCAAAAATCAATTTCTAATTAATTCCTTAAGAAATTAGCTACCTCAAGTTTAACTCCAAAAATTGCCAAATCTTGGCAGAATCTTACACATGTTAACGTGAGCTTCGGTTTAAATTTCATGGTCATCTGAGCTATATAGAACTCCTAAGGTTATAAGCGTTTTAAATCGAAAAAATCTAAATATCAAATGGTCATAACTTGCTCATTTTAAGTCTGAATGAGCTCATTTTTGGACAGAGATTCTTTATACCATATACTTTCATGTCCCAAAAGGCCAAATTTTTCTCATAATTTAAGTGGTCTGAAACATTTCTTCTAAAATCTGACAAGATAGCATTTCTAATTTCCAGCTTTTGACTCCTTTGTTAAAATCAGTTCACACGAAAATCTACAATACCTTTTCCAGTGATTCCACTTGAAGATGCTACAAAACTCATAGATCTAACTCTAGAACTTGACCACACTAAAAAATTCAAAATATAATAAGAGATATGGTCAATTGAATTTCATGTTCTATTTTCACCAAAATCTGATTTTCAACCCTTTGTGATTTCTAAGAAACTTTCATGTTTTCACATAATAACCAACATAACTCATCATAACACTTACTAATACTTCATATACCCACGATTTTCATCAGTTCAAAGCTTTTATTATGACTCTCATCATAATCAACGTAACTAGATCATTTTCACAATTTAATAAGGAATGAATATAAAAGATCATTCACCATGCATGTGGTAATCCACATAGACAGGTTATTTCAACAGAATAATAAAGAATGGAATAACATAAGGATTCACCATGCATGCGATAGAGACCGCACAGACAGGTTATTCCCAACAAAATAATAAATAATGGAACCAGTCCCACGTAACGCATGACGGCGATATTCAATGCTGAATAAAAAATGTGGAATAATAAATAATGGAACCAGGTCCGGCGTAAAACGCACAGACAGGATATTCCTACAGAATAATAAAGAATAGAATAACAACAGAATTTTACCATGTATACGGTACTTCACATAAACAGGTTATTTCAACATAATAATAAAGAACGGAACCAGTCGGGTTAATTTCAAGACCGGCATATTCCAAATGAATAATAATAAAGAATGGAATAATAGAAGAATTTCACCATGTATGCGGTACTTCGCATAAATAGGTTATCCCAACATAATAATACAGAATGTAATAACAGAAGAATTTCACCACGACGCAGATTTAGCGATAAACAAAAGTTATTCCAACATAATAATGAAGAATGGAATAACAACTCTTACGAGTATTGAAAAGAAGTAATTCTCTTCATGAATACGAAAAATAATACCCCTTACAATTCTAACAAATAATATCCCTTACCTTAGAATAAAGCTGGATACTGGAGTAGAGAGGTAGCAGACTTCTCTTCTTCTTTCTCTCTATAATAAATGCTCTATAAATTTAGTGAATTGGTGAGAAATGAAGGAAAAATGAGCTTCTATTTATAGAAAAATATAATTTCGATAATTGCACGTTTTGGGGCTCGAAATATTACAGTACAATACCTCCAACTTTTATTTTATTTTTAATTCAGTCATCCAAGTGTTATCAAACTTGCACCACCTCCCTTAATAGTAAATCATGTGAATCAATAGTAAATCATGTGACTCAATAGTTCTAAACATGTGAAAAAATCAATTATAGTATAAGACTTCCATCTATACATCCATTTTTAACTTAGTCATACAAGTATCATCAATCTTGCACCAACTCCCTAATAAGAAGTGAATGTGACTCAATAATACACACACGTGAATAAATAGTTATAGCATGAGCATGTGAATTAAGAGCAATTAATTGTTCATTTATCCGATAAATTATCCGATTTATCAATATAACCCCTGACATCAATTATCATCTAATAGATGTCGATTTCCACTAACACCAATAATTCCAACACAATGGAACTATCAAATTCATCTTTAATCAACACGAACTTATTCATCATTAATATTATAACTCACAATATTTAACAACCAGTGTCGCTCGGAAAAGAGGGCTTTCCAATAAGGATTTCTCCCTATCGACGCTTGATTAGGTGACCAAACCTCTCCTCGATGTAACTTCTGCATATTGTAAATATTATAATTTAATAATATGAATAACTTTTGTCTTCTCAATTATTGATTTAATAATATATCATATAATGCGGATGATACTGTGACAATAATCGAATCAATAATATGAGAGATATGATGCAGCAATTATTATAGCAATAATTGAGTATAACTGAATGACTTCACACGTAAGATCAATAATCAATAATGTGTACTACTATGCAACCACACGACATTCTTGTTTTTTACTACCGGGTAGTTCAACAAGATTAACGGTAAAACCTCCGCCGTTATTTTCATAAAATATTTTTGTCGTTTTCTAACTACGACGACAGTACTTCCGTTGTGGGGTCCACTAAAGATTATGCCGTCGTACTAATATTCTCCGACAAAAAGAATATTTTATAACAACTTGCATACTTTATAAAATTTATAAATACTACCCACAACTATAACATTATATCAAATTCATATCATAATATTCAAAAAAAATATTTCGAAAAATATAAATTTTTATTCATAAAATTTAGAGTTTCACAATTAGATGATGTTGTTTTGAGAAGATCTCGAATGTGATTGGTAGATGACGCTGAAGGAGCTGAATTAACCTTGGACACATGTCAACTACAAGAATAAAAAAATAAAATTATAAAGCACTCATGTCGGTATAGAAAAAATATGTCTGAAAACGTGCTTACACGACGACTAAGTCCAAAATCCATGATGTTAGAATTAGAAAAATGGTTGCGAGTCATGCTGAAAATACAAGTTAATTAATGTCATCATGTTCATGCTTTTGCTGCCATTTTGTCTTTGATTTTTCTTCAATCTAAGCAACATTTCAATAGACTAGAATATGGTTTCAAATTAATTACAGCTTGCTTCCCTATCTATGACGGTGATGGTCTTGATGGACCATTCCACCAAACTATTAGCTACTCCACCAAATTTATACTATTGGACTCATGACTGACTGACTGACTGACTTACTATATCTTCTCTCATACAGAAATCATATGTTAAAAAGATCCATTGATAATAGATTGATTGATTACAATTTAATTATTATGGGAGAGGAGAGCTAAATAGATAGAGGTGAGATTTGAAATTAAATAGATAGCCTCCTCCACCACCACAAAACGCACAAATGCCACATACATTATTATGGTCTGGTCTGATTAATAGTCTAGTCATAAAACAAATATCTCCATTTACTGTACATAATTATATGTTTGAACGTACTATTTCACAACAAAAATCAACAGACACTACATAACAAATATAAATTAATCTTTTTTTTAATACTATAGGTTAACTACTCGTAAAAATAAAAATTAGAAAGGGAAGAAAAAACTCATATGAACCCAATGATTTTTAATTACAACACATGACAAACTAATTCAATTCTATATATATATATATATATATATATATATATATATATATATATATATATATCATTGGCTTCATAGATCCCAGGAGTAAATAGATAATATAACAACAATTGTAATTTTAAAAACAAAGAAAAGAGAAGAGGGTCGGGACTCGGGACTAGGGACTAGGGACTAGGGAAAAGTATAGCTAAAGCTAACTGATAAGGAAGAGCAATGATCATGTACACAACCAGAAAACCGGCCATAACATAAATTTGACAATAGAAAAGCCAAGCGTCATGTTCACGTATGTATGTATGTATGTACGTACCTCATAATTTCTGTCCGCACTCGCCAGGTCTCATCTTCGTGTGCAAGCATTCCTTCCAATTTTACCTTGTGATGGATGGTGATGCCCCCCAACATGCCATATGGATTTACCACGACTCCAAGTAAAGCAAGCAAAGGACACAAACCTACCTAGGCATCTCGTTTTGTTTTCTGGGTCGAGTTTAAGGTTGTACATCCAGTTATTTTTGTCAATCAATACGCTCACTATAGAGGACGAGGAAGGGGTGAATGCTATCAAAATGTATTAGGAATTTGTGACTTCAATATGATATTCACACTTATTTGGGCTGAATGGGAAGGAATAGTACATGATTCAAGAGTATTAACAAAAGTTGTCTTCGATCCTAGTTCTAACTTTCCATTTTCTCCTCAAAGTAGGTATTACAATTTTTTATTTGATTATTTATTTTAATAACTTGGGTTAAATTTTGTTTTTATAATATTAGTAGATAAATATTATCTTTGTGATGCTGCATATACAAACACTCTAGATTTTTTATCTCCATATCATAACACAAGGTACTAGCTAGTAGATTTTCGACGTCGAAAAGTTTAGCCATGCTCAATTGCTCATGCCCAACTCAGAAATATTATTGAGCGTGCATTAAAAGCAAGATTCTCAATATTGAAGTTGATGGCTCCTTATTCTTTTTCAGTGCAAAAAGATGTAGTTATTGTGTGACGCCCCCAAAATTAGGTATTAATCACCCATCTTAAGTCGCCAAATACATGGTACACAATACAAATACAAATTTAACTATACAGCTGTCGTGTAAAATACGACAAAACATAAACTGAGAGTTTAAACAAGAATATCGCCTTTCTGTACAATATCCATTCTCAATGGAGTCCTCATACACAAGATATAAACTCAAATTCATCCTGCGTTACATTTATTGTCACACTATTTAATGTATAGTGAGGACTACTAATCTTATCATCTCGACCACACTCTGCTCCCCGATTCGTCCCAATATATATTCTCATTTCACGAAGAGAATAAAGATGAAGGAAAGGGTGAACTCAACTAATAGAGAGTAAGAAATATTATAACTAAAATAATACAAAATAAATTATCATTAGTCTTCAACAATGTTAAACCGATAATATACAATAGACATCAAGTTTAATGCATAGTGAATATCGATCCATTAAAAGAGTCAAGAGAGAATAAAGTCTACTATCTTTTAGGTTTTAAAAGGTTTTTCATCAATTTTTATCGGCCGAGACTCGACTTAATAAATAAACCACCACATCTAATCATCCTTGTACCACGATCCAAGGATTTTCATTAAATCATCAATGGTCATGACTATACCTAATAAACCACGTCATAATCATACCAAAAACTATTCATCAATGCATTCAGAAGCCCTTCAAGGACTTTTATCACATTATTTATAATAGGTCATGATTATACCGAATGATCCATGGTCATAATCATACTAAGTCCATCTATGCACGTAAGCCAAAGATGACTTTCAACATAATATAACATGAGGATGATGACAATGACATAATAATTCAATAAAACAAGTTCAAGAATTAATTTATCCAGGAACTAATAATGTCTAAATTGTCAACATGATACTTCTTTGTAAAGTAAAATTCAAGAATGCTCGTAAAAATATTTCCATGAATGAATCTTTGGATGAAGCGCAAATATCGAGGATATTCCACTAATTTCATGGAGTATAAGTCAAAACTTTAACCAACCTGAGTATAATAAAGAATATATGAAATCGCAAATGGATTTTCACTCGCCATACGGTAATCCACGATATACAAATCATTTTCATAATTTAATAAGGAATGAATACAAAGGATCATTCACCGTGCGTGTGGCAATCCACATGTATGCAGTTATTCCAACGGAATAATAAATGCGAATAATAAATAATGGAACCAGTCGTGAAATTACACCGAACGTGATATTCCGGCGAGAATAATAAAGAATCGGAATAATAAAAGAATTTCACCAAGTATGTGGTACTTGGCATAAACAGTTATTCTAACATAATAATAAAGAATGGAATAACAAGAAGAAAAGATCACCAAGTATTGGGTAAACCACATATCTGAGATCATTCCACCAAGTATAGGGTAAATCACATCAAAGTTATTCCAATGAATAATAATAAAGAATGGAATAACATAAGGATTTCACCAAGTATAGGGTATGCACGTGATCACAAGTTATTCCAATGTAATAAATAAGAATAGAAAATGAAAGTTCTCTTCATGAATAAGAAAAGAATAACACCCCTTACCGTAAAAGAAACCGGATATAGAAGTAGGAAGTAGCGAATATTCTTCTTCTTTCTCTCTATAATTTTCTCTATATAAACCTCTTTTATAATTTCTCTCTTTTAGAGTTTCAATGAATTCGTAAGAAATAATGAAGGAATGAACTTCTATTTATAGAAAAATTAAGAGTGGCTCTTGGTCTTAACGAAGGGTCAAAATGACTCTTGGCAATATTGAAGATGCAACTACTATTTGCGAAGGGGTAATTAACTCTTGGAACACCGAAGAGGCAAATAACTCTTGGAAAGCTGAAGGGTCAAGTTACTATTAAAACTCATGAATAGTAACTCCGACACGAAAAATTCCCCAAATACCCGATTGAACAATATAACCTCCAGACATCAATTATTATCGAAATAAATATCAATTTTCACCAACACAAATAATTTTAACACAATAGAACTATCAAATTCATCTTTAATCAACACGAACTTATCCATCATTAATATCATAACTCACAATATTTAACAATCAGGCCGTTCCCAGGAAAGAGGGGGCTTTCCAATAAGGATTTCTCCCTATTGGCGCGCAATTAGGTGACCAAACCTCTCTTTGACAGAACTTCTATACATTGTAAATATTGCAATTTAATAATATGAATAACTTTGTCGTCTCAATTATTAATTTAATAATATAACATATTATGCACATGATAATCGTATAATAATTGGATCAATAATACGAGAGATATGATCGCGTGAATTATCAGAAGAATAATGCAAAGATAACCGGTGACTTCACGTAAGCATCAATAATCAATACCATGTGCTACTACGCAACCACGCAGACATCAGATTTTTTTACTATCGGGTAGTTCAAACAAAGATTAATGGTAAAACCTCCGTAGTTATTTTCATAAAATATTTTTGTTGTTTTCTAACTACGACAATTATTACATTTGTGGGGTCTTCACTAATGATTATGCCATTTATGCGGATATTCCGAATAAAAAGAATATTCTCCGACCAAACGAATATTTATAACAACTTGCATACTTTGCAAAATTTTCAAATACTACCCATAACTATAACACTATCTCAAATCCACACCATAATATAAAAAAAATATTTTAAAAAATTTAAATCCTTATTTATAAAATCTGGGGTCTCACATATTGTTTGCTTTGTTGTTCACAAATTTATAAGAAAAGAGAATATTGAGGATGAGTTATTTGTTCAATATGATCAAACTACCACAATTGATGGAGATAATGAACAATATGAAAAAAATTACGAAGGAGAGAAAGATGCAGTGCAATAGGGCCCTCAAGGCGTACAATATATTAATAATCTACGTAACCAAATTGCTCGTGAACTATAAAGTGACTTACTGAAATTAATATAATTTTATTAATTTTATTATTATGTTGACATGTTTGTTTAACTCGTTACATTTCTTATTTTCTATGAAATTTGGGTTAAAATTATTTGAATTATTCAATACTTTGTTTGAATTATTTATTTTTATTTGTTATACAATGAATATTATATTTAATTTTTTTAAATATGTTCAGAAAAAATTATATATTTGTTCAGTATAATTTAAAAAAATAAAATAATATTATTCAAATATTTTAGATATATTAATTATTAAATAATTTTTTTATTTAAATTCAGATTCTGATTCAATTTTTATAAAAGAGCCGCTAGTATCGCTATAAAAGCGCGTCCCAAACCCAAAGAACAAGGACGAGTCAGGAGAGGGTAAAAAAAAAAAAAACAAGGCGTGCCTTGCACTTTTTAGAGTGTAGAGAGAGAGAATACAAACGCCTGTCCGTAGAGACTACTGCTAGAGAGGGAGAGAGAAAATAAAACTTTTTCAGAATTACCACAGCTGAGAAAGAAAAACTACTCTGTTTGATTTACCTTCTGCTGAAGAAATCAGAGGAAGAAGAAGAAGAAGATGGAGTGGCCTGCGTATTTGGATGAATATGAAAAACTTGTCATCAGAATGGCCACCCCTAGGTTTTTTTTCTTTCAAAACACCCCCTATCTCTCTCTACCTTTTTCAATCATTGATCATTCAGTTTTATTGTTTATCTCTTCAATTGCCTAACGTTAGTTTGAAGATAATACAAAACTAATTATGATTTCTGCTTCTTCTCTTTGAAATTTTTCATGGAATTTTTTGGTTTCAGTTTTCTCTGTTTTGGTTTGATTGCAAAAGATTATTATGGAAAGTTTACTTATATCTCTTATGAGAGCAGTTTTTTTTGCTAAAGAATATATTCGATACGATTTGTTTCCAAATTTACTGATAATCCAAATATTTTCCTAATTAATGACAATATTTGGTCTAAAATTGTAGTTCCTACTTCAAACTTGTTACCATTATTATAAATTATTACTACAATTAATTTGATTAATTTTAGTTAGTTTGTTTTGTTTCATAAGTCTCTTTCTTCCATAATTTTCCACCACCTATTTATTATGCTTATGCTTGACTTTATGCAAACACAAACTTTTAATTTATTTATTTTTTCTCCTTTTTCTTACAACAATTTCAAAATTCTTCAAATTCAAATATTTTGAATTTTCCCCAAAGTCTAACTTGTCGCCATTACTGATGTTGTTTGCAGGGTCATGGTCGACAACGCCGGTTGTCCCAACGCCACTCACGTAATGGTAAGCTTATCCTTTCAAAACGACCCCAAAAAAATACTTATTTATTTGTTTTTCGACTATAATTAGTTGAATATTTGACTAATTTTCCCATTATTTTCTTCAGATTGATAGTGCTAGAAAACATGGAATTCTTCTAGAAGCCATTCAAGTCCTCACAGATCTGGACTTGTCAATTAAGAAAGCGTACATTTCTTGCGATGGAAGATGGTTCATGGATGGTATGTTCTACCCCTGCTAATTTGCGCTTCCTTTAGTTCATGTTATCAAAGTACTCAGTTTTAGCTTTTACTGATTATGGCCTCTCTCTTTTTTTATATAGTTTTTCATGTGACCGATTTAAACGGAAACAAATTAACAGACGAAAGTGTCATCAACTACATTGAACAGGTTAATAATCTCTTTTAACTTAATCTGTTAAATTCTGGTATTAATGAAACTAAACGATTATTGTTGACATAGTTTATTACTTGTTTGTTTTTTACAGTCTCTTGGTACAATTCATGATACACGATCAAAAAGCATTGATGGCATGACAGCATTAGAATTAACAGGAACTGATAGGGTCGGGTTACTCTCGGAGGTTTTTGCTGTATTAGCTGATTTGCAAGTCAATGTGGTTGAGTCTAAGGTGTGGACACACAATGGACGAATTGCTTCGCTAATCTATGTTAAAGATTGTGATTCGGGGACTCCAATTGAGGACGAGCTGAAGATTGATAGGATTGAAGCACGGTTGAGGAACGTGCTTAAGGGGATAATGATATCAGAAGTGCTAAAACTTCGGTGTCTTTAGCAGTTACTCATACAGAAAGAAGGCTTCACCAAATGATGTTTGTGGATCGTGATTATGAAAGAAAGCCTGTAATTAGTACTAATGGTGATTCCCCAATTGTCTCGGTTCAGAATTGCTTGGAGCGTGGCTATTCTGGTGTAAATATTCACTGCAAGGATCGAACCAAACTTCTCTTTGATGTTGTATGCACTTTGACTGATATGGAGTATGTTGTCTTCCATGCCACTATCAACACAACAGGGGACAGAGCTTATCTGGTATAATATTCGTGCAATTTTACTTCACAATAATGCGTTCTAAGCTTTGTGGCACTTGAGTAATATAATTTTTTTTAATTTTATTTCAGGAGTTCTTCATTAGACATCAAGATGGAACACCCATTAGTTCAGAAGCTGAAAAGCAACGTGTGATTCAGTGCTTACGCGCAGCCATTGAAAGAAGAGCATCTGAGGTATTTATTTTGGTTCACCATTCTATCTTAATAGTAGTATTATGCAGTTTTGCTGTTTAGGATGAATATATAAATTAATGATTCAAGGGGTTGCCTGATGGTTTAGTTATTTGATCACAGGGTGTGAGGTTAGAGCTTTGTACGGCCGACAAGCCAGGATTATTGGCGGAAGTGACGCGGACCTTTCGAGAAAATGGCCTCAATGTGACGAGGGCCGAGATATATACTAGATGTGACACGGCTCAGAATGTATTTTATGTAACTGATGCTATTGGGAACATGGCGGACACAAAGATTATCGAATCAGTTAGACAGAAAATCGGATTGAGTAAATTAAAAGTGAAGGAACTGCCGTTGATATATCATCAAAAGGCAGAAAGGGATGATGATGAACCCACAGTTGGTGTTGGTGGGGCAGTGTTGGTATCACTTGGAAGCCTAGTTAGAAGGAATCTATACAACTTGGGACTGATCAGATCATATTCTTAGTGTGGAAAAGGCAAATACTTTGCTTCAGGAATGGGCATGCATGTGTGAATAGGGAAGGATTAAAGGTTGTGGTAGTAGTTATTATAGTTGAGTTTGATTGGTTGAATAGGTAGTAGTAGCTAGACACATACGCATAGCTAGAAGATTGATGTCTGGATTGAGAAGAATTTTAAATGGTAAACGGAAAATAGTTAGCAAAATTAAAAGATTATTATCAACTTCTTTCACAATATAGTCTGCATATTTGCATCTTTTACATAACGACCCTTTTAAATATTAATTCTAATGGTTGACTTTATTTTTTTCATCTATATATATATTTGTCGAATTCAATTATGTTATTCCATCTCCTCCTCTATCCTTTTGCTTTTGACGTAACAAAGTAAAACAATAGACGCGATAAACAAAATTAGACTCTGACAATAACAATGGTGGTTTAAATTCTTCTTCTGCTTACTAAACTGATTTTGTCTTGGCACGGAGAGATGGGCTCTACTAGGCTGCCTACCTGCGTGCCTGCCTGCCTGCTTATTCATCAACTTAATCATTTACAACTAGTATTAATTTTTCAAAATAATAGTGTACTAGTACTAGACTTGCAATGATCGAACAGATTTATTATATTAAAAAATATTCTCCTATTAAATAAATAAATAATGCTAACTAACAAAGTGAAATTCTTTATATAAAGTTATAAATAATAATAGAATAGTTGGTGTCCTTTTCACCACCATTAGCGATAAAATCAAAAAATAGTACTCTCCAATTTCAAAATTATACATACAATATTTATATAAATCGATCGGCTTTTCTAAATAATATATATATATATATATATATATATATATATATATAAATCGATCGGCTTTACTTTCTATTTAGGCATTTTATATTAGATGGGTTGAGTGGCGATATGCATAGTAACTATTAAGAATAAAATGGAAAAAAATAATCTGTAAAGTTGTTTTAGAAGAAATGCACGAGTCTTTATTTTTAGTTGGCCTGGGTATAGGAGTTGGTAAAGCAGTAGCATATGGTTGGGCTAAAAATCCATTTGTAGCAAGTAGTACGAGTAGTATATATAGTTGTAAACAACTGGCGTGTGACGTGACTAAAAAGGAGTAGCAATGTATGTGTGTAATAGAATAAGAATACTCACAAGGAAGAAGACTGTCTGTCTGTCGTCGGATAGTTTGGACT
This sequence comes from Panax ginseng, assembly GCA_020205605.1. NCBI lineage: Eukaryota > Viridiplantae > Streptophyta > Magnoliopsida > Apiales > Araliaceae > Panax > Panax ginseng. The sequence continues at coordinate 3,071,676 of CM035139.1, read as the reverse complement.
GTGTTTTGAAGGTCAAAAAACCTGACTGACGAACGTGCCTGCCTGCAAATGTGCCTTATAAGGTGGGTGGGTGGGTGGGTGGGTGGGTGGTTACCTTAGCTGGCCTCATGCTTTCACGAGAGAGAGATTCACTAAATTCATAATTTGTAAAAAGATGTTTCATTACTAACATGCATTAATGCTGGCAGAGTTCAAATATCTTGTCTCATCATCACTTGTTCCATTTCGTTAGATTTAAGATCAAATATAGTAGTAGTAAACAATCTTACAAAAATTAACGAAAAATAAATATGACGCACCATAAATTTAAGTTCACTAAATTTTGGTTAATTTTATTTGTGCGGTGTATTTATATGTGTTGCACATCAAATAATATTTATATAAAAATTAAAAAATTCGTAGGTGTTAATTAGAACATGAATTCAAACCCATGTCGTTCAAAACATTAGTCAAATTTAAGACCGAACTATTAATAAATTCTAAGCCTCAGACTACTAACAGTCATTGGTCAAACATTATACCCCGAGGAGTATACTGTTTTATTTATAATACTCAGATTTAAATACTTTTCAAACCAAATTGCTCCGAGGAGTTTAAGGATATAATTTAAGAGAGAGACCTTTAATAAAGATATCTTCTTTATTTAAGGTATTTCAATAATACCTTAATATTGAACCATATTAAACTGATATCAGACTGTGTAGGATAAACTGAGGATGCCGGAGAAGAAGAGCCTTCATCTTCTACGGTATCATTCTGAGTATAGCAAGGATGACTAACTTGTCCTTGATTAAGGATGAATCACAATTTAATAAAGGAAAAAAGACATCTATTCAGATCTAATCACCCAATTGAAAAGGATAGAGATAAGATAGTAAATAGATGGAAAAGATTTATTAAAAATGAAGAAATTAATATTACTTTTTACGACTGGTATGAACAATATCAAAGTAAATGTAATGTTATTAGTAAAACTCAATGGATTAAAGAAGACAGATCTAAAGTATCGTCTAGTCATCCTCCTTTAGAGACAGTTCTAATTCCAGTTAAAAACACTTCAGTTATTGCTAGTCCCTTCAAGATTCCTGATGGAACTAATAATGATAAAAAATAATTGAACAATTAAACTTTAGTAATCAGTATCTAGCAACAGTAGGAAAACAGCTAGATAGAATTGAAGAAAGATTTGAAGAGAGTATTATTAAAAACCCTGATTCAAAGATTGAACAACCTTTAATTAAATTACCAGAGAACAGATATAATTTAAGTTTACCTAATAAAGAAAGTGAATTGGTCCAATCTATTGAAAAATTATTTAAAAAACTCAAAACAGAACCCGGTCCAAGTGGAACTATTGCTGTTATCGATCAAGTAGAAACTGATGATAATAACGAAAGTTCTTCTGATCACTCTAATCACTCATCTATTTTAAACTTTAATGAACAGTTAAATAAATTAACTGTTAATATACCTGTTATAACAAGATATACATATATATATGGGGTTTTATAATGTTAAATTCTCGTGTCATTTGGTGCATAATTCTCAAAGAACCTTTTGTACTAGATAGCAAAGAGAATGCTTTTGAAATCAGCATCTTATGGTGCTAATTAATGGGAGCCTTTTGGTGTGTTGTGTTCATATATACAACTTTTGGAATTTGCGGGTAATACCAAAAATGCGTGTGTTGCAAGGTATATATTTAGCAATCTGAATTTCCAAAGCATGATTTAATTGAGTATAATATTACCTTGCTTTATATAAAATGGAACATTTAGGTATCATATATATTGTGGTAATTGTGATATATATATATATATATATATATATATATATATATATATATATATATATATATATATATATATATAATAATAATATTGTTCTTGAATTCCATTGCATCTGCATCATACACGATAATTTCATTTGCTTTGTAAGGTTTATATAAAGGTATATAAGATGAGAAAGGTGTCTATATTACATGCATGGATCATTAAAGTGCTATTCGAAACACATAATATGAAAGCAAGGAATCAAGAATCGTATTGTTGTATGTGTCACGATTTAATTAATAACACAATAGTAGTACTATTTTTGGAAAGCTAGCTAATCTAAAAAATGCATTAGATGAAACTTTTGAGAAATTAATTAAGTAATAGGACACAAATTAAATTAAAACTACGCCATTCAAACAAAATATTAATCTCTGCCTTCAATTTCACAAGAAGTATTAAAGACGTATTTTGATTTTATACTCTCCAAAAAATAGTAAGTGATCATGAGTGACATTATAAAGTTGAGGAACACAAATTGTGTTATACTTATTATGCTATTATTACTAATAACAAAAAAACTCTTTCGCGAAAATATAAAATTTTGTTGGAGTGGAGCTAGGGAATATGAGTATTGGTATCATGAATTTTATGTCTTATAATCTTTGATATGCCAAACAGTTTGAATTTGAATGAACACTAATTGCAGACGACCCTGCCACCACTTTGCTTCTTTGGTAAATAATTATATATAGCTAGCGTTACATTTACAACATACTTGGACAATAAATTAAATTAATAGATAGTGTGGCTGTTCTGCTCCGCCTGGCCTGAAAAGAAAGAAGGTGAAATAGGGGGATCGAAAATGATGTTAACCCCTGCTACGGGAAAGGGAGCAAATAAAATGATAGTAGTAGTAGGTAACACGATACCTATCCTACCTAGGGGCTGGGGGAAATTTAGTTATGGAGTACCAAATAATTAAGTAATTAGTTAGTGTTAATTCGTTAACTCTTATGTTAAGATATTCATTAATTACTACAACTACTACAAGTAACAGTCTAAATAATTCGTATAACCGGCTACTAAATATGCCAAGGAATTAATTGAAGTTGTCGATACATATCGTATATGGGGAACAATTTTTAGTAGGAGAAGAAATGTGCACATCAAGGAGAAAAACAATGTTTCAGTCCATGCATGAATGTGTATATATATATTTCTTGACTTTTTATACTTAACCTTATTCATTTGTTTATGGATATTTCTTTCCATATTTTCTTGATTATGAAGCATGCCAAGAGTTTGACCAAATTATGAATTCATACGAATGATATTATCAATTTGGGAGCTAGCTAGTTATAGGTTATTTTTCTTCTTGTAGGTGGAATCTATGAAAGCCTGCCTGCGTTTGGTGTAATAACATCACTTATTTTATTTAGACAGACAAATGAAGTTATATTTTGAAATTTGATTGATCACAATATAATGTTGGGAATTAAGGATGATTTTGAAAGTGATGGGACTTAATTGGTCTGCCAAACTTTATCCACCCAAACATGTGGGAGGGAAAGATGAGTGATAAATTGGGATAAAATTAGGCTTAATTATCATGTTACTTTTCCTAATTACTTTGAAAATTATGATATTTTTAGAAGAACCATTATCCTCCAACTCCATTTTTTAGTATCGCTAAGAAATATATATATATATATATATATATATATATATATATATATATATATATATTTTTTCAGTTAACCCATTGCTACCAAGAAGGGTGAGGACAATTAACATATCTGGGACTGGGGAGGAGAAAACAATGTCCGGACCTTTTTTTTTTTTTTTTTTTTTTTTAAAAAAACTAAAAAAAAAAAAATTATGGAACTTGAATTTTTACATGTCTGATGTTTTGGGTGTGATTTGTATCATATATCAAAATATGTATATACGATGCATGCTGTGTACATACATTTTTTGGTATAGGTATCCAAATTACGCCCAAAATATTATATTATGGGAAATTTTAGTTCCATAATTTTTTATTTTTTTTTAGTTGTTCTACAAAAAAAAAAATAAAATTTGCAGGTCCGGATTTTGGACCTGTCCGAAAATCCGAACAGGATCCATTGTCTATATATATATAATTCTCATGTCATTAGTTGTAAAGCGCATGCACTAACTGCTTAGAAATAAAATAAAATAGCTGGTGGACATGGTAACCACCTCGGCAGGCAGGCAGGCAGTCATAGAAATTTTGTATGCAATACAAAATGGGGAACAAAATTGGCAAGGGAGGAGAAATTGAGAAATTTTTTAAAAAGGATAAAATATTAAGTAGTAGTGCATGTCAAGGAGCTCATGTGAGTTTTCTTCTTGTTACCGCTATTCCATTTTGTTGCCTAGGTAGGATACAGACACTAAAATGTGTTTGTTGGTTGTAGGATCACGCTAGAGTTTGACCAAACAAAACCAATAAAGTTCCCTTTCTTTTTCTTGTTAATTAGAATCTTAATGATGCTTACTTTTGTCATTTTATGAACTCTTAGTTTTCACCAAGTATAATCATAATAATGTATCTATGTATTATCCGATATATATTGTTGGTACTTTTTTTTAAATTAAAATTTTTAAATGAGTTGATTACTTAATATTGTATCAGAATTTGGAGTTCAAATCTCTTCATGCAAATGCACTTTAGTTTGTCCATTCTTTATAAAGTTGCATGTGATGTGAAGAGAAGTATTAACATGATATATATTATTCACATCTTAAATTATTAATGATAACAGCTTGAATTTATATATATATATATATATACAAATAACTCCCTCACTTAAATATCACACGTCCTCGTTAGGCCAAACACACGTAATAAGATTCAATGCGCTGCAATTTAAAGATTCAACATGTATAGAGAGAAGAGTATTTTTGGGGGTTGTCAAGTCATTTGAAAGAGGTCAATGCTATCTTCACTCTTCTAAAATACTTGAGCTTTTCTCAAATGATAATTGGATATTCTAGGAGTAATGTTAGTTGTTGGTTGGTTCCCATATGATCATGGACTCTGAGGTGTTTAAAAGCCCAAATAAGAGTCGGTATGTTTGTTTTTACTTATGATCTTGTTCTTGGGCCTGTTTAAATTTCTATAATTTATTTTGTTATCCAATGAAAAATAGAACCAACCATATTCTATGATGAGCGTTTATGTGGGTGGGTTCTTTTTAATTATTTTGGGCTGAAAAAGTTGTGTTGGCATGCTGGAATTGAGAGTTTGTATGCCATTAAAAGCTTCCTATGTAGTATAGTGTATAGTATATATGAAAGAAACGCAACTTTGGAGTAAAATTAAGGACAAGTGAAGTGAAGGCCATTGTAACTTTGGAGTTTTTATGTGTTTGAATTTGAGGTTCATGAGCTACCAAATACTTAATTCCATTGAATGTTTCATGTCCCTCCCCTCCCCTCCCCTCCCCTCATGTCTATGCCCTTGTTAGTCCTTCCTTAGTTAACACTCAAACACAGATTGAAACTTGACTATGTGTGTGTGTTGACAAATGTATAAATTGGATTATAGTATATATGTCACCCTCACCATTTGACTATACTTGACTCATTACACCACACACTATACATACCTAATCTAATGCATTACATTTGTATAGAATTTTATTTGCATATGGAGTATTGAGTAATGCTACAGATACAAACTATTTTATAAACATTTTACAAATTACAGATGTGGTATAGTCCACCTCAATATATTGATCAATAAATTGTTTTAATGTAGTCTTCGGCCCCACACAATATGTTGATGTGGAATATGCCACATCAGCAGTTTGTAAAATGTTTATAGAATAGTTTGTGTCTCCAGCATTATTCATGGAGTATTTATTAATCATTTTTCATTAAAAATAACTAAATAAAAAAAAAAACATACCATATCAACTAGTAATTTCTTTTAGGTGCCAGAGGATTTTAAAATATCAACAGTATTTTTTTAATTTATTATTCGACTTGTTTGTCATTGTGTAGATTATTCTTTTTGAAAATTGATATTTTCACAATAATTTTTAATATTAAAATATGAAAAGTGTCCATATTAGATGTATATCAATGGCCGCTAAAAGATTTATAGCCACGATTTTCATGTAAAAATATTTATTAATTTTCTTTTTTTATATCAATTGAGATAGTAATGTTATTTTATAGTTAAACAAATTAGTCATTGTGCATACGGTTTTCTTTATAAATATTTCTTTCTTTCTAATATTTTATGATTCCAATTGATAGTGGAGTTTGAACATAAATAAGTCAATTTAATAAAACATCACAATTGCTTGTTGATGACAGAAAATAAAATTTTATATATAAACAGCACCAGTTTAATATTTATATATTCTTAAAAAATTTGATTGTTCTTATCTAACCCTTTTGTATATTTTATTTTCTGTTTTTGTTCTTCTTGGTAACTTATTCAAAAATTAAATTCAACATAGAGAGAGCCGCTACTTTTATTTATGAATTTTATATTTTGCCTTGCATTTCCATGGTCAATGCTTGTGGTCCAGAAGTTGCTTTAAAAAATTATTTTTTATTATCAAGTTGAGATGTGAAATTTATTATTTTAATATAATTCCTACAAAATATTTTTAATAGTAATTCTCATACGTAATAATAATAATTATTATTTTAACATAATTCCTACAAAATATTTGTAATAATTATTATTATTTTAACCAAATTTAGTTTTCCATACTCACTACACGCTATTCTTGTTTTTCATTTTAAATCGTTGCTAATGATAATTATAATACTGATACATTATATATAGATAGTTCAAGAAATAACTATTTTATTTTATTAATTTCATTAGGTCTTCTCTTTCATATATGTTAACGCCAAGATCTTTCTCCACGTCCCAATCACATAAGACGTCCTGATCCTGCACAGTAAACACAGTCAACATCGAAAGCTTGCTGGCGGTTCCGGTCGAGGGATAGCTTCGAGCGTGAGAATTAAGACGTGTTCACAAGGTTAACAATGGAGGAATATATGGTCTAGTGTATTGAGAGAGATAGATAGATATTCTCAGGTTGTGTGTGTGTATATGAATGTAAAAGCGTACAGATTACAAAGACTTCCTTTATATAATACTGAGACTTCGGTTCCTTCGCCCATACTTGACCCTCGACCCTACCCACCGCAGTAGCTTTCCTGTTAATCCCATCCCTCTCGTCCAATCACATTGTGAATCATCCAATCCTCATTAATGCCATATAAGATATCGATTAGTCATATCTTTGTCATCATCATCATTTGGTCAAAGATGTAGATATTTAAATATCGATGGGTCGACCCAATCGATTTGATCCGATATTAGAAGGACTTAACAAAGATAATAAAATGACTAGGCCCAATAATGTCAACACCCAATAGTGAAGATCCAATGGACTAACTGAATAAATAGGCCCAATCCATTCGGCCCGATAGGAGAAATATCACGACCCAACATTGCCCCCTAGTTTTTTTATTAAACAGGAGGTTTAATAGGAAACTATAAATGGCATCGGTTCAGGACAAAAGGATTTGTAATAAGATCAATAAAGGCCCAAAATACGGTTTATCGAAGTCCATCTGATGAACATCAAATAGCAACATAAAGGGTTCATCTTCGCCGACCTCTACAGAAGTACCAATTAAAGAGCTTTCAACCATCAAGCTCAAGTCATAGAATGAAATTCGGTTTGGCAATAATTTCATCACGGACCAAGCAGTAAACACTAATTCAGTGCCTTCGTCCCAAATACAAAAGAAGCCAAAAAGGATACCAAAGAGAATGCCAAGAAGATGTCTTAGAAGAGAATACCGAATCAACTCCTAATGAAGGGACAAGCCAACCTCGCCGAAAAAAGCAAGTCGGTAGAATACCCAAACACACCCGCACAAGAAATCACACCGAGTGCCTCCTCGATATGCCCTCTGACAAACGGACCCGGATCCTTTGCGCCAAAAAGAGGAAAACCCAAGCAAATTCTCCGGCTTCCAAAGAACCACAAGTACCTCTAACAGAAACTGATCCTTCGCCAACCACCCTGGTTGAAACCGTTGTTTCTGATGAAGAGCCCGAAGAGCAAGTGAAGCGATCACCCAAACTTGCTTGGAAAAGACAACCAACCTCCTCGGACTTCAGTCCGAAACCCTAATCCCCACTCTCCGGCCCGAATCGAAGAGAATTTCCATTTGAGCTCTGACTCCTTCCGTCTGTAATCTCGACAACCACCGGTTCAAAGAATAGCTCTATCATGGACACCGATCATCCGGAGGCAAACACTATCTTCTTGATGCCTCCATCCCAAATAACAAGAGGTCAAGTCAAGAGAAGGGTCGCTCAAGAGAGAATACCTCGCTTCAAATCTGCTTTGATGAAAGATAGAAGTAGTCTCAAAGTTGTCTTTCCACGACAATGAGTGCCTTGAAAAGACCTTGCTCAAACCAGAGAAGATTTGAAAATGTCCCGCCACTTATCAAGTCATCGGCGATATAAATGTTGATCTATCAAGCTAAAGGATCAAAGCATCCGGTACATCGTCCAAGCTCGAAGAAGAGCTCAAAGAACTTGGACCCTTAAGAATTTGAGTCCGCCAACGAATCAAAGACTTTCGTAAGGATATCCAGGCGAGAATCTGACGAAAATCCGCCGAAATGATCAATAAGATCGTCCATATGTATCACGAAAGGATATGAAATCTGCGAAGTAAAAGGCAAGAAAAAGCTCGGGCAAGGTAGATCCATCTCTTCTAGACTCTTTAGATGGCGACGATGACAAGGAAGAAGCTTCGAAGATGACCTCTCTTTATCTTTAGTCATAGGACTTTACGTGAAAATTCTAACTTTATGTGAATGCAGTTAATATTTAATGAAATATCAACTTCATGCCTTATTACTTACGTGTGAACATTTCTTGTCTATAATTCAGGTGTCAATTAATCTGTATGAACCTAACTTAAGACATGAACTAGATAAGGCGATAATGATTAATTTATGAAATGAAGTGAATCAATTTAATGGATAGAATTTAATGAAACGAGTATTGAATGAATCGAACTCAACATTTGAACAAAATAAACTAATGTATACTTATCGTTTCGAAGTGTGAGATCGGTCGTGTGTGTGAAGTGAATTCGGTTGATCCTCCTTGCACCATCAAAATCTTAACTTACCACTTGGGGTAGAACAAGTATATAAGGACATTTGTTTACCACTGGGGTGAAACAATTATATAAGGACCAAGATATAAGGACCAAGATATAATGATCAAGATATAAGGACCAATTGTGACCATTGATCTACCACCGGTAAAATCAATATAGGATCCTCCGCTCACCACTCGGGGTAGAAACGACAAATGAAATTTGCCATCGAATGGCCAAATGAGTCCTACCATACCTCCTTACACCATAGTGACCAATAGGACCGGGACCAATAGTGACCATTGATTTACCACCGGTAAAATCAATATAGGACCTTTAAATCTACCACTCGGGGTAGAAACGACAAATGGGTTTGCCATCGAATGGCCAAATGAGTCCTACCATACCTCCTTACACCATAGTGACCAATAGGACCGGGACCAATAGTGACCATTGATTTACCACCGGTAAAATCAATATAGGACCTTTAAATCTCACCACTCGGTGGTAACGACAAATGGGTTTGCCATCGAATCGGCCGGTGAGTCCTACCATACCTCCTTACACCATAGTGACCAATAGGACCGGGACCAATAGTGACCATTGATTTACCACCTGGTAAAATCAATATAGGACCTTTAAATCACCACTTTCGGGGTGAAACGACAAATGGGTTTTGCCATCGAATGGCCAAATGAGTCCTACCATACCTCCTTACACCATAGTGACCAATAGGACCAGGACCAATAGTGACCATTGTGCAAAAGTGAATGGGGATGAGCCACCAAAATCTTTCTGTGCTGAATCCCCAGTTCTTTCAAGAATATCGATCGAAGTGCTTTGTAGAAATTCAATAACCCGGGCCAAATAATTGTCACGAATATCTTTGTGAACTTCCCGAAGAACACACCCTGCTTCGGATGGAACCAAATGTTTAAGTAATGATGACGAAAAAGGTCCTTCGATAAAGATTCTCATCAATGAGAAAAAAAATGGACACTCTTGTACTTGGTCTTCTTTGCCAAACATCTCGATCCAGAAGAAATGACGTCATCCGTCACAAAGTTATAAAGATCTCAGAGTGGCCGACTTCGATAATGCATCGGTTGGCGGAATTGTTATTGTGATCGACTCCTTGATAGCATGTTGTACTGATGTCTGAAATAGAATATCCATCTGCATGCAATGTCCACGAACTCGTCATGTTTGAAGAATCTGAATCGCTGCTTTATGGACTCCTCGAACTTCTCTTTAACTATTATTAGCTTGAGAAAAGAATTGTCAGACCATGTGTCAACCGACCTTGGAAATGTTTACCAAGTGTTCGGTTTCCGAGTCGGCTTATAAATCTACTTTCTTGTGAGTTTCTTTTCATTGGCGAGAACACTCGAGTGATGCCTTTTTTGTATTCTCGGGTGAATATCCTCCATGTTGCTCTTTTTATGCACTGCGCCATAGTCCCGAGAACTCCTAGGATGAGGTACCTTCTTCTTGATGCTTAGGAATATGGGTGCATTTTATGTCTTTGAATCTAAACTGACGGCCTTAAACGGGCATCTCCAAGAAAAGTGTCTCATGGCGGTGTGCCTCGGTGGATTCTTAGGAATATGGCTTCGGATCTACTCACCATAATCCAGAAGACCAATAGGCGAGAATACCATCTTGGTCAATCGGGAAAATGGTTTGTTGGGTCTTCATCCACTCTGCTTTCGACCATGATCCCAAGACAAATAGGGGCGGGATACCCTCTTGATCAATCGGGAAAAATGGGCATTGGGTCTTCATCTACTCTGCTTGACCATGATCCCAAGACAAATAGAAGCGGGATACCCTCTTGATCGTCGGAAAAATGGTTGTTGGGTCTTCTTTTGGTCGTGAGGATCACCTTGATATATGTCCTCAAAATGTATAGATCTTTGGAGGTTCTCTTGGAGCGGAAATGAGGATGTAGCCGAAAGCGAGCAAGGATTTGGTTGTGCGATTCTTCTTGATTGCCAAGATGAGGAACAAAGCATTCAATTACGCCCAGTCTGAAAGATGTGGTACGCCTAAAGATCTATATGCTTCGTCCACCATCTTCATCAGCCTGACCACTTCGACGACGAGTTCTAGGCGGGATGCCTTTTACTTGCCTTCGGCCACGATCATGCTCTTTGTCAGCAGCAAAGACCAACTATCTTCGGGCTTCGCCATGGGATCTCGAACGAGAACCCCTTGATCTGTGCCGTAACTTCCGATGTAGAACAACTGGAAATATTGTGATTGATAACTCAAAAACACTAGAAAAAAGGCCCTCCTTCTAGCGCCAATGTTAACGCCAAGATCTTTCTCCACGTCCCAATCACGTAAGACGTCCTGATCCCGCAGATAAAAAACGATCGACAACACCGAAGCTTGCGGCGGTTCGGTTCTCAGAGGGGATAGCTTCAAGGCGTGAGAATTAAGACGTGTTCACAAGGTTAACAATGGAGGAATATATGGTCTAGTGTATTGAGAGAGATAGATAGATATTCTCGGTTGTGTGTGTATATATGAATGTAAAAGCGACTCACGTATTACAAAGACTTCCTCGCTATAATACAAGACTTTGGTTCCTTGTGCTATGACCCTCCCGACCCTACCCACCGCAGTAGCTTTCTGTTAATCCCATCCTCTACATCCACCACCGACCGAATCATCGATCCTCATTAATGCCATGTAAGATATCGATTAGTCATATCTTTGTCATCATCATTTGGTCAAAGATGTAGATATTTAAATATCGATGGGTCACCCAATTTGATTTGATGCGATATTAGAAGGACTTAACAAAGATAATAAAATGACTAGGCCCAATAATGTCAACACCCAATAGTGAAGATCCAATGGATTAACCGAATAAGTAGAGCCTCGTCAATTCTACTAGAATAGGAGAAATATCACGACCCAACAATATATATATATATATATATATATATATATATATATATATATATGAAACTAACAAAATAAATTGTAAGAATTAAAAAACATTCCAAATTAAAAAATGGAAATATGTCCTTGGATAGAAATGTAATTCCCACATTTCATGATTAACCCTAGGGAAGACTTCTTTCTTAAGATATTGAGCTGATTAGTCGAGTTAAGCTTGAAGTGGAACTTGGACCAAATTTGAGCACTTGGTCGTTTCCCCGTTAATGTTAAAACAAAATAAAAATATATTAATTATTATATATTTACACTTAAATATTATTCCCTATATATAAATAAGATCTTTTGACTTAGTTTAAAATTATTCACATGTTTCCTCAAAATATTCACTTCTATTAAATTTCATAATTTTTTTTACTAATTACATATAGCAATATTGAGATGAAATTCTGAAAATAATAAATAATTGAGTATTTATCTAATGGCTCACTAATATTAATTTATATCATAAATTATGAGAAAAATGACGGTTTGTTAAACATTTAAAGTGACTTAATTAATATTATATTTTTTCATTTTGGTCTAAAAATCAATCATAATTATGTTAGAATTTTATGAGTAATATTACCACGACGAAAGACGATTACAAAAAAAATAATATATTAAATTATAATTAATTAATTTTTCATTATATATTGGTGTTAAATATTTTATATCCGTAGCTTTACTCAAGTTTTTTACTGCCTTGACCAAAATTATCATCAAGTAAGTTTTATAAATTTAAACGCACCAAGCTTAAATTTAAACCCGAATATTTAGATGGAGCAATATTCAACCCGCACATGACCCAGTTTACAAGGAAAAAAAATAATTAGTTTTAAAGATAATTTCTCCACCACTATCGGACACTAATTACATGCGTGTTGTATTACGCTTTGTGAATAATTAATCAACTATTATTTCTTAAATGATTAATGATTATACCTCTCCGTTCGGAAAGATAATGTTCTTTTATGAACTCGAATATAAAAATTAAACATAAATAAATAAAATTTAAATACATTTATATCCACGTAAATTTTTTGTTATTTTATTTATTAATATAAATATTTTTTCATATAACACAATCAAATACTTTTTCAATAAATAAATAAAATTATTATACAATAATTACATCTAAAATGCAATCTGAGCTAATAAAGCTTAATATTTATAAATATGATTAATAAAATAAATGAGATTATATTTTTTGGATAGAGATGGTACATTTTAACATAAAAAAAATCATCTTCTTCTTCTTCTTCTTCTTAATAACAAATGATAAAAAATAATTTTATAAAAGCACAAATACATGATTAATTAAGCATAAAAAGAAAAAAAATCATGTTTTTTTTTTCCAGCTAATTTAAGACCAAATATAATTTCACACACACTATTTTGTCACTGCAGTTAACTGAGAAGATGACAAGATGTCTTCTTCATCTTATACATATGATTGGCATTTTAATAGCAGAGAAACTCATTTAAGAATTAAGTTAAGAATTTAATTTCATGTTACATATAGAAATATTTTATGTCAAAAATGAGCGTGACTAATTGATTCACTTTTTATTTAAAATAGGCATAAATAAATATTAATCTTTCAGCTCTCTTGTTTGAGACAAAACATCCTTGCTCTGTTGTGTAATTGAAGAAAGCCATTTACTGTGTTATACTTGTTTGAACATTTACATACATAAGAGTTCATTTTAGTAACAATATTTAACTATGAACTATGAAGTGGAGAGATTTCTGATTGCTTCATTTTAAGGATGCTAGTACAAATGGGGTATATGTAATGTCTCTTTTTTTTTTCTTTGGAGGTAACTAATACTAATAGGTAAAAAATAGTTGGTGTGTTCATTAATGCTACTACTTGGTACCACTTAAAAATGAATGGAGAAGAGGACAATTTTTTTGAAAAAAGCAAATAATGTTTCCCTTATTTTAACTTTTCAACTCAATTTTGTTTGATTAGCCTTGTATATATATAAGTATAATACATGTATAGGTAGGTTGGTAATATATATATATATATATATATATGTTTGTATGTATAAATATTATTTAATGGTATAATAATTATTTTCTCTTGCAGGGGGAGGGTGTCTTCATGCCTTGGCAACCTAATTTCACTTTTCCCAACTATAAATATTTTTTAATTTCCTTTCCACCGGACTCCAACCATTTCTTAACCAAAATACATAATTTCTCTACTTTAATAGTAGTTGATAATTAAAGACTCAATATTTTATACCTATTTTTTTTCTTTTACCAAAATTTTGTTGATTTAATAATTCGGACAGCCTGAGGAAAGTTAGGAACCAAATTAGCTTTCACACCAAAACTCCAAATTTCCTCCTTTTTCTTATCAACAGAGTAAAATAAAATTCAAATCTTTCTCTTTTCTAACTCACCCCTTTACCAAAATAATTAAACTAATATACTTCTTAATTTCAGATCAACACCATTAAAGCTCTGTCTTTGGTGTATTCTGCTCTCTAACATCTACAAATTTGAAAATGAACAGGCTCAGCTTTTTCCTAGTTTGAATTTTTTAATTTTTTTTTGGACTTGTGAGTTTGATCTTTACTTTACTTAAATCCTCATTTTAAATTCCCTGTCCAACTTTCTCAGCTTTAACAATACTTGTTAAGCTTCCTTAGCTTTTAAATTCAAGCTCTTCTTTTTATTTATTATTTTCTGGGTTTTGGGTTTTATGCTCTGAGGAGTTTACTAATTTTTTTACCAGAAATTTTCTTCTTCTTATTTTAAAGAATCTTGAAGTTTTGGGTGTTTCATATTGAGGAAAATGATGGGGTTTTGAGAAAAAAGTTAAAATTTTTAATTTATTTATTTTTTTCTTTTTGGGGTTTTTGAGTATGGAAGGTATGAATAGTAGTGGGGTTACAGTAGTTGGATCAGATGCTCCGTCGGACTACCATGTTGCTCCAAGAACTGAAATCTCTAGCCAGGTTACTGGATCAACCCCTGTTGTGACCCCCCCGGTGGGTCTCTCCCCTCCGGCTGTGGCGCTTCCGGGAATGTTAGCGCCGCCGGGAATGGTGGCGAAGAAGAAGAGAGGTAGGCCGAGGAAGTACGGTCCGGATGGGTCAGTGACCAAGGCCTTGTCTCCGAAGCCCATTTCGTCTTCGGCACCGCCGCCGGTGATTGACTTCTCGTCGGGGAAGAAGGGAAAAGTGCGGCCTGCTGGGTCAGCTAGTAAGCATCATCAACCCAAGATGGAGATGGAGAGTTTAGGTAACTGTAATACCATTTACTTTGTTTTTTGTGAGATTTTAAATGGTGATTCATTGGTTTAGTGTGTTGAAAGTTTTGATTTTTCTGCATGCATGTTTATCCTTTTTGTTTTGAAGTTGTGGGTGTTTGGATTTATGTTTGATCTGATTTTGTAGTGGAAGTAATGTTTGGTGTTTGAATTTAAGTGATTAATTAGATGTGGGACCTGTGAATATATGAATAGATGCCCCAACTTAGATCTTGATGTTAATGGGTTGTTCAAAAGTCACAGTTAGGATTCTTGAATTGGTATGTGAATGAGGAAAACTCGAACTTATGTCAGTCATTTGGCACTTGCCAGTTCTCACCCCTTAGGAAGATAAAGGGAGAAGACAGGAAGAGTGTAAACTGTGGAATGTCTCGTCTTGGGGGAACTGGTTCACCTCTGCGGGTTAGTGTTTGGGAACAGGGGGAAACCGTTTCTTACTGTTTTTGGTTGTTATACAGCTAGCTGATGGAGTATTATATCTTGTAACATGACTAAATTAGAAGTTCACTGTTATGACATTTTGTGTCTAACAACTTGTGTTGATACTTTGTAGTAACCTATCTCAAGGGTAAGATTTATGTTGTTACCTATCTCGTAGTCTATCTTAGCTGGTCTTCAATGAGAGTTCCAATCCTTGTGTTTTGCCTTTGAACTCTCTGTTTCTTGTGGTGTGTGAATTTTTTTTATTTGCTGAAACAACGTCTCGTTTAGCAGTGGGTTTCTTGCACTTTCCTTATTGTGGGAAGAGCAGAACCAATGTTACTCGGATCGCGATTCGATATGATATGTGGGACGAAAATGGGAACGGAAAATGTCACTTTCCATAGTATGGAGTACAGTAGGGTTAGGTTTCTTTAGGTCATTTTGGTACAAATACATTTATGTGAAATGTAGTGCGTTAGGATAATTTTCTTAAAGATATAGTTAAATCTAGTCAAGTTAGTGTCGCAACATGCACATTTTTAAGAGGCTACACCATGTTACCCTTATTCAACACCCACAAGGTGTTCACTTGACACTAGTGGATATTTTTTAGGGTTTGCTTATAAATACTAGGGTTTTTCGTAGACTGTCATAGATTTATGCAGATTTCCTAGATATGTTGGAGTAATGTTATAGACATGCAATCTTAGCCCACAAAATAAAACTTTCAGTCTACTAAATTAGAAGTTTTGGATCGGAACGATAGTGTTCCATGTTTTTTGAAAGTTCTTTCCAAAATGCAATTCGCTAATATATTAGCGTTTTTAGTTAACATTGAGTGGAACTTTCTTTTGAGGATTTAATTGTCATTATATTTGGCCCCTCATAAGCAAGAAATAGTTTTTGTATGGGGAATTTACAAATAGAATCTTTGTCCTTTCTTGCGAGGAAACTATGAATCTCGAGTTTGGAAATATTATTTTATGATACTCGATGTTATTTGAAAACAAACCATTGTTGTGGTTATTGTTCTTCAAATAAAGGGTGGAGATTCGGAAACTCACCTTCACTCGATATTTTTCATAAACCATGGTTAGATTAAACTTGGGATTCCCATCTTCTATGGGGAGGATGAGATGGCCATACTTGGATTTGGAGCAACATTCTAATAGGACTCTTTAACTTCGTTAGAAAATTTAAGTACTCATCACCCCTTACTTCTAAGTTAAATTCTTCTTCGAACTTTGATGTAGGTTTAGACATTCAGATACCATGTATATGTGAACCTAGGTTAAGGAAAGGATGGGAAGAGAAGAATGAAGGCTTTGAAATTCAAAAGTAAGATGAATGATTTAGAAATTTGGGTTGCATGCAAGAGGAGCAAAATTTGGGCAAAATATAGCCGTTAGAATATTAAATTATATACATTTCTAACACATTATATACTAGATACATATATTAATATAACTATATTTAATTTTCAATTTAGTAATGATGAAATGATAATTGATTATGATAAGTTAATTGAGGATATTCATGTACCATGTTCTTTAACACTAGCTAGATATGATTAATTTTAAAAATACTATAATTGACTTTAAAAGCTAAGAACTCATATGTTACAATAGATTTTTGTCGTTTTGGCTGTACATATGTGTGTGTTATGTATAGATGCATGTATGTATTATAATTAGAATTAAAACATGTCATACACAAACATAACTAGGAACTTAATCTTAATTTTGTTTATTTTTGTATTATATGTTTTAAATAAATACACTAAATTTTGAATAAATAATTGTTAAACGTGTCTGTTTCAAATGAGTTGGGTTTGAGTCGGGCCTAAACGAGCCAGACTACAGTCAAACACCACATTGTTCGAACTCGGCTCGTTTAATTAAACGGGCCAAAGGTCTTGTTCGAACTCGACTTGTTAACGAGCTCAAGTCGAGGTCAAGCCGGGGGCTTAGTGGAGCTGAGCCGGGCCTGGCTTGCGGGCAGCCCGGTTCATTTATAGCCTAACTTAAAACTTCCTTGAGAGTAAGACTTTTCTACTACTTAACATCATAATGTCTTGTGTTGTTTAAACTGGTAGATGTATATTTTAAGCACAAGTGAGAAGGATACGTATCATGTTTACGATCTTTTTGATGTTTTTGTGTAGGTGAATGGGTTTCATGCTCAGTTGGTGCCAATTTTACACCCCATATCATCACAGTTAATGCTGGAGAGGTAAAATAGTCATAAATTATCCTTGGCTTTTGCTGAAACTGTTCATTCTCGGTTTATCGGGCTTCAAAATTTCATGTCCTCTTTTTATACCACTATTTTATTTTTATGTAATTTTTAGAAGAGTGAAACATTATATTATATTGGTCTTAATTGGCCTTTAATTGAAACATTATATGAAAGACCAAAGTTGTGTTAAGAGGGATAAATTTGGAGGAACTGTAATAAGAGTGAAAGATTTTCTTACGAAACTTGTCACCTTGTGGCATCTTTCTTCCTGAGATTTCCCATGTGGAAACTGTAATGATTTGGTACTTAATTGTATCCTACAAGATTATTGGATACAGATCGAATGATTCGAAAGTGTGACCATAGTAACTAATTTTCATCTAGGGAGATAGTCAAGAAGATATTTTAGCTTGCATCTACTACCTTTCATCCTTATTAACTGGTATCAACATGTTTTGTGTATCTAAGGACAGTTTCACATTAAGGTAACTGTTGTAATTTTCTTTTGGTTGTTTAGGATGTCACGATGAAGGTAATATCATTTTCTCAGCAAGGACCTCGAGCGATATGCATTCTATCTGCAAATGGTGTAATTTCAAGTGTTACACTTCGTCAACCTGATTCTTCTGGGGGTACATTGACTTATGAGGTACATCATTCCATTAATTCTTATTGCTGATGGTTAATTCTCAGCATTAATTGTGTTCAGCAACATGTTTGCAGTGCTATGGTTGCAATGTCATAGATCTTACCTGTCCAGGAAACAGAAACTGGATGTTATATGTATAGATCTTCTACATGATATTCTGCATCTGATTTTCTCCACATCATCTTAAAATAGTATAGATAATGCCTGTATTATTTGATTCTTCTGGGATTATTAGTAAACATGGTTTGATATATTTTTTTCACAACTCCTTTGAGATTTGAATAATTCAAGAAAAAAATATGTATATGTTGTCTTTCTTATGTTAGTTAAGGGGATTAGGAAGTTTTGTGACAGCTGTGATGCAAATGTAAAAGATGAAATAAGTTGTACATTTCCTTTGAGTGTTTTCTATAATACTAACAGCCCTGTGTGTATATATTTTCTTTCATGCTTCAATCTGCACTGTTATGTAGTTCCTTTGCCTGGAGAAAATGTGATGTCTAAATAATTTCTCTCCGAGTACTATGAAGGAGATCCATATACTTGCCAGCTGTTTTGAATGCTTGATGTCTTCATAGTTATACTATAAAATTCCCATAAGCTTTGAACGTAACCAACATATCAAGAAAAAATTCAATGTACAGTGGAGCTAAATGCTTCAAATAGACAATTTGTTAAGTCCAGTCTAATATCATACTTTCCTCTTATGTTAATCCTTTAAGTCGCTTAAATTTATCTTGTTCACTGGATTGTTTTGAAGTTTTGTTTGAAGAAAAGGAGAATTGTCATTTAAATTGCCTTGACGACTTAAAAGTCTCAACTGTACAGTTCATATATCTTCAGCATGATACTTTGTTTATGCTTGTCATTCTTTGAAAGCATATATTGTTAATAATTAATGGAAATTTGACCTCTAACTGCCATTCTTTCAGGGCCGTTTTGAGATACTTTCCTTGACGGGATCATTCATGCCATCTGAAAATGGAGGAATAAGGAATAGGTCTGGCGGAATGAGTGTTTCCTTAGCAAGCCCAGATGGACGTGTTGTTGGGGGTGGTGTTGCTGGTCTACTTGTAGCTGCCAGTCCTGTGCAGGTTTAGCTTCTGAGTAATTTATGCCATTATAGAGTATTATGTCTGTTATGAATAATGACTGATATAATTTTAAAAACTTGCTTTTCTGAGGTCTGTCTGTGTGTGCGTATATGAAATTGATTATTTTCCCCTTCTTTCTTGATGAAAATCAGATTGTCGTAGGCAGTTTTTTAACTGGGAATCAGCATGAGCAGAAGACAAAGAAGCAGAAGATGGACTCTATAAGTATTGCTGCACCGACAGCTGCCATTCCCATTTCTAGTAGTGCCGAAATGGAAGATCCTTATGGCCAGCGCACTTCAGCTACCACGAAACAAAATCTGTCCTCCCCTTCCTTCCGTGGAGATAACTGGTCTCCGTACCCCATCGACTCAAGGAATAAGCCAACTGACATTAATGTAACTCTGCCCGGTTAATGTTCAATATGAGGTTTGTTCTGTTACTGACCCCATTGGCTCGTGACATCAATTTATGAAATTCTCATTTCCCCTTGTTTGTTTTGTCTGTAAACTCAGTTATAGGCATGGTCATTTCAGGCAGAGGGTTTAAGTTAAATTTGTGTAATAGTTAGTGCAATTAGGTCATCGCTATCTTCAGGTGTCTGTCTTGTAGATGATTTGGATGTATCATTTATCCCCGAAGCTGGCTTTTAGCCCGAGTTAAATGCATTTTGTGGACCTGAGTACTGGTGTTTTGTAATACAGTATTTTTTTCCCCTCGAAAGTTATTGCTCTCACCCATTTTGTTATATCCTGTTTTTTTCTGGTTTATTTATCTACTAGAACCAAACCTCAAAAGTGCTCTTTATTTAATGACACTGGACAGGGTTGGATTGATGCACTATAGGCCAAGAACCTTGGGTATCAACCCCCTACCCATGTGAGCCCAACTTTATTAAAACATAATCGTCACTCTTCTGCTACCTTCCAATGCCACTGCCTACCCATTAGATTTATGAAATTTAAATATTAGTAGTATAATTTAGAACACTTTTGGACCCTTTTTGGTACTGCTGAATTTAAAGTCTAAATTTCCGAAGTTTATTTTTTGAAAAAGACTGATAAAGCCTTCGCTTGTTTCCCATAAGTCAGTCTGACATGTCTCCAAATTTGTTTCAAGTTGGAGAGTACAATGTGCTATTTTCCACGATTGGTTCAGGCAAATACATTTTCTTACCATTTGGTATAAAATATTATCCCAACTTTTCTTGTTATATATTATGTTTTTACAAGTAAATTTAATAGTTTTATTAAAGTTTCATAATATAAATATTAAATTGGGCCTATTCTTATGTACGAAAATATTTTATGGAACTAACAATTTTATTTGTGAAAATATTAATTCTCTTCTTGAATTTCAAAATATTAACAAATAAAGAAGATTCTCTAAAATTTTTTAATTTGTATTTTATAAATATATATAGTGATTCATATCTAACGTTGTAAGGATAAAATTATTTATAAAACACTAAGAGGATTAAACAGTTTAATATGGAATTTCGTAATAGAAGGATCTTGTCTAAATCCTAAATTCAATTTTTTTAATATTTCCAGAATTTCAATAGTATAAAAAAATTCAATCCGTGGATTGGATGATGTCTAAAATACCCTTCTAAATACACATGAGTAAAAATACAAATAGATAAAATTTAAATTTGATCATTAATATCTAATGATTTATGTCACACCTAAAAACTTACCATTAAATTAACTTCATGACAATCGGATCCATCATTTTAGTATGCGAGTTTATTTAAATAAGAAAACAAATTAGCATTCAACTTATGTTAAAAATGTTTTGAACATGTTAACCTTCAGTTGCCATTTCCATGACAAAAACCTCAAATCCTCACATATATCAAAATAATAATTAAAACCAACTGTATATTAAATGACTTAAAGTACAGTAGAACATTTATAAATTAATACTCGATAAATAAATAATCTCTTTAAAATAATATTTTTTCACAGTCCCGACTTGGGTTAATAAGATAAATTAATAATTTTGATAAAATAATAAAATAATAATTTTTAAAAAGACCCTTATATAAATATATGGTCCCATCAAAATCATAAATTAATAATTCTTTTAAATTACAAATATATCTAGGGTAATCTTATAAAATATGATTCTATTCTCAATTGTTTTGTCTTGAAATTCAAATCTAATTGAATTTTATCCTTGATTTTTCTCATTGCACCCAAAAGTTCAAGTGTTTCATTCTCGAATTGTAATAAAAACTTGTGAAGAGTTGTTGACGCTATGAGTGATTCCTTTCGCGTTATTGGCTCCAAAGGTATTGTATCATCCTCACAAGTATGATACATTATTTTAATAAGTATGATACAATGCATCAAAAAAATATGATATAAACATCAATAAAATACAATAATTTTAATGTAATTAAATTTATGTTCACCGAATAGAAAAACACCCTTTAAATTAATAAATTATTAATTTATCAATTAAATAATATATCTCTAAATTAATAAAATTTTCCAATCTCAATAGTATTTATTTAAAGAGGTTCTACTGTATATGCCAATTTCAGTAGCCTTGCATCCCATATATATACAAGGATGTTGGAGGCAAAAAGCCGCCTCATTGTCTCGCGGCCATAAACGACGAGTTGTTTGCTGTGTAGATCCTCATCAATATCAGATGAATTTCTATCGTTGTTATTACCGTTAACACTCTTCCCTAAAGTACGGACGAACAAAGTAACACATCCAATTACCCTAATTAATGTAGAAGGAGATTAAATAGTATTTTATCCGAATGGAGATAGAGAGAGAATGCTTGTATTCTTTTTGTCCAACTCAAAAATACATAATGTTTTAAAGCTCATGTTGAAAAATATTAAACTTAGCTTGATTCCAAAATCGTACAATATAATCTTGTAATAACTAGAGTTAAAAATTCGTTGAGTAAAGCTAAAGTTACTCTATTATCGCAAAGTAAATAAGTGCTAAAAGAGAATTCTAAGATCGTTGAGTAAAATACCAATTCGTAGAGTAAAAGTTGAAGTCACTCTACTATCGCAGAATGACTTAACATAAATCGTATATTCATGACTTATCGATCTGGGTTTCGCAGTATTAAACTGTGGATGTCAAATTTAACTCGTGATAATCTGGTTCCAATGGCTCTGCACATTATTTTCTAGGGCTGGGAATATGACTGACAGGATCACATGCCAGTTATGTTCAATTAGGTTGACAATATGGTCATTATTCTAGAGGAAAAGTGTCCTTTCAGTCACCTGAAATGAATAATTTTTAAGTAAGAAGGAAGTAACTTCTCTAGAACAATTAAGGATCACAAATAAGAGATTATTATGCACCATAATTTATGGCAAAGTAAGAATCAGTATGCCATGAAAATTCTTGCAGAATGCATATTCAATGAATTAAAAGGAGTTGAAGGCCCAAGTCACAAAATGGCACATTGAAATCAAATCTAAAACACATGAACTATCTACTTTGAAAAGAATATAACATTCCCACAAATTTCAGCTCATATTGATTTTATCATGAGATGTGGAAGATGTGACTCAAGCCCCATCCAAGAAAAAAATTCGACGTTGATAATGGGAGAAGCGCTTTAAATAGATCTCTTCTAATTCTAGATCGCTATTTGTCACAAAATGAGATGAGATACAAAAGTATTATATTGACGAGTGGTATTTTGGACATCATCCAATTCGTAATTTAATACTGCGGAATCCTCAATATTAAACTGCGAAGCCTAGATATTGCAGACCGTTCAATCCGCAGATAGATGACTGAAATCTTACATAACTTTATCCTTACAACGTCAGCTATAGATCAGTCCCATATGACTATTACTATGGCTCAGATGGCCATGAGGATGACAATGATGGTAGTGATGGCGAGATTGGTTGGATTGATGATGATGAAGAATTTGACAGAGACTTGGAGAACAGAGTCGAGGAGTCCATCTCTTAGGTCATAAATGGAAGGGGGGAAGGAAGAATCAGTAAGGGATAAAATCTACATTAAACAAGTGAACTAGTTGATGGACATAAAGGCATAACCACACCATTTGCAAGTTTGGTAAGTTCTATTTTTTGACACTTTAGTATTTGTTGTAAATTGTAAGTAGTTGTCACAGTATGTCCCTCCCTCGTTTTTGGTTTACTATTTCTGTTGATAATCAAATAATCACTGTGCTTCAAAATTCAACAATACATCTTACATTAGTATGTGAATTTATTGAGAACAACACTTCATATCCTAATCCAAGAACAAGGCCTAAAAGGAATCTCCGAAAATGAGTTTAATCATTAATGACCAAGGCTTACAGCGAGTGAGTTTAAAAACTAAAGTATTAGATATCATAATCATGTTTTAGATGCTTCATTCATCTTCACTGCCTATGATGCTAGAGAACGGTTAACAATGTAAATCACGTTTCAACAAACATGCTCCTTAGCCACATCAAAAGCCAAGGACAAGATGAGAAGAAAGTAGGCACATCTTTTGGTACAAAAAAGATGTTGCAATACTACTTTATTATTATTATTATTATTATTATTATTTATAGATAACAAACAAATGACAATGCAGTGAGAGGAATGACAACAACAGAAACATTTCAAGGCATCAAGGTTAAAGATATAGAACCTAAGATTTGGATATACACTACATGATCAGGAGTACTAATAAGCCAACCTGAATATTATTTTCTTGCAATTTTCATAGAAATCAAATGCTTACAAACAATCACTAGGAAACACCATATCAAACTCCCCACTCATCGCCTCTCTTGCCACTTCCAAGGGAAGGGTAGGAGGATAACTAGGATCATTATTCTTAAAAAAAAAAAACTGCAAGCAAGATGGCGTGTTTTTTACTTTTTTGTGTACGTTTGTTCCACTTTATGGTGCCCAAGAAACTCAGCTAAAAGTCTCAGACTTTCCTGAGCAACATTCAAGGGTTGAGATTTAGGTTCTTTCTTCCAAGTGCCAGCATATATGGGTAGCAATGCGTTAATGTGCCAATCCTGAAAGATAACCGCTAGGTTGTCTCTATGAGCAATACAATTTCCGATATGTGGAACACAATCCACAACTTGGCAGCCTCAAATTTTAAGGCCAGAAAATTAGTACATGCTAGTAAAGAATAAGGTTTCAACCCTGCGATTGAATCAAGTAAGTGCAACATTGATTGCCGTGAACTGTTAACCTGAAATCCTTTATACAAGAAATTCTGAGTGTAAATATAAATCCTTTGAAAAAAAATGATGGCTTTCCCAAGCCCTTAATGGGGAATCAATACTATCAGATAGCCGAAAATTGATGACCAATATACTTAAATGCATTACTCTTAATTGAAATGTGAATCACATAAGTCGATTGATTAACTTGGGAGACATTCTAAACTCTGGCTACCAGACAATTTGGTATACAAACAACAAATAACACTAGCCAAGACCGGTTCCTGCATCTTTTCGTGGTTCATCTGCCTTGATTCTGGGAGGCCTAACTATACGATCAATGAGCCCATATTCAAGAGCTTCTTGAGCATGAAAGCATTTCAGCCGGCTCAAGTCCTTGTGCATCTGCAATATGTATAAAGAAATGCTTACATTTTACTCATACACATATTAACTAACCAAAGAATCTAGACGTACACACAGTTAGCAAAATATAATAAAATAAAAGCGAATGAAGACTCAAAAGAACATGCTTTAATATTATTTTTTGTTGGCAAGAATCAAACGAGGAAATTCTTAAGCTTTTGTTGTGTGAACGGCTGATACTTGTCAAGCTAATAAAACCGGTAATGCAAAGAAGAATTATAGAGTTCAGTGAGCATTTTACTACACCTTCTCAGCAGGTCCGTCTTCCCTTCAACCAAAATACTCTAAACCTGCCTCCGTGTAGAAATGAGACCTACTGAGAAGTCATCCAATCAATCAATACAGCTTATGCCCTCAAGCTATGAGCTTCTGGTAATGCCAATTTGTAACTTTAGTCAAACATGTCCCATCCAACTACTACCAGGTATCTTGGCCATATTCTTTTCCTGAATAGCCTTTCTCAACTTCTTGGCATCATCCCACCTCCCAGCAGAGGAATAAACATTGGCAAGAAGTGAACCATAACCAGTAGTATCAGGTTCCAATTGAAAACAATGCTTAGCTGCAACCTCCCCAAGCTCAACATTGTTATGTAAATTGCAAGCAGAAAGCAATGCTCCCCAAACCCCAGCATGAGGATGCATGGGCATGCTTTTTATTAATTCGTGAGCTTCTACTAATCGCCCTGCTCGACCAAGGAGATCAACCATCAGACTGTAATGATCAGCAGATGGAACAACTCCATACTTTTTCATGGAATTGAAGCAACCGAAACCTTCTTCCACCAAACCAACATGATTGAAGGCAGTTAATAGTCCCGTGAAAGTAACTAAATTTGGGGAAACTCCAGAATTTATCATCTCCTCAAATAACTTGATGACGTCACTTTCCCGGCCATTTACGCCACATCCCAAAATCATAGCTGTATAAGCAACCACATCCTTCCTTCGCAAGCCATGAAATAACTCAACAGCTTTATCGATGCTTCCACACTTGGCATGCAAGTCAATTAAAGCAGTGGCCAGATGATCATCCATTCCAATTCCAAGGTGGCTCATATATGATTCAATCCAAGTACCAAACCGCAAATCTCCCAATTGAGAGCAAGCAGATATAATACTACCCAATGTCATTTTATCTGGTTGAATATTCAAATGTGGCTGAATCATCTCGTTGAATAGTTCAAGTGCCTCCTGTGGTCTGCTATTTTGGGAATAACAAGCTATCATGGCATTGTACAAGAGTTGATCCTTTTCACCCATTTGATCAGCTCATTAGCAGATTCAACATTCCCACATTTTGAGTACCCAGTAATCATGGTAATACAAGAAATATTGTTTCTTTGGGGCATTGCATCATAAAACCCCCGTGCTAATTCTATTTTTCCATGATCTACATATCCACTAATCATTGAATTCCAGGAAGCTGAATTTCTCTTCGGCATCTGTTTAAATAAAGAATATGCATAGTCCATATTCCCTGTCCTCATATATCCCATAACCATTGAATTCCAAGATATAACAACCTTCTTTGGCATCTCATCGAACAAGCTCTGAGCCATAGACAAATCCCCATTTTTTAAGTACCCAGATAGTAATGAATTCCAGGAGACCACATTTTTTCCATCCATTTCATCAAACAACTTATGAGCTGTCTCGATATTAGCAAGTTTTGAATAGAAATCCACAAGAGCTGTTTGCACATAAACATCCCCGCAGAATGCATATTTGTGAACTTGAGCATGAATTGAAATCCCACCCCATGAATCTAAAATCCTTGCACATGCCTTAAGAGCAGATGATACAGCAAATGTGCTCGGCAACAGTCCTGATCTCTGCATACGTACATATTGAACAAAAGCCTCAACAAACTGGCCATGTCCAGAGAGAAACCGAATACTGCATGCCCACGAATAAACATCTGGATTTTGCATATGGTGAAGAATTAATTGGACATACTGAAAGGTAATCCGGCAATAACTGCATTTAGAATTGAGAAGTTGGCGGAACACTTGTGACTCCAGACGATTAAGACCATGGATGAGTATTAGTGCATGGATTTGTGTTGCTTGTTTAAAGGTTAAAATGTTATTCAATAAGGCTGTTAGTTTTGAAACCACCATCCGCATAACATGTGTGTTTTGAGGTAAACTATCTTTGTACTTATGTGTCAGTTTACTATTTCATGAGCTCTATAATCAACGTAGCACACATCAATGTCCGTGGCACAGGTGCTATTTTCACTGATAATAGTGAGCATGTTTCCCCCTGTATGGCTGCCCGAATTCTGATGCCCATTAGTAATGAGCCAAATAAGCTATCAGAATTCAGAGCTGTAAATGTACTCGAAAATGCACTGAAAGGTAGAAAATAGATCAATGAATATGATAGAGCAAATAGAAGACAAAAAGAGAAAGTGTTAACTAGATTAAGTATTAGTAGCAGAAGAAAAATTGTTATAACATCTCTATAATATCATAATAGATATAATTCAAATTTGTGCATGAAAGATGAAAATATGAAGAGTTAATAAAGCATGAAGTTAAGGAATAATGAAAAAGCCAATGCAATTCCTTCGAAAAAAAATAGATGGAAAAACAAGAACTACTAACAGTAATATGAACTTCCCTAATCACAAGGAACTTACTTTTTCCACTGAAAGTCGAACTAAATTCTGGAAGAAGCAATATGTCAAACATAGTACATGAAAATATGGGTTTCATGCTGAACAACATAATTGCCATAAAAACTGACCTAATTTGAGACCTTGAATCTCGCTTTCAATGTCTGAGCTTCTTCCTTGTCACGGGAGTTGAACTCAACTCCGATGGAGTCTTGTGAATAAATGTTTATGATGAAAATGAGAAGACCAAGTAGTAACAATAATCTCAAAAACAAATTTGCATACCGAATTCAAGGCCTATACTCGAGATTACTTTCTGAATAGTTTGGATTGATCAACTGTAGATAGCCAGAGGAGGAGGAAGAAGCGACCCGTGAGCATACAAATGAGCTCTGGTTTTAGTAGTAGTTGTGGGGGCTGGGCCGACCCAGTATTGTTGTATATGTGCTATTATATTTGACTAACCCAACCCAGCCCAGTCCTTCTGGAGAAAGGCCATTTAAACCATACTCACCCCACCACCAAAAATCACTCGGTACAATTTACGATAAAATAAGATCGCAAGAGGAGTTCGTTTTTTTAAGTGATAATCGTATAAAATGACAAATTACTCTTAAATTTATTATTATAATTTTATTATGGGCTATATGTATATACACAGCTGTATATTACATAGTAGGACTATGACGACATATTTTTTACCGTCGCCATAGCCCAGAATAGCTATGACGACTGGTGAAACTGTCATTATAAATTTCAAAAAACCGTCATCATACTTCTTTATATACATCCACAATACATTATATATTTTTCTCTTTTATTATTATATCACATTATTAAATTTATAATTAATTACTTTTAAGGGTATACACAAACCAAAAATATATCATTAATATTCCCAAATTAATATAATTCGTTTTGTATAATTGATAGTATCATTTTTGTAAATTTATAGACATTAAGGCTATGCTTGTTTACCATTATATTAAATGAGATTGGAGTATTTTAATTTATTTATATAATAATTTAATACCTTAAAACATTTCTTATATTTAGATTAGTCCTAACATGACAATTTCGTAAAAAAAATTTAAAAATGTTATTTATAAGAGACTATTTAATTCAAGTAGGAAGATGAGATTAAATAGTGTCACTTTTGAAGTATCAATCAGAAGACCCCAAATAATTAATAAATGAAATTTAATTTCCTTTAATTATTATTTTGAAATAGTAAGGTTGATTTGATTAATGTGGATAGTTATGGGTAAAATCATGAAGTATTTCAAAATAAAGAAATGGTTATAAAATATTCATTATTGTCGGGGAATATTAGTTTGGTGCATGAAATATTCGTGCTTGTCGGGAATATTAAATGCGACCAGTGCGACCATGTGGGCCCCATAACTGAAAAAGCGATTGGAGAAAAAAAGCGACAAATATAAGTTGTTTAAAAATAATACGTAGTTATTCACAGTACACCTTTGTTGGAATACCCGGTGGTTAAAACACAAGATGTCGCATTGTTGCAGACAAGAAAGATGACACTTACAGTATTGCACCAATTATTGACTCTTTACGTGAAGACACTTACTCAATAATGGTTACGATAATTCTTTATCGATTATTTTATTGATTTAATAATTGTTGCGTTAATATTTTTTATATTCTTTGTTGTTTGATAATTATCATTACACGGTATTTTTCATTATCGAAACAATAATTCATATTATCCTGAATAATATTATTAGATAACATTATTGGCAATGTCTAGAAAGTTACATCTAAGGAGAGGTTTGGTCGCCTAATTGCTTGCTGTAGTAAGGAGAAATTCTTATTGAAAGCCCTCTTTCACGGAATCACCGTTGTCAATATTGTGATTACGTAATATTATTTGTGAATAATTAATTATTGATTTATATGATGAGGAAAATATTAATTTTATGTGGATATAGATGGAGAAAATTTTTAATGTGACAATTGTTGAAAATTAAAATTTTATCTTTTTTACGATAAAATAATTCATTTAAATATATTATTATATTTTTAATAATATAATAATAGTGATATTTTTACAATGAATGTGTGATATATGAGTATACGAGGAGAAAGAGTATTTTTGTTGCAATAAATGTTTAAAACATGTTAAACATGTTGGTGGACCCCATTTCTTGACTGAAATTTGATTATAGCCTGTAAAATCGCTCGTTTATAGATTTCGGTCAATTTCTTTTGGAATTTGGAAAAATTTTCTTCTGCAAAGTTGTAGAAATTGAATTTCCTATAAAACTCATGAGATTCAAATTTTCTGATAAAAGGGCTATTTATTATGAATTATTGAAGTTCAAAGCTTCAAATAATTGATTTTTGGAAGTTTAAAATATTTTTAATATGAAAAACGTTTTTGGTGATTTGAGTGTGGGTCTTGCATATGTTTTAATGGCTGAATTCAGTTGGTATGCGTAGAAAGTTGTAGAAATAATAATAATATTATTAAATTAAATTTTCTACTTTGGTGTTCTAAGCATTTTTCTATAAATAGGGTGCTTAGGTTAGAATTAAAAATTACATCAGAAATTGAAGTTTTCTCTCTCTATATTATCGAATATTCTTGTGAGTATTTTGAGTATACTTTGAGTATTGCTTTACTGATTGCAAGTTCAAGTCATAAATCGATATCCGAAGCGTTCAACTAGAAATCTTGTCTTTTCGAGGTAAGGGATATTTTTTTTTTAAAATGATATTATTTATTCTAATATCATTATCTTAAGTATTGATCTGAACTTTTAATCAAATTTGGAACTTTTAGTGTTATGGGTTACTATTCATGTATCTGATCTTATTCACGCGTATCTGATCTTCTACTTAATACTGACCTTATTCATCGAAAAATAAAAAATTTTCTTTTCGTTCAAAATATCTATTCTGGATACTAGCTTTGATTGTATCCATGTTTTGATCATTCTTGAATTTTACACCACTATGATTATTTTTGAGGTATTTTTGGACATGGATAAAACAAAGTACGAATCCTTAATCCTTAATCCTTGTCATTTTGATTCACTGGATTCGTTTCTTTAAAAAATATTTTTCATCATCCTCAGTCTTAAATGATGATATTATGAAATATCTTTGGCACGTAGTCAGAGATGAATGATTTCGATGAATATCTTTGGCCCGTGGTGTGCAGATGAGCAGTGTTTAGATGAACATGACTTAATCGATGAATATCTTTGGCTGTAGTGCAAAGATGAATATTTGATTCCAGATATATATTGATTGATGTTACGGGATAAAAGATGATTTATTTAACTTTAAAATTCATACATAGAAGATAGTAGTTTGCATTCTCTCTTAACTCTTCTAATGAATTATTATTTCATTATGAATATTGATTTAAAACTTGTTGTCAATTGTATTCTATTAGATTTTTCCTGTTGAAGACTAACGATAATTTTGTTGTATATTATCTTAGTCATAATATTTTTCTTTGGGCTAGTTGAGCTCACCTTTTCCTTTTTGTTCCATTTTTCTTCTCGGGAGGCGAGAATGTAATGAGCGACGAAAGTGAAGGGTATGGAATGATGGTTATAGAGAGAGTTGTTTAGTAGTCCTCACCATTTTGTAAAATAATGTATCAATAAATATGATGAGGATTTATTTGGGTATAGATATTGTCTAGAAGATAATATTTGTATTCAAACTTACAGTTTTACTATTGTAATAATAAAGTTGTAGTTGTTTCTGTACCGTGTATTGACAACTCAGAATGGGTGATGTATACCTATTTTGGGGGTGTCACATCAACGACTTATGATAAATAATTAAATTTCATGTAATATAATTACTAACAAACATAATTGTCTCAAAATGCCATCATCTGATGTATATTATTTATATATTTAATACAAAATTACATTAAACTTAACAACAAAAAATAGAGTTCAAAGTACCCTGTCGAATGTATGAGAGAGCTATCAAAAAATAGAATTATGTTTACGTGTTCAACTAACAATTTAGTTTGCTCACATGTACTAATACTTTAGGTTAGTGGGTGAATCTCTTCGAGGGCAGCATAGACAATTTGACTACATGATTTTTTTTTAATAAGAATAAGGGTAGGGGTATATATATAAATTAATAAATTCAAGAGAGCAGATTAATAAAAAAGTTAAACATGAAAGGAGTAAAAAAAAATTTATTCATATTCTAAATGCAAGTACAGAATCCGACTTAAAAGGAAATTAAATTAGGATTTTTTTGTTTGATAATTTAAAATTCAAAAATTATTTGAATTTGTTGTTGGTTGGGAACTTGGGGTTTGTTAACGCCAAGATCTTCTGCCACATCCCAATCACGTTAGACATCCTGATCCTGCATACTAAACATAGTCAACACCAAAAGCTTGACGGCTTCAACCGTCGGGGGATAGCTCAGGCGTGAGAGTCAGTACAGGCGATCACAAGGTTAACAATGGAGGATAAATATCTAGTGTCTTGAGAGAGAGAAAATTATCAGTTACCTTTTTCTTGAAGATTTCCTTGCTATGTTATACTCTCAGACCCGGTTTACCGTGCCACCCACTCTTGTCGCGACACCACATTTCTCCTCGGTGATCTCTGCCGATCGCATGCGGTTGTCACCTTTTTCTCCATCATTTATGCCACCCGTCGGCTATAATCCCATCCACATTAATGATCTGCAGACTTTTTGGTCAACAACATTCCTTTTTCATCATTACAAGTCAAAGATGGAGATATTTAATATCTAATGGGTCAATCCACTGGTCCGACCCAATCTTGTAAAGACTTAATAGAAATAAGATAGTGACTAGGCCCAATAACATTAGGTCCCAATAATGGAGACCCAATAGACTAACCGAATAATTAGGCCCAATCTATTCGACCCAATATATGAAATATCATGACCCAACATTGTCCCCTAATTTTTTATTAAATAGAATATTTAATAAGAAACTATAAGTGGTGCACGATATGATAGGACTTACTAAAGGCCCATAATGAAAATAATTGAAATTCACCCGGTGTAATTCGTAAGATAAAATAGAAAGAGACCGGAGGTCCAACATGAAAGGCCCAATTTAAAAAATGCTTAAGACTTAATCCGGACGCTACCCGTTCAAATTCTAAATCATTACCATCATTTAATGTGACGCCCTCGCGAACTGTGTAACCGTCAGTATAAAAAGTAATTTCCCCCAATTTTGACAGTTTTACCTGCCAATTTGAAATTCCAGACTCTTGAGCTTTCTTCTTCTCTCTCGATCTTTCTTTCATTCTCTGTAAGATTTCGACAATGGTGGTCCTCAACTCAAACCAAAACTCTCCTTTTCGTGTGTCCCCAATCAATATTGTTCCGTCTAACCCTAGCCCCACTAAAGAAGCTTCGAGCTCGAACCCCCAAACTTCCATTCCCAGCAAAAATCCACCTACGAAACCCCCTCCCAATCCTTCCGCCTTTCGTGCCCGAAGCGATACGTTATACTCATACAACACTCCATCGATTGTCATCAAATCGATTTGAAAAGGATTCGAAGTCGTTGCCATATCCGGACACCCATCTAGTGAGAGCTACCGTGTTCGAAAGCGAATGTATCAACGTCTCAAGGACGGACGGTGATACGGTGACTATCTTGTAGAAGGTATCCGATTCCCTCTCACGACTTCATAGTAACCCTCCTAGGGTTTATAGGTGTTGGGTTTGCCCAACTAGTGCCAAACTCTTACATTCACATCCTAGCGTTCATCGCTTTCTGCCATGAGCTAAGCGTCGAACCCACACTTGATTTCTTCTTCACTGTTTACAAGATCGGCCAGTCCAGAGAGAAAGGATTCAAGGCCATAAGCAAATAGTCCCCGAAGACATGAGAGAAGTTCGAGAGACGTTCGTTGGTTTCTACCCCATCTAGCAACAAAGGATGACACAAAGGATGGTTCTTCGTTAAGCCACCGATGAGAAGATTTCTGTCGATTTCGGAGACATTCCTGAGGAGCGTGAGGCCGAAATGATAGAGCTCTTTGACAACTTCTCGAAGGAGGAATGGAACTATGGGCTTCTCTCCAAGCAGACGTGGTTGTATGACCACAAATGTAAGTACTGATTTATTTTATATATATAAATATTTGAAATTTTATGTGATGTGAATTCTGATATATGACTGTTTGCTTTATGCAGTATCTCTGATCAGACCGAACTCCTCAGAAATAAGAGAGTTTAAAAATTTCCTTTCTAGCAAATCAGTGGAAGTTGCTGAATCTCCTATGATAGAAGCTTCTCCCAAAGAAAACCCAACCACTGCTGAACCTCAAATAAATGAACCCGAATCTGATGAACCTCCCCTACCAGAAGAGACTCTTCAACCTCGCCGGAAGAAAAGGGCCATCCGAAAACCCAGATTAATTCCCATTCCAACCTCTTTCGAACCCATCCCAGATTCTGAACCAATCGTTGAGCCTGAACCAGCCACCGACCCAGCACCCACTCGAGGAAGTCTGCTTGATCTGCCAGTAGATGATAGGAAAAGGCTTCTTCGAGTTAAGAAATTGAAGACCAAGATCACTCCCACGACCACCGGAGCTTCGAGTGCCTCACCCTTCACCGATCTCCTCCCAACCATTCTGTTGAAATTCAAGAATCAAGACGAAGAACTAGTGAGCTCATCCCATCATTTGTCCGAAAATGAAAAGACCATCCGAAAGTCACCGAGTTCAAATTCTCCGCCCCATCACCACCACGCAAACCGCTCCACCCGATCTCCATCACCGAAAACATACATATGGATCCATCTCCAACTCATGATCAACCCGCGTACCTCTCCACCTCGACCTTCGTCCCTACGAGTTTCAAAACGATGCAATGGGGTCGTCACCTTATATATGGCCTCGGTTTAATGCCAATTCTCGTTCCATCTCTTGAAGCTTTCGTTCGAAACCCGACAATCACCGATTTGCAATAGTTCGATGGGAGATTTGATTGACGAAGGGATGAGCTACATATGAAAGGTAAGTAATTGTTTCCTTAGTTTAGTACACTTCTCTTTTGCTTAAATATTTGAAACCGGTGGAATGTTATCGAACATGTACAGTCAAATGCGGTTTTCGGGCGTTTACGTCCCAAGCATATAGAGGATGAAGCTGTAGAGGATGCCGCAAGACAAGAGAATGCCATCCTGACCTCATCATTGGCTCGATAAAGGAGTCAGTATGGAGAACTTCTTCATACTAACGAGGGTCTTCTTGGAGAGAGTGCTCAAGTCAAAGAGGGTCTCAAAGGCGTCCAATGATGAACTCAAGGCCAATAAAGAAGAACTAAAAGCGACCAAGGCCAACCAAAGAAGATATATAAACAATATGAACGCCAATTTTGCATACGCCAAAAAACGAAGTTCTAAGGGTCAAAAATGAAGAGTCGGCCATATCAAATCAAAGCTCGGCAATATAAGTTGACGAGCTTCAGGTGAAGGCCCGTGAAGACAAGGAAAAGCATCTCGCTAGGCGTCTAAGCTTCGGGATAAGTTAAAGGCTTTGAAGGAGTTAGGTCCTCCTAACTGATGATGACCTTCGTAAGCAAATTCAAGAAGAATAATCTAAGTGATCGGCGAATTGAATGCGTAAATCTCAAAGTGTATTCTGAAGGTTACGAAATTTGCAGAGGTCGGGACAAGGAAAAGTTAAGTGCAGCCCAGCTAGATCCGGCCTTGCTCGACTCGTTCGAAGGTGAAGACAATTCTTGAAGATGATACTGCTTTACTCTGACTTTAAAAACTTTGTGAAAATTTCTATGTTTATGTAATAGGATAATATTATGGATGAATGGATTGGTACTTATTAATGAAATTTCAACTTCCTGTGTCATGACTTCTGCATAATGCTTTTCTTATCAATAATTCAGCATCAATGGACTTGAAGAATGTATAAGGTGCTTTTGAAATTAATTTGAATTATGAATCAGATAAGGCATATAACAGTTAAGTTAAAGAGTAACACTGAACATAATAAATTGAACTCAATGAATTGAACTGAAGGAACTGAACTCAACACTTGAACAAAATAAAGTAATGCATACTTATCGTTTCTGAAGTGTGAGACAGGTCATGTATAAGGTGAATTCGGTTGATCCTCTTTGCACCATCAAGATCTTGTTTACCACTCGGGGTAAAACAAGTATATAAGGACATTTGTTTACCACTCGAGGTAGAACAATTTCATAAGGACATACCTAACAATAAGGTTACCATCGAATGGCTAACAAGTCCACCTGAACCTTCTTACTTCGGTGCATTTTGTTTACCACTCGCGATAAAGCAAAATTAAAAGGACTATGGAGTTTTTTTACCACTCACGGTAAATCAAACCCATGAGGACACTCATGCTGAAAAGGCTATTATCTAATGGTCAGCGAGTCCACCCCGTCCTCCTTACTTCGGTGCATTTTATTTACCACTCGCGGTAAAGAAAAATTAAAGGACTATGAAGTTTGTTTACCACTCATGATAAATCAAACCCATGAGACACCTCTCTGCTAGAAAAAGGCTACCATCGAATGGTCAGCGAGTCCACCCCGTCCTCCTTACTTCGGTGCATTTTGTTTACCACTCGCGGTAAAGCAAAATTAAAAGGACTATGGAGTTTGTTTACCACTCGCGGTAAATCAAACCTGTGACACCCCCAAAATAGGTCCATTCCATCCAACCCATTCTGAGTCGCCAAATACATGGTACAGAAACAACTACAACTTTATTAATACATTTGTTGTGTAAAATACGACAACAAATATACTGTGAGTTTAAATAAAAATATTGTCTTCTAGACAATATCCATACCCAAATAAAGTCCTCATTAAAATTATTGATACATTATTCTATAGATTAGTGAGGACTATTAAATTAACTATCTTGAACCATCACTCCACACCCCGACTAGTTCCCGCTATATTCTCGCCTCCTGAGAAGAAAATAGAACAAAAAGGAAACGGGTGAGCTCAACTAGCCCAGTAAAGAATATTATGACTAAGATAATGTACAACAAATTATCCTTAGTCTTCAACAGGGAAAAAATCTAATAGAATACAATAGACAACAAGTTTTAGATCAACAACTGTAGCGGAAACAATAATTCATTAGATGAGTTAAGTAGAGAATGAAATCTACTAACATCTATGAATTTAAAAGTCCATCATCAATATTTTATCCCTGTAACATCAATCAATATATATCTCAAATCAAATATTCATCTTTGCACTACAGGCCAAAGATATTCATCAGTCGGTCATGTTCATCTCAACACCTGTTCATCTTTGCACTACAGGCCAAAGATATTCAGTAATGTCATCATTTAGGACTGAGGATGATGAAAAATGTTTTAAAGAAAACGAATCCAGTGAAACAAAAGAACAAATATTAAGGATTCGTACTTTAATCAATCCGAGTTCAAAATACTTCTTTAATAATCATAGTGAAGTAAAATTCAAGAATGAAGACCAAAACATGGATACAATCAAAGCTAGTATCCATAATAGATATCTTGGACACAGAAAAGAAAATATAATTTTTCTGTGAATAGTGTTGTATTCGTGAATAGTGTTATATACGTGAATAGTACTGTATACGTGAATAGAAACTCCGACACTAAAAGGTAGAACTTTCAAAAGAAAAATTATCATGCTTTGTGAATAGTACTCGTGAATAGTAACTCGTGAATAGTAACTCATGAATAGTAATCCGTGAATAGTAACTCATGAATAGTAACTCATGAATAGTAACTCGTGAATAGTAACTCATGAATAGTAACTCTGACATGAAAAGATCAGAATTTCACAAGAAAAATCTTATCAATACTCCGGCATAATGATATTGAAAGAAATAATATCATTTTAAAAAAATAATATCCCTTACCTCGGAAAGATAATACTTCTGACTGGAATACTTGATATAGTGGTGAAGGAACTTGCACCGTATAGCAATACTCAAAGTATCAAAATACTCACAAGAATACGCTCGATAATATAGAGAGAAAAACTTGAGCTTACGGTGTGATTTTCAATTCTAACCTAAGACTTATTTATAGGAAAATGCTTAGAACACCAAAGTAGAAAATTAAATATAATATTAATATATTTATATAATTTTCCTTAGCCCACCATTTTGACCAAAGAAATCAGCCACACATGTGCCAAAAGCAACAAAAACGTTTTTCTAACAAAAAGCACTTAAAACTCCATAAATCAATTCAGACCCGATATACCGAAACTTCAATAATTCATAATAAATAGTCCTTTTATCAGAAAAATTCAAACCACATATCCTTTCCATAGGAAATTTCATTCTCTACAACTTTGCAGAAGATGGTTTTTTCAAATTCCAAACAGAAATTGACCGAAATCCACAAACGGGCAATTTTACAAGCTATAATCAAATTTCGGTCAAGAATTGTGTCCACCAACACACAAAACATGTGTTAAACATTTTTTTGTAACACCAAACATGTGTTAAATATTTAATGCAACAAAAATACTCTTCCTCCTCATATATACTCATATGTCCCACATTCATTGTAAAACTATCACCATCAAAATATAATAATAAATTATTTTATTAGAAAAGATAAAATATCAATTTTCAACAATTGTCACATTAAAAATTTTCTCCATCTATATCCACATAAAATCAATATTTTTCTTATCATATAAATCAATAATTAATTATTCACAAATAATATTATAGAATCACAATATTGATGACCAGCAGCTTCCTTGGAAGAGGGGCTTTCCATAAGGATCTCTCCTTCTTGGCCTTGATTAGATGACCAAACCTCTCCTTGAGCGAAATTTTCTAGACATTGCCAATAATGTTATCTAATAATATTATTCGGATAATATGAATTATTGTCAGATAATGGAAAATCTTTGTGTAGTGACAATTATTGATCTGTGATAATATAAAATATCAATGCAAAGAATTATTGAATCAATAAAATAAAATACCGAATGATAATTACTATAACAATTATTGAGTAGTGCCTTTCTTACGTAAGAATCAATAATTGTTGCAATACTGCAAATGTCTTCTTGTGTAACAATGGCGACATTCTTGTGTTTTAACCACCGGGTATTCCAACAAGATAATACTGAATAACAACTACGTCGTTATTTATAAACAACTTATACTTGTCGCTTTCTTCATCCAATCGTTTTACATTATGGGCCCACATGAAATTTCATGGCGTCGTCATTTAATATTCCCAACAAAGAAAAAATATTCCATGACCAAACGAATATTCTCCGTCAACAATGAATATTTTAAAACCACTTGCTTGTTTGAAATAATTGCGCATTTTACCCATAACTTACCACATTAATCAAATCAACCTTTACTATTTCAAGATAATAAATAGAGAAAATTTAATTTCATTAAATAATAAGTTGGGGTCTTACAAAACCCATGAGGACACTACTGCCGAAAAGGCTACCATCGAATGGTCAGCGAGTCCACCCCGTTCTCCTTACTTCGATGCATTTAGGACCAATAGGAGGAAGATCAATTGTGAAAAAGTGAATCTTTTATTGATGATGATCCAATATTTACAGACTTCCGGCAAACTGACTTGATCTCTACTGAAAATATTTTCGAAGTCTACCAGCATGCCAAGTGTTCTTGATTTTTGATCCATCCAATGCCTTCAACCGATATGTTCTGGCTTCGATTTTCAACAACCACTTAACTGCAGTCTTTTCCGGCCCTAAGATCGCCTTTCCCATGTTACGAGGCGTAGATGCTTCGACTTCTCCGAGGATCTAAGTCTCCCACTTCAAATCTCTGAGCTTTACCCATTTGTTGTAATGCTTGGCTACTCTCCATTAATAAATTTCTAATTTGATCAAAGCCACCTCTTTGACTTCTTCCAATAGATCCAAGTTGACCTTTAGCCCTTTGTCATTGTAGATCTCTTTGAACTGACTAACCCGAAGACTTGGAGATCCAATGTCAACTGGGACTAAGGCATCAGTACCATAGGCCAATCTGAATGGTGAATCCCCTGTTGTAGTCCTTGGTGTAGTTCGGTAAGCCCATAATACACTTAGTATCTCCTCTAGCCATCTTCCTTTAGCTTCGTCCAGTCTGCGCTTGTTCCCATTCAGCAGCGTTCTGTTGGTCACCTCAACTTGCCCATTTGACTGTGGATGAGCCACCGAAGTCTTCTTGTGCTGAATTCCAAGCTCTTTCAGAAATCCTTCAAACTTCGATCCCATGAAATGGCGTCCGTTGTCTGATATTACCACCTTAGGAATTCTGAAACGAAACACCACTGACTCCTTCATAAACTTTAAGCATTCTTATTCCGTTATCAATCTGAGTGGCTTCGCTTCTACCCATTTGGTCATATAATCAATGGCAACTATGACAAAACTGACTTGACCTTTAGCTTTTGTCAACGGACCCAATATATCTACCCCTGAGCAATGAAAGGGTATAGGAGATAAGATCGAGTATAGCTCTCCTGGTGGCTGATGTGGGATCGGACTATTGAGCTGACACTTCTCACACATCTTTACATACTCCGTAGCTTCCTTGAAGATTTTAGGCCAGTAGAAACCCTGTCGAAGTATTTTGTAGGCTAATTACTTAGTAGCCATATGGTCGCCATAGATACCTTCGTGAACCTCCCGAAGAGCATATTCAGTTTCAGACGGGACCAAACACTTTAACAATGGTGACGAAAATGCCCTTCGATAAAGATCTCCATAAATAAGAACGAAGTTGGCACTTTTGTACTTGATCTTTTTTGCCAGCATCTGATCCGAAGGAAGGACGCCATCTGCCAGATATTCAATGTAGGGAGTCATCCAACAATCAGAACGTTTAATGCACATCATCGCTTCACTTTGGATACTTTCATTCATCGCAGAACCTCCAAATAGACTGATCCATCAAAAACGTTAGCATCCGTAGTGGCCAGCTTC
The DNA here is from genome assembly GCA_020205605.1 of Panax ginseng. Taxonomy (NCBI): domain Eukaryota; kingdom Viridiplantae; phylum Streptophyta; class Magnoliopsida; order Apiales; family Araliaceae; genus Panax; species Panax ginseng. Next base: position 3,030,868 of record CM035139.1, on the reverse strand, counting down.
GACAATGCATCGGCAATGGAATTGTCGTTATGCTCAATACCCTAAAACTCGTAGGAGACGAAGTACTGAAGTCGGTCTTTCAATTCTGCCAAATACTTGATCATCCTCGTCCCCCGAGCTTCATAATCTCCTGATACTTGTTTGACGACCAGCTGAGAGTCACTATAAATGATTAACCTCTGAACCTCCAGACTCTTCGCCAATCGGACCCCTGCCAGCACTGCTTCATACTCGGCCTCGTTGTTCGTTAATCTGAACCCAAATCTGATGGCCTGTTGCACTTTGAATCCCTCCGGACTTGTTAAGATAATCCCTGCTCCACTGACGTCCGAAGTAGAAGACCCATCTGCATATAAAGTCCAAGAGCTCTGACCATGTTAAAGAACTACAACTGCTCGATCGGACGTCTCAGCTACTGGCAACTCAACATCTGCTTTGGAGAACGAACACTCTACCATGAAATCGGCCAAGGCTTGACCTTTGATAGTAGTTCAGGGATGATATTCAATAAAAAATTGAGATAATTCCATGGTCCATGCTGCTAATCTCCCCGAAACTTCTAGTTTGCTCATCACCTTCTTTAATGGTTGATCCGTGTAGACGATCAAGAGCCGACCTTGAAAATATTGCCGAAGCTTTCGACTAGCAATTATCAAAGCAAAGGAAAATTTTTCAATGTTCGGGTACCTGGTTTCAGCATCTCTTAGGACATGGCTAATATAATAAACTGGATGCTGCTTCCCCCCTGCTTCCCGAACCAGAACAGCTCCCACCGCCAATGAACTAGCCGCCAGATATAAATACAATGTCTCAGTAGGAGCAGGTTTCACCAATAAAGGAGCCGAAGATAAATATTTCTTTATGCCTTGGAAGGCGTCTTCACACTCCGAAGTTCAGTAGAACGTCTTCGCATTCTTCGGTCCCTTCAACATATCAAAGAAGAGCAAACACCTCTCTGCTGACTTGGACATGAACCTCCTTAAAGCTGCAATCCTACCAGTCAGACGTTGGACGTCTTTGAATAACTGAGGAATCTTCATGTTTAGAATAGTCTGGATCTTATCCGGATTCGCTTCAATGCCCCTTTGATTGACCAGATAACCCAGGAACTTTCCTGCACCGTGCCCGAAGGTACACTTTGCAGGATTGAGCCTCAACTTGTGATGACGGATTGTTTGAAAGCATTCTTCTAGATCATCCAAATGCTTCTAAAAGATTATGCTCTTCACTATCATGTCATCCACATATACTTCCATGTTCCTTCCTAGCTGCTTCTGGAAGATAAAGTTCATCATTCTCTGGTAAGTGGCTCCAGCATTTATCAAGCCTAAGGTCATCTTCTTATAGGCGTACACCGAACGGTGTGTGATGAATGTTGTCTTCGGAATGTCCTCCTTGCACATAGAAATTTGGTGATAACCTGAAAAAGCATCCATAAAGCTTAATAGTGCATACCCCGAAGTCGCATCAATAAGTTGGTCAATGTGAGGCAGAGGATAGAAGTCCTTCGGACAAGCTTTGTTCAGGTCTGTGTAGTCGATGCAAACTCGCCATTTCCCGTTCTGTTTCTGCACCAGCACTACATTTGCCATCCACTCCGGATAATCAATCTCAAAGATGAAGTCAGCAGCTATCAGCTTCGCAATCTCCTCATCAATGATCCTCTATCGCTCAGGTGCAAAGATCTGCCTCTTCTGCCGAACTGGCTTTTTTGATGGATCAACATCTGGTCGATGCTCGACAATCTTTTGGCTGATCCCAGGCATGTCTTGCGGCTCCCATGCAAAGATATCTGTATAGCAGCGAAGAAGTTCCATAAGGTTTGTCCGGAGAGGTTCTGGCAAACCTGAACCGATCTTCACTGTTTTGTCTTTCTTCCCCAGAACTAGCTCGATCTCCTCCGTCTCTCCTTCAGGAACAACAAATGGCTTTGAACTGCTTTCAGTGAAGTGCTCGATCTCAATTGCCATGGTTTGCTTCTGCTTGCTGACCCCTACTCCCGAGGCAATCACTGCGTTCCTATAACATCGTCTAGCCAGATCTAAGTTTCTTGCTACCTCTCCAACTCCATGGGCCGTTGGGAACTTGATCTTAAAGTGAGGGATGGAAATTACTGCTTGGAGAGCAGTCAAGGTAGGTCGTCCCAATATGGCGTTGTAGGCCAAATCTACATACACAACATAGAATTTACACGTTATTTCTACCTGTTGTGGAGCAGTACCAAAGATAACTGGTAGCTCAATAGTCCCTGCCACTTTGACCGGATCGTTGCTGAAGCCATATAAGGGGGCCTCCTGCCCCACCTCCATCTTTCGCCCATCAAGATGCATCCTCTGATAAGCGTGGGCATACAAAATATCAACGGAAGACCTGTTGTCAATTATCATTCGCTTCATATCCACCGAACTCACTTGTGCTGTGATCACCAAGGCTCCTTCGTGGGGTTCGATGGACTCCGAAGGATAATCAGCATCACTGAAAGATATAGTTGTCCACAGAAGCGAAACTGCATCCGGTCTTTGGGGGAGCACCCGCCACGGACATGACTGAATCCAGATATCCCCTCCTCTTCTTCCCTACCAATTTCCCTGTTGTCCCACCAGTTATTACATCAACGACGTGCCTTGGTGGCTGATTTGGAGCAGGCTGCACGGGTGGAACCATTTGAACTGTCTGAATAGTACGGTCAACATTCTGCTGCTCTTGTTGCTGGTCTCTCCCTGCCATATATTGAACTAATAGACCGCTTTGAACCTTTCTCTCCACAAAGTCCTTCAGATTGCAACACTCATTAGTGTCGTGACCAGCAGCTTGATGATAGCCACAATATTTCTGAGCATTGCCCTGTCCCGGCTTGAGGACGTCATGAGGCGGTTCAAAGAACGGATGGTTCCTGATCTGATCCAAAATCACCGACCTATTTGTATTCTGTTTGGTGTAAACCTTGTTCACCCTCGGGGTAGGAGCAGGTGGGCGATTATTTTCCTGTCGCCATTAGTTGTTGTACTTCTTCGAGCTGCCCTCTGGCCAATCATTATAACCTCCCGCCTTCTTCTGATCGCCTTCAGCCTTAGGAGTATCTACCTCCTTCATTCGGTCCGAAGAAGGACGTTTCAGTCTATTTATAGCCTCCTCCACCATAATATAGCCTTCTGCTTTATCAAAAGCTTCGGCCAAGCTCTTCGAATGGTGAAACATCAACTTCTTCACCAGCTTCTCGAACCTCACCAGATCCAAATTTCATTCTCGAAATAATCCGATAAACATAGATCATTGAGGTGCGCCACTTGCCAATCGCTTCCTGAACCTCTTCACATACTGACCCAAGGACTCATTAGTAAACTGTAGGACTGTGTTTAAAGAACACATGGGCTTCCTCTTCTTCTTGATTGCTCCGAAACGAGCATAGAATTTGTCATATAGCTCGGACCACGATGAGACTGAATCTGCGGGTAGAGTCCCCATCCACTGCCTTGCATCCTTCCTTAACGTTGTAACAAACGTATAACACTTGGCAGCATCGGTGAAATCATAATAGTCCATCAGCCGATCGAACGCCTGGCTATGGTCATAAGGGTCTCCAGACCCATCGTAACTCTTCATATGAGGCAACTTTTTGGTGGTATCTGCCTTCTCCTTAAGAATGTCCGAGGAAAAAGGAGACGTCTTCTTTCCCGGAGTGTCTTTCACTTGTTGAACCTCAGCCAACTGCTTCCGGAGCTCCTTCAACTCCTTTATCAAGAAATCCACACCTTCTGGCTGCGAGGAGACTTCTTTCTCCTGAATAACCTTCGACTTCTGAACAGATCGACCCATTCCACCAGAATCCACAATCCTCGATGGATTTCTGGATCTACTTCGGCGTTTAATTCTATCCTCATGATGAGAATATTCACGTTGATGCTCTCTCCTCCTATTCTCAGGTATATGCTTTCTCTTAATGGCCCTCTCCTGTACCACCATCTCGACCTTGAGAACCAACGACAACAAGTGCTTTCTTTGATACCTCAGGAGTTCTGCTTCTTGATCTCCGTCTCTTCTGAGGTCAACCCCGAGACACATTCACGGAATGCTTCGGCTCCTTCTCTTTCCGATGTTGTACATCCTTATGCCTACTACGCCTTCCGGACTGAACATAAGTGGACGCCCCGTCTTTCAGATCGGCCATCCGAAGCATCTGCACAACTATATCTTCCCTCTGCTTCAGAAGAACCTCTAAAGCTTTATCTACTTCTTCTGCCATCTTCATCAACTTGGCAGGTTTGTCATCCCGACCACTTCGGTGATGGGTTTTAGGTGGAAAACCTTCCACCTCCCTCCGATCTTGATCACGGCCTTTATCATCGGCAAACACCAACCTCCGTCTGGCTCCACCATGAGCTCTCGAACGAGAACCCTTGGAAACATGTTTGGAAGCGGTGCTCTCACTCTTACGAGCACTCTTTGAAGGACCCAGACGATCCTTAACAGAAATGTGTTGGACATATGAGCTCACAGCCCTTGGCTGTCCTTCCGGTGTATCCGCTCTACTTCTCACCATCTTCTCCGACGTAGAACAAATAAAGTTTTGTGATTGAAAACTACAAGACACTAGAACACAACCCTCCTTCTAGCGCCAATGTTAACGCCAAGATCTTCTGCCACGTCCCAATCACGTAAGACGTCCTGATCCTGCACACTAAACACAGTCAACACCAAAAGCTTGACGGCTTCGACCGTCGGGGGATAGCTCAGGCGTGAGAGTCAGTACAGGCGATCACAAGGTTAACAATGGAGGATAAAATATCTAGTGTCTTGAGAGAGAAAATTATCAGTTACCTTTTTCTTGAAGACTTCCTTGCTATGTTATACTCTCAGACCCGGTTTACCGTGCCACCCACTTCTTTATCGGACACAGACCACCCACTCTCCGGGATCTCTCACCGATCGCATGCAGTCACACCTTTTCCTCCATTGTTTATGCTTGCCACGTAAAATATAATCCCATCCACATTAATGATCTGCAGACTTTTTGGTCAACAGCCTTCCTTTTTCATCATTACAAGTCAAAGATGGAGATATTTAATATCTAATGGGTCAATCCACTGGTCCGACCCAATCTTGTAAAGACTTAACAGAAATAAGATAGTGACTAGGCCCAATAACATTAGGTCCCAATAATGGAGACCCAATAGACTAACCGAATAATTAGGCCCAATCTATTCGGCCCAATATATGAAATATCATGACCCAACAAGGTTAAACATAATTTAATTTATTTGATGTATTTGTTATATACTAGGTGATAGCCCGTGCAATGCACGGGCTAGTTTGAATAGCGGATCGGATTGTATAATGTGTTAAAATTGCGATGAAAAAAATATTTTATTTTTTATAATAAGTTATTTTCATATAAACTTTTTAATACATTTTTACATGACAAATCACTTGCATTTGTAAATATATTGAATAATGAATTTAATAATTTATCGAACATTCATATCAAAAATGACCAAAAGTACACAATCCATGTACCAACTCATAACCTACAATTTCATATTAAGTAATGAGTTCAATCAATATTAGAGAAAACAATTGAAGAGAGATTCATACATTGAACATCCCCTCAAGCTTCCTAGTAAATTAACTGCCACACCTCCAATTGCTTAAAATTCTGCAGGTGCACAAAGAATAAACTACCATTATACACACTTGAAGATTTTTATAACTAATTTATAACACATGAAAATTCAAATACCCAGTACGATTTCACACCAAAATTCTCTTAAAACAATAAAGCATACAACACCCAATGTAACAGTCACCACAATGTACGGCAAACCCATCTTTAATCTACAAAAAGAAAATATCAAGAAACATTTTATTTATGCTAAACAACAAATACAGAGATGTCAACATGTGCGAGTAACATCATGAGAAATGTACAAATGAAGCATTCAGCCAACAAACAGGGGTTAAGATCAGCACAACATTGGTCATTTAAGGTGATACCAATGGAAACTTGCCTTAAAAACAAAAACATTATTGAAAAGACAAAAAGGATGCACCTGAAAAATAAAATTTTACTACATCGCAGCAGTTGTGGGAAGATGGAACAATCTATTTCGATTTGTGTGTGTATTTTCTCGCACACACAATAGAAGATCAAAAGTTAAAATACCTCAAACTAAACAACTTGAACTAAGATTTAACAATTGCCACTATCGATAGATATGCCCTGCACCGAGTTAACATAATTAAATACATAATTATCCATGCTAATAGTAAATCAGCAAATAATACATAATTAAATACATGCCCTTACAATAAACTGATTATTAGCTAACCTGACAACTAAAATCCAGTTAACAATATTACACAAGTGCTCATCATGGTCACAATATATCTCCCAATATGAAGAGCAATCTGCCAATTTCCTAGTGAGAGAAATCGATCAAAAAATCATTTCATAAAAACTATGAACAATACAACATAATAAGTCTCAAAAGCTTCAATTTTTTTAACCCTTTTCTCAAAACAAAAAACACTTACTGATGATAAACTTTCCTCCAAATTCTCCATAAATTTATCATCCGAACTTAAAGTAGAAACACTTAAAGCCTCAGATTTAATAGAATCCAGAAGTTTATAAACTCTCCATTTGGGCAATTGATTCCCTTCCTTTAAATTTCTCACAATTTCCATCCCTTCCCGATCATTATCTACCTCCCCTTCCTCTTCTGACCTGAAAGACTTGCACTTTTGCAATTGCACCGAATATCCCCGACGACCCTTAACGGATATAGGGTCCCACATAGCAACACTACGCCAAAAATCAGGTCTGAACAATTTCTGACACACCGTTCATATTTCTCCAAAGCTAATAGAAATTTCTTCTCTGACTTAGGATACTTTTTAGAATTTTTGTTTATCAAGTTTCTCCTTCTTCCTCCTTATGTGAAGTCTAAAATTCAATTGTTTTACCTCAATGAAAGGCCCCTTTTGCTTGCCTATTCATTTCTTCAAATTCTCTATTATGCTCGATCTCTTTGAAAATTGATTTTCATTATCCATAATTCCCCTTTGTTCCCGTTGAGAAAAGATACCAATTTTAACATTTCACCCTCATAAAAACCCAAAAATAATCCATAAGATCTTATTAACTTTGTAAAGGTACCGACTAAATCATTTAACTATATAACACATTTCACATACCAACTAAATCATTTACATAAACCTAGTAAATTAAAATCAAAATACAGAAATATAGAGAGAAAATAAAACCAAGGTACCTTGCCGATTGAAGCATAACAACTACGGAGATTGATCGATTCCCGCCGTCGACATGATCCATGTTGCTCATGCAGAGGTTGATGGTGTTGTTGTTGCTACAACTAATGCTATTGTAGGCGATGTTGAAGGTACGACATTAACATCTTCTTCGCCGACCGGCTTCTATTGCGTCTGTTGTTTTGGAAGTGAATAAATAAAAAATTTTGTTAATCTGATTTATCCGTATATAGGAGCAGGAGATGAAAAGATGGAAATTTATAGAGAACTATACTAATCAAGGAGCGGTTCTCTTAGGAAGACGAAAAAAATTGAATTGGGGGGATTTACAAAAGAGGAGGAGAAAAAGGAATCGATTCAGATGAAGACCAATAAAGAGATGAAGAGAAAAACACAAAGTTGAAACCCTAGAAAATGTCTTCTTTAGTATTATCATCGTCACCGTGTTCAACATCTTCACCTTCTTCTTCTCTATTTTCTAGTTTCTCTCTGCCGCAACAACACTTTCCTTCCCAACTATTCCCGTAATCGATAAAATACATATGAAAATATGGGAGGAGGTGAAACAAAGAATCATACGGCAAGAAGTCCGAGGTTGCAGGGTATGGAAAAGTTAGCATTTCCATAGACATATAAATTAGCTTGTGCTATGTATTGCATTGTTGAAAAAATCATCTAAATATCAATTTTGTGGATACTGTTGATCAAATAAAGTTGTTTAAAAATCATATGCTATAAAAAGGTGTCTCGGTGATAGGGAAAAAAATTAACATGAACTACTCAATACATCCAAAACCTACAAAATACTAACCATTGAAATGGCTTTTTCCATATATTCTTTGTTTTGACCAGCCAGTTGTCCTCTTAGATATTCTAATGCATCCCTAAGTTTCTTTAGAAGAACATGTCCTTCTAATGAAGCCATGTCTCTGAGTTTAGCCTGCATTTTGGGGAAAAATGTATCAACTCATTTTCTCATCAAATCCTAGTAGAAATTAAAAAAAAATCCAATAAGAAATTAAAAGATGTTTTAATTTTATAATGTATGATCTGGATAACAAAAACACAATTTTGTATATGTATTTGCATGAAAACCAGTACATATTATTGCTAACTAAGGTTAGAAACTTAAAAAATAAAATTATAATCAAAGACTAATGAAAAGAATTTAAAACCTCATCGAACTGACTTAGCGGCGTGATCAAATTCTTATTAAATTTCTTTGGTGAGGTCACGAAAAGAAAGACGTTGATGCTGCTCTGATAACAGAGAAGTTTCTTACACAACCACCTCCTTTAAGGATGGGCCATCTGTATCAACTTTAGCCTCCTCCAATATCTGATTATCTGGCCCCAACTTATATTTAGGAAAATGATTTGAAGAAAAACTCTTGATGATGTCTGAAGTTATCTTGGACATGTTTTTATATATAATTATATATATACAACTAACCAAATGCAGTCCAATTCAAATCCAGCAACCCAAAAAAGAAGGCCAGAATTGGAGTTCACACAAAATTTTAATTCCAATTTCCACGTTGTTCTAGAAACCCAAAGAGATTTAAGGTCCATTCATGAGTATACGAAAATTAACCAAAAAATGTTCGAATCAGGGAGTAGTGTTGCCAATTCAATTGAACTTCGAAACAATTCAACAAACATTGAAATAGTTGTATTACATATGAGATTGATAATAATCATTAACCATAGCGATTTGATTTCTCAACATAATGTTATGATCCTAATTGCAAGGTATGGGACTTATGTCCCACATCGATGGTATGTGACTTTGATGTGGGGTATTTACAAACTTTGGGCTCTCCAACCTTAATAGCTAGCTTTTAAGGTGTGGCTCTCCCATAGTTTGTAACAATTGGTATCAAAGTCGTCCACTACTTCTCGGTTGCAATCGTGCGGCGAGGGTGGTGACGTCGGTATTATAGTGTTCGCCCGGGGCTAGACTCGTCTAAAGCGTTGAAAACCCGACCAGCGTGGTAGCCGAGAGATCATGAGGCGTGGTGGAATGTTATGATCCTAATTGCAAGGTATAGGACGTGACGACCCCAAAATAGGTATACATTACCCATCTTGAGTCGCCAAATACATGGTACAAACATTGTTTTCTAGACAGTATTAAAACTCAAAATAAGTCCTCAATACATTTATTAACACACTATTTTATAGAATAGTGAGGACTATTATGACACCATCTCTGGACCGGTCACTCCGCTTCCCAGGCTAAATCTAGCTATATTTCTCATTTCTGAAGAGAACAATGAAAGCAAAAGGGTGAGCTCAACTAGCCCAGTAAGAAATATTATGACTAAGATAATGCAGAATAAATTATCATTAGTCTTCAACAATGTTAAACTGATAAAATACAATAGACATCGAGTTTAACTGCAGCGGAATAAGCAATCCATTAAAAGAGTCAAATAGAGAATAAAATCTACTATCTTTTATGATTTAAAAAGGTTTTCATCACTTTTATCGCTGAGACTCAGATTAATAAATAATCCACATCATCCCTGCACTACGGCCAAGGATATTCATTAGTATCACGACCACAAATTATCCATGCACTACAGGCCAAAGATATTCGTGTATTCATCAATGGTCATGATAATACCAACAACCGTTCATCAATGCACTACGGACCAATGAGTATTTTTATCACATCATTTGTAACATTACGGTCATGATTATACCGATTAATCCATGGTCATAATCACCAAGTCCATCTATGCACTACAGGCCACAAATGACTTTCAACATAATATAAACATGAGGATGATGACAATGATATAAGAATTCAATAAAACAAGTTCAAGAATTAATTTGTCCAGGAACTAATAACTTCCAAATTGTCAACATGATACTTCTTTGTAGAGAAAAACTCAAGAATGCTCAGAAGAATATTTCCATGAAAAGATACTGGATGAAACGCAAATATCAAGGATATTCTACTAATTTCATGGAGTATAGGAGTCAAAATTTAACCAACTGAGTATAATAAAGAATGGAATAACAAAAGAAATCACCAAGCATGCGATAGACCGCACAAATAGGTTATTCCAATAGAATAATAAATAACGGAACCAGGTCATGCGAAAATGCACGGACAGGATGTTCCAACAGAATAATAAATAACGGAACCAGGTCATGCAAAATGCACAGACAGGATGTTCCAACAGAATAATAAATAACGAAACCAGGTCATGCGAAACACACAGACAGGATGTTCCAAAAGAATAATAAATAATGGAAGAACAGAAGAATTTCACCATGTATGCGGTACTTCGCATGGACAGGTTATTCCAATATAAAATAAAGAATGTAATAACATAAGTTCTCTTCATGAATACAAAAGAAATAATAGCCCTTACCTTTGAAAGAAGAGTACTGGATATAGGAGTAGTGAAGTAGCAGAATACTTTTCTTCTTTCTCTCTATAGTTTCTCTCTCTAGAGTTTCAATTGAATTAAAGTAAGAAATAATGAAGGAATGAGCTTCTATTTATAGGAGAATGGAAAGGCACTGTGTAAGGATTTTTCTCATGGATGCAACAGTTATGCAATCGGATGAAATTTTTTTTGTAACCCACAGACACAAATTGTCAATCAACCAACCAATAAGAATAAAGCAAAATTATAATACATATATATATATATATATATATATATATATAAACCACACATGTTATAAACATATATATATACATATAATTCTAATTACCTTTTGTAAAGCAACATCATTTCCCCCACCATTTCCCACCCACATGTTAAACATATATATAATAATCATACACTCATCAACTATGTAATTCATCCACCCATATTACACAACTTCCCTCCCGACAATGCAAATTCCCCCCCTCCCCCACACAAGACATCAACCTCACTTTAGTATTACACCTTTTATTATATAAAATAATTTTCTACCGATTATTTTGAAAAATGGGTAAATGGGGGTCCATATAATAATCAAAATTTACATAAATACTTCATAAAAACAACCTTAATAATTTTAACAACATTTATCACCTTTATTATAATTTACAATATTAATCAACTAGGTTGTTCTCAGGAAAGAGGGGGCTTTCCAATAAGAATTTCTCCCTATTGGCGCGCAATTAGGTGACCAAACCTCTCCTTGGCAGAACTTCTAGACATCGTTAATATTGCAAATAATAATATTAATAACTTCGTCGTCTCAATTATTGATTTAATAATATATATAATATCGATAATAATTGAATCAAATAACGTGAGATACTATGCAGCAGTTACTGCAGTAATAATTAAACAAAACTGAGTGACTTCTCACGTAAGCATCAATAATTAATAACGTGAGCTACTATGCAACCACACTTATTCCTGTAATTTTAACACCGGGTGTTTCAACAGTTAACGGTAAAACTTCCGCCGTTATTTTCATAAAATATTTTTATCATTTTCTCAATCCGACAATAATTCTGTTGTGGGGTCCACCAATGATTGTGTCGTTGTACGAATATTCCCTATTAAAATGAATATTCCCCGACCAATCGAATATTATATAACAACTTGCGTACTTTGCAAAATTTATACATATTACCCCCCAACTATAATATTATATCAAATTCATTCCATAATATTCAAAAAAAATGATAATTATAGAAAATTCATCTTTATTCATAAAAGTTGGGGTCTTGCAATCTCCCCTTCTTATGAAATTTCGCCCTCGAAATTAGGGTACGTACCTGGTATGTCGAAGAGGTAAGGATACCTTGATTTTATTTCAGATTATCACTCCCAGGTAATTTCTTCAACATCGTGGTTTCTCCACAAAACTTTGACTCGAGGTATAACCTTGGAGCGTAGAATATGTTCCTTCTTATCCAGGATTTGAACAGGAACCTCTTCATACGTTAAATCTTCCGCTATTTCGTCGGGTTCTAACTCAATAATGTGGTTCGGGTCTTTCACATATTTACGTAATATGGATATATAAAAAACATTATGAACACGAGACATACTTGGCGGTAAAGCGAGTCTATAGGCTACAGTCCCTACTCGATCAAAGATTAAAAATGGGCCAATGAATCGAGGATTGAGCTTTCCTCTCTTTTTAAATCTCGTAACTCCTTTCCATGGAGCAACACATAACAACACATGATCTTCAATATCGAATTCCTCGTCCTTTCGATGAAGATCAGCATAACTCTTTTGTCGATTTTGTGAGATTTTTATACGTTGTCAGATCGTTTGAATCTTTTTCGTAGTCATACGTACCAACTCCGGTCCCAACAACATTGCTTCACCTACCTCATCCCAGCATACTGGAGAATGACACTTTCTTCCATACAATGCTTCGAATGGAGCCATGTCAATACTTGTTTGATAACTGTTGTTGTATGAAAACTCCACCAACGGTAAGAACTTGTCCCAACTTCCCTTGAAGTCAAGGACACAGTAGTCTTAATAAATCTTCAAGAGTTTGAATAGTCCTCTCTCGATTGTCCGTCCGTCGAGGATGATATCTTAAACTAAATCGTAAATTGCGCCCCATAGCTTTTTGCAAACTAACCCAAAATCGTGATGTGAATCTTGGGTCTCGATCAGAAACTATGGATACTGGCATACCATGCAGTTTTACAATCTCGTTTATGTACATACGAGCAAGATGTTCAAGTGTATAAGTTTCTCGTATTGGTAAGAAATGAACAGACTTGGTCAATCTATCAACAATGACCCAAATTGCATCTATTCCTTGAGAAACCTTGGGAAGACCAGTAACGAAATCCATGGTAATGTACTCCCACTTCCATTCTGTAATTTTAAGTGGTTGTAAGGGACCTTTTGGTACTTGATGCTTCACCTTGACTCGTTGACAAGTTAGACACCTTGAGATAAACAGCGCTATCTCTCTCTTCATATTGCTCCACCAAAATGTATGACGAAGATCACGATACATTTTGGTACTCCCAAGATGGATTGCAAACGGTGTATTGTGCGCCTCCATCATGATTTTATACTTTAAATCAGGGTTTTTAGGAACACAAAGCCTGGAGTTGACTCGAAGTATTCCTTCTTCATCGATTCTTGCTTTCGGCATAGCATCTTCTTGCATTTTCTTCCTCATATGCATCAACTCCAGATCTGTAGTTTGAGCAGCTTTAACTTTATCAATTAAAGTGGGTTCTACTCGTATATTCGACATCATCACATGGGTCCCTGGAGTCTTTAACTCTATCTCCATCCTTTGTAAGTCATATTAAATGGGCCTTTGCGTTGTCAATATCGCACCCGTACCCGCATATGATCTTCTACTCAATGCGTCAGCTACCACGTTCGCTTTTTCAGGATGGTATTGGATGATATGATCATAATCTTTCAACAGTTCAAGCCAACGTCGCTGTCGCATGTTTAGTTCTTTTTGAGTGAAGAAATATTTGAGGCTTTTATGATCTGTAAAGATCTCTACTTTCTCTCCAAACAAGTAATGTCTCCCAATTTTAAGTGCGAAAACAACAGCTGCCAACTTTAGATCATGAGTAGGATAATTCCTCTCATATTCTTTGAATTGTCGAGAGGCATAGGCTATGACTTTCCCATGTTGCATGAGAACACATCCTAACCCTTTGCCTCAAGCATCATCGTGAGATAACAAATCCTCCGAGCCGATGGTATTGTCGGGCGGTCTTTGAAATGAGTCTCCTCTTGAGTTCTTGAAAACTTTTCTCACATTCCTCGTTCCAACCGAATTTTGTATCTTTCCGAGTCAGCTGAGTTAATGGTGTAGCGATTCGAGAAAATCCTTCCACGAACCTCCGATAATAACCAATTTAACCGAGAAAGCTACGTATTTCTATTCGTTGATTTAGGTTGTACCCGACTTTGAATAGCTTCAATCTTTGGGTCAATCAATGGATATTCCATGACTTGATACTACGTGCCCAAGGAATGCTACTTCCTCGAGCGAAACTCGTGCATTTCTTCAACTTGGCATAAAGCTTATATTTACGAAGTTTTTGGAGTATCAGCCTCAAGTGTTACTCATGATCTTCACGGCTTTTGGAATAAATAAGGATGTCATCAATAAAGACGACCACAAAGTGATCCAAATATTCTTTGAATACTCGGTTCATCATATCCATGAAGGCAGCAGGAGCATTAGTCAATCTAAAAGACATGACTAGGAATTCATAATGCTGTCTTAGAGTCTTGAAAGTCGTCTTTGGAATGTCATCGGTTCTAATCTTCAATTGGTGATATCCGAAACGAAGATCAATCTTTGAAAAGAATTTGGCGCCTTGAAACTGGTCAAACAGGTCATCAATACGTGGCAATGGTACCTATTTTTGATGGTGACATGATTCAACTCCCGATGATCAATACAAAGTCGCATACTCCCATCTTTCTTTTTCACGAATAGAATAGGAGCACCCCAAGGAGACGTACTAGGACGAATGAAACCGATGTCTAATAATTTCTGCAGTTGGGTCTTTAACTCCTGAAGTTTAATAGGAGCCATTCGATATGGGGATTTAGAAATAGGTTTTGTCATAGGGTTCAAGGTCGATACAAAATTCAATTTCACGCCTGGGGTAGGCGATGAAGTTTTTCGTGAATACGTCGGAAATTCATTAACAATAGAAATATCATTCAAAATCGACGTATTTTTGTTTAGATCCGCGGACATGAGCTAAGAAAGCTTGACATCCGCTTTTCAATAAACGAATAGCTTTATGGCTTGAGATGATGGTGATCGATTTTAATGGTTTGGTTTCTTGAATTAGCATAATAGGTTGGTTAGGAATATGAAAGCTAACAACCTTACAAAAATAATCAATTTTTGCATGATGAGTAGTTAACCAATCAATTCCTTAGAATTACGTCAAATGCAAGTATTTTTAATGAAATAAGATCGACGAGTAATGTGAGGGTACCGATTTTGAACCAAACAAGACTTATAAACAGTGGGATGTAATGAAGGTTTCTCCCAACGAGTTTCAACAGATAAGTCAAAGTCCAATTTCTCCGAGTTAAATTTAAACGTTGAGCGCAAGTAGGAGAAATAAAAGAATGGGTAGAAACGGTATCAAATATGGTATATACTTATTTAGAGTTTATGACAAGCTTACCCGTGATGACCTCGTTCGGGTTCCTTGCTTTCTGGGAGGTCACAACAAACTCTCTCCTCTTGACTACCGCTTTTTGTCTTTTACGGGACTACCTTTGGTGCCTCAATCCTAGCTAAACTTGTTGTCTTGATGAACGACAAAATCGGGTTATGTGACCTTCTCTTCCACAATTATAACATGCTTTGACGACATTCATGTAGTTTGGTGATGTGTCCTCCCTCCGCATTTAAAGCATATGATAAAGGTCGTTTCTCCTTCCTTAACAACGGGTCTTTGGTCTTGGACGTTTTCCATCATTGTTAAATCTCCTCTTCTTGAAATGTTCATTCTTATTGTTTTGGCCTGATTACCACCAAGTGGTTACCATATCTGATCTCACGATTCCTCCACGCTTGTTGTCCTTTGCTTGATGATCGCTTCTCATTTGGTATTATCATTTTGCTTACCGCTTCTCTTTTGGTTGGGTTGACTCATTATCGCGTTCCAATAACTGAGCCCTATTAACAACATCTAAATACAAATACAGTTTATGAGAGATAAGATATTGATGTATCTTGGGTTTCAAACCTCTTAAACATTCGCGTCATTCTCTCCTCATTATCAACCAAATGGGACGCAAACCGGGACAACTCGGCAAACTTGGCTTCGTACTGCGACACGGTCATGTTGTTTTGTTCCATCTTGATGAATTCTACCTCTTTCATGTGACAAATACTTTCGGGAAAGTACTTGTCGTTGAACAGTTCTTGGAACTTCTCCCAAGACATCTTCATCTGACGGAGTTGAGTACGCTTTCTGATTCCCACCAAAGAATCGCCAAGCAACATAAAGGTGGCAAAGGAACCTTTGCTCTCCTGGAGCATCCCAAGACATCAAATATCTTGTTGATCTGCTTTTTCCACGTCTCCGCCTTTAAGTGGTTTTGCTCTCTCCAAAAAACTCCGTGGTCCCGTTCTTGAATCGCTTATGGCAGTGACCGTCAAAGAGAGTTGTCGGTGTTTCCACCGCATTTTGTACGAGAGTCGCCTTTATGCGATGTTGCATGAATTTCATAAAGCCTCTGAACATTTCATCGTTCATCATCTGGTCCGTGTTGTTGTTTGCCTGAGGATTGTCGCCTTCCTGATGAACATTATACTGATTATTGATCTGTGGAGACTCAACGGTCTCCTGTGCTCTATTGATGTTCTCAACATTCTCGGATGTCATTTTCAAATACTGCCACAAAAACAAGGGTTAATTAACATATCACATATTATTCTTATACTCTGACCGACCAATTAAATACCAAATAAACTTAGGTAGGTCATACTAGCGAAGGAATTCCTCGTCTCTCCCCTCCTAGTTCTTGTCTCACATTTTAGCCAGGGATCATATCCCTAAGCTTTGATACCAACTGTGACGCCCCCAAATTAGGTATACATCACCCATCTTGAGTCGCTAAATACATGGTACAAAATTCAAATACAATCTTAAATATACAACATGAGTTGTGAGTTTTAATACAAACATTGTCTTCTAGACAGTATTAAAACTCAAAATAAGTCCTCAATACATTTATTAACACACTATTTTATAGAATAGTGAGGACTATTATGACACCATCTCGGACCGTCACTCCGTTCCCCGACCCATCCCAGCTATATTCTCATTTCTTGAAGAGAACAATGAAAGCAAAAGGGTGAGCTTAACTAGCCCAGTAAGAAATATTATGACTAAGATAATGCAGAATAAATTATCATTAGTCTTCAACAATGTTAAACTGATAAAATACAATGTACATCGAGTTTAATCTGCGGTGAATAAGCAATCCATTAAAAGAGTCAAGAGAGAATAAAATCTACTATCTTTTATGATTTAAAAGGTTTTCATCACTTTTATCATTTGAGACTCGACAATAAATAATCCACATCATCCACGCACTACTGACCAATGATATTCATTAGTATCACGACCACAAATTATCCATACCTTTACTGCAAATTTGGATATTCAGATATATTCATCAATGGTTATTGTGGCGCCCCCAAATAGGTATACAACACCCATTCCGAGTTGCCAAAATACATGGTATGAAAGCAAACTACAACTTTGACAATACGAGATGTCGTGTGTAGAATACGACAATACAACTGTGAGTTTGAATACAAATATTGTCTTACTGCATAATATACACACCCAAATAAGTCCTCATTAATTATTCATACACTATTTTACGTAAATAGTGAGGATAAATAAAACATCTTCCTAGAACCATCACTCCATACCCCGACTTGATCCTCGCTATGTTCTCACCTCCACGAGAAGAAAAATGGAACAAAAAGGAAAAGGTGAGCTCAACTAGCCCAAGAAAGAATATTATGACTAAGATAATATACAACAAATTATCGTTAGTCTTCAACGAGGAAAAATCTAATAGAATACAATAGACAACAAGTTTTAGATCAACAAATGCAATGGAAACAACAATCCATTAGAAGAGTCACGTAGAAAAAGAATTCTACCGCCTTTCTAAGGTTTAAAAATCCATCATCAATAGTTTATCCTCAGTAATAAAAATCAATATACATCTTTAATCATCTTTGCACTACAGGCCAAAGATATTCATTTGTATCACCAATTGGTCATGTTCATCTCAACACTGCTCATCTTTTTTACTACAAAGCCAAAGATATTCATCGATTAATCGTTCATCTTTGCACTACAAAGCCAAAGATATTCATTTATATCACCATTTAGGGTGAGGATGATGAAAAACATTTTTAAAGAAACGAATCCAAATGAAACAAAATGACAAGGATTAAGGATTAAGGATTCGTACTTTGTTTTATCCATGTCCAAAAATACTTCGGAAATAATCATATTGGTGTAAAATTCAAGAATGATCAAAATATGGATACAATCAAAGTTAGTATCCGAATAGATATTTTGGACAAAAAGAAAATTTTTATTTTTCTTGAATAGTCTTAGTATTCGTGAATAAAGGTCATATACGTGAATAAAGGCCGTATATCGTGAATAAGTAACTCCGACACAACAAGTTCCAAATTTGATAAAAAAGTTCACCAATACTTTGGCATAATGATATTGAAGAAAAATATCATTTAAGAAGAAAATAATACCCTTACCTCAAAATAACCGTATTTCTTACATCGAATTTCAGATAAGTCTTTGACGTAAACCAAGACCAGATAAAGAACACTCAAAGTATACTCACAAGAATACGCTCGATAATTTAGAGAGAGAGAGAGAAAACTTTGTTTACGTGTGATTTTCAATTCTAACTTAGCCTCTATTTATAGGAAAATATTAAACGCCAAAGGAGACTAAATAAATATAATAATAATATTCTTATTTTCTTCCTACGCAACCTAAGTTGCCAACAAAGACCAAATACCCCAAAAATCAAGCAATTTCACATGTTGTATCCACCAACCAAAAAGTGGGTCCCCATAAATTTAATAAAAATCATTTTATTTTCCAAACTTCAACAATTAAGTAGAAAATAGCTCGGTTATCGAAAAAATTCAAAACTCATGAACTTTCCATGGGAAATTCCATTCTCTACAACTTTGCGGAAGAAAGTTTTTCCAAATTCCAAACATAAATTGACCAAAATCCATAAACGGGTGATTTTACGATTACATAATCAATTTTCTATCCAAGAATTGTGTCCACCGACACACAAAACATATATTAAACATTTAATGCCACAAAATACTCTACCTCCTCATATACTCATATATCCCACATTCATTATAAAAATATCACCGTTAATATATTATTAAAATAATATATTTAAATGAATTATTTTATCGTAAAAAAGATAAAATATTAATTTTCAACAATTGTCACATTAAAATTTTTTTTCCATCTATATCCACATAAAATAAATATTTTATTTATCATAATAATCAATAATTACTTATTTAAAAATAATATTACGTAATCACAATCTTCGACAACCAGTGTAGCTCCTGTGAAGAGAACTTTCCAATAAGGATTTCTCCTTCTTGCCAGCAATTATTAGGTGACCAAACCTCTCCTTAGATGTAACTTTCTAGACATTGCCAATAATGTTATCTCGATAATATTATTCAAATAATATGAATTATTGATTTGATAATGGAAAATAACGTAGTAATGACAATTATCAAAACAACAAAGAATACAAAATATCAACGCAAAGAATTATTGAATCAATAAAATATAATATTGAATAAGAATTCACCGTAACAATTATTGAGTAAAGCCTTCTTACGTAAGGATCAATAATTCAATAATATCATGCGCAATACCGTATCTACTTTGTGTCACCACGCCATTCATCGTATTTTAACCACCGTGTAACCCAACAAAGGTTAATTCAGTAATAATTTACGTCGTTATTTATAAAACTCAATCTTTGTCGCTTTCCTTCATCCAACCGCTTTTCCGTTATGGGGCCCACCAATGATTTACTTGGCCAGTATTTTGAGATTCCCGAAAAAAAAAGAATATTCCACGACCAAACGAATATTCCCCGAGCAATAATGAATATTTTATAACCACTTGCTTATTTTGTAAACTTTGCACATTTCACCCATAACCAAAGAATTATATCAAATTAACCTTTATTAATTTAGAATAATGAATAAAGGAAAATTCAATTTTATTTATAATAAGTTGGGGTCTTACAGGTTATGATCATGCCAACAACCGGCCCATCAATGCACTACTTCTGCCCACGATAGTACTTTTACCACATCATTTGTAATATTACTATTATGATTATACCGATTAATCCTCGGTCATAATCATACCAAGTCCATCTATGCACTACATGTGCCACATATGACTTTCAACATAATATAAACATGAGGATGATGACAATGATATAAGAATTCAATAAAACAAGTTCAAGAATTAATTTGTCCAGAACTAATAACGTCCCAAATTGTCAACACGATACTTTCAGAGAGTAAAACTCAAGAATGCTCGGAAGAATATTTTCATGAAAAGATACAGGGATGAAGCGCAAATATCAAGGATATTCTACTAATTTCATGGAGTATAGAAGTCAAAACTTTAACCAACCGAGTATAATAAAGAATGGAATAACTAAAGAAATCACCAAGACGTGATGAATCGCATGCATGTGTTATTCCAATGTAATAATAAATAACGGAACGGTGTCATGCAGCAAACGCATTTTATTGGATGATGTTCCAATAGAATAATAAATAACGGAACCAGTCATGCAAAAACGCATGCATGTGATGTTCCAATGTAATAATAAATAACGGAACGGAACTGTGTCAAGCCAAACGCATGCATGTGATGTTCCAATGTAATAATAAATAATGGAAGAAACGGAAGAATTTCACCATGTATGCGGTATCAGACATGACAAAGTTATTCCAACATAAAATAAAGAATGTAATAACATAAGTTCTCTTCATGAATACAAAAGAAATAATACCCCTTACCTTTGAAAGAAGAGTACTAGATATAGGAGTAGTGAAGTAGCAGAATACTTTTCTTCTTTCTCTCTATAGTTTCTCTCTAGAGTTTCGGTGAATTCGTAAGAAATAATGAAGGAATGAGCTTCTATTTATAGGAGAATGAAAAGGCACTGTGTAAGGATTTTTCTCACAGATGCAACAGTTATGCAATCGGATGAAATTTTTTTTGTAACCCACATACATAAATTGTCAATCAACCAACCAATAAGAATAAAGCAAAATTATAATACATATATATATATATATATATATATATAAGGGTGAGCATTCGGTTTTACCCGAACCGAATTAGCTTTTCGGTTATAACCGAAAACCGAAATTCAACTGTTTTAGGTATCCGAACTACTAACCGAAACCGAATAACCAAATAACCGAATAACCGAATTAGTTATTCGGTTATTTGGATAATAACCGAATTTAACAACAGAACAACAGAAGCCAGAAGCAGAAGCCAGAAGCATAAAGATAAGTATTTCCATTTCCGAGCACTCTGCTACGAAGTTTTCACCAAATTCAAAGTAGTACTTAATCTCCTGCATGAAGTTTACGGTCTTGGATAGATATCTCACATAACAACAACATTCCAGTTTAATGTGTATTATGATGACCATGCATTAGATGCACCAAACAATTATAGGTAAGCAGCCTACTCAATCGGTTTTCTTTTCTCCCAGCGAATGTAGGCCTTTTGAAATCAGGCCCACCCATCCTCCACTTCTTAAATGCTACAAATGAGGACCGAGTCCTCGTCGTACACTTGAAATGAAGAAACATAAAATTAGTAATCAACCTAATATTATAAATTGAGATCTGTGATGTGAATGAAGATGTGAAGAAACCAGATCTGTGATGCGAGTGAAGATGTGGCCTTTAGGTCGGCTTTTTGGGTTAGGGCAAATGCAATAGGCGGAGAGAGTGAGAGATACGAGGTCGTAAGGCGGGGTGAGAGATGAAAGAATAAAGATCTAAGATCTCGCATCCGTCTCGAGGCCGAGAGATGAGAGCAAAGAGCAGAGAGCAGAAGAATGTAGAGGCAGGGAGCAGAGAGAGGCGGAGAGGCGAAGCGAGATATCGATTTGGGGCGAGAGAGTGAGAGATGAGATGAGTCTTGAGAGATGAGAGATTTAGAACTTTTGAGATCTATGGACTATGAATGAGAAGTATGAGTTCTTGACTATTGACTTATAATTTTAAGCCCTTTTTTATTTCATGTTATTCTTGCTTAATCAATAACAAAAAACAAAAATTAAACCCAAAACCGAAATCGAAAATAAATTCGGATATAACCGAATTACTAAAATTAACCAAATAACTGAAAAAATTCGGTTAAAATAGTTCGGTTATTCGATTTTATCCGTATTTTGCTCAGTCCTATATATATATATATATATATATATAAACCACACATGTTATAAACATATATATACATATAATACTAATTACCTTTTGTAAAGCAACATCATTTCCTCCACCATTTCCCACCCACATGTTAAACATATATATAATAATCATACACTCATCAACTATGTAATTCATCCACCCATATTACACAACTTCCCTCCCGACAATGCAAATTCCCCCTCTCCCACACAAGACATCAACCTCACTAGTGGCCACACCTTTTATTATATAAAATAATTTTCTACCGATTATGTTGAAAAATGGGTAAATGAGGGTCCATATAATAATCAAAATTTGCACAAATACTTCATAAAAATCACCTTAATAATTTTAACAACATTTATCACCTTTATTATAATTCATAATATTAATCGACCAGGTTGTTCTCAGGAAAGAGGGGGTTTTCCAATAAGGATTTCTCCTATTGGCGCGTTGATTAGGTGACCAAACCTCTCCTCGCGTAACTTCTAGACATCGTTAATATTGCAAATAATAATATTAATAACTTCGTCGTCTCAATTATTGATTTAATAATATATATAATATCGACAATAATTGAATCGAATAACGTGAGATACTATCACAATGCCATTCTTTGTAGCAATAATTGAACAAAACCGAGTGACTTCTCACGTAAGCATCAATAATTAATACCGGTAATGTTACTATGCGAACCACGCATATTCTCAGTACTTTTAACACCGTGTTTTAACGAGTTAACGGTAAAACTTTCGCCGTTATTTTCATAAAATATTTTTGTCGTTTTCTCGATCCGACAATAATTCCGTTAATAGGTCCACCAATGATTGTGCTGGTTGTTATTTAATATTCCCCGTTAAAATGAATATTCCCCACCAATCGGATATTATATAACAACTTACGTGACTTTTGCAAAATTTATACATATTACCCCCCAACTATAATATTATATCAAATTCATTCCATAATATTAAAAAAATGATAATTATAGAAAATTTATCTTTATTCATAAAAGTTGGGGTCTTACATGGGACTTGTGTTCCACATCGATGGTATGAGACTTTGATGTGGGGTATTTACAAACTTTGGGCTCTCTAACCTTAATAGCTAGCTTTTAAGGTGTGGCTCTCCCATAATTTGTAACACATTATTAAAATTGAAGATCTCAACTTGGTAAGACAAAATAAAGAGAAAGAAACAGAACATATTCAAAATAAAACATAATAAAATTAAATATACCTTGGTATTCATCCTCATAACCCAGGTTGGTTCGGTGGCAGAGTCTACAACGCCGGTGATAAAATTTCAGGAAATTGACCCATTTCCAAGCCTTGAACCATACTCATAAGGTCACTGAACTTTCCCTCTCTCTATTTCAGCTTGACTATGGAAGCCGGTCTATTGCCGGAGAGACATCGCCATGCATGGTCGGGCAGGAGGAGGTGGAGGTGGAGATGTAGGAGGAAGAAGAAGGGTCGGTGAGGCGACCAAGTTCATGAACTCGTTTTTGGTGGTGAAAAATTGAAAGGAGCCATAGAAGGGGAACAGGTATATGGAAGTGAAATAGGGGCGAGGGTAGTGAAGAAGAGGAAGAGGAAGAGGAAGAGGAAGATGAAAAGAAAGAATTGGGGAACGGTTTTGTCTGGATTCCAATTTAGAGTGAGTTTTTTTTTCCAATTGAGCGAGTGAACTCCTAATTAATTTTAAATTGAGTGAGTTGACTCACCAAATTATGTAATTTTAAGAATCGGCTGTGATGTTTTTATATATAAGGTATTGATTGGACTTAAGAGAACTAATTATAATTTTTTTTATATTTGATAGTTTATTTGAATTTGTTGTGGCCTTGTGAGTTGGGGACTTTCGGTGAGTACAACTATTATTGTTAATATTGGATGAGTAAGTAGTTTTAGTATTCAAATGAAATGATGCAATTTTGTCGACAATTGGATATGTGCAAAATTATTTTTATCTGCAATTTTGCCCATTTTCTTAATGTGAGTTTCAATAAGAATTATGTTCTCTAAAGATATAAAGATAGGGCACTAGAATTAAAAATCAGAATTGTATGCATTTTTTTACAGCCATACAGGAAAAAATTAGATCGGTGCTATTTTTTTAAGATTTCTCCCAAAATTTATAGTTTTATGATTTTTTAAATTTGAGTACTAGTATTAGAACTGGATGGTTAAACGAGAAAATCAATTATTTTTCTTAAAAGCACAGTCAACACAAGTTAGACAAGAATAAATTCTAAAAAGAAGCAGCAGTAAAGTATTATATATAATACTGATTTACTAGTACTACTCTCATTTTTACCTGTTTTTAGGATAAATAAAATAATAATTATAATAAACAAACTCTATAAAATGGAATTTATTTGAAACTTATAAAAAGATACTCTTTGTTTCAATATAGAAAATTAGAAAGCAAATTTGGGTACATGGTTTTCATCAAGTAGGTGGAAAACTGGAAATTCAAACCATTTTTTACTTGATCAGTTGAAAGAAGGAACAAAAAGCTATAGCGAATTAACAAAATCAAGGCTCATCACATACATCACGTCTCTGCTCAAGTTCTTAAACCGGACTTGAGAATCCTTAATTCTCCAGAATGTTGATATAATGATATTAGGCGTATATATGCTTCTGATCGACTCTCTGAAATGTAAAGCTGACATCATCTGCTGAAGTTTCAACTTGCTAGGCTGGGATGAATTGCAGTTCCTTTGAAATGATGATGTATAGTTTCTGGGATGAATTGTAGTTTGCTGCCTTTTTCTCCCTGGAACTTTAGGACTGTAGAATGTTAAAATATCTAGTGATGATAAATTTTCTTTTCAAACCTTCGTTTATTATTATTGTCTGGAGGAAGGAATTGTCGGTTGGCCGGCCGGCCGGCCGGCCTCCCTCATCATTATTTTCGGTTCTGCATTAGATCAGATATGTTGACCGTCTAGCTCAGTTGGTAGAGCGCAAGGCTCTTAACCTTGTGGTCGTGGGTTCGAGCCCCACGGTGGGCGTTTTCATTTTTGATATGTCCACTTCCTCCCTCCATAACTGTAAAAGATTGAAGAGGAAGAACCCTTTACATAAGAAAAGGGACCAAACTAACTCCATTGATTGCCCTTTAAGAAAGTCGGTCATACTTGTGAGATTATCAGTAGTTATCTATTCTTGATGACACAGTTTGCAGTATGGTTAGAGTTGCTATAGCTGTACATACTGACAAGAGGTAGGTGAAAGAGCTCATTAAAATCTAATATATATATATATATATATATATATATATATATATATATATATATATATATATATATGTGTGTGTGTGTGTGTGTGTGTGTGTGTGTTTCATTCCTTATCTTATATAATAGTGTGGGAAGGAGAAGAAGCTCCTTCCTTGTTTACATGAACATGTGGGATATTAATTTTAATATCTCTGGCCTCATATAGTTGATGCATATTAATTCTTTTGCTGTATGTAACAACACCATTCATCTGAAGTCCTCGTCAATCATGTCCAAAATTTACCTTTTTTAGTCTAAAAAAATAAACAAGAAAGGAAAAAGGAAGAGTTCATTAATCATTTAGAACCAAAGGGAGAGTCAAACCCAAGAAGAAGAGGAACACAACAGTACTATGTCATGTGTTAATTGTTATGGTATTGGTAATTTGATGGAAAAAGAGGCAAGGCCATCAATTCAACCACCAAGTACCAAACCTATACATCTCACCAACTAATAGGGGGTTGTTTGATTATAGATTTTGTGAACTTTATAATTTACTCAAGAAATAAAAATGAATTCATTAAGAATCCATCCTAGGTTACCCTTTGTTTGTTTTACCAAACCACAAGTATGCATAAAAGGAAACCTAGAATTTATGTAGCTGCCTCATTGCAAAATATTTAGGATAGGAGTAGAAAAATGAAGAAAAAAACAAACAACAAAAAGGTTCTCATTGTCCCACACACAGTCCCATAACAAGACTCCAATGACATCAAAGAAAAAGTATGACATATAATATAACAAAAGATGTTGTAGTGTGACTAACCCACTACCTCTAAGAGCAACTGACTTTCATTCTCTTGTCTCTCTATTAAGATGAAATTATCAAGAGTTCCCCATAAATTATTTATAAAAATCATGAAGATTTAATACTTAACCATGAAGCTTTAAAATGTAAATTAATTTTCATTAATGTTGAAAAATAATACATAAATTTTAAGTATGAGTAATGTTACATATACAAATTATTTTACAAACTGTTGATGTAGCATACTCTACTTCAGCATATTGATTTACAAATTATTTCAATGTAGCTTTTCGAATTTCATTGATAATACTTCATGTGAAGTATGTCACATCAAGAATAGAAATGTTTGTAGAATAATTTGTGTCTCTAACATTATTCTTTTAAGTATATACTCATCTCAAATTTTAGAAATTTCCAAATTGATTAGAAAATTAAATGATACCTTCTTTTTGAAATACAAGGAGTGTTAATTACTAGTTTTTTTTCTCCCAAAAGTTAAATGCATCCAAACAACATATAATTTTAAAAAGTCAAAGTTGAATTTATATTTCAAATGAAAGGAGTAACACCTTTATTTATTTTGAAAATCTTAAATATCAGAACTTTCTACTCAAATAAAAAAGGAACAAGGGCGTGAATTTTAAAATTTTACAAATTAATTACAACATAATATGGAAACTTTTTTGAAATGAAAGGAGAAGGTTTATTATATACAAGTTCTTTTTAATTTTGAAATTCAAAATAACATTAATTTTGGAAAGATGAGAACTTTCTATTCAAATAAAAAAGGAAGAAGCGCGTGAATTAAGGTTTAGTAAGAAGAGCACAACGACAGTCCGTCCTATTTGTCTCCCCCGTTTCTTTTTATCCCTCCCTGATCCCTCCCTCCCTCTCTCTCTCTCTAAAGAAACTCTCCCTAATTTCGATTCACTCCTCTGTTTGTTTCTCTCTCCACCCATTTCCAATCACTCACAAACACCCGACGGAAAACGTGAAAACGACCTACCACCACTTCCATCACCGGAATCAGCCATGTACGTCCGGCACATCGGATTCCGGCCGCCGTCGACAACCTTCCCCCGCTGAATTGCCACCAATCCCTTTTAACAATCGAACGACAAGACGGGAAAGAATAAAACATCCGAGTATAGCCCCGGATAAATATCTAATTCTTATATTTCACCCATAATTTTTCCCCTTCTTTTCACTTGTACCCACAATTCAGCAGCAGAGAATCACACATTTTTCTTGCTCGTTAGTTGGTAATACAATGGCCACTGCAACTAGCAACACCACCACAGTCACTCAGCCACCCGTTGAGTCAAACTCGGTGCAACTCTCAACGGAGGAGCTGGCAGCAAAAGGAGTCCAAAAACGCTACGAAGGATTGGTAATGGTACGGAACAAAGCCATTAATGGGAAAGGGGCTTGGTATTGGGCGCACCTTGAGCCCATTCTGGTTCACAATTCGGATACGGGTTTAGCCAAAGCAGTCAAGATTCGGTGTTCGCTCTGTGATTCCATCTTCTCGGCTTCTAATCCATCAAGAACTGCTACCGAGCATCTCAAAAGAGGCACTTGCCCCAATTTTAATTCCGTTCCCAAACCCATTTCCTCTATTTCTCCACCCGCTTCGGGCCCGGGACCGTACCCCACCCCACTTAGTTTAGCTTCTTCACACAGCCACAATCACCGGAAACGCAATTCTTGTTTTTCCGGTGGACGTGCCGGTGATATTGGTGGTGTGGGGAGTAATTCTTCTTCCTACCAACTTCCACCGCTTGGTATTGTAGATGCTTCAAGATTTTCAGTTGAACTTGCTTATTCGCAGGTGGCGGCTGCGGCTAGTGGTGGTGGTGGGGTGTATGGAAAGCAGCATTTGGTGTTATCAGGTGGGAAAGAAGATTTAAGTGCATTGGCTATGTTTGAGGACAGTGTAAAGAGGCTAAAGAGTCCAAAAGCTTCTCCCGGTTCAAGTTTAAGTAAGATTCAAATAGAGTCGGCACTTGATTGTCTTGCTGATTGGGTTTATGAATGTTATGGGTCAGTCTCATTTTCATGTTTAGAGCACCCTAAATTCAAAGCATTCCTTAACCAAGTTGGATTGCCACCCGTGTCCAGGCAAGAATTGGCTGGGGAAGGATTAGATGCTAAGTATGAGGAAGCTAAGGCCGAGTCTGAGGCAAAAATTCGCGACGCGATGTTCTTTCAGATTGCGTCTAATGGATGGAAATCAAATAATTGTGGACATGATGGGGAGAAAAATATGGTTAATTTGGTTTTGAATCTTCCTAATGGAACTAGTGTGTTTCGCAGGGCAATTTTTACTAGTGGGTATTTACAGTCTAAGTATGCTGAGGAGGTTTTATGGGAGGAAATTTGGGATATTTGTGGGAATAATGTGCAACAGTGTGTAGGTATAGTTGCCGACAAGTTTAAGGCTAAGGCATTGAAGAATTTAGAAAATCAGCATCGTTGGATGATTAACCTTTCTTGTCAGTTTCAAGGTTTCAATAGTTTGATTAAGGGATTGAGTAAGGAACTTCCATTATTCAAAAATGTGGCTGAGAATTGTTCCAAACTAGCTAATTTCGTCAATGACAAGTCTCAAATTCGAAATAGTTTTCACAAGTATCAGTTGCAGGAATATGGGCATGCGGGGCTATTAAGGGTACCCTCCGGTGGTTATGAAAGATTGGGTTTTGGAGCTGTCTACACTATGGTGGAAGATATATTGAGCTCTGCTAGGGCGATTAAGTTAGCATTGCTCGATGAATCGTATATGATAGTGTCGATGGAAGAGCCACTCCAGCGAGAAATTGAGGAGATGATGAGGAATCCCCATTTTTGGAGTGAATTACAAGCAGTGCAATCGCTGGTGAAACTGATCAAAGGAATGGCTCATGAAATAGAATTGGAGAGGCCTCGTGTGGGACAATGTCTTCCACTTTGGGAGGAGCTTAGAGTGAAAGTGAAGGACTGCTGTTCAAAATTTAACATAAGTGAAGGATCAGTAGAAAGAGTAATTGAAAGGAGGTTCAAAAAGAATTATCACCCAGCTTGGGCTGCTGCATTTATACTTGATCCACTGTATTTGATTAGGGAAACTAGTGGGAAGTACTTACCACCGTTCAAATACTTGACACCAGAACAAGAAAAGGATGTGGACAAGCTCATAACCCGGCTTGTTTCTAGGGAGGAAGCTCACATAGCGCTGATGGAGCTTATGAAATGGAGAACAGAAGGGCTTGATCCGGTGTATGCCCAAGCTGTACAGTTGAAGCAGAGAGACCCCATTACTGGAAAGATGAAACTTGCCAACCCCCAGAGTAGTAGACTTGTTTGGGAAACTTACCTTACTGAGTTTAAGTCACTGGGGAGAGTTGCAGTAAGGCTTATCTTTCTTCATGCAACTTCATTTGGCTTCAAATGCAACTTCTCTTTCTTGAGATCGGTGAGTGCCAATGCCCATTCCAGGGTAGGAATGGACAGGACTCAGAAACTGTTATTTATTGCTGCCCATTCAAAGCTTGAGAGGCGGGATTTTTCACACGATGAAGATAAAGATGCAGAGCTCTTTAACATGGAAAATGGTGCTGATGATGTTCTAAATGAGGTTTTCGTTGATACATCCTCTGTGTAGCATTCATTCCACCCCTTACCCCGCCTAATTTTCCCTACTATAGAATTTTAAATTGTAGGATTTTTATTTTTATTTTTAAATTGTTTCCCATACTTGGTGCTCGTTTAATTCATCTTTAGAAGATTTGGAGGTGGAAGAGAAGGAAAACCAAACATTCTGAATACGGTTGCTGCGTAGCCTCAAGATTTGAGCAATTGCTCATCTCTTTGAGTTATTAGTTTTCGAATAGTCTTCTTGTGTGTAATGACAAAGAATGCAATTGAACAGAAGTTGCAGAACAACAAGAGTGTTGCAACATTTTTGTTCCTTCCATTACATAAATAATATTTATAAAGGAAAAGGTGATTTTCCTTCCTTTTCCTGAAGATCATACTTTGAAATGCAGTTTCAATAAAGTTTTTTGGATTTAAATAAGTGATCAACATCTATTGAACATTTATTAGTGTTTATTTTTCTCGTCAACATGATTATTGATGAAACTTCTCTCACTTCATTGGGCTTATAATGATTAAATTATGCTCTCTTGTGATTATTATTTTTTATCTGGATTCAATATTGCTTCAACATTATGATTTAGAATCGATCACTCTTTATTCGATTATCTGTAGACCTGCTTGTTATGAGATATTTCTATGGACCACTCGTTTAAAATTTATCATGCATTTCTGATTGCTGTAGGTTTAGAATTTGAGAAGTTCCTAATTATAACATATTTTTATGTATACTCCCACCTTTTTGAGAATGTCAGCTATTGATCATGTGCAAGCCTCAATTAACTCATTCTAATGTTCATCTTACATCTTTGAAATTGTAAAACATTTGCACACTCAAGCTTCAAGTTCAAGATTAGACTGCTGTTTGGATCCGTGTTTTGAGCATTCTAGAGTTTCTTAGGTAACAAGCATGCTCAATGCCTCTAGATGGTCCTTTTGTCTGCTCTTGATTTTACGTCTTGTATGGAACCATGGGAGAGTTATAAGAAGATTGTTGCTCAGCATTTTCTTCCAGTTCAGTCCCTATTTGTCGGTATTTCTGGGAGATGTTTGGTGTTCGGTTCCTTTACTTTGTTCAATAAAGGTATTTACAGTACTCATATTGGGACAGGGTTCCAAGTATAGGTTCTAAATCCACATCAAACTCTAGTACTTGTGGGAAGCTTGCAATCCCTACATCTACACTAATGATTCGGCCAGAGTTGGTTTATTATGCAAAGTTAACACTGGTAGCCTGCCAAATGCATACTATTTATTTTCCATGTATAAAGAAATCTACAAATTATTTTAGTTTATTAAAATATTTTCTTTGTAGTTGAAAGAAAAATATTGGAAAAGAGATTACATAAGATATTTTATTTGACAATGATATTGTTGGACTGGTAAGGCTAGCATAAGCTGATTGACTGGTTGGTAAGAGGATTGCGAGGTCATGATCAAAGAGGATTTTGTGGAAAGGATCCAAGAATGGACATGATTGAATTTTTCGCAGCAACTTGTTATCGCTACCTACAGGGTATGTCTTTAAAGAGAGTGGAGCCCCATCAATAAATAAGGGGAAGTTTATTTCCCAATAATTTTGGTTGTTATGTAGAAATGGGAGCTTAAGTTAAATCATCTTCGGATAACTTGTCTTTAAAACATTCGGAAGGTTGAGATGTTCATGCAGAGTCATTGGATGATGCTTGCTTCCCATGATTTCAAAAAAAGGTTGTGAAAGGACCCTGAGCAGAGCAGATGAAGACTGTGGAAGATGCTTGATTGTGATTTGGCAACGCATTTGAATTAATTATGATGGTTTCAGACAGCTCAGAGGTCGGAAAAGCTACAAGTTGCCGGTTAAGTTTCGTCCGTCCATGTTTATTCATTTGACTAGTTATAATACATGAAAGAATTATATATACAGCTGATTACTTTGCAATTCAGAATTATCTAGTATTCATGTGTTTTTCAAGTATTGAACAAGTCTTTGTACAAATTAATAGCTTTGCTAACCGCAGGAATATGGATCTGTAGCACATAATAATGTTTTTGGAAATTTGTGAGTCATAACATAGAAGCCACTGGAAAAGGCTTAGTATGGAAATAAGTCACCAAGACTAAATTTCATCGTGGTTGCAATCAAGGTCGCGGGGGCTTCGCCTCTCGGCCATATCAAGAAAATTCAGCTCAAAAGCCAAGTCTTTCAAATTGAAGTTTCCCAATACGCCCAAAGAATCAATGTAAATAGGAAGGGTCCAAATCAATCCCCAAAACATCTCAATTGAAATCTCCACCAGCTCAGAAATCAAATTCTCCAGAAAATATAAAAACTCCAAATTTTCAATCTCGTGAAATCCCAACAATAAAGAAATCAAATTCCCCAAATCCCAACAACAAAGAAATCAAATTCCCCAGAAAATATAAAAACTCCAAATTTTCAATCCCGTGAAATCCCAACAGCAATCGATGCCCAAAATATGGTACTTTATTTGGGTAAAATATTATACATAACTACATAAGGCTTAAAATCATAACACTAAAAAAGTAAAAATTTATACAAAATAGAGTACAAAGGTCAAAGAGACGAGAGTTGAAGAACTTGGAAGAGATCGAACAGTCGAGGTTGAAGAACTCGGAACTCGGAAGAGGTCGCAACACGTAAGGGCCGGGAGATAGCCAGAGTCCAGACTCTAGAGAGCCGGAGAGCCGGAGAGCCGGAGAGGATGTCGAAGAGAGACAGAGTATAGAGAGAAGTCGGAAGAGAGGTGCGAGAGGCAAGATCTGAGATTTGGAAAATAAGGGCTGCGAATATAGGTTAAAGACTAGCACAAGTCACACAACACAATTATAAAACTATTATTTTGTTAATTAAAATTTCGATTGTTCGGGCATCTGAATAACACATTTTTAAAAATCGCATCCAAAATCGAATACTGATTATTAAATCGGATATAACCGAATTTAGAGAAAAAACCGAAAAACCGAAATAATTCGGTTTAAAAAATTCGATTGTGTTCGGTAATTCGGTTTTATACGTTTTTTGCTCATTCCTAGCCATAACTCTCTTATTGTTACTCCAAATTGTGCAAATAAGATGCCAAAATCTTTCGATAAACAGAGTTATCATAAGATGTAATCTATTTCGCAAAAGAATACCAAAGATGGAGCAGATCTGGACTAAACACAAATGCTACTACGAGTTTTAATATAAAAAAAAATAATAGTTTGGGCCAACTGCTTCTATTTGAGTGATGAATTTGTTCCGCTTATAAATATGAGAATTAAACTCTTAACATGAAAGTATTTTTCCTCCTTTTCTCATACTGATTTGCCCAAATATCTTGATTTGATGTGTTTCAGTGAGTTTTCTTAAAATAGAGTATAGAAAAGTGACTTTCTCGGAGATTAGCACTACAATTCTTGAAAAAATTTCCCCTTATTCGGTACCGTCACTCATGGTATACGTGGTTTGTTCTTGGAGATTAACCCTACTATTCATAGCTCTTATTGAATTTCAAATGAGGATCTGTGGGGTGAAATTGGTGAGAGAACTTACATTTTGATATGAAGATTTCATATTTAAACTCCATTGATTGAGCATCGAAAGATGCAAAGGGAGAATTGTGATTATATAATGATGTACTGCACTTATAGTATGATGCCCCCAAAATAGGTCCATTCCACCCAACCCATTCTGAGTCGCCAAATACATGGTACAGAAATAACTACAACTTCAATAATACAAATGTCGTGTGAAATACGACAATACATACTGTGAGTTTAAATACAGATATTGCCGTCTAGACAATATCCACACACAAATAAGTTCCCATCATAATTATTGATACATTATTTTACAAAAATGGTGAGGACTACTAAACAACTCTCTCTAAAACCTTCACTCCATATCCCGACTCGATCCTGCTATGTTCTCACCTCCTGAGAAGAAAAATGGAACAACAAGGAAAAGGGTGAGCTCAACTAGCCCAGTAAAGAATATTATGACTAAGATAATATACAACAAATTATCGTTAGTCTTCAACAGGAAAAATCTAATAGAATACAATAGACAACAAGTTTTAGATCAACAAATGCAATGGAATAAGAATCCATTGAAGAGTCACGTAGAGAATGAATTCTACCGCTTTCTAAGATTTAAAAGTCCATCATCAATATTTTATCCCCTCAACAACAATCAATATACATCTTTAATCATCTTTGCACTACAGCCAAAGATATTCATTTGTATCACCAAATTGGTCATGTTCATCTCAACACCGCTCATCTTTTGACTACGGTAATCATTCATCTTTGTACTACTGTGCCAAAGATATTCATCAAGTATCACCATTAAGACCGAGGATGATGAAAACATTTTAAGAATCGAATCCAAAGAGATAAAAGGACAAATATTAGGATTCGTATAACAGTTTATCCAAGATCAATAATACTTCATAATAAACGATTTTGAAGCGTAACTCAAAATAACGATCAAAACATGGATACAATCAAAGATAGTAGCCAAAATAGACATCTTGGACAAAAAGAAAAATTTTTATTTTTCTTGAATAAGGTCAGATTCGTGAATAATAGTGCAGATATCGTGAATAAGAACTCTACACAAAAAGATAGAAATTTCACAAAAAACATCTTCACGCTTCGTGAATAAGAATCGTGAATAAGAACTCATGAATAAGAATCGTGAATAAGAATCATGAATAAGAACTCCGACATAAAAAGTTCCAAATTTGATAAAAAGTTCAACAAAGATTTTGGCATAATGATATTGAAGAAAATAATATCATTTCATGAAAGAAATAACATCCCTTACCTCAAAATAACCGTCTTTCCGATCGAATTTCAGATAAAGTCGATGTAAACTCGCACCGATAGATAAAGAACACTCAAAGTATACTCACAAGAATACGCTCGATAATATAGAGAGAGAAAGAAAAACTTAGTTTCGTGTGATTTTCAATTCTAACTTAGCCTCTATTTATAGGAAAATGTTAGAACGCCTATGAAAGGAGACTAAATTAATAAAATATATTATTATTTATTCCAAATTCCTACCCACATGTTTTGAAAACTCTAGCATGCCTTCTTTGGTCAAAAACATCACCACCCATGTGCCAACAACCACAAAAACGTTTTTTATATATAAAATAATTAAAACTTCTAAAAATCAATTATTTCGAACTCCTAACTTCAATAATTCATGATAAATAGCCCTTTTGTCGTAAAAATTCAATCTCGTGACTTTTTATAGGAAATTCAATTCTCTACAACTTTTACTGTATGGAAGTTTTCCCAAATTCCAAATGAAATTGATCAAAATCCACAAACTACCGATTTTACGATTTTATAATAAATTTT
The DNA here is from genome assembly GCA_020205605.1 of Panax ginseng. NCBI lineage: Eukaryota > Viridiplantae > Streptophyta > Magnoliopsida > Apiales > Araliaceae > Panax > Panax ginseng. Next base: position 2,995,563 of record CM035139.1, on the reverse strand, counting down.
CATTAAGAATTGTGTCCACCGACACACAAAAACATGTGTTAAACATTTAATCCAAAAATACTCTTCCTCCTCATTTATTCATATATCCCACATTCATTGTAAAAATATCACCATTAATATATTATTAAAATAATATATTTAAATAAATTATTTTATCGTAAAAAAAATAAAATATTAATTTTCAACAATTGTCACATTAAAATTTTCTTTATTTATATCCACATAAAATCAATATTTTCCTCATCATATAAATCAATAATTAATTATTCACAAATAATATTATAGAATCACATTATTGACAACCTGCAGGCTTTTCAGATGTAGGGCTTTCCAATAAGGATTTCTCCTTACTGGCGCGCAATTAGGTGACCAAACCTCTCCTTAGACAGAACTTTCTAGACATTGCCAATAATGTTATCTGATAATATTATTCAAATAATATGAATTATTGCTTCGATAATGAAAAATACTGTAATGACAATTATCAAACAACAACAATATAAAATATCAACGCAAAGAATTATTGAATCAATAAAATAAAATACCGAATAGTAATTATCAGTAACCATTATTGAGTAAATATTTTCTTACATATTTAATCAATAATTCAACAATATCATGTAATACCGTAATGCCATCGCTAAGCAACCACGCATATTATCGTATTTTAACCACCGTGTAATCCAACAAGCAGTTAATTAGAATAACAACTACGTCGTTATTTATAAAAAACACATACTTGTCGCTTTTTTCATCCGACGATTATTCTCATATGGGGCCCATAAATGATCAAGGCTTGGCTGCATTTGGAGATTCCCGACAAAAGAATATTCCACGACCAAACGAATATTCCCCGAACAAAATGAACACTTGTTTATTTTGTAAAATTACACATTTCACCCATAACCAAAGCATTATATCAAATTACCACCTTATTAATCAAGAATAATAATTAGAGGAAATTCGATTTTATTTATAAAAATTTGGGGTCTTACATATAGTTTTATGTGAATCCATCCATTTTTGCCTGCTTGTTCATGTGTTCAGAAAGAAGAAATTCAAGGAGAGAAGGGGGGTTTTGGTTTTCTTGTTTTGTTTTAATTATTTTTTGCTACATAATTAATGAGTTTATTTTCTTATTTTTTTTGTGTTGTCACGTAAGAAAAAATTGAAGCAATTTAACGTCTATTCAATTTTTGTAACGGAATAGTCTAATTTCACTATTTTAATTAGTTTATTGGAATAATTTCAAAAATTAAAAGTTCGATAGTGTAATCGGTAAAACGTGCCAACTACACTGACTAATTCATTAGTTTTGTCGGTTATTATTTTTGCATCTTTCGTTAGTAAGCCAGCCAAATAGATAAAAAGAAAAGAATTAATTAATGCTACGCTTGAATTGAAGGAATAGAATAAAAAGTGAAATTAATGATTCATTCTATTCTAGTTGGAATAAGTTATTTCATATGTTCTCCTTTTCTCAAGAAACCAAACACAATATTTTTCATTTGTTATTTTATTCCCACTTTCATTACATAACACAAGTGTTATCATATCTTATAATCATAAAAACTGCATACGCCACTTTATTGGCTAAAGTTTTAGGTGAGTGCAATGAGGTAAAATGGAATTGAATGGAGTATAAATGGACACAATAGTCATATATAGTGGTCTTATATGTTATATGTAATGTAATATAAGCTTAGGTAGGTTTGGTTTTGGTTTTGGGTCGAACATGGAATTAATCTTGTCTGCAGAAGTTGGTTAAACAGACCGACTGCTCACCAAACTTTATAAAGAAAAGAAAAGATGCCTGTAGATTTCTCATGTTTTTAGTAAAAGAAAAAACAGTAGGCGGTGGTATAATGATTAGCGTTCTAAAATAAGTAAAAACAATATTATATACTACATTAAAGTCGTTTTCTAAACCATTACTTTTAACATGAAAAAAAATTAATTTTCCTTTCAAATATAGTCATAATTGCGGCTAAATACGGAGTAGTGATGATATGTTAGGAATTTAATAGTTTAAAATTAATTTAAAAAAGAATATTTTTAATTTTGAAAAGAATATATATATATATATATATATATATATATATATATATATATGAGTGATCATTTAAACAAAAAAAAATAAAGTAGGAAGAATCTGTGCGACAAAACTGAATAGCAGAATTTAATATATAGTATATGATTGGCGGTGGCAGCTATGCATGCATGCATGCATCTTATATTATATTATACTGTGGAGTATATTTTAGGTAGCGCTTTTCAAACCAATTTCGGTTAAAACGTAAGTATCCATCATAGTAGATAATTAACCATATCATTTCCCATCAACACTTGTCTCACTCTCACCTAATTAATGACTAGTGAGCGATTATTATTAATTTATTGTTTTCATCACTTTACTTTTACTGTATATACTTCCATATATATATATATATATATATATATATATATATATATATATATATATATATACATACGTATGTTAATTTGTAAACATTTAAACAATATCCTAGCTAGCTAGCTTGCTGCATGCATGCCATTTAAACATTTAATATTGGTTTAATTTTTTCACTTTTTGACTCTCTAGTACGTACGTACTGCTATTATTATTATTATTATTATTATTATTATTATTATTATTAATCTATCTATCTATGTATCGAGCATTTAGATATCAAAACCATCTCTTTCTTCATGTTTTTAATTTCGACTCTCAGTCTTTATTCATTAATTATACATGAATAGCCGAATAGGAGGAATATATAACATTTTGATTGATTGATTGATATCATCACTTTGATAATAGCAGCATTACTCAAATAAAGCAAAAAGATTGATTTAAGTCATTTACTATTTACATGCATGCATGTCAGTATAATACTCCACTAATTGTCTTTCAATCATCAAGGCAGGCAGACAGGCAGGCTAATTTCTCAGAGACTAATGTTACAGACACAAATTATTTTATAAATATTTTATAAATTCTTAATGTGACATACTTCACCTGAACATATTGATCAACAAATTTTTTCAATGTAGTCTTCGGCCCCACACAATATGCTGAGATGGTGTAAATCACATCAACAATTTATAAAATATTTATAGAATAATTTATATCTCTAGTATTATTCTTTCTCAAACCTCTTACGTACTCAGTCTCATCATCATATATTATCTACTGCTATTTATCTACAAAAGACTCAGCTAAATGGGTGTATAGTTTACCTTGGCCCGGCCCAGCCCAGCCCAGCCCAGCCCAATATAATTAGGCTCATATTTTTCTTGAATGCCCAGAGCTAAATTATATTCTGAATGAATGAATTCAAAGGCGAGTAGGCCGCGTATACGTGTTTCTATTCAAACCATAACTTTAATCCTTTACTTTCCCTCCATTTTCTCTCTCCACTGTCAAACGCTACCCTACCCCCTCTCTCTTCTTCCTTCAACCTACGCTACGCTACGCACCATCCATCCTGCCTCAAATCACCCGTACTTCCGTCAATTCCCTCCCAACGTTATAATATTCTCCTAACTCAATGGCTACTCCTCCATCTTCATTTCAATCAACCAGCGTTCAACCAGGTAGAATTAGGCTACTTAAGAATGCCTCATCGCCGTCGGATCAGATGCTTGGACCGGTTGTTTACTGGATGTTCAGAGATCAACGGTTGAGAGATAACTGGGCGTTCATCCACGCCGTTCATCAGGCGAATAAAGCAAATGTCCCGGTAGCAATAGCGTTCAATCTGTTTCCTCACTTCTTAGGAGCCAAAGCTCGTCAATTAGGTTTTATGTTGAGAGGTTTGCAGCAGCTGTATCGTGAAATCGAACAAACTCTTCACATTCCATTCTTCTTGTTTCAGGCAAGATTCATACTCCCCCCCTCTCTCTCTCTCTAATTATGCTGGTTAATTTTAGTATGTTATATATGTTTGTGTGCTTTTTCTTATTAGTTTTTGCTAATGTTATCCATTGTTTGCTAATTAGTTGTTACTAATAGGATCAGTTATGTGCGGGGTTGATTATTCAGGATCTTTTCAGTGTAATGTTTATTTTACTCGGGCATCATCTAATTAAACATTTTAGATTGAGATAGTTCTTTACATTTATTGGCCAACAGTAAGAGCATTGGTCATTGGATTCGGGGATTCATTCTTTGTCAGTTGATTTATGTAGGGAGAAGCTGTGGAGACAATTCCCAATTTCTTAAGAGAATGCGGGGCTTCACTTTTGGTTACTGATTTTTCACCTTTAAGACAAGTACGGAGTTGGAAAGAGGAGATTTGCAAGAGGGTGAGTGATTCAGTGTCGATTCATGAAATTGATGCTCACAATGTAGTACCACTCTGGGTGGCATCGGATAAGTTGGAGTACAGTGCTAGGACTATAAGGGGAAAGATTAACAAACTACTTCCTGAGTATCTTATTGATTTCCCTACACTGGGGCCTCCAAATAGAAATTGGGAGGGCGCAAATCGGTTAGTAGATTGGGAAAACCTTATTTCAGATGTTGTAAGGTAAGATTTTGCTCCATTTAGTCGACTCATTTTAGTTTTATGATTTAAATTTAGAGATCATTTTAGTTTAGAGTAGATGGCATTGTAACATGTTTGACTTATATTGATATCTTCAGTAAAGGTGCTGAAGTTCCCGAAATAGATTGGTGTGAACCAGGAGAACACGCTGCATTGGAAGCATTAAAGGGGACCAAGAATGGGTTCTTGACAACCAGATGGAAGAACTATTCTACGGACCGTAATAACCCATTGAAACCCAAAGGACTCTCTGGTCTTTCTCCATATTTGCATTTTGGACAGATAGCAGCGCAGCGGTGTGCCTTAGAGGCATGTACGCTAAGGAAGATTTCTCCCCAGGTTCGTGCTCCCAAATTGCTTGCCGGTATAGTTAAATTAGTTCAAGTAACAAATATTCAACTTCTGCAATTTGGACCACCAGATGGGTAAATAAAATGGTTTCTTGTCTTTGAAAATAAATAATCCCACTTCTGTTACATTACTTTGCAGTTTCTGATGATTTCTGCATTCTAAGCTCACATTTCATATTCTCCTTGGTTAAATATTTTATATTTCTGAACTTTAGCCTTTTGCCTTTACATGAAGGCAGCTGATTCTTTCTTAGAGGAGTTGATTGTACGGAGGGAACTTGCTGATAACTTTTGCTACTACCAGCCTAAATATGATTCATTACAGGGGGCATGGGAGTGGGCACGGAAGACCCTGATGGACCATGCCTCGGATAAACGAGAACATATTTACACGTGAGTGAGACTACTTTGGTATTTCTTTATTTATTATTTCTTTATTTTTATTTTTTTGAGGGTGAGGGTGAGGGTGAGGGTGAGGGTGAGGGTGGGGGTGGGGATGGGGAAGAGGGATTTGCTGGATTATTAATTGTTTTCACTATTTCTGACTAATGCTGTCCAATATTCTCACTTTTTAAGTGGTTGGCAAGTTTTCAGGAGGGAGCAGTTGGAGAAGGCACAAACTGCAGATCCTGTAAGCTACGTTCTGTTCTGTTGATTATTGTGCTAAATATTAGTAAAATAGTTATAGTGTTGTATTTATGTTTTGGAGGATAGCATTTATTTGGTTTTCGTTTGTTAATAGATATATAGTTGAGTCTCCCTGTTTGGGTCGATAATGAATTGATGTATGCCTGCTCTGTTTAATTATATACTTGAGGAAACATTCTTAATGCACACACGCAAACACCTTGGTCCATGATGGCTTTCTGATTTAGAACTGGAAGAGGAGGAAAAGAAAAGAAATAGCTTATGATGACCATTTATTTGAGTCGAGAATTTTGTATATCTAATTCGAATTCCCGTGTTCTTGTTCGTGTATGGATTTTGCTTGTCCTATTTTATCTATTTCTATTTGGCCCCGCTACCACAACTGTTCTAATCAGTGGGGACATATATACATGTGAAAGCATGTGTAATACCAGTGGTGTCGTCCACTTATAGAGGTTCTTTTGTTGCAACTTTCAGCTTTGGAATGCTTCTCAGTTAGAGATGGTTCATTATGGAAAGATGCATGGTTTTATGCGGCAAGTAACTTCTTGATAACCCCATTTTTTCCCATTCCCACAAGTCAATTTCTGTAATTCGTTTGTGTTAGGAAAGTTATTTTTTTCTGTCTGTGATATGCTAAGTTTCACATGATTTATGACTATGAAATGCTAATTGTGCTGCTCATTTGGATATGTTCACATAGTACTCAACAATTAATTGTCAACAATTAATTGGAAACACCACAAGAAAATGATATTTCTTCTCCTGGAATAAATTTTCTTTGTTAATTCTTAGTAACATTCAAGTGCATGATCTAATTTCATATATAGTTTTCCAACATCATTTGTAGGCTGCTAGGCGCTAGTTAATGCAGGTTTTTAAACTCTTAGTTGCTAATGTGGCATTTAGCATGTCATTATATGAGCAAGTTGTTTCATTTCTAATTTCAAGTGGAATTGTCATTCATGTTGGAATGCTTTCTGAAGTGTAGGATTTCACATTGCGGTAATACTATCAAAAGGCTTAGACTTCGTCTGGATATGTTGTTGACAATCAATTCTCTGACATGACTTGTCTTTTTGGGATGGGGTCCGCTATAACGTCTTAGCTTTTTGCATGATCAAGAGACCGTTTCTTTTGCCTTTCCTTTTCATTGTCATTTTGTTTGTTTCTTTAACTAGTTTATTGACTTGCACATGTAAGAACTACAAAGAACTGTTTTCCAATTTTAAAATCAACAACAGTAGACATAATATGAACAATAGTGCAAATCATTGTTTGTTGTAACAAGCTACACAATAGCTCAAGTAAGTTGTCTAATGAACAATTGCAGCTTGGGATGTTGTTTAAATTTACAAACTGTAAATATGGAAACAGGATGTATTGGGCGAAAAAGATTCTTGAATGGACGAGTGGGCCTGTAGAAGCTCTCGCTATATCAATATATTTGAATGATAAGGTATTCGATGTCAGTTTCTATCATGAATTATATAGTGAATGCATCTAATTAATTTTAATCTTGAATGAGATGCAGTATGAAATTGATGGGAGAGATCCTAATGGATATGTTGGCTGCATGTGGTCAATCTGCGGTGTACATGATCAGGTGTGAATGCACTCTTGTTTTTGATTAATTGTCAAGGGTGATTGAGTGATATAGTATATTCACTATTATCATTCATTTACATGCATAGGTGCTCTGTGGTTATCGGATTTACTATAATTTGGTTATCATCCCTGAATCGTATGCAGATCCTTGTGCTTGCAAGTACATCTGGCAAAATATGATTATGTGTTGGTTTTGGTTTTCAAAATATGATTATGGTTACATTTAAGAATTAAAACCATATTAACCATTTTTAATATGGATAATGTGGGTTGGAACCATATGGTTATAGTTAAAAATCATATTAACCATATTAACTATTTTAATATTGTTATGGGTTATGGGTTTCATGAAGACCTAATTTGACACTAATATTATGTGATTATGTATATACTTCTTACCCCCACCCCACCCTAACCAAACCAAAAATAATAATATAATGTGATTATGTATATACTCCTCACCCCCACCCCACCCCCACCCCCACCCCCACCCCCACCCCCACTCCCACTCCCACTCCCACTCCCACTCCCACTCCCACTTACTTCCACGCACCCACCCCACCCCCACCACCCCCACTATTACTAAAAAAAAATAATATTATGTGATTATGTATATACCCCTTACTCCCATCCCACTCCACTCCAACCCACCCCACCCCACCCCACCCCACCCCAACCCAACCCAACCCAACTAAAAATAATAATATTATGTGATTATGTATATACCCTTATCCCATCCTCCCACTCCCACCCTCACCCCCACCTACCCACTACCCCTGCACCCCACCCTACCCTACCCCACCCGCCCTCACCTACCCACCCCCACTCCACCCCATCCCACCCGCCCGCCCACCACCTACCCACCCACCCACCCATCCATCCACCCAACACCCCTCTCAAAAAAATGATATTAAGCGATTATGATACCCCATTCACCCCCACCCCCACCTCCACCCTAACCCTACCCCCTACCTCCCCCCCCCCCCACCCCATCCCCATCCCACCCCAACTACCCTCCACTTACTCCGCCCCACCCCACCCCTACCCCACCCCTATTTACCTATCCACCCCACCCCACCCCACCCACCTACCCACCCACCCACCCAACACTCCCACCCAAAAATGATATTAAGCGATTATGTATATTCCACCCACCCACCCCCCCCCCACCCCCCACCCCACACCCCACATCCCACCCCACCCGCCCCCACCCACCTACCCACCCACTCACCCACCCACCCAACACTCCCTCCCAAAAATGATATTAAGCGATTATGTATACTACACTCACCCCTCGCCCACCCCAACCCCACCCCACCCCACCCTCCCACCCCCGCCTTGCCCCCCCCCCACCTACATATCCATCCCATCCCAACCCACCCCATCCCACCCACCTACCTACCCACCCAACCAACACTCCTTCCCAAAAAATGATATTAAGCGATTATGATATCCCACCCACCCCACCTCACCCCCACCCCACCCACTCACCCCACCCACCCCTACCCACCTATCCTACCCCACACCCCCATACCCCACCCAACTACCCACCCACCCACCCACCTGTGATTTACCCCAAATCTGTGTACTTGAAACCCGAACTCGGTGTTTCACGATACCATTTCTATAAGCTGAATAATACAATAATAGTATTACATTCAAACTTAATTTACATACATCAAAGTTTACTTCCCAGGTACGAGACTTTCAAATACATTCCTTACAATACTTGCATAGATACCAATACTAACTATAACCATTAACTCATAGTATAACTCATTCGAACAGCTTCCCTTTTTCCATTGTTCGTGCCTGAGCCTTCAGGTTGTTCACACATAACTGAAAATATTTAATTTAAGCAAGGGTGAGCATTTGAGTGCCCAAAGTGATAATAGCAATTATATATATAAATTGAAAGAATATAAGTATTCTCCTTACATAACACTTCTACAACGAATTGAAAGTTGTGAAGTAATCAGATCTTGATAAAAAATTCACATAACAACTCTCTTTCAAATTCTTTAAATTTGGCTCGCTCTACCTTTGAATAGGGTTTAAGAAACATACTATGAACATTCTTTTCATTTTCAAAAGGTTTAGCAGAAATCCATTCGCAAACCGTCACAACTTATATAAGTACGCGAGGGTGATCACCCCATTGTACCTTGTATTGATCAATACTACATAACTTGAACGAAATTCATCGCTTTCACTTATTCATTGAGGGCAAAAAATTCCCATATAGAGGGATGTTCATATACGTCCGGGTTCCAAACCCAAAGGTTTTAATCTTGCTTCAACAATAATATGTAATTCACATATATATACGGGTAATTGACAAAGGTGTATCAACATGTGAATAAATGTCATGATTATCCAAGTGGGGACACTTGTATAACTATTTATAGAAATCAATGAATGTAATATATATATGAGCTAACATGTCGATAATCAAAGAAAGTATATAATCAGACAGGATAGAATAATTAAAACTTCTTACTCATGTCCATCGAGACAAAGGAAGTGCAAAGGTAGGATATCACCGATTCACGATTACAAATCTCAACTTAGGTTTTATCTCTTTATCACAACCTATCAATAATCGATCATTCGCTCGATTAGAACAATATATCTTAACACATAAGATCGTTTATATTACAATTGAGACATAGTCTAATCACATAATCACAAATGATCATACTTTTAGTTCCTATTCTATACTTGAAATATTTTTATACATTTTTAAATATCTCATCCATGCTCTTACAATAGAGCCTTTTCTTTTTTTTTATAAGGTCCACATTTGTTTGCATTCATCGACAACCTTTTATCGAATAAATAATTTAGTCTAAGACTCTTATTCTATACCTCAACATCTCAGAATATCGACATTTTATTTTTAATCATTTTCAAAATTTTCTTAAATTGAAAAATTTAAAATAATTCAAATCATTACTAAAGGGCCTATAGTGATATAATCATTATTATAGGTGTTCTTCTTCAAATTCGTAACTTCATAATCTGTTCTCAAGTCATTTAGTTTGGCCATTATAACTTTCAAATATCTAATCATAATTAAATGATTTAAACATTAAATAATTCCATTATCATTAATAGTTTAATTAATACTAAACTATTAATGAAACCATTGCCAAAATATAAAAGTTTTTTTTTATAATAACTCAAACTATTTTTAAAACATTTATATTACCCTTAAAATGATTTTTAAAACAATAAAATCATTTTAAATAATTACCATTAATATTTAAATATTAATGTACTATTTATCCAAATATTAAAAGTCATTAATTATAACTTAAAATATTTTTAAATCTTAAGTCTTTAAATGGTTTTTAAATAAATAAAACCATTTTAAAACTATTTATTTAATAATAATTATTAAATAAACTAAATATCATTAACATTATCTTAATATCATTAATATTTAATTATTAATGAAATTATCATTTAAATATTAAAAGTTATATTTTATAACTTAAAATATTTTTAAATACCTTATTTTCATTTAAAATGATTTTTATAATATTAAAATTATTTTTAAACTAAATTATTTAATATAATCATTAAATAACTTTAATATCATTAATAATAATTAATTAATGAAATTCATCACAAAATATTAAAAGTCATCACAAATAACTCATTTACATAATCAATTCTAAGCCAAAATAAACATAGTAAACTAACTAGTTTATTAACAACACTAACTAAACTTCAAAATTCAAACTTAACTAACAATTAAAAATAATAACATTACAAAAATTAAATAAGAAACATAATTCTAAAAATACATAATTCCACAAACCTAATAATGCTTTCCACGCCAAAATTTAACTAAGGAGATCTTTATAAAAAGTCTTCCCACAACAAAGCCTTTTCTCAAAAATTGAGGCCTTATTGTTGGTGAATGAAACAAAGGCCAAACCCTTCTATTTATAGGTTTAGAAAATGGTGAAGTTCTCAATTTAGTCGATGTGGGACTTGGTTTAAACTAATCTTTCAATAGCTCACTTTGCGATTTTCTCACGCCATCATTTATCGAAAAATTCCCAACTTTGGATATGTTATACATGGTATACCGTATATTTTTAAAAATATAACCCAAAGAATTTCTCGAATTCTTAGGAAGCCTAAAAAGCAGACCTCAAAAATGTCCACTGCAACTGCTTTTTATCTATTTCCCAGATTACCCTCTTTCGCTAAAACAAATATAACTCTTTTCGCTTTTAAAACATTTTAGACGATTCTTGAGCTCACGCCAAGCTATCTTCCGAGACTACAATTCTTCCTATCGACTTATTTCCAAATTCAACACATCACCCGTAAATTCCGCTCAAGTGGATCGCACCGCACTTGTTGGGCATGCTTTTGACACTACTACTTTGAAATATCATAACTCTCTCTCCGATATCGGATTTAGTCCGTTTTGAGTCTATGGAAAGCTTATTCAAGTGTACTACAATATATCAAAAGTTCGGACCTTTTAAAGCACAAAAGTGGACGAGAATGCCCCCATTACAAACTCCGCCTAAAAATAATGATTATCATGATCGGTCAACCATGTTTGACCATCTATAACTTCTAATCTATACATGATATGGACTTGATTCTATTTGCAGATTAAAGACCACATATCAGGCTACACATAACAACTTTTAAAGAACAAAACTCATGATCGATCAAAGATCTATAAGCTCTGACATTTGACGAAAAATCACAGAAATGAAATTTTCCAGATTTCTTATATCTTCAAATTCGTGTACTTTGATGTTATGGGTCTTTGATTTATCAACCCATATCATCAATTAACATCCTATTACACAACTTTAAACAATCAATTTCATCAAATAACATCGAATCAAAGGATTTCTAGGTTTAGTGTTCTTATACCTTTTTTACCAAAAATTCTTGATTCTTGCTTCTGATTTGTTATGGGTGATGGTTGGGCTTTGTTTAAGAGTGTATGGGCAATCTTGTACAAGGCAATTAAATGTAATATTTAATCACTAGATTTAATTCTTATAATTTACCAATTAACTTCTATCCTTTGGTAAATTAAAACACTTGTACAATAACATCGAAATTAAACCCGGTAATTAAAATTAGGGTTTTCTATAGAAAATTTAAGATTCTATAATTAGGGTTTCTCAACGTCATCAATTAGGGTTTCTAATTGACCATTAGGGTTCTTTAATTATCTGTGTATGTTACTAATACAGTCGTTACGGTTTCTAACTTCAACCTAAGTAGTTTATAATAATTAGGGTTTGTCCTAATTATCGACGCACAACAATAATTAGGGTTTCTTCTAATTACCGATATTCTTATACACAAAACTTCATATACACACTACTACTCACCATATCTCATAACCTAGAAGTTTAATAATTAGGGTTTCACAGCACGGTAATATGCTATGACCTAATTGACCGTCATTGCTCAATATTATCTGTCCGCACATACACAGTACATAATTGTGTTTGGTGCGGTTACTGAGAGAGAGATGAGTGCAATTGAATAGAATATGGGTTGAAAAATGGTTAACCAGTTAATTAACTATATTTGTTTTAAAAATATAGGTTCAAATTTTAACCAACCTGAATAAATAAAAATTGTTAACCGACCCATTTGGTTTCAGTTAATATGGTTTGATCCAACAGTTAACTACTTATATTGTCAGGTCTACTTGCAAGTGAAATTTTATTAGACGTAGTATGCTAGAGTGTAATTCTGAGGTATGTATTGGTTGATGCATTTCAGGGGTGGAAAGAGCGAGCAGTATTTGGGAAAATACGCTACATGAACTTTGCAGGTTGCAAGAGGAAATTTGATGTTGACGGATACATTGCATATGTTAAGAGGCTAGTAGGTGAGATCAAGAAAAGGAAAGGAGAAACCTTGCTGAATAACAAGGCAAAGGAACTTCGCGGATTTTAGCTACTACCAAATTCGCTGAACCGCCACTTGTACATCAGAGCCTACAAGTTCAAACTGGCTGCAAGTTTTGATGCCATGCTTGCCGAGTTCAAGTTGTACTTTTATACCTTTCAGGCGATCATTAAGTGGTTGCTTTATTTAACTCTCACACTGATTTAGAACCAGGAAACTACAGAACCAAGTAATTTTAAAAAATCTGTATTGTTAAATAGTAGTATACATTTCTATTTAAAAAATAAGTATGTAGCTTAACAATTAGCATGACACTTAATTAGAACGGAAGAACCTGTGATTGTGAATGCATAGGCATAGGAATAGCATATATTAGAGAGAGAGACTTATTTCTGACCCCACACTTCCAATTAATAATGTGGATAAACTTTTTTGTTATAATTATTTTTTTTAAGTTGAAGAGTTACAATAAGTATATTATTTTTATTATAAATTTATAATATTAAGTCTCACATAAAACAGAAAAAAATAAATTTATAAACAAACTTTACTACATAAAAAAAAATACACTTTACACCAGGTAAAAAAATAAATTCACACAAATAAAAATTACAAAACATATTCAAAATTCAGAAAATTAGAAATTAAAGCATCAATAATTCTTCTATTGTTTAAAAATCGCCACACAAATTATTTTTTGTTTGTTTTATAGGAAAATTCAGTCAATTGGAGGCCGTGAAGTGGTGGTCGAGTACTGCTCAGTTTCATTCCGAACGAACAATTATTAGGGTTTTGACGATTGAAGCCGGTAAAAATGGCTGCAATCAGAGCAACAACCAGCATGGTTGTTAGAGATATCTTCCATCCATCCTTGTCCTTGGCATCTCTGCCCATGTTCCGTTCAATGTTGCCAAGCTTCGGCATCAACCTTCGCCTCGTGTCACGTGCCATGATGATTAGCTACAGTCCAGCTGTCCGGTGTGCCGCCGGCGAAGGAGGACGTACGAAGGCGTCATCAAGGTTGTCTCAGATTCAGCAGATATTGCATGAAGCTCAGGAAAGAGCTCTTTCTGCGGGCAACGAACCTATCCCCAAAATCACTTTAGGTACTTCAGTAAAATTCATGGCTCTCATATTTTACATTTTACTGTCGAATTAAAATGAATTTTTTCGCTAATATTAGTTGGATGAACTGTGATGATTTAGGGTTTTTGATTTCCTCTTTCCCTTCAATTTTTCAAAGATTATGTATTCTTTTTCGTTATATCATTGATCTACAGTAAACACAAAGGTGGATATGCGATTTAATGTTAAAGATGCACAATGGTTAAGTGAGAGGGTCAGGGACAGGATTATGCAAGCGGTTAGTTACTGGCATTTCTGCTCATGTTTTCTTATTAAGAATCTGATATATGATTTTATTTTGGAGAATTGGGTAGAATTTACCTACCTTCGGTTTTCAGGCATATTTTAACAAGTGATGCACGCTCTAGAAAGTTCAGATGGGTTGCTTTATTCTCAAAGTGATAACTTGTGACACTAGAAAAATGATTATTTTTTCGTTGTAACTTGTCTCCATGTAGGAACAATCTTGTAGCATTTGGACATCATCAATTAACATGTCATCTCGTTATTCAAATTTTTTTTTTGTGTCATGAACAGGAAAAGAATCGGATAAACAAAGATGGGGAGATAGTGATTTCTTCGACGAAGACTAGAACACAGAAGTAAACTTCTGCCCTCTACCTCTCTTGTTCTGTGTGTCTGTGTTGCGAAGGTTATTAGTTACATGCTTCTATTCTTCTCCAGGGGTAACATTGAAGATGCTTTGGGGAAACTACAGGTACTAATATAAAAAACTAAAGGTCTTAGTGGATGGATATCTGCTTTATACATTCGTGTGCGATATGATACCAATGACACCATCATGCTCAAATTGTAAGAGTTATCTGAGTGATATGCACGCTTCAGTTAAAAAGAACTGCATCATGTTCAGTCTTCGTTGTTTTTCATTATGTGGTGATCATGTTTTATTGATTTATTTTTGCCTGTGCATACTTGTTCAGTATTTTTCTTAACTTTCTTAGAATTGATAAAACAGACAATTATTGATATGCTGCTTCCTATGTCCCACCACCTCCTTCAGAAGAGCAAGTTAAGAAAATTGCCAAACTGTAAGATCTTATTGAATACTGTATTCTTTTGATTTCTTATTCTAGTCTTGGTGCTTTGGGGCCTTTGCCTAACTTCTCAAAACACTATTTATAATTTCACAGCGACACCTGATAGGGTTATAGTATTATAAAAGATGCAATTAATATGTACTTATGTTTTATCTTTATCCAAAAGAGCCGCTATTGGAGAGCAGAAAAGACTACAGAACAAGAAGGTCATTTCCCAAAAGAAAGCTTTTAGAAGAGGCCGAGGCAGTTACGACTGAGCTAGCCAACACATGAGTACATTTTCTACTCTACATTGTTAGTAAGCTTCATTAAAGTTTCTCGTCTTTGGAAGACTATGATGGTATGGATGAGTAACTGGTGACAACATTCACAATTACTGGGTATGACAAAACAGTAGACAACTGAAGGGATCTACTCTACTGGTTTAGGAAAGCAGAATTTGGGAAGGAAGGAAGGAAAGGAAGGAAGGAAGGAAGGAAGATAAAACTGCCATGATATAATTGTTATCATAAGAATTAGGAAACATCTCATACACTTGTTTATTATTACTGCACCAAATGCTAAAGAAGAAGAAATGTAATAAATGAATCAAACAACATTAACATTCCATGTTACACAATTTTCAATTATTCTACTATGAACCAGAAACACGAGTCATTGCCATTTCATTATATTGTGAAACTATCTATGTCTACATTCAATATCGGTTGGTGATTTAAATTGACCTGTAAAACTATTTCTTACATGCTTGTTTTTAAAATAATGCTACTATCACATTAAAAAAAACTTACGTAATATTTACACACGCATGCATGTTTGTGGGCTCTATCAAGTATGCATGTGTGTATCTTTTTTATGTGACAGTAGTATTGTTGAAAAAAAATAAAAATTGAACCGGTCGGAAGTTTCTGGTGCTAGACCGATTGGAAGTTTCCGGTCCCCCTAGAAAGGACTGTATCATAAAGCGGCTTTGTGTCGCCTTCCTTTTCTTTATACAACTTTAGTTATATTTACTAATTTGTCCCTTTTATACTAGTTTTTTTATTATTATTTAGCCTTTCAAGTTTTATAATATATATATTTTTATTTTTATACACGTATCGGTTGTGCCACATTGTGTTGATTTGGTGTCGTATCACTTTCAAACTAGATAAAAAATCATGTTGAGTAGTTAAAAAATAAACCTATTTTATTTAAAAATTAAAGAGGAGGAGAAATATTTAGCAAGTTTTTAATGTAGACTCAGAGCCTTTTAATTTTGTACAAATCTAGTCTTGTACGGAATTAAATGTGGGCATTGGTGATGTTTTAATGAGAAAAAAATCCAGAGGGAGGTTGTTGTAGCCAAATGGACTTTCTTTGTATCTAGCTAGCTAGTATCTACAGAAGTAGTAAGAAAGAAAATAATTGTTGGTACTAATAATAATTATTATTATTAATTTTTAAGTTAAATTAAAATAGAAATAATTTATTAAAAAATATAAAATAATACAATGAGTAGTATTTTTTTCATAGTGATGAATCGATTAAAAGTAAAAAAAAAATTATATCAATTTTAAAAAATCATTAATATTTTGAAATGAGAGTATGGAGCAAGTGGTTTCCAGTTATAGGAATGTTTTTCATTAATGACCTGCCATTGCCAATACAACCAAAAGAAAATTGAAAGGTCAGAAATTTAATTGGGGGGTGTCCGGTACGGTACTAACAACACGCTACCGGTTGTTAGTGCTGAACGCCCCCAACCCCAGAAATTTGGGTGCTGTCTTTCTTTCGTAGAAAACAAAAATGATGCACACAACACTAACAGTTTCGTCTCCTTGCACCATTATTACCTAAACAAAGCTTAAAAATATATTTTTGTTTTTTATTATTTTCTCTGTCCCAGCCCAGCCCAGGCCAGCTGGAGATATAAACACGACTTCTAGTTTTTATGCTATTTGGTTGATTTGAATGGCTTTTTCTGCCATTTTCATGCAAAAGAAGTATCTGTACAATCTATTTATTAGTCACATATATTCTCATACTTCTGCCACCATAGAAATAAAAAAGGAACAAAACAATTAAGTCAAATTTTATCACTAAACTGCATATCCAAACAAGAAAAAAAAAAGAATTTAATTGTACCGTTTGTTTAGAGTAAAAACATCCTTCTTGATCTAACCCTTAATCACAAAATTGAATAAAATTCATTTCCTAATCACAAACTCTTCACCAGATTGCCTATCAATACGCTTAATCCATCTGCTCTCACCACCCTTTCTACCTGAACCTGAACTTTTAGCTCCTACATGTGCAATGTCAAGTCCCTTCCCTACCGGCAAAATCACGGACCGCACGAGCCGCAATCCCCCATCAACGACGCCACGCCATCGAAAGTAGTCTGACTTTGAGCTGCTGGCATTCTTGCACACTAAAACTGCGCCCCTGTGGCCTAATTTAGCCACCCTCAATATTCTTGTAAAGTCATCATCATTTTTACAATTCACCACTAAAAAATCTATGCCCATCAACTCCCCGAACGCTTCCTCCGGCTCCCCTACAATGACCTCCGGCGACATACCGGCCTTTTCCATGGCTTCCACGTATTCGGATCTTGACAGGTCATCCGGGACTATACACACGTGTCTTCCACACGTGTGCCGGCTTGCAATGGCAAGGCCTATGCTGCTTGTTGTCACGCCACCCCTTGACCATGTTTCTACCATTAGTTTAGCGTTCCACCCTGCAGCCATGGCGGACAAGAGCTCTGCTACGCTTGATTCTTGGAAATTTTCACACTGCATAAGAAATTTAATAAAGAAAGATGATGATCAGATTGAAACACCAAAAAATATATTTGTTTGGCAACTCATCATTAATTCCAAACTTAATTTGGAACTGGAACTAAAACAACATTTACAATTCCAAATATATATATATTTAAACATAACTTGAATTAATTATTACTCACGGATTTAACGGTATCAAGATAAGCTTTTGATGCTGTCTCCGGTGACCAAACTAGCTTCATTTTGGTGTTGTAAAAATATGTTGAAATTTGGAGGTGGTGGTGGTGGGATAGAATGGGTTTTAAATGAGAGAATTAAAGAGTGGGATAATTAATTAAAGAGAGTGGGAGTGGGGGTGGGGGTGGGGGTGGGGGTGGGAGGGGTGTGTGTACGCAGCATCTGAGCGTTGACAATTGAATCCGAGTAATTCCAACGTGTTGTGTGGATTGGGATTAAAATCAGTGGATGAGCACCAATGGTTTTTCCTTTTTCATACTAATTAAAAAGTCAACAATCAAACAGCTCATATATACTACATGACTTAACTCGGCAACAATGCAAAAATAAATTTACCAACTTAAGTTGGACACTACGGGGTACAACCAGATACTATGCAGTTTACATAAATTACTCTTCTTTTCTTTGTTTAATTTAGTACACATTATGCGTATGCATTAACGTCAAAAAAAAAACTGTGAAATGATTTTTGGAAAATAAAAATAAATTTTTTATAAAATATTCCATTTTTACACAGCTAGGTAGTGGCATGGGTGGTTAGGTTCAGGCAAAAATAGGAACCCAAGGTGGTGGTACTATAGAAATGACCATTTATTGTGAGCTTGCCAGCCGCCAATTTGGTTGTCCGACCAAAAAGCACGAATAAAATATATGTCCTCCCGCCCGTTTTCTGTTGACCAACTCTACCAGACAAATCCGCCAGGTGATGCCCATCACCGGCAACAGAGCATATGAGCACACACATCCAAACAACAGCTTTGACTTTGACTTTTAACTTGTTTTGCAAGTAGTCATAGCATGAATAAAAAATTACGATTAAAGTATCTGTCACCTAGACCAGACAAAAAATAGGTTTGGATTGATTTTGGGTTACATAAAATAGGTTTGGATTGATTTTGAAACCAAAATTATATTATTTATATTTAATACTCTCTCCATCCCAAAATAATAGACGTTTTAAGCTCTCTCTTTTTTCCAAAATATTTGACGTTTTACCATCTCAAGAATATTTTAACATTTATTTTCCCTTTTTATCCTTCCTTCTCCCCCACTATTAATACCTATTATAATGGACATTTATTTTCTGGTATAACAGCCTTGGGAGTATGGTTGGAAGAAATTCTTCCGTTATTCACCTATTGATATTCTCTCTGTTTATTTGCCCCCGTTAGTGCTTGAGTTCATTCCCCATGCTCAACAGGATTGGCTAAAGAAAGAGGTGGCAGAGGTGATATACAGAGGTGGAGGTCGCGGTGGTAGAGAGAGAGAGACTGCTATTAGTGAGTACTAGCAGTAATAAAGTGTGAAAAGTCTTTAATTAGGAGAGAAAGTGTAAAATGAAGTCGGGTGTAAATGAAGAATTAAATGAAATCAAAGTATTAATTAAAGATAAAATAGTAAAAGTACAAGTATTCTTAATTTTTATGAAATTCTCTAGAACGTCTATTATTTTGGGATGGAGGAAGTATATGTTATGTGGTTTGAATTTAAATGGTTATGGGTCGAATCCAGGTCGACCTATTTTTTAAATTATAGTTTCACTAAAATCTTAATTTCTGTTATACTAAAAGAGTCTTATTTTAATTTTTTAGACCTAAATTTTTTAATTGATGTGATTAATTTGAGTATTAAAAACATTAATTTTGTGATTATAGACACTTTTTTTAAAAAAAATTTACATTAATAATTATTATGTTAATTGAAATTAATGAAATTATTGAGAATTAATTAGTAAATATTATTTTTTAGGAGGGGAGGAAGGTGGGGTGGGCGGGGGCGTGGGGGTGTATACATAATCAATAAATAATATTTTTTTTAGAGGGACGGGAACGCGGAATATATACATACATAATAAATATTATTTTTTTTGGTAGAGGTGAGAGGGCGAGGCGGCGTGGGGTCTTGAGGTGGGGGTGCGGGTAGGGGATGAGGGTGGGGTGGTGGGGTGGCGGGGTGGTGGAGTGTGTTCTTTGTTAGTTTTACAAAATATAAAAAACTATTATAGACTAATATGGGTCAAAAATAATTAAATTAATTCCAACCTAATAATAATATAATTCTAAAACCAAACTAATTCATCACCTAAAAACTAATTAACAAACTCAATACATCGAAATAATTTTGGTTAACTATATAGTTTTTAGCTTAGATTGTCAGGTCTACTGTTACCTCATCTCGAAAATGTAGGTCCAGTGGTCTCTCTCCTCAAGAAATGGTTAGTATAAAGTTTATTTTTGAGTAAGTTGGTCGATTAATCAGAATAGAGTCTTGTGCGCAAAGAGCTACGTATGTGTGTCATCATTCTATTGGCCAATTGACCAACTTACCTAAAAATAAACTTCATGCTAACCGGATCCCTCCTCAAGACCCGACACCATAAAATTCCTTCAGGGTCTGTTAACCAACGATGTACGGTACGGAGGTGAACCCGTGGGTGAGAAGACTTAGACTGTGCCTACGCCCAACATGACCACTGTTTCGATTCCGCCAATGTTGACACCTCAGGGAAGGTTTTTGTATGATATGTTTACATACAGACCCTCCTGGCCTGTGGAGAAGCTTGATAGATCCGGGTCTGGACCCAGTCCAAAACCCGAATGAATTCGAGTTGTTTACTGATGTAGATGGTTCTGTATTGGATGAGCTATTGAACACCTTGAAGAAGTAAGTTATGTCTTTTAATCCTTCATATACATTGTTATGGATATTGTTGCTTAATGATTTTCCCATTGGCATTAGGAGTCTATCTAAATTTTGAATCTTTCTTTGATAGTATTGCATAATTTTCTAATTACAAGTATTCAAATTTAGCTTTATGTATATGAATTGTAAATATCTAAAATCCATGCATCATAAAGTTAGTTAATATTCCTAATTATATATGATAGTGTTAACGCGAATTTCGCCAAGGTAGCATCAATCACGTAATCCACGCTTAGAACCTCAAGACGATAATGAGATCACACAGAAGCTTTCGACGCTTATGCCACGGGATAGCTCCGTGTGAGAATGAATACGCACTGCTACAAAGTTTAACAATGGAGGATAAGTATTTAGTGCTCAAAATAGGTATTACTTCATAATGATAACCTAGGCCTCATATTTATAAGACTCACCACCTTAGAATCCTTCTCCCAACGGACTAGGACTCTTAGTATATGGTAATTACCATAACTTGGGTCCAACGCCATCTCCTTAAAAGGTCAAGTAGAGTCCAATCTCATCACCACCTTTGGAGTTACCTTATATGATATGAATAGTACCTTGGACTCTTGCACGCAGGAGAGCCCACCATCGTGCGAGCCCAAACGGTCCTATAATCTAACTCAGGCTTCACCCAAAGAACTCAAGACCCGACCCCGAACATCACAAGACCAGTTCGGCTTATGGTCCCGGAGGGCTCAAATGCCGAATCAATCACGGCAACACCTCCAACACCTTCACGGGCTTCGCCCATCCTGGCCTCTCCAAATTCTTCCGGTATTGAATCTTCTACCAATGGAGGGCTCCAGAAAAGCGCCTCTGACAGGTGCCCCCAGGTCTCTAATCATAACATATTTATGATTGGAGACTTGAAAGGTCGAGACTTGAATCTGGCCATGACAGATAATGATGAACCGTCATGGAAG
Source organism: Panax ginseng (assembly GCA_020205605.1). Lineage (NCBI taxonomy): Eukaryota > Viridiplantae > Streptophyta > Magnoliopsida > Apiales > Araliaceae > Panax > Panax ginseng. The sequence goes on along the minus strand of CM035139.1, from coordinate 2,973,677 downwards.
CCGTCAAATAACACTTCTTGATATTTGAAACGTTGCACGATTTTCACGCTGGGCCCACCTCAAGTATTTAATAGCATTGGGTTCCGTCTTGCATCTCTTTATAAAAACTCCCTTCCCCCTCATTATCACTTTTATCGACTCTTTGTTTTCAAATTCTCCTATAGCGCGATTTCCGCAGTTTTATCTCTTACCCAATCTGCACCATTTTCCTCAACTGTCATGTCGTTTGAGTGCTATTTTTGCTTATCTCCTTCCAAAACTTCTTATTTGATCACATTCTTTTAAATGGCCAAATCCAAAGACTATTCCTACCCTTAATCGAGCCTATCACACGCTACCTCCACCGTCACCACCGGCGACGACCTTCTAGAGGTCGTGATCACAGGATGCCCCCGCCGACACCACTCCTTCGATCCTGCCTAGTCCGGTAGACGCCGAGGCTAGGATTCGAAATGCATACTATTCCTCGGAGGAGTTTTCTCACCTTCATACTCCTTCCACCATCACCCCCTCACAGATTTCTGACATCCGGTCCCTTTTTAAGATCCCTGAAGAATACCAACTTCGAGTGCCCATGCCCGATGAGAAGATGTTTTGGCGTCCCGAGGGCGAGTGGGTGGCCGTTCCCCTGTACGTTCTAAAGTACGGGGTTCGGTTCCCACTTCACGATTTCATTTCTTCCTTCTTGAGCTTTGTGGGAGCCCGGTCTTCGGCAACTCAACAAACGCCCCAACCGCACCGTCTCCGATCAAGACCCCTTCAAGCAACAAGGGTGGTATGAATAATGGTTTTTGCCAAGGAACCAACCTCCAACTCCTTCCCCCAGGCCCATCCAATCGACCAAAGCACAAGATTTCAAATTTCCGGGGCCGAATTGATGCCTTCAAGACGTTTCTACAAGCAATGGCAAAGGACCCAATGGAATCTGGGCTTCGATGAACGGTTTAGTTGTATAAACACTACCGTGAGTATCCTTCGCTTTTCATTATTTTTCCTCCTATTTTCTCAAGCTTTCCATGCGCTTAACCCATTTGTCCCCTCGCAGCAAAGACCATTTTCAAGCCAGAGGGCGTTGTCGACGCCTTCATCCCTGCCACCGTCACCCCCGGGTTCATCCGACCCCCAGTGACCGACGATGCTCCTGAGGAGGATACGGTCCCGATCAGCGAACTGTCGCTGGGGTCCACTTCGGGGCCCGAGCCCCCGACCACACAAAGAGGGGCGCTGAAAATGAGCCACGCGGAGAAGGTGGCTTTACTGAAAAAGTCCAAGAAGCCCTCCAAGCCGACCATCAAAGCGCCTACAAAAGTCGCTTTCCGCGCTCTCGCCGAAGCCGATTTCCTCCGCCGCCTCCATCAACCGAGGCGGCCGAGGATTCGGAGGACACCAAGAGGTTCCTCCCAACCCCGATCAAAAAGACCTCGGTTGTGGAAGGTTCCGTTTCACCGAAGCAGAGAGATGGTGGTCCCCGATGCTGGGCCCGCTCCGCCACTCCTTCTTCCTGGTCCCATTTCTTCTCCGGGGATCACCGACCACCTGTTGGCCCAAGAGCCCGTCAGAGGTCTTCCCTTTTACCCTCTTCGATCACTTCAAACTACCTGGTGACGATGACCGGTTTAAAGGGTACTCTCCCAATCAGTTCTTGGTGGCCTATGTTCGAGCTCAGACCAAGGTAATTCTCTTTGTCAATCTGATTGCTGCTATTAACTTTGACCTTTCCTTCTTTGCCTTTGATGTATGTGTTTATCGCAGCCAACGCTTATACTTGCTGAGCCATCCCTCCCCTCGCCCGATCCACAAAGAAAGAAGTTCAGCTTGGGACGGAGGTAGAGTTCTTGAGGGTCAAGTTCGGTCCTGCAATGACTCAAGAAGGAACGGATTCTCATCTTGAGACCCGACGCCAGCGTGCCCGAAGCGAGGGTCGGGTCGAAGAGCTGAGAGCATGAAAGACAAAGTGCTCTTCCGCGTAGTGGGTCGTCTGCTCCAAGATGTCAAGGATCGGGAAGCGCTTATCGACAAGATACACACAAGTTCTCCGAGATGCACGACAAGATGATGTTTTTGATCAAGGAGAACAACACTGACCATTACTCACAATGCCTTTCCCGAGAAGATAATCGAAGCGACAAACAAGCCATCGCCGAGTATGAGGAATCTGAAGCTCAACAATAAGGTCATAGCCCAATTTGGTGAAGGGTATGAGACTCATCGGAAAAGGCTAAAGCAAAGTCGATGGTCATTGGGCTTGATGTCTCCATCCTCGACTCTTCTGATGACGAGTCCGACAACAAGATGACCTCCCGCCGAGAGTAGATATGTAGGATTTGTAGTAAAGAAAATTTTCCTTCTTCTCTTTTTTTTTTTGTACTTAGCCCAATCGTAGGCTAATCGGGTTTGAAAGTAGAAATTTTCTAAGTATAAATAAGATATACTCTTTGCCCATGAATGCTTATTGTCATTTCACTTATGACCGATCTCGATCGCTTATGTCCACCAACCTTCCGGTCTGATCGTCCTTAGGGTTTATCCGATTTTAGAGGGTCAATAGTTATACTGAGACTTATCTCGATCAAGGGTGTCCGCCTTTGAACCTCTTGATCGGATAGTGCTTTTAGATATGTACTTTAAGCATTTATTAAACTTTGGTCGATTATGCCGGGACTTATCTTGATCATGGAGTTTTTCCGCTCTTGACGGATAGTGCCCGAAGCATGTCTGCTCAAGTAAGAACGAAATATATGAATATAGATGAGGTTAAGCATTGACAGAATGAGAACTTTCATTTATATCATTTGAATTGAAACGATTACATGGATAAAAACAAGAACGACATAACTATTATCGTAAAATTTTCTAAGTCTTCCAAAGATGCCATGTATTCTTTACCTCCGAACCATCCATTGTCAGGCTCTAGGTTCCTGGCTTCGGCACTCCTACCACCTCATAAGGCCCCTCCCAGTTGGGCATTAGCTTGCCAGTGTTTTGGGGGGTTGATGCCTCCGACTCCCGAGGACCAAATCTCCTATTGCAAACCTCCTCGTCTTCACCTTCCGATTATAGTGTTCGGTCATTACATTGGCGATAGATCGCTAACCTCATCACGGTCAATCCTTAACTTCATCTAACAAATCTAAATTTGTTCTCAAACCCTCGCCATTATATAGCTCTTTGATTGGGTGACTCGAAGAGTTGGAGATCCGATCTCAACAGAATGAGTGCATCGGTCCCAGATGCCAACCTGAATGGGAGTCTCCAACAGTCCTTGGGGTAGTTCGACACGCCCACAAAACCGATAGCGATTCTTCTTGCCACCGAATCTTTAATGCATCTAATCTGCGTTTAATCCCATTGAGTAGGGTTCGATTGGTCACTTCCACTTGGCCGTTTGATGAGGATGGGCAATCAAGTCTTGCGATCTTCGGATCCCTAATTCTTTCAAAAAGCCTTCAAACTTGGACCCCACAAATCGCTGCTGCCGTTGTCCGAGACCATCGCCATCGGGATACCGAACCCAGAGACTACCCTTCTTTAAAAACTTCAAACACTCTCGTTTTGGTGATCTTTTGCGTTGGTTTGGCTTGACCCACTTTGTCATGTAATCAATAGCCACGATCACAAAGCTAACTTGTCCCTTAGCTTTTGGCGAGGGCCCCAGAATGTCGATTCCCCACACAAAGAAAGGGATCGGGGACAAGACGGAATATAGTTCCTGGGGTTGGTGCGGGATATTGTTTGTTCACCGGCACTTGGGACACCTCCTAACGAATTCCTTTGCTTCAAAGCAGATGGTCACCAAGAATACCCCCGCCAAAAATCTTATCTTGCCAAATGACTTTGCTCCCACGTGATCCCCACAGATTCCCTCATGCATCTCCCGAAGCGTGTAGTCTGCCTCTGAAGGAGTTAAGCATTTGAGTAGTGGAGAGCTAAAGGCCCTTCGGTATAGATCTCCATCTATGAGGGTGAAGTTCAAGCTTCGGTGTTTGACTTGCCTGGCTAGGATTCGGTCCGAAGGGAGGGTCCCATCGGCCAAGTATGAGATATAAGGTGTGAGGCAACAATTGAGCCGGTCCAAAGCCAAGACTTCTGTCTTTGGGACACTGGGTTTTTCCAGAACCTCCAAGTACACTGATCCATTGAAAGAGCTTGCTTCAGTTGTTGCCAGCCTTGCCAAGGCATCTCGCTATCGTATTCTCCTCCGGTCCACCCCCGACAACCGTATGAAGTGAAGTACATAAGCTTATCCTTTAGCTCACCTAAATATTTGGTCATCTTGCCCCAAGCCAGACCGTCTTTCGATAATAATCGCTTGACCACCACCGTGAATCATCAGATGATCAACCACGGACCTCTGAAACTTCGGACCAATCAGATCCCCTCGCTAAGATGGCCTCATACTCGCTTCGTTATTTGTGGCCTCAACCCAAACCGAATAAATTTCAGACCTTGAACCCTTCGGGACTTGTTAGGATGACCCTGCCCATCGACATCCACGCTTGACGATCCGTCCCACGTATAGAGTCCATGAGGTCCGGATTGGTTGTGTTTTCGGCTACTATATTCGCCTCCGGTTCGGTGAAAGAACACTCAACCACGAAGTCGACCAATGTCCGCCTTTTTTGATTGCCGTTTCGGGACGATATTCTATAACAAATTGTGTCGGCCCATTGCCCAAGCGGCTAACCGAGGCACGATACTTGAGCTTGTGCAAAATCTTCTTCAAAGGTTGGTTTGTGTAGACCACTATCAACCGACCACGGAAATAGTGCTCGAGTTTCTGCTAGCAGCATTATGAAGGCGTAAGCAAATTTTTCCAGATCGGGTATCTCGTTTCAAGGCCTCGCAGAACATGGTCGATATAGTACACCGGAATTGCTTATCTCCTCATCCTCACCAAAGGTCGCCCTCATCGCCATCGGGCTCACGACCAAGTATAAGTATAAAGGTTACGTGGGGATCGGTTTCATTAATAATGGTGCCGAACCCAAATATCTCTTGATCTCCTCGGAACGCTGTCTTCGCATTCTCAAGTCCACTGAAACTCTTGTCATTTTTCGGCCTTTGAGAGTGTCGTCGTGGTAGACATCTCTCACCGGCCTCGACATGAAATCTCCGGCGGCGCAATTCGACCGTCATCCGTTGGATATCTTTATATGTCTTTGAGATTTCATGTCTAAAGATCGCCGAGATTTTTTCCGGATTGGCTTCGATTCCCGCTTTCTTGACCAGATATCCTAGGAATTTTCCCGAACCCAATCCGAAGGTGCATTTGGCTCTGGTTTAGTCTCGAGTTGTGGTTGCTTCACCGTTTGAAGCGCTCTTAAAGTCCTCCAGATGATCCGGATCGACATGCTCTTGACGATCATGTCGTCCACATACACTTCCATACTTCGCCTACCGCTTTCGAACACGAAGTTCATCATTCGTTGGTAGGTTGCTCCTGCGTTTAGTAGTCCGGCGGTCATCTTCCAATATGCATATATAACCCGGATGAGTGATGAAGCTAGTCTTGGGTATCCTCTCTGTGCATCGAGATTTGGTGATATCCCGAGAAAGCGTCCATGAAACTCAACATTCCATGGCAAAGTGGCATCAATTAGTCGGTTTATGTTGGGTAAGGGTAGAAGTCTTTTAGGCGAAGCCTTGTTCAGTGTCGTGTAGTCAATACGACATCCTCCACTTCCCATTTTGCTTCAGTACCAATACCACATTCGCCACCATTCGGGATAGTCAATTTCAAAGATGAACCCCGCCTAACAATTTGGTAACCTCTTCGCCTATAATCTTACGCCTTTCCGGGCAAAGATCCTTCTTTCAGATCACCGCTTCCTTTTTCTGCCCAGATGAAGTTTATGTAATGCGATTGATTCACTTACACCGCATGTCACTAGGTTCCCAGCGAAGATGTCGGCATACACCAAGTAATTTCACCGGACTGCTTCGCAATTGTTGGGATAATCCCGCCGATCTTGACCAATTTATGCGGATTTCCGGCACCAACTCAACATCCTCTGTTTTTCTTTTTGGTAGAGCCATGGGTTCAAGATCGCCCGTGAACAGCTCGATCTCGATGGTCATTGTTCATGCTTCGCTTCGACGACCGACTCTTGAGAAATCAAGGTATTCCGATAACATCTTCTAAGCGATGTCGAGATCCCTGTTTACTTCCCTATCCCGCTTCGGTTATCGGAAACTTGATTTTGAAGTGGGGTATAGATGTTACCGCTTGCGGTCTTGATATAAGGTGGGCCTTCCCAAAATAGCGTTATAGTTCTAATCCACTTGTCACGACAAAATTTTTTACCATGATTTACGCTGCATTGTGGGTAGCATCGAACTTATTTGGTAACGTGATTGTGCCCGTCCACATGAACCGGGTTGCCATCAAGCCGATAACGGCCCTCTCCTCCTAATTCCATCTTCTTTCCTCCCAGATTCATCCGTTGGTATGCATGTGTGTAGAGTATATCAACCGAAGACCCGTTGTCGATCATCATCCTCTTCTTATCCCACCGCCCGACTCGGCCGTTATTACCAAAGGCCCCGTCATGCGGTTCGATCGCTCGTAGGGTAGTGGAATGCGTGCGAGAAGGAGATGGTCGTGCCTGAATATGGCCTGTCCTTTCTGGGCGAGGACCCAGCCAATGATAGTACGGCTTCGAGATGCCCATTCCTTTTCCTGCCAGTCACACGCCCTACAGACCCGCCTGATATCACATCAATAACTCCTCGAGCTTGTGGGTTCGGTTCCATACAAGTGCTTTTGTCGGTGGGCTCATTGTTCTCCTCTCTCCGGGCTTCCGAATACTTCTCGACCAACTACGTCTTCGTACTAACTTCCCGTTCTGGACATTCTTTTCTATTAAGTCTTTCAAGTTGGTGCAATCTTCTGTCGTGTGACCCCGACTCTGGTGGTACGCACAATACTTGTTCCGACCCCTCTTCCCTGGCTTCGGGATCGTTTGACATGGTTCGAAAAAGGGCTTGCTTCGCATCTCTTCCAGTATCTTGGCCCGATCTGTATTGAGTGCGGTGTACACCTTGTTGACCCCTTTATTCTCCAATTCAGCAACTCTTCGAGCGAGGGGGTCGGATTCTCCTTCGTGAGGGGACGAATGGGGTCTGTCCTTCTCACGTTCGGGAATCTCCTCTCTCCTCCTCTGCCCAGACCGACCCGGGTGCTCGGAACGTCATCCTGCTGACCGGCTTCTTCTCCGGCTTCGGCCATCTCTCGAACGACTTCGATACCTACTTTTCTCCCTTTTCACCCCTTCCTTCGGGGAGTGGCCACACACCGGTATGGTGCTTGGCGCTTTTAGAGGACGCTTCTCTCACCCGAAAGGCGTTGGCACATCTGCGAGCTCGAGCTCTTCCTGCTGAAGACGTAGATCATTATGGCATCTTTGTTTTACTGCATCTTTTTCTGCAGGATGAATTCTCTCTGATCTCGACTACCCTAGCTACGACTCTTTTCCCGCGCCTCCAGCGTTCGCGAATTGGCTTCGTCCATCCGACTGGCCTGGTTGCGGGTATGCTGGCTCTCATGGAAGAGTCTGCGTCGGGGGGAGCCAGCCGGCTCCATCTGATCGTCTTGGGTTCTGGAGCCCAGTCTGTCTTTCACCGATCCTCTCACCTGAGTGGTCTGGTGTGTTTAACCTTTTCACGGTCGAAATCGCATACTCCACACTCGCCATAGTTCCTTCCACGAAAAGTGTTCGATTGTGATTGTTATTTAAGCATCGCCTCCTTCTAGCGCCAATGTTAACGCCAAGTTTCACGGCGGCCAATCACGTAATCCATGCGCTAGAACTCCTTGCGATGTGAATCATCACATAGAGAAGCTTGACGGCTTATGCCACGGGGATAACTCGGTGTGAGAATGAGTCTGTGGTAGCTACAAGGTTTAACAATGGAGGATAAGTATTTAGTGCTCAAAATAGGTATTACCTCATAATGATAACCTAGGCCTCATATTTATAGTACTCACCACCTTAGAATCCTTCTCCCAGTCGGACTAGGACTCTTAGTATATGGTAATTACCATAACTTGGGTCCAACGCCATCTCCTTAAAAGGTGCAAGTAGAGTCCAATCTCATCACCACCTTTGGAGTTACCTTATATGCATATGAATAGGTACCTTGACTCTTGCACGCAGGAGAGCCTTGTCGTGCAGCCCAAACGGTCCTATAATCTAACCTGGGCTTCGGCCCAAAGAACTCGAAGACCCGACCCCGAACATCACAAGACCAGGTTCGGCTATGGTCCCGGAGGGCTCAAATGCCGACCCGAACACCTCCAACACCTTCATGGGCTTCGGCCCATCGGTCTCTCCAGCCCTTCTGGTATTGAATCTTCGGCCCAATGGAGGGTCGGTAAAACGCTCCCGAACAGATAGTAAATATATAAAATCCATGTATCATAAAGTCAGCTAATTTTCCTAATTAGGATACTATAGACAGGGAAGTGTGACTAGATATATTACCCGGGAGAGTCTTTTATCTTTTATTTGGTGCTTTAATTCTTTGCCAAGAAGACAGCCTACCTAATTACTCAAGAAGACATAAATACACGGTCTACATAATTGCCCAACATAAGATTATAGCTTTCGAGCTTCTGAACTTCTGTCATGTAGTTTGTCAAAATCCAGCTGAAAAACTTATTTTGATAGTAATGTTACTCATCCAGTGGAGCTCCTACATGAATGCAGTCTACTTTGAGCAAGTTCATGATTTCACTGTTATAAGGGGAAATAAAGGTAACTGAATATGGCAAGATTATATAAAGAGTTTATGAAAAAACTATACTTTATAATAGTTTTTGTACTGAGTTCAACTCGTTGTGAAAGAGGAGGAATATATAATACTGTCTGAACCTTCAAGTAGGTATTGCTAGAGAACAGTGGTTTTGGTAGTGGTAGCCATTATACATGGATGATATGGTTTATGACCCAAGCGCTCTGGTCTGTTCATTTCTGTTAGCACTCTCTTACTCTCAAGTGGCAAGAATAGTGCAGCAAATATCGTAGACATGTAATATATTATACAAGGTATCCATAGGTCCTTAACTATTAAAGCTTTTAGATTAATATGATTCATTCTGCTTTTTGCGAATTTTTTTCATATTAACTCTCACCACAATAACCAGGCTTAGAAAGATCATTTGGGACAATATTGCTTATCTAGCAGACATCAAAAGCCGCTTTAACTTTCTATTAACTTATTGTTTGTGTTAATGTTTTAGATACCGGTTGAGGTCTAAGGTTGATATTGAGGTGCAGCAGAGGAATTCTCTTGTTGGCAATGGTATGGTGGGAATCTAACTGAAAGCTTGTCATGTGTAGAAGAACCAGAGGCTTCTGGCATCGGCTATGGTGGCACTGTGGATTGCTCATGCATTTCAGATGCATGGGGAATTAATCTTGGATGGCAATGGTACAAGGATCCCAGATTGGAATGCCTTGGGTTTAGGGGCATCTTTCCATCCAATACGACGCGCTTGCAAGAACATAACAAGTTAAGTTATAACTTTTTAACTGATCCTGTAAAACTGTTTTCTATCAGCACCTTTAGTAGAGGCTGACAAGGAAACCGATGAACAAAATTACCTACTCTGGAGACTGGAGAAGGGAGTTGCTGAAGGATCTATTGAGATACCAAAAGGTGTATATTCATCTCCTATGTTGCTTGGATTTTTATTTTTTTTTCTCGGAGAGGCTTGTTAATGTGCACAATTATGCTTTCTGTACTGGAGTTTTCTGTATATGCAATGCAGTAGGTTTAAATTGTGAAAGATGAGATGTATATCTTTAGTCTTGATTTAGAAAGCTTCTGTCTATTTAGATTAGATGTGTTACTGCATGGTGTCATATTGGTTACTCTTGACATCGCTTAGAACTGATCACTAACCAAAAGTGCAGAAGGCACTACTATTGATATGGAATTGGTATGCCTAGTTCCCAGAAATATAATAATTGAGCTCCAGCTTATGGGTCTGAAGTTTTTTAACTTTCTATCTGAGTTTGTGATTAATTTTTGGAGGTGAGGCAATTCCTCTAGAATACAATCTTTCTGGTCTGAATGCCATAAGCTTTGACAAGGGGTGCTACATTGCCACATTGGTCAAGAACTCATTGCTCGGGCACATCACCATTGGATCATTCGAACGCTTGATTCCGTTGAAGTTTGTTGATGATAGTAGAAAAGGTAGAACAACCTTCCTTCTATTCTGAAGGACATTCGGTGATCTTGTAATATTTCTTTCCCCTGTTACAGTTGGAACAGAAAGTTGCTCCTGGATCAGAAGTTGTGGTAGCTGCATCTGGTAAGAAGGCTGGGATTGTCACTACTGCACTTGGGTCTTGTGGGCTTGGTCCCTTGCACCTTGAAGAAGCCTTCAAAGAGTCAGGAACCTTGTTTATACAAGGACAGGAAGATGTGAAGGTTGAAGCCATTAGACCAGAGTGGTGGCCAGATAATCAACTGCATAGCGCGGTTGCTTAGATTTTTATTTGGGGGAAGAGCCATCCCTTGTACACTAGAGTGCTCGTGCCATTTTTTGTGTTTATGCATGTAGGAACTCTGATAATTTATTTCCCTGAGAAGAAAATAATCAAACCCAGAAATGGTTCCAAAATAGTTGCGGTAACATTATTTAGCATTAGAATAGATGAAATAAAAATTGTGAATTCTGGCTAATTTGTGGGTTTGGTTCCTGGTGAATTTCATATTTGCAGTACTATTGGCTTTGTAGATTTTTCTTTCAGAGAAGCTTCCAAATAGAAATATCTATATATCACTTTCGTTGATAATATCTGCTTAAAGTTTAGAAGAGAGCTGCAGAGTACTCAGCATCGCATGAATAGGGATCAAAATGCACGTCTAATTTGATGATAAAATTACAAAATTTATTCACAAGTGAAATGAGGTATGAGTTCACAATATTTCTCGCACCAGTATGACAATGTGGTGCTTTTAATATGTATCATAGTGTTCTATTATTACAAGAAGCAATCAAAAAGGATATTATTTGCTACTGATTTCCTCTCCACCAGCTCTACTATACACTGTAAATCTCTTTTAATCTTCAATGTTGCCTAGATTTTGTATCACTGCCTTCATGGTTGGCCTGCATTCTGGAAGCTCATCGGTGCACACCAGTGCAATCTTTGTTAATTTAGCCGCCCCAGATTTAGAGAACTTTCCATTCATATTGGGATCAACAAAATCTTGGTATCTGCAGGATTCAGCTGCCTGTCGCATTGAGTTAGTGAGATTTGTTTTACCAGATAGAATCTGAAGGATGATCACCCCAAATGCGTAAACGTCACTCTTCTCTGTGAAACGGCCAGTGGTAATGTACTCGGGAGCCATGTATCCCAGGGCAGCACTGACCTTTAGGGCTGAGAATACAATATCATCGGCAAGGATCTTTAGAAGTCCAGAATCCATGATTATTGGATTAAACTGCTGGTCAAGGAGAACTTTCTCAACAGATATGTTTTGGTGTACTATTGCAGGTCTGTTTGTTTCACTCCGGTGTAAATATGCAATACCTGGTCCGAAAAAAGTACCAAAAAAAAACAAAGGAAAAATTATTACAGGACTAATATTTCTTGAAAAGAATATTCACATCATCTTCATTTAATAAATTCCATTATGACGGAGTATGGTAAATAATGTACTAACCTTTTGCAATCCCAGTGATTATAGAAACCCTTCTCTGCCAGTCAAGAGTGTGGCTGCTTCCATCTGCCAAGTCCAGATATCGTGAAAGGTTTCCTCTAGTAGCAAAATCATAGATGAGAAAACATTCACCCCTGCCCATTGAGCAGCAAAAACCTCGCAGTCTAGTGAGGTTTTCATGTCTTAGGGAGGTCAATAAGCGCAATCCATTCAAGAACTCAACTTCCTCCGATTTACAGCTGATCACATTAATGCTTTTTATCGCTACAACTGACCCATCTTTTAATATCCCTTTGAACACAGCAGAGAATTTGCTCTTCCTAATAAATTCACCTCGGAGAAGTATTGAGTGGCTGACTCAACCTCTTCCAAGTTGAACTTGAACCTTTGTAGAAACTCATCAGAATCCTCACTGCCAATTTGATAACTAACCATTGGATCCCATTTATTACTATACTCGAGAGTTATAAGTGGAGAGGCACTTCTTGAGTAAAAATCCTTGGTCTCGTTAGCACTAAGCCGATCATCAGAAGTACCACTACCATCAGATGTGATCCCAATTTTATGTTTTCGCCTACAGTACTGAAATACACACAGAAACCCAACAACAATCAATATAATACTGGCTATAGTCACCCCAGCAACAATGGCAATTTGAGGGAGTTTTGATGATTTTGGGCAATGGGTTTGGTTGCAATGTGCATTAAACTTAGCACTCAGGGGGGCATGTTTTGGAGCAGTACCATTTGCTATAGGTTGTGCAAAGGGTTCAATTTGGTTAATGACTGTATCATCCCAAGAACTGCAAATTCTCAATGAAGTAAACCCAACACCGCATAAACCAGGATTGTTTTCACAGTTGAATCCTCCATATAATTTCTTTAAAGCTTCATAACCGAAAAGGAAAAAAAACTCCCATCAATATAGGTAGATAAGAACAAAAAAATGAAATGCCAAAAGAATATTTAAAGCTTAAACTTTACCAGGAGGGACTAGTCCAGAGAGAGTGTTGTTTCGAACATCAAGAATCTTCAACTGAGGAGAATTAGCTAATTTAACAGGAATCTTACCAGATAGCTGATTAAAGCTCAAATTGAGCCATTTTAGCATCCCCAGGGTCCCTATGCTGGAGGGAATTGGACCAGTTAATCTATTATGTTGAAATGTAACAACACTTAGCCTCTTTAAGTACCCAATCTCCGTTGGTATGCTTCCATTCAACTGATTATAACATAGCTCCAGAACTAAAGAAAAAACAAATTTACACTCTGTATAAGCTAACATTGCGGAAAACTTCAAATAGGGGAAATTACCAAAATCATGAAAGTTCTTTTTCTTTTTTTTCCAAGGATTGTCAGTCAAGCTAATTTTACAATACAAAACCCATAAAATTGCTTAATATTTTGTTTTTTTAGAATTGGATCTATTTGATTTTGTTGTTCAGTTTAAAACCAACCATTTCCTCAAAGTAGGGAAAACCATAAATTTTCAAGCAAAATTTAAACTTTTGGCTATACAGTTGATGCCCAAATCAAAAATTCAAGAAACCCTACTTAATTTTTACAAAAAAATCACTTCCAAAAAAACTAACAATGCTCAACAGTGTATAAAAAGTTAATTTTTTTTTTTAAAAAAAAACAATCTTTTGGGGTACAATTACTAACCTTGAAGACTAGCCATGTTCCCAATCTGAGGAGGTATAATCCCTGTAAGATTATTCATATTGAGATAAAGATCAGTCAACTCAGTGAGATTGGAAATCTCTTTTGGTATCTCTCCAGACAAAGAATTGAAGTGCAAGTAAAGACCGGACAAGCACTTAAGTCTGGCCACCGGCGGCGAAAGCCTGCCTGTGAGACCTTTTGCCTGCAATGAAATGTTAGAAACCTTAAGATGCTCGTTGCAAACCACGCCCTCAAATGACCCAACATTACATGGGTCCCCCTCATTGGTCCATGATTTCAAGAACTTGTTATCTGGGTCTAGAGACAATTTTAACTCCATTAAAGCTCTCAGCTCTGCATTTCCATTAATGTGATTTGGAAGGTAAAGTGTGAGAAAAAGAAGGAAAGTGAAGAGAAAATTATGGGAAATGTTGTTCATCTCTGTTTTTTCTTTTTCCTTGCTGGAAGAAATTATGTTACCTTCTCCATTAACATGATAGCTAAGTTTGAATTCTTGAGTTACAGGCCCTGAATTGAATTTTTAATGGGAACAGTGAGAAAGAGAGAGGGAGAGTTGTGGACTTTTATTTATGTACACCTACCTCCATAACTGAGGGCCTGAGGCTGCCACTGACATATGAAACTGATATTTCCACAAATGTCATATACTCTCCAAATATATACTCTCTCTTTTTTTCTTCTTTCTTTAACGTGGATTTGCAACGAGATTGGGATGTGAGAAAGAAATCAAATTAGGAAATAAATTTAAGTTTCGAACCCATCTCTGGAAAATAAATTAATTTAAAAATTGCATGGACATATGTATTACTATGGTAAATAATATGAGCTGCTTTGCAAACTTTAATTAACAATATTTTATCCTTTTAGTGTATCGTCATATAATTATATACTACTACTACTTAAGATATTCCATCCATCCATCCGTTCCAAATTATTATTATTATTAATTTTTTTTGTGGTAAATTGTAAAATTATAGATACATTTTATTTTTAAACTTTATGAATAGTTATTTAGATTTGTAGTTTTGAAGAAAATGAAAAATTATCCTAAAAGTAGAACCGATAAACTATTTCTTAGACTTGGAAATATTGTGGCACGGAGTCGGAAAGTCAGAGGATTGGAGACCTAACTAGGGTGGTAATGCATAACATGGCCAAGGCCCAACTACAAGAATTTGGGGTTCCTTATTTATAGACATTTTCAAGAATTGAGGAGGTAGCTAAAATCGACTTATAGTCGATCACTTTTCAAGATTAGGACAATGTAATGAAGTCCATACAACTGACACAAAAAGTCTTGGTCCCCAAAGACAAAGACTCGCACAAATTGGCTTTATGTTCTTGTCTTTCTAATTAGCAGATCTTTTTCCACGTCCCCAATCACAAAAAAGACGCTCTTGATCCTCGCGACAAAGAACACGCATAAACACCACAAGTTTGATGGTACGGACCACGGAGGAGGATAGCTTCGAGCGTGAGAAAGTAAGTATGTCTGCTTCACAAGGTAACTCGAGAGGATGATAAAATCTAGTGTAATGAGAGAGATTAGATTTCTTGGTTGTGTGTGCGTGTATATATCAAAAAGCGTCTCCTCAGTAAAGACTTACTCTCCAAGATATAATATCTTCGCTTTGGATTCTTCGTACACCCACTACCATCCGACATATCCCCGATCGATGGGTTCTGCCGAAATTGCATGTAAACATCCATCCAACTTGGCATTGCTTACACCGCACGTAAATTATATAATCTCATCCACATTAATGCATGGCGAGATATCTCGGTAACTGTCATATTATATCATCATTACAAGTCAAAGTGATAGATATTAAATGATCCAATGGGCTAATCCAACGAATCCCAATCAGGTCTATAGGATTAAATAAAGTTAACACAATTGATTAGGCCCAACGAGCCCCACGGCTTAATTATAAAAAGCCCAATGGATTAAATTAATAAGTGAGCCCAATTTACCCTACCCGAAATAGGAGAAATATCATAACCCAACATTACCCCCTAGTTTTTTGTTGAGCAGAATGGTTAATGGAAAACTACAAATGGTCCATGATATTAGAATTTAATGAAAGCCCAAAAGCAGAAATAATTGAGACATACCCACTTTGGTGCATAAAATGGGACGTGGAATGGCTAGATGCCCGAGTAATAGGCCCAATCAATAAAGGATTGAATTTGAGCAGGATGGACCAATAATCAAAAATTCAACTTGTGAGAGGCAAATCGATAAGATATCCAAAGGTCGACCTGGACATCGTCCCCATTCAATTCTCATCATTCTTGACATTTAATGCGCTGGCCTCAGTAACTGATATGCCAAATCGATATAAAGGTAAACTTCACGATTCGACGGTTTTACTCGCTAATTTGAATCTTGAACCTTCTTCTCCTTCCCCAACTTCTCTTTTAACTTACGGAATCTCAACAATGGTGAACCCTAGCGGACTTCTCTAGTTTCCCCAATCCACCTTTAACCTGTAGGGTTCGAGTTCAAACCCTTAATCTCCTGCCGATTTTTTCAAGGATGGGGAACAATTTCCTCGTGCCAACATTGCATCTACCGTCATCACGAGAATCGAGATACGTGCACTCGGATTCATTGTCGATTCCTGGATAACTATCTTTGGGGCTCCTCGCTCGGGAGGAAGCGAATGTACCAAATGACCGGATGGTTGGGTCGCCATGCTCATACTACCTTTTCTTCTGAAAAGGGATTAAATGCCCCTTCACGCCTTCATTGTTACCCTCTTGGGGTTTATAGGAGTGGGTTTATTTCGGTAGTGCCCAACTCCTACATCCACATCTTGGCATTCATTGCCTTTTGCCGTGAAATAGGGATTACTCCTCTCGGTGACATTTTCTTCACCTCTTCTCTACTTAGGTAGATCCCGACGAACGAGGGTTTAGATCTTGAGCAAAACAATCTCCTGCACATGAACTCCAAATTCGAGAAGAGGTCCCGATGAAAGCCCTTTGACAACAAGGGTTGGCACGAGAAGTGGTTCTTCGTCACGAGGACCGAGATCTCTTCTTCCAGTTGGACCATCCTAGACCGGATCTCTGCTGACTTCGGAGACATTCCCGAAGAGCGTGTGAAGGAGATGGGAGACTTTCTGAAGAAGATCCCTCCAAAAGAATGGAATTTCACACTTCTGACCAAACAAGCCTGGCTGTATGATCATAAATGTAAGTTCCGAACAACTCTGAAATATAGTTTTTTGAGGTATTTAAGTGGCATGGATTTTAATATATGGTTATTTGCAGTGTCTTTGATCAAACCAACTTCTTCGGAAGTGAAAGATTTGGGAGATTTTTTGGCGGGGAGGACTACGGAGGCGAGCGAAGAACTTCCTACCGAAGAGTCTTCCCGAACCGTCCCCCCCGCCTCCGACCCACCAACCACTCTCCTTCAGAATGATGAGCACAAAGCCAACGAGCCTCTCATTCTGAAGAAGCCCTCGAACCTCGCCAAGAAGGAAGAAAGGCGCAAAAGGCGAAACTATCCTCATGAGATAGATCCTGAAGCGACGAGGAGATTCTTCCCGAAGCAAACCCACAATCAACTCCTCCAACTGACCCAGTTCTTTCCTCCCGAACCAAATTTCGGTTAAGAGAGAGTCTACTTGACATACCTCTACACAATCGGTCGAAAGTCCTTCGTGCTAAAAAATTAAGATCAAAGATAATCCCACTCACCGCCGAAGAACTTCGCGCCCCTCCAACTTCAACAGCCAATCCCCCAATAGTGCCAACCGAAACCCAAACACCTGATGCTGAGCTGGTCGAACCTGACCCCGCACTGTCCCGAAAAAGAAAACAACCTTCAGACAGCCAGCCAGGTTCAACCTCTGCCCCCACTTCAACTCCCGAGCCTACACCTGCCCGATTTCCTTCCCCAGAGGCAATACATGTGGATCCTTCGCCGGTTCGCAGCCAGCCTATGCCCTCTCCTCCAAGACAAACGACTAACGAATTCCAGCATGATGCCATGGCTTCGCCAACCATGTGGCCCCGATTTAATGCTAACTTCCCCTTTCAACTGTTCGAGGCCTTCGTTCGCGAGACCGATGACCACCGATTCGGGAACAGTACGAATGGGGATTTGCTTAGCGAAGGCATGAGCTACTTGGCGAAGGTAAATGATTCTCTCCTTCATTTCCATACTTATCTTCGTACTCATATATTTGAAATTGATCAAATAATACTGAACATGCACAGACAAATGCTGTATTCGGGCGTCTGCGTCCAAGATCTCTCGATGCTGAATTAGAAGAAGAGGAGCTGAGGAAGGAGAACTCCATCCTGAAATCTACCTTGGCTCGGGAAAAGACCCAACGTGAAGGCATCCTTCATACAAATGAAGGACTTCAGAAAGAGTTGGCCCAAGCAAAGGAAGACGTGAAGGCCTCCAAGGAAGAATTGAAGTCGACTAAAGCACAGCATGCAGAGATTGTCAAGATGAACGTTGACTTGGTTTAAAGGAGTGAAATAAGGATGAACAAGATCAAGGAGCTGAAGGCTAATTCTAAGCTCTTAACCAAGACGATTCATAAGCTGGAGCGGGAAGAAACCCGTCAGATGAACATACGACAGAAGCTCGAAGAAGAAATTCGAGAACTCAAGGCTCTTCGGGACCTTGGGCCTCCTTTGACTGATGCCCTTCGCAAACAAATCTGTGAAGAGTATCGGAACTCGGATGAAATCAATGGAGAAATCATGAAGATTCATACGGAAAGGTATGAGCTCTGCCGAAGTCGTGGTAAGGAGAAGTTGATCAAAGCCAACATAGATCCATCCTTGCTCGACTTTTCAGGATAGCGAGGGTCTTTGCTGAAACAAGCGACTTTTGTTTTTTCTGGTTTTATTTAAAACACTTGTAAAAATTTTCTTTTATTTTCCATATTGTAAGTAGATGAGATATTAATGAAAAGTAATCTTCTTCCTTATGACTTCATTGTATTTTTTTACTTCACATCGATACTTCAATATGAATTCATCTGGACAAATATACAAAATTCCTTCAAGGATTCAACTCAAATTGTTAATTAACAATTAAGCATGTCATATAACAGATAAGGTGAGGTTAAAGGATGAGGCATTCCGAACCCAACACTTAGAAAAAATTTAGGTAATAAAATAAAGAGATACTTATTCAGTTACTGAAGTGTGAGACATATTTGCTTCATTGAGAGTTTGTTTACCCTGAAAGGCCTAACAAAACCAAAAGATGACAATCATCTACCACGAAGGGCCTGACGAAGTCTAAGTGTCGACAATTGCCTACCACGCAGGGCCTGACAATGCCAAAAGTGGCGACAATTGCCTACCCCGAAGGGCCTGACAATGCCAAAAGTGGCGACAATTGCCTACCCCAAAGGGCCTGACAATGCCAAAGTGACCACCTGCCGAAGAGGCTACCATCGAATGGTCAGCGAGTCCTCCCGATCCTCTTAACACCAATGAACTGAGCAGCAACAGAGACAAAATTTGTTTTGAGAGAAAAGAGGAACTTTTATTGATGATGATGTAAATATTTACAGACTTCAAGATGTCTTCGATATTAAATCTCTCGAAAGTACTTTCTAAGCTTTGCCAAATAAGTGCAAGTATTTTTAATTACTGACCCATCTAATGCCTTCAACCGATAAGTCCCCGGCTTCGGAACTTCAGTGATTTCGTATGGTCCTTCCCAATTTGGCATCAGCTTTCCCAGATTCTGAGGTGTAGATGCTTCGACTTCTCTGAGGACAAAATCTCCTACTTCAAATCTGCGAAGTTTTACCCCCTTATTATAATGCTTAGCCACTCTTCGCTGATAGGCCGCCAATTTGATTAAGGCTATTTCTCTGACTTCTTCAAGCAAATCAAGATTGGCCTTCAGCCCTTCCTCGTTGTAGATCTCTCTGAAATGACTAACTCGAAGACTTGGAGATCCAATTTCAACTGGGACTAAGGCATCGAATACCATAGGCCAATCTGAAAGGTGAATCCTGTTGTAGTCCTTGGAGTAGTTCGATAAGCCCATAACACACTTAGCAGCCTCTTACGCCATCTCGCTTTAAATTCGTCCAACCTACGCTTGATCCCATTCAAGCTGTTACATTGGTTACTTCAACTGTCTGTTTGATCGAGGATGAGCCATCAAGTCTTTCTCTTTGGATCCCGATTCTGTCAAAAATGCTTCAAACTTGATCCCACAAACCGACGTTCATTGTCCGATACTACCACCTTAGAAATCCAAAACGGAATACTATTGATTCTTTCACAAATTTCAAACACTCCTCGTTCCGTTATTGACCTAAGTGGCTTTGCTTCTACCCATTTGGTCATATAGTCTATGGCAACTATAACAAAACTGATTTAACATTTTGCTTTCGGTAGTGGACCCGAGATATCAACCCCAGAATGACAAAGGGTATAGGAGATAAGATCGAGTATAGCTCTTACGGTGGTGATCGCGATTGATAATTTGAGGTGGCACTTCGCACTTCTTGATGTACTCGACGCTTCCTTGAAGATGGTAGGCCAGTAGTACCCTTGACGAAGTACCTTATAGGCTAATGACTTAGCAGCCATATGGTCACAACAAATGCCTTCATGCACTTCCCGAAGAGCATATTCAGCTTCAGATGGAGTCAAACATTTTAATAATGGAGACGAGAAGGCCCTTCGGAAAAGATCCCCATCAATCAGAACAAAGTTAGCACTCTTGTACTTGATTTTCTTGTCAAGCATCCGATCCGAAGGTAAGACGCCATCCGCCAGATATTCCAGGTATGGAGTCAACCAGCAGTTGGTTCGGTCAATGCACATCACTACTTCATGATGAACACTAGGATGTTGCAAAATTTCCAGGTACACCGACCCTTCAAAAATATTAACATCCGTAGTGGCTAGTCTGGCGAGTGCATCAGCAATGGAATTGTTATTACGCTCGACCCCCTGAAACTCGTAGAATTGGAAATACTGAAGCCGTTCTTTCAATTCTATCAAATACTTGATCATTCTAGGGTCTCGAGCTTCGTATTCCCAGAGAATTGTTTAATGATTAACTGAGAATCACTGAAGATGATTATTCTCTGCACTTCAAGACTCTTCGTTAATCGTAACCCTGCAAGTACTGCCTCATATTCCGCTTCGTTATTCGTCGCTTTGATCCTGAAACTCGATGGCTCTTTGCACTTGAATCCTCCGGACTCGTCAAGATAATCCCTGCTCCACTGACGTCCGTGGTAGAAGACCCATCTGTATACAACGTCCATGAACTCTCCTTCTGCTGAAGAACGACAACTACTCTGTCAGATCCTTCAGCCTCGGCCACGACTTCATCAGCTTCAGAAAACGAGCACTCAACCACAAAATCAGCCAATGCTTGACCTTTGATGGCGGTTCGAGGATGGTATTCAATAAAGAATTGGGACAACTCCATCGTCCATGCAGCTAGTCTCCCCGATACCTCTGGTTTGCCCATAATCTTCTTTAAAGGCTGATCTGTGTATACTATTACCAATCTATCCTGGAAGTATTGCCTAAGCTTTCGACTAGCAGTTATTAAAGCAAAAGCAAACTTTTTAATGTTTGGGTACCTTGTTTCAGAGATATCCCGAAGGACATGGCTTACATAATAAACCTGTCTGTCTTACCCCCCAACTTCACGCACCAAAACCGCTTTCTATCGCTAACGAGCTACCTTTGCTAAGTACAAATATAGAGGCTCGGCGAGAACAGGCTTCACCAAAGAAAGGCCAAGATAAGTAGGACTTGATGCTTTGAAAGGCGTCTTCACACTCTGAAGTCCATTGGAACGTCTTTGCATTCTTCGGCCTTTTCATTGTTTCAAAAAACGGTAAACATCTTTCTGCTGACTTGGACATGAACTCTCAGAAAGATGCAATCCTTCCAATCGAGACGTTGAACATCTTTAAACGATCGAGGATTCTTCATGTTCAGATCGCTTGAATCTTCTCTCGGATTGGCTTCAATTCCTCATTGACCGACAAGATAACCCGAAATTTACCAAATTTCAAACCGAAGGTGCACTTAGTGGGATTCAGTCTCAAGTTGTGATGACGAATGGTCTGAAAGCATTCCTCTAAGTCATCCAAATGTTTATGCACCAACATGCTTTTGACAATCATGTCATCCACATACACCTCAA
Organism: Panax ginseng; assembly: GCA_020205605.1. Lineage (NCBI taxonomy): Eukaryota > Viridiplantae > Streptophyta > Magnoliopsida > Apiales > Araliaceae > Panax > Panax ginseng. The sequence continues at coordinate 2,952,137 of CM035139.1, read as the reverse complement.
TATTCACGCCTAACCGATATCCGAAAACATGGTTCATCATTCTACGGTATGTGGCTCTTGGCATTGATGAGGCCGAAAGTCATTTTCTTATAGGCATATACCGAACGATGCGTAATGAACGTGCGTCTTGGTATATCCTCTTTACACATGGAGATCCGATGATACCCGGAGAATGCATCCATAAAACTTAATAAAGCATACCCCAAGTGGCATCAATGAGTTGATCGATGTGGGGCGTGGTAGAAATCCTTCTGACAGCCTTGTTCGGATCGGTATAGTCGATCAGACTCGCCATTTACCATTCTCGCTTCGGACCAAAGACCACATTTGCCATCCATCATGCGGTAGTCGATCTCAAAGATGAAGTTAGGCGCCAACGCTTTTGCAATCTCTTCATCTATGATCCGTTGACGCTCAGGTGCAAAGATCCTCCTCTTCTGTCGTATTGGTTTCTTTGACGGGTCTACTTCCAATCGATGCTCAGCAATATCCCTGCTTACTCCGGGCATATCCTGAGGTTCCCACGTGAAGATGTCAACATAGCACCTCAGGAGTTCCACGAGGTTCGTCCGGAGAGGTTCCGGCAGACCCGAACCTATTTTCACTGTTTTGTCCACCTTGCCCGGGATGAGCTCTATCTCCTCCGTTTCTTCAGCTGGCATGACCAACGGTTCGGAACTACTCTCGGTGAAGGGTTCGATCTCTATCGCCATGGTCTGCTTCGCTTGATACCCCTACTCCCCAAGTAATCACAAAGATTTCTGTAACACCTTCGCCGAGATCCAAATCTCCTTTCACCTCCCCAACCCCATGGCCGTAGGAAATTTGATTTTGAAATAAGGTATTGATGTTACAACAGAAAGCAATTAAAGTAGGCCTCCCCAAAATAGCATTATAAGCAGAATCCACATGCACAACATAAAATTTGCAAATAATTTCTACCTGTTGAGGGGCCGTTCCGAATATGACTGGTAGCTCAATGGTCCCAGCCACCTTAACTGGATCATTGCTAAAACCATACAGAGGAGCCTCTTGCCCTATTTCCATCTTCCGCTCGTCCAGATTCATCCTTTGATAAGCGTGGGCGTACAGGATGTCTACAGAAGACCCATTATCTACCATCATCCTCTTTATATCCACCGAACCTACTTGTGCGCCGGACCAATGATCCTCGTAAGCGGTTCGATGACTTTCAAGGTAATCTTCATCGAGAAAGGAGATTCACGATTCAAATAAAGTGTCTCGGTCTTGAAGCGGTACTTACGCCAAGCGTACGCCGAATCCAAATAAACTTCTAGCTTTTTTTTCCAATGAGCTTGTCGGAAGTACCTGGTGATGACATCTATCACATGCCTCGCAGTTGTCCTGAGTGGCAATGCTTGCTTGAATGGTTGAGCTGCACGGGCCAGTCCTCGGCCCCGCCATTGATTAGTTCTGCGACCACATATTGAACTAAAGCCCCAAATTTTGTACCTTTCTCTCAATGAAGTCTTTTAAATCGCACAATCATTCGTTTCATGACCAAGCTTGATGGTAATCACAATATTTGCGAGGATTCCCTTTTAAAAGCTTAATATTATCTCGAGGTGGCTCGAAGATAGGTTGATTTTTGATCTGATCCAAGATAACAGCCCTGTCTGCGTTGAGTACCGTGTACGTCCTATTTACTCTTTGGGTTGGAGCGGACGAACGTCCTCCACCACCCTCAATTATTGTATCTCTTGACCTGCCTTCATTACGGTCCTTATTCCTTCATTCTTCCTCTAGTCTCCATCGGTTTTGTCCCGATCCGCTCTCCTGCCGATCTGAAGAAGGACGCTTGAGGCTACTCATGGCTTCCTCCACCACGATATAGCCTTCGGCTTTATCAAAACTTCATGAGACTCTTCGTGGTTAAACATAAGTTTTTTCACTAACTTTTCCGATTTGACCAAATCCAACCCATTCTGAAACAGTCCCACAGCTTGTAGATCGTTCAAATCTGCCACTTGGCCGACTGCTTCCCGGAACCGCTTCACATACTGGCCTAAAGACTCATTAGAGGATCGCCGAACATGAGCCAATGAACGGTTGGTTTTCCCTTCTTCATTGCTCCCCAAAGCGAGCATGAAATTTATCGCACATATCTTCCCAAGATGAGATTGAATCGAGGTAAGGTCCCCATCCACTCCTTAGGGCATCTTTTACGGCGTTGTGACAAAAGTATGGCATTTAGCGAGATCGCTAAAGTCATAATAATCCATGAGGTTAGGTCAAACGCTCGACTATGGTCATAAGGATCCCCGATCCATCATAACTCTCGATATGGGGCAACTTCTTGGTGGGATCGACTTTCTTTTAAGAATCTCCGCGGAAAAGGGATGCCTTCTTTCCCGAGAGTGTCTTTCGTTTTACAGACTTGACCAAATTTGCTTCAAGCTCCTTCAATTCTTTAACCGAGATACTCCACGCCTTACGGTTGAGATGATGCCTCCTTCTCCCAAGTGACCCTTCTTCTTATGAAAGCGGCCGGATTCTTTCAATAGAACCTTAAACTTTAGAGGGGCTTCTCCGATGACGAGTGTCTACAGGGCGGGGTGCCCTCAGTAGAATCTCGGGAGTATGTCCTCTCGATATGCTTCGCCTCTGAACTCGAGCGCTATGGTGAGAATGTGCGACAACAATTGCTTTCTTTGTATGCTCTGGAGTGTGATCCCTGGATCGACCTCTTCTTTCGCTTCGTCCCTGTCCCCTAGAATCGACGGGGTGATATGTCCTCTTTGATCTCTTAGGAGTAGGGCTTCGGGACCTTCTTCTTTCCCTAGTTCGGCCCAGAGATTCTCGCCCTTAATGAGCAGGTTCCTTCCCACTTCGATGCCCTTGCTCTTCGGATTGGACATAACTGAGCTCTTCATCTCTCAACTCTGCCATCCGAGCCATCTCCTCAGCTATATCTTGACGCTGCTTCACCAGTACTTCCATGGCTCTATCCGCTTCATCTGCCATCTTAGCCAACGGGGAGGCCTTTGCGTCCTGGTCATCTCGGTATCGAGTTCTAGGCGAGGTACCTTCTACTCGTTTCCGACCATGGCTAGACCCCTTCTCCGTTGGGATTACTAGCTTACGCTTGACTTTGCATACCGCCTTCGGCCGAGAATCTTTAGGTGATAGTTTGGACGCTGTGCTAGCATAAACACTTATTGTTGGTCCCAAACGATCTTTGGCGTACACTCATGCGGTCTTGATTCACCGACACCATGGTACATCCTTGATGTGTAGGTGTTCTACTCTTTCCATGAAAACCGAATAGAATAAAACACAATCATACGTGATTGAAAAATACTCGGACACTAGAACCACGCCCTCCTTCTAGGCGCTTGATGTTAACGCCAGGGATCTTTTTCCACGTCCCCAATCACGAAAAGACGTCCCGATCCTGCGATAAGATAAACACGACAAACACCACAAGCTTGACGGCCGGACCGCCGGGGGATAGCTCAGGCGTGAGAGTAAGTATGTCTGTTCACAAGGTTAACTCAAGAGGATGATAAAATCTAGTGTAATGAGAGAGATTAGATTTCTTAGTTGTGTGTATGTATATATATCAAAACGTACCTCCTTGTAAAGACTTACTCTCCAAGATATAATATCTTCGCCTGGATTACTGTGCCACCCACTACCATCTGACATATCCCCCTGATCTGATGGGTTCTGCCGACTGCATGGAGCTTATCCACTGCTTTTGGCCACTATTTACTCTGTCGGCATCGGTCGGCTATAATCCCATCCACATTAATGCATGGCAGATATCTCGGTCAACTGTCATACTATATCATCATTACAAGTCAAAGTGATAGATATTAAATGATCCAATGGGCTAATCCAACGAACCGACCCGGTCCTATAGGATTAAATAAAGTTAACACAGTGACTAGGCCCAACGAGCCCCATGACTTAATTATAAAAGCCCAATGAATTAAATTAATAAGTGAGCCCAATTTACCCGGCCCAAATAGGAGAAATATCATGACCCAACATCCTCCATCAGCGTAAAGACCTCACCAATTGGTTTGCTAGTTGTACACTTATATTATGCACTAACATAGTATTAGTGATTTGTTAATTTTATTTTTGAGTCATCGCACTAGGCGCTAATATTTTATTTTTTGCAACAACTTCAATATATATATACAGTTCGTTTCTGGTGCATTCCCCTTTATTTTACATACCCTGCTCACCATCTTTAGCAATGGACCGGGCGACGATTTGGTCCGTCGCTATAAAACAGATAAACGGTTTATAATTCATGGTGACGGTTCGATGCGTCGTTAAAAGCTAAGACGACGATTCTCTGATATACGCGACGAATCGAACTGTCATCCCTGGTCCGTCACTAAAGATGGTGAACAAGGTATGTTAAATAAAAGGGTATGCACTTGATATTCTCCGTCCGTGTGTGTGTATATATATATAGTCCGGATCTTAAGCTCACCCCTTTTCCAACTCACCCTCTTTTAACGACGGATCCGGCGTACAACCGTCGTCTATACTTTTAGCGACAGACAACATATATCATCGCTAAAAATATAGACGACGGATGTATGACCGAACCGTCGTCGGGTCCGTCGTTAAAGGGGGTGAACTGGAATGAAGTTGGATAAGGGGTGAAACAAGATTCGGATGGCGTATATATATATACGCATGACGGCGGCAATGACGACGACGACAAAATTGCTGCCTCAGCTAGCTAGGCATTTAACTTGAGTAACTCCTTTCATTCAAGAATGTATGGCCAAGGAATTATAAATACAGATTTATTTAACTATTGCCTCTCTCTCTCTCTCTCTCAAAACACCTTCACATTTCAAATTTGTGTTACACTCGTTATTGAGGTTTTAGTTTTCACTAAGCCAACTATCATCAGAAGTTGTAGTGGAATTTTTTTATAAAGTAAAATAAGAATTACTACCTGTTAATGATGCTTCTGCATATCAAGGAGCTTTTCAATTTCCTCATTATGGAAAAATCAATAAAGAGTGGGTAAAATGAAAAGAAAAAGTGGTAATAATCTCTTTTTTCATTGCATTCGATACCCTTTTGATTCCACTTTTCCTGCCATGTTTGAATTATAGATTACAGGAAGTTTAGTCTTTAGACTGTCTAAAAGTTCAAAATCCAGTCTTCCTCAAGAATTTTATTTGGGTCTCTATTATCAGACCACTTTATTCCCTCACTGCCTCTGGGCTCTTAATTAAATGGATTGTAATATCGAGCCCACTTTAAATCTACAAGACAGAAATCTAACCCCACCAGAAATCCAAGCCCACCATGCTGCAAAGTTAGAATCTACTTGCAATATTGTACTACTACTCCCTGTGTCCCCCCAAAAAATAAATTTGCTTAGCTTGATTTTTTTTAATTAAATAAGAATTAAGGATTTAACATATTCATTTATATTTTAAAACTTATATAAATTAGAGTTGGTATTAAATTCAACATAGTTACTTTATAGTTATAGTTTCTCCACTTATTTTTACAAGAAAATAATATAAATTTTAACTACAAAAATGATCAATTTAACTGAAAAAGTCAAATTAAGCCAATGAATAATATATTTTATGATATTCATCATTGTATTGATTAAAATTAAAAGAATCAATGTTAATTTTGAAATTTTAAAATTTTAAAATTGACATTAAAAAGTTAACAATGATCAAATAATACGGAACGAAAAGAGTATAATTAATTCTATCGATCAAATCATAGTTGTTAATCTCATCAATAATTTATTTAAATAAACATATATAGCGCTGATGAAATCGCCGCCGATCGATAACACGTACAAGGGTTTATATAATACTAGTATGAAAAATGAAAATTTAATATTTTAATTTAACCAGGCTAATTAACATAATTCCTTGTTTCTCTAAACTAACTGTAAAATTAAATTATTCTTACTAAAATCTTTAAATTCCATGTTAGCATCGTGTTAAGTTCATATATACAGCTTAATTACTAAACAGTGAATGCACTTGAAATTATTATTGTTATTTTTCACTAGGTTGTAAGCAAGCTTGATTTTCGGTAGCTATGACTTATAGACTAACTATAGATATTCTAGTTTTTGTGACACTGTAATTTGAATTAAAAAATTAAATAAGGGTAGTAAAATATGGATGGAAAATGAATAAATACTTTCCGCTCCAGAATAATTTTAAAATTGATCATCAGGATCACCATCGTCCATCACCATCACTCTCTAGAAAGAAAGCACAAGAAGATTTCTGCTCTTTAGTTTTGGCCTTTTGTATGTGAAGATTCCTCCACTACTAAAAGTTTGTGTTGGTCCACCTTCACAATACGCTTACGTTACTTTACCTTACCGGTTACCGCAGTGGCCGGATATAGTAATCGGTTGTTGTGGAGCAACCTCTTTTTTGACCTGTTAAATATTTTTTAATTTTTTTTTTTTGTTTAAAAATTTCAATAATTCGAAAAAGGTTTATTCCACAAAGAATTCTTTTGTGGATGGAACCTATATATATATATATATATATATATATATATATATATATAAAGTCAAGATCTGTCAGTCTCCTGATATTTGTTAAAATCCGAACTTATTGTGAGCCATGGGATGCAATCCAACGGTTGGGAAAGGAAATTGGTGGGGAAAAAACATGAGCTCCAGATCTGAGCAGGTCACGGGTTATTCGGACACGGACTCCATTTCTAATTTTCAGAATCGCTCTCTCTCTCTCTCTCAAGCTTGAGACGAAATCGATACAACAACTCGACCTAAAGCTTAGGCGAAATCGATACAACAACTCTAGAACTTTTTGTAACAATTGGTCTTCACATAAGATTTGATCATCACGCGTTGTAGATGAACAAAGACGGGGTTTCGATGATGTAATCAAAGATTTTCTGGGCGTAATTTCCTTGACATGGGTCTGCGCATACGACTATGAGCTTTTTGAAAACGTCGTCTTTTTGGTGAATACAGATTCTAAAAAGTTGAGTTTGGATTTGTTTCAGTTCTATCATGGATTTGCAGTTCTTGAAGAGTTGAATACACGTTTTGGAGGTGAGTTTTGCGAAACGAGGAGGGGCAGTTGAGAAGTGATTCTTGTAGGAAATGGTGGGAAGAACTGGAATATTTGTTGATGATGAGGAATATAAGTTTCCGTTGATTGTTCATCTGATACTGCTAAACAAAGCATCAATCTAGCAATGGCGTCCTCAAATCCTAAAACCTAATATTTTCCTTAATATAAGTTGTTTTTGAGAATTGTTTTTTTTGTCCCTTATATAAGTGGTTTGAGAACTAATTAAATATTTTTTAATATTTTCTCAAGTATTAAATATAATTTTGGTTTTCTTACTATTTTTTGTCCAATAAATAGTATTTTTTTTCAATACAAAATAATATAGACAATTAATATTATATTAAATATTATGAGATCATTTCTTAAATTCAATCCAGAAATTGAGTCCTTCAATTCTAACATGTTAATACTAGACGAAACTTGTCTCCTTTAGTAACACGTGTTCCGGGACACCTATGTATGTTTGTTATTGGTGTTTACACCGTTTGTTTGTAGATATTAACATTACATTTCAAATGTTGGGACACTTTGTTAGTTATGTTTAGAATAAAATGCTTTTAGACCGACAAAAATTTCAAATTTATTTGACTTGGGCACCAATCTCCTCCTGATAAGCTAGCTAATGAAGTAAATCAAACCACTTGTTCCCTATTGTAGAAAAGGAGAAAGGTTGAACTCCCACTCAAAAGTAGAAAAAAGATTACTCATATTGTAAGACCCCGAAATTTTTGTAAATAAAAAGGAATTTCCTTTATTTATTATTTTGAAATAGTAAGGGTGGATTTGATTAATGTGGTTAGTTATGGGTAAAATGCGCAAATATTTTAAATAAGCAAGTGGTTATATAATATTCATTATTGTCGGAGAATATTCGTTTGGTCGTGGAATATTAAATGCATGTCAGAATATTAAATGCATTTACAATGCGACCATGTGTGGGCCCCATAACGGAAAGCGATTGGAGGAAGAAAGCGACAAGAATAAGTTGTTTATAAATAATTGGCAGTAGTTATTCTGCTTTACATCGTAGGAATACCCGGTGGTTAAAACACGATGTCTGCGTTGTTGCATCTGCAGTAAGCACTGCAGTATTGCACCAATTATTGATTGTTACGTGAAAGGCACTTACTCAATAATGGTTACTGATAATTACCTTATTCGATATTTTATTTTATTGATTCAATAATTCTTTGCATTGATATTTTATATTCTTTGTTGTTTCAATAATTGTCATTACTGCGTTATTTTTCATCATCGAAGCAATAATTCATATTATTTGAATAATATTATTAGATAACATTATTGGCAATGTCTAGAAAGTTACATCTAAGGAGAGGTTTGGTCACCTAATTGCGCGCCAAAGAAGGAGAAATTCTTATTGAAAGCCCTCTTCTGAACCTGCTGTTTGTCAATATTGTGATTACGTAATATTATTTGTGAATAATTAATTATTGATTCATACGATGAGGAAAATATTGATTTTATGAGGATATAGATGGAGAAAATTTTTAATGTGACAATTGTTAAAAATTAATATTTTATCTTTTTCGATAAAATAATTCATTTAAATATATTATTTTAATAATATATTAACGATGATATTTTTACGATGAATGTGGGATATATGAGTATATGTGGAGGAGGAATATTTTTGTTACCAAAATGTTTAAAACATGTTAAACATGTCGGTGGACCCCATTTATTATTTGAAATTTGATTATAAACAGAAAATCGCCCGTTTGTGGATTTCGCCAATTTCATTTGGAATTTGGAAAAACTTTCTTACGCAAAGTTGTAGAAATTGAATTTCCTATAAAAAGCTGGCGAGATTTGAATTTTCCGGCAAAAGGGCTATTTATTGTGAATTATTGAAGTTCAAGCTCAAAATAATTGATTTTGGAAGTTTAAAATAATTTAAATATGAAAAACGTTTTTTGTGGTCTAGCATGTGATTTGAATGTGTTGAATGCAGATTTTCAGATTCAAGAAGGTGCGTAGAGAATTTTAATATATATATTATTATTTTAATAAATTTTACTGCTTTGGTTCTTACAGCGATTTCCTATAAATAGGTCTTAGGTTAGAATTGAAAATCACACCGAAATCAAGTTTTCTCTCTATATTATCGAGCGTATTCTTGTGAGTATTTTGAGTATACTTTGAGTATTGCTATACGGTGCAAGTTCAAGTCATAGCCTTTATATCCTGTGTTTATTTAGAAATCTTTGTCTTTTCGAGGTAAGGGATGTTATTTTCTTCTCAAATGATATTATTTCTTCAATATCATTATCTTTGAAATGTTGGTTGGAACTTTTATCAAATTTGGAACTTTTTCATGCTCGGGGTTACTATTCATGAGAGTTACTATTTACGATTCTTATTCATGAGTTACTATTCACGAAGTTCTTATTCACGAAGTACTATTCACGAAGCGTGAAGATATTTTTTGTGAAATTTCTATCTTTTGGTGTTTGAGTTACTATTCACGTATCGACACTTATTCACGTATACTGACCTTTCATTCACGAATCGACACTATTTATCGAAAAATGAAATTTCTTCTTTTCGTCTAAAATATCTATTCGGATACTAGTTTTGATTGTATCCATGTTTTGATCATTCTTGAATTTTACACCACTATGATTATTTTTGAGGTATTTTTGGGCGTGGATAAAATAAAGTACTAATCATTAATCCTTAATCCTTGTCATTTTGTTTCACCGGATTCGCTTTCTTTAAAAAAAATATTTTCATCATCCTCGGTCTTAAATGATGATATTATTGAATATCTTTGGCACCGTAGTGCAAAGATGAATGATTTATGATGAATATCTTTGGCACAGTAGTGCAAAGATGAATGATTTATGATGAATATCTTTGGCCGATAGGCAAAGATGAATGATTTCGATGAATATCTTTGGCACGTAGTGCAAAGATGAATAATTTCGATGAATATCTTTGGCTGTGTGTGCAGATGAGCGATTAATCGATGAATATCTTTGGCACGTAGTGCAAAGATGAGCAGTGTTGAGATGAACATGACCAATCTGGTGATTTAAATGAATATCTTTGGCACCAGTGGTGCAAAAGATGAATATTGATTGTTATTCTGTGGGATAAAATATTGATGATGGACTTTTAAACCTTAGAAGATAGTAGAATTCTTTCTCTACGTGACTCTTCTAATGGATTCTTATTTTCCATGCATTTGTTGATCTAAAACTTGTTGTCTATTGTATTCTATTAGATTTTTCCTGTTGAAGACTAACGATAATTTGTTGTATATTATCTTAGTCATAATATTCTTTTTCGGGCTAGTTGAGCTCACCCTTTTCCTTTTGTTCCATTTTTCTTCTCGGGGAGGCGAGAATATATATGCGATTTAGTCGGGGTATGGAATAAAGGTTATAGGGAGAGTTGTTTAGTAGTCCTCTCACCATTGTTGTAAAATAATGTATCAATAATTATGATGAGGATTTATTTGTATGTGGATATTGTCTAGATGGCAATATTTGTATTTAAACTCACAGTTTTACTATTGTAATAATAAAGTTGTAGTTATTTTTGTACCGTGTATTTGGCGACTCAGAATGGGTTAGATGGAATGGACCTATTTTGGGGGCGTCACACATATTGCAAGATACATACATCTTCATTTTCTATTTTAGAACACTAGATCTTTGGTAATCTCATCTGGATCATAAAATAAGGACCTAAAAAGGTCGATTCTAGTAATCAAATAAATATTTCAAAATTTAATCCTTTTCATGCCCCTACACAGCCCAAGATCTTTCGAGGCATGATCTAGATCATCAATCAAGTCATTCACATCCTCAATTCCGAAAGAGATACAAACAAGATCCTCGGTTAGACCTCTAGCCTCTCGTGATTATGAATCGGTATTGATGCGTGGGACATAAAGCGAGGCATGCTTATGATGAAACTTCACACTCCACAGAAATTGAAGACGATCACATTATCCAATGAACATTCAAAATTAAGGAGATAAAATTTTATGCTTTTATGGTGAACATATGCACTCGAATAGGAAGAATACCAAAACTGACGGTTATGCTAAAATACTTGGTGGTCTCAGTTATGTGCTTAGAGAGTGCCAATGATCCTGTAAGGAAACTGAGCACGGATCCTGCCCCCGTTGCCTGTAAGAAGCATATAAATACAATAAAGAAGAGGAAGTGGGTGAACAATGGTGATGTGAATAAATTTCAGTTGGTATTAAATAATATGATCTGAAAGTTGTACCTGAGAATAGTGTAAAGAGAGCCCAAGATGGTTAGGAAGGTATGCATAATCAACCTTCGTCACGTGGGGATGGGAAGAGATAAACTCTACGATCTTTTGTGCATTCTTCTGCCAAAATATGCCACGACATTCATTCCAATATGTTGATCATTACAGGGAAGCACATTCCAAGTAGACCTTCAAACAACAATCCCTATAACATAACTGACATTATAATCCGTCTGTAAAACATCAATAAGCATTGACTGTTGGAAAAGACGCGACATAGATAAACAAACATATACTCCATCCATCCCAAATTGTGAGTCCAACTTTCTTTTTCTAAAACCCACAAAATGAGTGTTCACATTCAAATTATGTACAAAATCTCATAACATTGAGCAAGTTTGAATCTCATAACATTGTTTACTAACCTGAATTACTACCATAGTGCCCACAACAGTTGCTACATGAGCTGCCCTTGGTGTTGGTGGTTCCCCAACAACGTCTTTCACATAGTCTTTCGGGTTAGTCCTTCCAATTTCTCTAACGAGAGAGGTGGCGGACTTCCATCAAGATATCTTTTCAAATTTGAACAATTGCATCACCAAGAAAAAACAACAAAATCATATTTGTGAATTAAGTGAATGATTGAAGCACACGATTCTGGTGTGTAGTGGTATTTGGTGGCGCAAGTGCCAATTATACGGCATAAAACATCTTTTGTGTCGGAATCCTTTAACATTGTTTCATTCTCAAACATAGAGAATGAACTTTTACAATAACCAAAATTACAAATAATAAGATAACATTATGTAAACACAAACATTTTTCACTAATAAAGTAAGATTTCATCCAACTTACTTCACGATGAATGATAAATAATTTTCATTAGGATTTGATGATCCAAAGATTAAGGAAAGGTTGATCTCTAAAGAATTAGCGACCAAATTTAATATCCGACCCCTCTGGGGCTCCTCATAAATATAGCCAAGGCAATATCAATAACCTACTCAAGTAGTCAACATTGATTTATATGTACATATATACAAAATTGTGGACCGTAAATACTTTCACTAATTGTGGACCAAAAATTGCAGTTTATGGACCAAAAATTGCAATTTCAGTGACTCAAGTCCATATTCCAGTTCATGGAATTTACACAATGGTCATCAGTTTATGGTTAGAGATTCTGATAAATTGGATTGTCAAGTTCATTATTCTATTTTTATAGAAAAAGAATGAACACACAAGATTTAAGAAAATGGGGACAAGAAGTTCACCCACCTGAACAAATGGAAAACAAGACAAAAACACTTAAAAAACGATTTTCAATTCTCATTTGACCAGATGTTCCACAAAAGGCTCCAATAGCAGAAAAGCCCAAAGGTAGGCAAGAAAACTACTAAATACTAAATTTGAAATTGTTACTGCAGATTATTTGCTTCGGATTTCAGTTTATTCTTCTATCAGATAATTAGACAATACCTTGGGAGATAGAGAGACAACGAGACAAAGTTTTCAGGCCGGAAGCTTTAGGCCAGAGTTGTTGTATCTGATTTCGTCCGGAGCTTTGAGAGAGAGGCAATTTGTGAAATGGGTGAGAGAGAGACGCTGTTACCGAAAATTGGAAATGGAGTCCAGATCTGAATAACCCGTGACCCGTTCGTATCTAGAGCTCCGCGTTTTTTTTCTTCCACCAATTCCCTTTCCCAACCGTTGGATTCCATCTTATGGCTCACAATAGAAGTTCGGATTTTAACAAATATCCGGGAGACCTGACCAGATCTTGACTCTCTCTCTCTCTATATATATATATATATATATATACGGTCTGGATCTTAAGCTCACTCCTTATCTAACATACCTTTCATACCGCCTTTAACGACGGACCGGACGACTTCGATTTGTCGCTATATATTTCCATCGCTAAAAATTAAAACGACGGTTCTATATTTAGCGACGGATCGAATCGTCGTCCGGTTCGTCGCTAAAGGGGGGTATGCAAGATATGTTAGATAACAGTGAGCTTAAGATCCGGTTGATAATGAGTAATCACTTATCTAATATACCTTGCTCACCCCCTTTAGCGATGAGATCGGACGACGATTCGATCCGTCATTATATATAAACCGTCGTCTTAGTTTTTAGCGACGGATAACATATAGCGACGGTTCTATATATAGCGACGGACCGAAACGTCGCCCGGCCCGTCGCTAAAGGGAGGTGAGCAAGGTATGTTAAATAAGGAGTGAGCTTAAGATCCAGATCATATATATATATATATATATATATATATATATATATATATATATATATATATGGGCAAAGGTCCAAAAATATTCTTGACATTTTTTTTCGAAATCCCACTTCCATTTTAAACTTCTTTTTTCAAAAGTACACTTGACGTATTAATTTAAGGTCAACTGTACCCCTTTTTAAAAAAATCCAACTAGACAAACGGATGTGCTAGACAGTGAGACGTGATAAAAATAAAGTTTAATAAACTTTTTTATTCATTTCTCTTTTTTTCTCTAACTTTTCTCTCTTTCTTCTCTCTCTTCCTCATTTTTCTCACATTTTAGCTTAATTTTTTCAATCCCACAAACCTCAGCCCCCACTACTGAATCACCATTACTGTCGCTACAAACCTCAACCCCAAATTTTGTGAGTAATTACGAGATTTCACCAGACAAATTATTTAAAGACATAATCAAACTATCCAACTTGGGAAACTCTCAAAATCTTTGAGGGATTGACCTGTCAAGCGAATTAGCACCAAGATTAATCAAAGTTAAATTCTCACAATTCGCAATTTGTACAGCTATGTTCCCAACAAGCCCATTCCCAAAAAGTTCAAGCTCCTCTAAAAGCTTTAAATTTCCTAGACTATTAGCAATAGACCCAGAAAAAAGAATTATGGCTAAAATTCAAAACCTTCAGGCCAACCAACCCATTCAATTGTGAATCAAATTTTCCATTCAAATTATTATGAGACAAATCCAAATCCTCCAACACAACAAAACCCTAAAAAACAGGCAAATACCCCGACAACCTCATAGAATTATATACTCCCTCTATTCCCAAAAAATAGAGAAATACAAAAAGTAAAGCAATTTGTATAATCTTCATCACACCCACACACACACACAAAGTGACATCAACTGATTAAAATTAAGTTCGAAAAGTGAACGAAACAAAAATTTAAAAAAGATTAGGAGCTAAAACATCATCAAATCATCTCAGAATCAACACTAAAACTCAGAAATTCGGCTAAATCGCGAAACTCCAAAAATCCCCTAAAATCTTGCTTTAAATCCATTCATATGATCATTCCATTAGAGCTTGTAAATGACTGATCTTTGTTTCCCAACAAATTTTGAGTAGAATTAGACCAAAATTAGCAACAAAAAGCTCAAAATAATGATCAAATCTCACCTCAAAAGTATAATAGCGAACTTCGTATCACGGAAGTAATTTTTAGCCAATTTCTTCATCAATTAAGGTTCAAATCTGATGAGGATTAAGTGAAAAATGGCTGATGTGGCTTTGATTTGTACACGATCTTGAATTCCTTCACATTTTCCTTTATATGGCCAATCTGTTTCATGTCGATTAAAATGTTAAGAAAATTTGTAAGACCCCAACTTATTATAAATGAAATTAAATTTTCCCTATTTATTATTTTGAAATAGTAAGGGTTGATTTGATTAATGTGATTAGTTATGGGTAAAATGCACAAATATTTTAAATAAGCAAGTGGTTATAAAATATTCATTGTTGTCGGGGAATATTCGTTTGGTCGTGGAATATTCTTACTGTCGGGGAATATTCGTATGACGGCGCAGCCTTGTGTGGGCTCCATAACGAAAAGTGATTGGATGAAGAAAACGAAAAGTATAAGTTGTTTATAAAAAACGGCGTAGTTATTCACAGATTAATTATCTTGTTGGAATACTGGTGGTTTAAAACACGATGAAGATTACCAGATTGCACTTAATTATTGATTCTTACGTGAAGAAGCACTTCTCAATAATTGTTACGATAATTACTTGCTTAATATTTTATTTTATTGATTCAATAATTGCTACGTTGATATTTTATATTATTATTGTTTCATAATTGTCACCGCGATATTTTTCTTTTATTAAATCAATAATTCATATTATTTGAATAATATTATTAGATAACATTATTGGAAATGTCTAGAAAGTTCTGTCTAAGGAGATGTTTAGTCACCTAATTGCGCGCCAATAAGGAGAAATCCTTATTGGAAAGCCCCCTCTTTTCTGGGAACGTCCTGTTTGTCAGTATTGTGATTCTGTAATATTATTTGTGGATAATTAATTATTAATTTATATGATAAGGAAAATATTCATTTTATGTGGATATAGATGGAGAAAATTTTTAATGTGACAATTGATGAAAATTGATATTTTATCTTTTTGTGATAAAATAATTCATTTAAATATATTATTATATTTTAATTATATAATAATGGTGATATTTCTACGATGAATGTGGGATATTTGAATAAATGAGGAGGAAGAGTATTTCTGTTACTAAAAATATTTAAAACATGTTTTTCATGTTTGTGGACCCCATTTCTTGACTGAAATTTGATTATAGCCTGTAAAATCATCCGTATGTGGATATCGGTCAACTTCTGCTTGAAATTTGGAAAAATTTTCTTCTACAAAGTTGTAGGGAATTAAATTTCCTATGAAATAGATATAAGATTTTAATTTTTCTGATAAAAAGGCTATTTATTATGAATTATTGAAGTTCTGAAGTTCCGGAATAATTGATTTTTGGAAGTTTTAATTGATTTATTTAAGAAAAATGTTTTTTACACTTGAGTGGGTCCCACATGAATGGTAACCTAAGTACCCTTAGGTTAGAATTGAAAATCACACTAAGACCGAAATTTTTTTAAATAAAAAGGAATTTCCTTTATTTATTATTTTGAAATAGTAAGGGTGGATTTGATTAATGTGGTTAGTTATGGGTAAAATCTTGAAAATATTTTAAATAAAGCAGTGGTGATATAATATTCATTATTATTAGGAGAATATTAGTTTGGTGGTGGAATATTAAATGCTTTGTCGAGAATATTAAATGCAATGTAGCGACCGTGTGTGGGCCCCATAGTGAGAAGCGATTGGAGGAAAAGCGACAAAAAAAATAAGTTGTTTAAAAATAGCGGCGTAGTTATTCTGAATTTACTTTGTTGGAATACCGGTTGGTTAAAACACGATGTCTGGCGTTATTGCGCGATGATAGCACGCGTATTGCACCAATTATTGATTCTTACGTGAAGGCCTTTACTCGATAATGGTTCTGATAATTCTTTATTCGATATTTTATTTTATTGATTCAATAATTCTTTGCGTTGATATTTTATATTCTTTGTTGTTTGATAATTGTCATTACGCGTATTTTTCATTATCGAACAATAATTCATATTATCTGAATAATATTATTAGATAACATTATTGGCAATGTCTAGAAAGTTACATCTAGGAGGTTTGGTCACTAATTGCTTGCGGCAGCGAGTAAGGAGAAATTCTTATTGGAAAGCCCTGCTTTCACAGAGAGCTGCACAGTTGTCGATATTGTGATTACATAATATTATTTGTGAATAATTAATTATTGATTCATATGATGAGAAAAATATTGATTTTATGTGGATATAGATGGAGAAAATTTTTATAGTGACAATTGTTGAAAATTAATATTTTATCTTTTTACGATAAAATAATTCATTTAAATATATTATTTTAATAATATATTAATGATGATATTTTCGATGAATGTGGGATATATGAGTATATGTGGAGGAGGAGTATTTTTGTTACAAAAATGTTTAAAACATATTAAACATGTCGGTGGACCCCATTTATTGGTTGAAATTTGATTATAGCACAAAAAATCGCCCGTTTGTGGATTTGGTCAATTTACATTTGGAATTTGGAAAAACTTTCTTACTGTAAAGTTGTAGAAATTGAATTTCCTATAAAAACTCATGAGATTTGAATTTTTACGGCAAAAGGCTATTTATTGTGAATTATTGAAGTTAGAAGCTCAAAATAATTGATTTTTGGAAGTTTAAAATATTTTTATTTACAAAAACGTTTTTTCATTTGGTTCCCTCATTTAACATGTGACAAGTTGCTGAAATTCAGATTCAAATTGTGCGTAGAAAATTTTATTATATATATAATAATATTATATTAAATTTTACTGCTTTGGTGTTACAGCGATTTCTATAAATAGGTCTTGGGTTAGAATTGAAAATCACACGAAGCTGAAGTTTTCTCTCTATATATTATCGGCGTATTCTTGTGAGTATTTTGAGTATACTTTGAGTATTGCTATATCTGGTGAAAGTTCAAGTCATAGCTTTATCCAGGTGTTTATTTAAAAATCTTGTCTTTCGAGGTAAGGGATGTTATTTTCTTCTCGAATGATATTATTTCTTGATATCATTATCTTTGAAATATTGGTTGGAACTTTTTATCAAATTTGGAACTTTTTCATGTGGGAGTTCTTATTCATGAGTTCTTATTCATGAGTTCTTATTCATGAGTTCTTATTCACGATTCTTATTCACGAAAGTCTTATTCACGAAGCGTGAAGATGTTTTTTATGAAATTTCTATCTTTTGGTGTAGAGATTCTTATTCACGTATCTGGCCTTTATTCACGTATCTGACCTTATTCACGAATCTGACCTTTATTCATTCGAAAAATGAAATTTTTTTTTTTTGTCCAAAATATCTATTATGGATACTAGCTTTGATTGTATCCATGTTTTGATCATTCTTGAATTTTACACCACTATGATTATTTTTGAGGTATTTTTGGGCGTGGATAAAACAAAATCTGAATCCTTAATCCTTAATCCTTGTCATTTTTCATTCCTTTGGATTCGTTTCTTTAAAAAATATTTTTCATCATCCTCGGTCTTAAATGATGATATTATGGAATATCTTTGGCACATGTAGTGCAAGATGAATGATTTATGATGAATATCTTTGGCACATAGTGCAAAGATGAATGATTTCGATGAATATCTTTGGCACGTAGTGCAAAGATGAATGATTTCGATGAATATCTTTGGCCGTGGTGCAAAGATGAGCAGTGTTTAGATGAACATGACCCAGTGGTGAATGTCCTTGGCACATAGTCAGTGAGGATGAATATTTGATCTCGGATATATATTGATTGATGTTCTACGAGGGATAAAAATAGATGATGAACTTTAAAATTCATACATAGAAGATAGTAGTTTGCATTCTCTACTTAACTCTTACAATGAATTATTATTTCATTGCGAATATTGATTTAAAACTTGTTGTCTATTGTATTACATTATATTTTTCCTGTTGAAGACTAACGATAATTTTGTTGTATATTATCTTAGTCGTAATATTCTTCTTTGAAATAGTCGAGCTCACCCTTTTCCTTTTTGTTCCATTTTTCTTCTCGGGGGGCGAGAATATAGCGAGTCTCTTAGTCGGGGTATGGAATGAAAGTTAGGGAGAGTTGTTTAGTAGTCCTCACCATTTTTGTAAAATAATGTATCAATAATTATGATGAGGATTTATTTGGGTATGTATATTATGCAGAAAACAATAATTGTATTTAAACTCACGATATATATGTTGTAATATTTTGCGACAAATGTATTAATAAAGTTGTAGTTATTTACATACCATGTATTTGGCGACTCGAGAATGGGTTGGATGGAATGGACCTATTTTGGGGGCGTCGCGGTTGGTATATCGAGCTTAGGGATATGATCTCTGGCGGAGATCGGGGAATAGAACTAGGAGGGAGAGAGCGAGTAAATCCTTGTTAGTGTGTCTACTAAAAAGCTTATTTGTTGGTTGTTTATATATATAGGGATATTATGTGATATATTGATTTCCTTAATTAACCCTTGTTTTATGATAGTTTTTAAGAATGGTACTGTTGAGAGCGTTAACATGGAGTGAATGAGATCGTGGAACACCTCTGTCAATGATGACCGGGATAATGTGATGTCGGTGAAGAAGAATTAGAGATATCCATGTGGTGAGTGAAGAATTGATAGTTGCACTTTTGAGATAGTCATGAGAGTAACAATTTGAGAGTGAGGAAGAAGAGGAAGAAGAGAATACACGAGGAGAGTTTATTAGAGGTATTTTATGATCAAAATGTAGAATTGCAAAATCGTATTTATGAGTTAGAAGAAGCGAAATTTGAAGAATTGCGAGGCGATCGTGGAGCAAAAGGATCTGACGATTGAGCTTGTGTTACCCGATATGTGATCTTGAGCGAAGCACTCTTTGGCGAGTATAAGATGATAAAATTTGGAATCTGGTGAAAGAAGAAATAAGCGAGCAGTGAGAATGAGTGATGCATGGATAAAAAGCCGCGCGACAGCGTTGATATTATGGAAAGAGATGTCGATCTAAAAGAAGATTTAACGATGGCGGGAAGGCGTCGGCGTGACATCGACACAATGACAAATTCTAGGGGAAGAAAACAATCGCCGGTTAGATCTTTCTGAGATCACGGAGAGGAGGGACATATAAGGTCAAAGCTGTTGAAAGCCTTCAAGGTATGTTTTAGTTGTGGAAAAAGCGGTCACATAGTTCGATTTTGTCTATAAGCGAAATCAAGTCCGATTGGGGCGTTGGCACGAGGCGGATCTGAAAAAAGTCAAAGTCGGCGATTCTTTGGAAGAGCGTTTTCGTGACTTCTCAAAAGCGAGTAACGACGAAGTTAGCACAGGTTAGTTAATTATAAATTCTTGCGAAGTTTATACCTTACTGAATCTGGGATTCTACCCATTCTTTTATCTCTCTTGCTTTGCTTGCGCTCAGCGTTTGAATTTGACTACGGAGAAATTAGACTTTGACTGTCTGTGGAGACTCAGTTAAGAGAAACTTTTATTACATCAGTTGTTTAGAAATCTTGCTTGATTCGAGTTGGCACTATCACATTACACATTAACCTTATTTACATAGAGATATTTGTTTTTGATGTGATTTTAAGGTTAACTACTCATCATACCAAAATTGATTGCTTTAAATAAGGTTGTTAGTTTTCATATTCTTAAGCAACTTTTGTTATTGAATTCAAGCAACCAAACCATTGAAGTCAAACTCTTTCATATTAAATTATAAAGCCATTTGTTTATTGAAAAGCGAATGTCGAAACTTTCTTAGTCCATGTTATGGATTTGAATAAAGACACGTCGATTTGAATAATATTCTGTTGTTATTGATTTTTCTGGCGTATTTCTGAAGAATTTCTTGGCTTACTCGGGCGTGATATTGAATTTGTATCGACTTTAAATCCGGTACAAAACCCATTTCTAAAATCTCATATCGAATGGCTCTATTGAACTTGAGTTAAAAACCCAATTGAAGTTTGATACGAGAGCCTCTGTCTGGTGACTTCCTTTGTGGAATGCTGCAAAGCGGACTCTCCGTAGGGACACCATATTAAATGCGATAGTAAAGCGATAGGTGTCATTGTAACGTCTTATCAAGATTGGGATGTGAGTCGCGATTGAGAACAACCTAAGTCGATGTCGAAATATGTAGCTTTACAAAGCTTAGTTGGTTATTATCGGAGATTAGTTGAAGGATATTCTCGAATCATTATTCCATTAATGCGGTGACTTCGTAGAGATACAAAATTGAATGGAAGCGAAAGAATGTGGGAAGAGCTTGAAGAACTCGAGAGAGACTCATTTAAATACACGTGTTACGACCATGCCATCTGGAAAAAGCGAGCGTGGTAGGTGGCGTGTTGAGTAGAAGATCGTATATCAAATCTGAGTCTGATATTGTCAAAAACTAATTTAAATATAATTTACAAATAATAGAGATGGAGATGAAAACTCTAGGTACCCGCGTGATGATATCTGAGTATAATCGACTTTAATCGATAAAGTTAAAATTGTTCAAAACTACACCGGGGTGATGAATTTGAAGAAGGAGGTCGAAAGTTGTTATTTCAAAAGCGAGAATCGGTGAGGTGAGAAAAACTCGAACCTTGATTTATTAATCCATTTGAAATTCTCGATCGAATAGGAGCGTGGCTATAGACTCGTTTTACTGCTAAGTATGGCGGCGTGTTCATAACGTTTTTCGTGTCGATGTTACGTAAATATGTGGACGACCGAACCACGTCATTGAGTTAGAAACAGGACAAGATAATAGAAGACTTAACGTCTGAGGAGGTACTGTCGAAGATCTTGGATAGGAAAGAAACATGTCCTATACATGGGGGTTATACCACAAGTTAAAGTTTTGTGGAGAAACCATCTTTATTGAGGAAATAACACAGGAGTTGGAAGCGAAAATGAAAGCGAGTATTTTCATCTTTTGAAACACACAGTCGTCGTCGATTTAGAGGACGAAATTTCATAAGGAGGGAGGTTGTAAGACCGAAATTTTTTTAAATAAAAGGAATTTCCTTTATTTATTATTTTTTTGAATAGTAAGGGTGGATTTGATTAATGTGGTTAGTTATGGGTAAAATCATGAAATATTTTAAATAAGCAGTGGTGATATAATATTCATTATTGTTAGGAGAATATTAGTTTGGTGGTGGAATATTAAATCTTTGTCGGAATATTAAATGCGACGGTGCCTTAGACCATGTGTGGGCCCATGCTGAGCGATTGGAGGAAAGAAAGCGACAAAAATAAGTTGTTTAAAAATAACGGCGTAGTTATTCTGAGATTACCTTTGTTGGAATACCGTTGGTTAAAACCACGATGTCTGGCGTTATTGCTTGCGATGGCACACGGTATTGCACCAATTATTGATTCTTACGTGAAGAAGGCACTACTCGATAATGGTTACGATAATTCTTTATTCGATATTTTATTTTATTGATTCAATAATTCTTTGCGTTGATATTTTATATTCTTTGTTGTTTGATAATTGTCATTACGGTATTATTTTTTCATTATCGAACAATAATTCATATTATCTGAATAAATATTATTAGATAACATTATTGGCAATGTCTAGAAAGTTACATCTAAGGAGAGGTTTGGTCACTTAATTGCGGCTTGATGTGAGGAGAAATTCTTATTGGAAAGCCCTGCTTTCACAGGAGCTGCTTTGGTTGTCGATATTGTGATTACGTAATATTATTTGTGAATAATTAATTATTGATTCATATGATGAGAAAATATTGATTTTATGTGGATATAGATGGAAAAATTTTTAATAGTGACAATTGTTGAAAATTAATATTTTATCTTTTTACGATAAAATAATTCATTTAAATATATTATTTTAATAATATATTAATGATGATATTTTTTACGATGAATGTGGGATATATGAGTATATGTGGAGGAGGAGTATTTTTTTTACAAAAATGTTTAAAACATATTAAACATGTCGGTGGACCCCATTTATTGGTGAAATTTGATTATAGCACATAAAATCGCCCATTTGTGGATTTGGGTCAATTTACATTTGGAATTTGGAAAAACTTTCTTACGTAAAAGTTGTAGAAATTGAATTTCCTATAAAAACTCATGAGATTTGAATTTTTACGGCAAAAGGGCTATTTATTGTGAATTATTGAAGTTAGAAGCTCAAAATAATTGATTTTGGAAGTTTAAAATATTTTTATTTACAAAAACGTTTTTTCATTTTGGTTCCCTCATTTAACACATGACAAGTTGCTGAAATTCAGATTCAAGGTGTGCGTAGGGAATTATTATTATAAATAATAATATTATATTAAATTTTACTTTTTTGGTGTTACAGCGATTTCTATAAATAGGTCTTGGGTTAGAATTGAAAATCACACGAGAAGCTGAAGTTTTCTCTCTCTATATTATCGGCGTATTCTTGTGAGTATTTTGAGTATACTTTGAGTATTGCTATATCTGGTGCAAGTTTCAAGTCATAGCTTTATATCAGGTGTTTATTTTAAATCTTGTCTTTTCGAGGTAAGGGATGTTATTTTCTTCTCGAATGATATTATTTCTTGATATCATTATCTTTGAAATATTAGTTGGAACTTTTTATCAAATTTGGAACTTTTTCATGTCGGGGTTCTTATTCATGAGTTCTTATTCATGAGTTCTTATTCATGATTCTTATTCACGATTCTTATTCACGAGTCTTATTCACGAAGCGTGAAGATGATTTTTTGTGAAATTTCTATCTTTTGGTGTCGATTCTTATTCACGTATCTGACCTTTATTCACGTATCTGACCTTTCATTCAATCTCGACCTTATTCATGAAAAAATGAAATTTCTTCTTTTTGTCCAAAATATCTATTATGGATCTTTAGCTTTGATTGTATCCATGTTTTGATCATTCTTGAATTTTACACCACTATGATTATTTTTGAGGTATTTTTGGGCGTGGATAAAACAAAAATCTGAATCCTTAATCCTTAATCCTTGTCATTTTTCCTTTGGATTCGTTTCTTTAAAAAAAATATTTTCATCATCCTCGGTCTTAAATGATGAAAGATATTATGGAATATCTTTGGCACATGGTCAAAGATGAATGATTTATGATGAATATCTTTGGCACATGTAGTGCAAAGATGAATGATTTCGATGAATATCTTTGGCTGTAGTGCAAAGATGAATGATTTCGATGAATATCTTTGGCCGTGGTGAAAATGATGAGCAGTGTTTAGATGAACATGACCCAGTTGAATGTCCTTGGCACATAGTGCGAGGATGAATATTTGATCTCGGATATATATTGATTGATGTTACGAGGGATAAAATAGATGATGAACTTTAAAATTCATACATAGAAGATAGTAGTTTGCATTCTCTACTTAACTCTTCTAATGAATTATTATTTCCATTGCGAATATTGATTTAAAACTTGTTGTCTATTGTATTACATTATATTTTTCCTGTTGAAGACTAACGATAATTTTGTTGTATATTATCTTAGTCATAATATTCTTCTTTGGGCTAGTCGAGCTCACCCTTTTCCTTTTGTTCCATTTTTCTTCTCGGGAGGCGAGAATGTATAGTCTTAGTCGGGTATGGAATAAAGGTTAGAAAGAGTTGTTTAGTAGTCCTCACCATTTTTGTAAAATAATGTATAAATAATTGTGATGGAATGGAATGAATCTCTAGAAAGAGTTGTTTTAGTAGTCTCACCATTTTTTGTAAATAATATAATAAAGTTGTAGTGTCATTATAATTATGGGTTGATGGAATGGACCTATTTTGGGGCGTCGCACAAACGATGTATATTTGGCACAGTAGTAGAAGATGAATAATTGTATTTAAACTCATGATGGATATATAAATTGATAATAGTAGATTTCATTCTCACGACAAATGTATTAATAAAGTTGTAGTTATTTACGTACCATGTGTGATAATTTGGCGACTTATCGAGAATGGGTTGGATAGCGATGTCTGATTTGGATGTGGTCGAGGAGCTCTCATTTAGCCTTGATTGTGACGGTAGGGTTTGTGAAGTAGTTGAGGACTCCCTCTTCGTAAAAGAGCTTTTTAAGGTAGGCGGTGGTTATTTCTAGGGTTCTGTTTGACTTGGCTATGTCAGCAAGGGCGGTGGCGTAGAAAATGGATCTGGTTTTTTTGGTTAAATATTATAAAGAGAGAGAAGGAGATAATAGTGGAGAGAGAAAGAAAAAACAAATAATAAAAGAGAGAGAGGGCAAAAAGTACTTTTTCACTACTGTGGTTATAGTGTTTTAAGCAATTAGCCACTGTGCTTTTAAAATATTCAATTAGCCCACTGAACTTTTTAAAAATGTGCAATCAACCCATTCCGTCCAATTTGATAGACGGACGTTAAAAAATTGGGCTGATTTTCCTATGTGACTTTTGAAAAAAATAAATAAAATAAGTTATTTCTCACGTGGCAAGCCAGTCAGCCAAATTCTTAATACTATTGAGCCACTACACTTTAAAAAAAATACAATTGGCCCACTGTGGTTTTAAAAATATTTTTATATTTTATTTTCTTTCTTTTTTTTACCTAAATATTTATAATATGTATAATATTAACATAAAATAGAAAATTTGATACAATTAGCAAAAATTAGTTAAAAAAATGACATAAAAATTAAAAGTAATTATACAATCAAAACCTCATTATTTTTTTATAATTTTTTCTTTTCTTTTATCTCTTTACCTTTCTTTTAATTATTTTAATTCTAAATAATTCAAATAATCAAAATACCAAATCTTCTATCTGATCATTCTCTCAATCCTCCAACAAGATCCCAAATCCCTCATTCAAATCCCCAAATCCAAACTTAGCCAAATCAAATCAAAAAGAAATTCCTCAAAAAAATCATGAGAAATTTTCATAATCTTAAATCTTTGTACATAGAGTACAACAAATTGGAATCTAATCTCAAATGGAAAGGAAAGCAGTTTACAGATCTGGAATTTCATATTCATATTCCACCCGATGGAGTTGATTCCGAATCTCAAATGGATTGATAATCTCAAATGGAGTTGATAATCAAATGGAAAGCAGTTGATTGATAATCTCAGCCGATTCTCTCACCGCTTGCCGTAGATATAGAAAGGAAAAGAAAGGTCTCAGCCATTCTTGTGGTGAAGATGAACAGCCGATTCTTGTGGAGATACTTTGAGAGGTCTCAGCCGATTCTACTTCGATATACTTCGAGAGGTCATAGATATACTTCGAGAGGTCTCATCCGATTTTACTTCGATATACTTTGATGGGATTAGAGCAGGGTTGGGGCTCAAATACATTCTTTTTGTGTTTTTCCACATTCATGGTGATCGCCGCCAATGTTTCTTTCCTTTCTCTTGTGTGGCAACTTAAAGGGACTCCGACTTTCTTTCTGCGTTTGGAGGTCTCCACAAAAGAGACCAGGAGGCTAACGCTTCTTTGAAGCCAAATATCAAACTCTTTGTCTTTATCCATCATTTCAAATCCAAATCCATAGATATCTACTTGAGTCGGATCTCTGCAAGTCATTCCCTGTATGGGAGATATTTATTTTAATTTTATTATTTTGTCACATAATTAATAATTTTTTATTTTATTTTTTTGTTGAAATTAATGTAATGTTGTAATAGATCTCATTGATACAAAATTTTTGATTTATTATTTGTATTATTTGGAATTAATTTTAAAATAAAATAATTATTAAAAGAAAGGAAAAGATAAAGGAAAAGAAAAATTATTAAAAAATGAATTAAAATATTTATTTTAATTTTAATTATTTTTATCACATAATGATTTTATTATTTTATTTTTTGATTGAGAAGAAAAAAATTATAAAGAAAATCCATTAAACAATGATATCTTGACTTTCTACAAATTTGTGACTTTTTGCAAATTTGACCTCAAAAAAGCCGAGTTAAGAAATACATCATCATTTTATTTTTTCAAAATGCCACGTAAGCAACCCAAATAGATTTGTTAATGTCTGTTACTCAAATTGGACGGAATGAGTTGATTGTACATTTTTAAAAAGTTCAGTGGGCTAATTGAATATTTTAAAAGCACAGTAGTGAAAAAGTGCTTTTTTCCAGAGAGAGATATAGAAAGAGAAATAGTTTAGTCAGCAAAAAATGTCCAGGTGTAAGCGGAGTTAGTCTAGCTGGCATGTTCGTTAGGTGTAAGGGCACAATTAACCTTAAATTAATAACGTCAAGTGTACTTTTGGAAAAAAAAAGTTCAGGGTGGAAGTGAGACTTCGGGAAAACGTTAGGGTATTTTTGGACCTTTGCCCATATATATATATATATATATATATATATATAAATACTATATGGACATGGAAATTGGACATGAAAATTGAACATGAGTGTATTTAAATTTTACTTATTTGTATTTTGACCCTCAATGGTGAGTAAAAATACAAATAGGTGAAATTTCAATACACCCATGTCCAATTTCTATGTCCACCTAGAAGAGCTCTATATATATAGACACCTCCATGTCAAAATCATCCATATATTATCATCATCATCTTAGGCTCTTAGCTTTATTTAATTATAATTAGATATATGCACCAAGAACCCAATAGGGAAATAATTAAAAATCTTTAACTAATTATCAATTTTTATATTTTATTATATTCTTTTGATAGGTTATATATATGTCCTTTGATAAATATAGATGTGGGTCTCACGGGTATATATATCTAAGTAGTTTTATAATTTTCTTAACAAATTTTTTTTAATAAATTCATTTTAAGAATTGAATAGAAAGTCATTCAATATTGAGTGTGTAATTTTTTTTACCAAATAGTTCAAAAGATTGAGATATATTAAAATTATAATATGTTATAAAAGAGGAAAGGATTATAAAAAAACAAACTTAAAGAGTAATTATTTGAAATAAAATTATAGATAATAAAAAAAGGCATAATCCTAACAACAACGCTAGTGAACACTAAATAACCTCCTAAAATACATTCATATCCCTAAAATAATAATATAATATGAAATCCAAACCGTTCTTCAGTGTGGCAACGGAAGAATAAGAAAAGCCACATCCAAATCTGAATAATCTATTTTCTAATCCTGTAATTCAAGAGGGTGATGCACAACAACCTCTTATTGAGACGAATGATGCCCCTGAGATAACTGAGTCACCACCTAATGTTGAACCCCACATTATTAAAATTTATATTCTTGAAATTGTGCAACCTTTATATAGGTCCAAAAGACCTAGAAAGCCTATTAATTTTGATTATTTTATAACCTATCTTAATGAGATTGACTATGATTCAAGTAAAACTATTGATCATATCTCCTATAAAGAGGCCATGATGAGTGCTTAATCAACTTAAAGCTTGAAGCCATGAATGATGAGTTGAAATCAATGGAGCTTAATAACGTTTGGGATCTTGAAGAATTACCAAAATGTGTTAAACATGTTGGTTGCAAGTGGGTTTATAAGACCAAATTAGATCCTAAAGGGAACATGAAAGGTATAAAGCTTGATTGGTTGCTAAGGGTTTCACTCAAAAGGAAGGTGTGGATTATAATAAAATTTTATATCTAGTATTTAGGAAAAAGATTTATTTAAAATAGACATGACTCTAGTAGCTCATTATGATTTAGAGTTACATCAGATGGATGTTAAAACTACATTCCTTAATGGTAACTTGCATAAGAATGTCCATATGGTACAATCAGAAAGTTTTCTGGTTAAAGGCAAGTAACGTATAACATGTAGACTTAAAAAGTCCATCTATGGGTTAAAAAAGACTTGTCGACAATGGAATCTTAAGTTTCACGAGGAGATGAGTAATTTTGATTTTAAGAAAAATAGAGTTGATCAATGCATATACTTGAAGGTCAGTGAGAGTAAATTTGTTATTCTTATTTTGTATGTTGATGATATACTACTTGCAAGTAATAACTTAAACATGTTGTATGAGATCAAACGTTTCCTTTTTGGCAATTTTGATATGAAGGATCTCGAAGAAGCCTATTATGTTATAGGTATTAAAATTCATCGAGATCATAGGTCTCGTAGGATATTAGGATTGTCCCAAAGAGCTTATATTGACAAAGTTCTTAACAATACAACATGCAAAATTGGTCCTCTACTGTCGCCCCTATTGTTAAGGCTGACAAATTTGGCTCATATCAATGTCTTAAGAATCAATTTGAACGTGATCAAATGAATCTTATTCCCTATGCTCATGTGGTTGGAAGTCTTATGTATGCTTAAGTTGTACATGTCCAGATATAGCGTATGTAATTGGCATGCTTGGACATTACCAGTCAAATCTAGGTTTAGATCATTAAAAAGCAGCAAAAATGGTTTTACGCTACTTACAGAGTATTAAGGATTTTATGTTTACATTCAGAAAAATAGATATTCTTGAAATTGTTGGTTATTCTGATTCTGATTTTGCTAAGTGTAAAAACGAAAAGAAATCTACATCAGGATACATCTTTATGCTTTCAGGAGGTCCTATTTCGTGGAGAAGTCATAAGCAAAAGTTAACTACCACTTTCACGATAACGGTATAATATGTAGCTTGTTATCATGTTACTTATTACGCCGTATTATTGAGGAATCTTATTTCAAGACTTAAGGTTGTAGATTCCATTTCAAGGTCATTGAAAGTATTTTATGATAATGATTCTACTATTAGTTTTTCCAACATCACCATTTTCGAGTAGTGTTGGAGTACTATACCTCGACACTAAGTACTTATTTGTCAAGGAAAGAGTTAAAGATCAAAACTTTGTCATTAAGTATATTAATATGCATGATATATTAGCGGATCCACTTACGAAAGCCTTACCACCCAAGCTCTTTTTTAGAGCATTTTTTCGACATGGGTTTAACTAGTAGTCTTAATTAGTTAGTTATTTTGATGTAAGACAACAATTTTGAGCTCGTTCTTTTGAACTTCACATTATTAATTTTTATGGTTTGTAAGCGTATGATTAACATTTAAGCATACTTCTAAGCATATGTGTGACGCCCCCAAAATAGGTATACATTACCCATCTTGAGTCGCCAAATACATGGTACAGAATACAAATATAATCTTAAATATACAACAAGAGCTGTGAGTTTTAATACAAATATTGTCTTCTAGACAATATCCACTCTCAGAATAAGTCCTCATTACAATTATTATCACACTATTTCATAGAATAGTGAGGACTACTAATGTTATCATCTGGACCATCACTCCGTCCCCCGACTAGTCCCTGCTACGTTCTCATTTCCTAAAGAGAACGGTGAAAGAAAGGGTGAGCTCAACTAGCCCAGTAAGAAATATTATGACTAAGATAATGCAGGATAAATTATCATTAGCCTTCAACAATGTTAAACTGATAAAATATAATAGACAACAAGTTTAACTGCAGCGAAATAAGCAATCCATTAAAAGAGTCAAGTAGAGAATAAAATCTACTATCTTTTATGATTTAAAAAGTTTTTTTTATCACTTTTATCATTTGAGACTCGACAAATAAATAATACACATCATCCACCACGACTACTACCAAGGATATTCATTAGGTCACGACCATAAATTATCCATGCACTATGGGCGAGGATATTCGTGTATTCATCAATGGTCATGATCATGCCAACAACTGTCCATCAATGCAATACGGGCCAATGAGGACTTTTATCACATCATTTGTAACATTACGGTCATGATTATACCGAATAATCCCTGGTCATAATCATACCAAGTCCATCTATGCACTACAGGCCACAGATGACTTTCAAAAATATAAACATGAGGATGATGACAATGATATAAGAATTCAATAAAACAAGTTCAAGAATTAATTTATCCAGGAACTAATAACATCCAAATTGTCAACATGATACTTCTTTGTAAAGTAAAATTCAAGAATGCTCAGAAGAATATTTCCATGAAAAGATACTGGATGAAGCGCAAATATCAAGGATATTCCACTAATTTCATGGAGTATAGAAATCAAAACTTTAACCAATTGAGTATAATAAAGAATGGGATAACAACAAAATCACCGTACATGCGGTACTTATGATATATGCGAAGTTATTCCAATGTAATAATAAGTAACGGAACTAGGTCAGGTGAAATTCACACCGACAGGATGTTCCAACAGAATAATAAAGAATGGAATAACAACAGAAATCACCATGCATGCGGTACTTCGAATAGACAGGTTATTCCAACAAAATAATAAATACTGGAATAATAAATAATGGAACCGAGTCGTGAAATTTGCAAGCGAAGGGATATTCGATGAATAATAAAGAATCGGAATAATAGAAGAATTTCACCACGTGTATGCGATTGTTGGATAAACAGTTATTCCAACATAATAATATAGAATGGAATAACGAGAGGATTTCACCAAGTATAGGGTATGCCACAGATCAAAGTTATTCCAACGAATAATAAAAAGAATGGAATAACAAAAGTTCTCTTCATGAATAAGAAATAATAACACCCTTACCGTAAAAGACCATTGGATATCGATGTAGTGAAGTAGCGAATACTCTTCTTCTTTCTCTCTATAATTTCTCTCTCTAGAGTTTCAAAGAATTAAGTAAGAAATAATGAAGGAATGAGCTTATTTATGGAAGAATGGATTGAATAAGAACTAATTCTGAGCGGTCCAGATTAATTTACTTTTAAACGACGGTTCAGATTGATTTACTATTAAAACTTAAAGCAATAGTTAATATACCGATTTACTATTAAAATTTAAACCAATGATCCATATTGATTCACTATTATAACTTTCCACCAAGTGGTCCATATTGATTCACTAATATAACTTCAACCAACTATTCGAAAATTAAGACATCTCCTCATGGAATAATATTGTTCCCAAATACTCGAATGCACAATACTAGAGTGAATAGTAATCAGGTGAATAGTAACTCGTGAATAGTAACTCATGAATAGTAACTCCAATACAAAAAGTGTCCCAAAAACCCGATTGAACAATATAACCTCCAGACATCAATTATCATTGGAATAGATGTCGATTTCTACTAACACAAATAATCCCAACACAATGAAACTATCAAATTCATCTTTAATCAACACGAACTTATTCATCATTAATATTATAACTCACAATATTTAACAACCAGGTTGTTCCCAGGAAAGAGGGGGCTTTCCAATAAGGATTTCTCCCAATTAAGCGCACAATTAGGTGACCAAACCTCTCCTCTTGTGAAACTTACAGACATTGTAAATATTGTGATTTAATAATATGAATAACTTTGTCGTCTCAATTATTGATTTAACAATATAACATATAATCTGAGATGATCTTTGTGCGATGGAATTGAATCAATAATATGAGAGATATAATGAAGCAAAAAATTGAGTATAATGGTGATTTCTCACGTAAGCATCAATAATTAATATCGTGTGCTACTTATGCAACCACGCCAGACATTCTTTATTTTTTACTCTCGAAAGTAGTTTAACAAAGTATTAACGGTAAACCTTTCGCCGTTATATTCATAAAAATATTTTTGTCGTTTTCTTAATCCGACAATAATTATGTTGTGGGGTCCACCAATGATTGCGCCATTGTACGAATATTCCCTGCTAAAACGAATATTCCCCGACCAATCGAATATAATACAACAACTTGCATACTTTGCAAAATTTATAAATACTACCCACAACTATAACATTATATCAAATCCACACCATAATATTAAAAAAATATTTCGAAAAATTTAAATCTTTATTCATAAAATCTGGGGTCTCACAATATGACTTGAGCATACTTATAACCATATGAATTGAGTATACTTGTAAGCATATGATTAACATTTAAGCATACTTGATGTTAATGAATGAATGCAAGTCATAGGATAAATAGATGGAAGAATATTCTTTCTTCAAATAGATTTATCCACATCCTTTTCACCTTTCTAATCCATAATTTTATTAGTTCTATTCAACTCGTACAGAGGTATTCAGATGCATTGAAATATTTCTTCTTAAGAAAACTACCACGTACCATCTAAGGCTGCACGCCAAGAATTGAAGAGTCCACAAAAGTGGTGACATGATACAATACGTAAGGTATTTCATGTATTAAGTATGATTGTTTATCATAAGGGTAAAAATTTAGTTTCCAATTTGCTTGGTAAGTTATATCAACAAGTGGTTTGCTCAAACTTAGTTCATTTCTAAGTTATGCCAAATTAGTCCTCTTGTAGTATTAGTAACTCTTTAAGGTACTAACAACTTAAATTTGGCTTAACACCTGACGTTCTATGTTCTTTATATATATAATTCTAGTGTACTAGAGAAATTACTAGTGTCTACATTTGTAGTTCTCATAATACTTATTAAATACTTTGTAGTTCTAATAATACTTTGTAGTTTTATTTTTGTATACTAAAGTATTAAATATTCTTATTTTTCTTTCATAATGCCAAAATAGTCCATTCGTCATCTATTTATCTTGCTACAATTGGCTTGGCTTGGCCCCACGAGGCTTACCTAACCTGGCGTAATACACAATTATTTTCATGACTAAACATAGCCTAATGTTTTATCCTTTCCACATTTCAGTTTGATGGCTTAATTTTATAATTTGTTAATTCATTATAGTTCCTTCATATTCATTCATTTACCTTGAATCATGAATGTGATGTAGATCCTATATACTTGCTTATTTAGAAAATTTTAAACCAAACTTATGATTAGATTTTCAAACCACATTATGAAATCAAAATTATTCACGTCAACCGCTCTTGCAATCTTTACGAATGATTGTCATTGTAAAATGGGCAAAGACCACTGTCTTCCTTTATTACCGTGTATCATAGTCAATTTAAGTATGTAAACTGAACGCCCAAGGGAAGCCCCAACTTTTTGCCAATGATGAATATAGCAGACTTTCCAAATTCAATGAACAGTTCATTATATCTTAATGAACAGGAAATTACTTTCCAAATTTATACAGTTTTCTTACTACACATTTGATATTAAACCAAGACTAAAGTGTTGCAAAATATTAACAATACAATTCAGGAACCCTAACATCTCTCCTTGTTAAAAGCAATATATATATAAATAAATTCTCCCGTCATATAAGAGTTGGATCGCAAAAATCTCAAATCAGACAAAATAAGAATCACAAGAATCATTTAAAGAGCACAAATCAACAAAAGAATTACAGATTTTTTCCCAAAGAAGAAAAAACCAGGTTAATTGACATAAGCCATAGCATTTTTTTGAAGCAAAATACATAGTTATTATTCATATAATGGAAGAATAGTATCATATTACTTGTCTGCAATGGTTTGGGCGGTGGGCGACGATGGCGGCGAAGCGGCATCCTCTTCCCTTCTTCTCTTCTTCCCCTTCTCCCTTTTCTCTCTATTATGCTCCCCCTCTTTTTTTTCTTCGTCTGCTGAGATGAGCGAATGACTGAAACTGATAAAATTAACTTTGATCAGCGACCGACATCAGTGACCGCATGCGGTCGCTAATTTTTAATGATGTGAAAGTATCACCGATCAATGCGGTCACGACGATGAGTGGTTGCAAACAACTAGCGCGCCAACATTTCCTGCCAATTTTTTTGGAGGTAAAATTGAACCAGCGACCAATTAGCAACTCGTTCGATCGCTAAAATAATATAGCGACCATATTCAAGGGTGGTCGCTATTGCCGGTCGCTACTAATCCTATCTGCAACTGTAAGTTTGGTCGCTGATATGTTTGGTCGCTGTTAGAGCATTTTCTTGTAGTGTTTATTGTGCACACTTGAGAATTTATAAGCAAACAGTCATGTTTTGAACCATATGAATGAGTTTAATCTATTACTACTTATGTAAACTCTATTCATACATTTTATGCTTATTGTTAATCTTTGTTCTAATAAAAGTATACTAATTATGTAACTAATAGGGATCTTATGTTAATAGTGACACAAAGATTGTATTAATTCGCATTGGTATTTTTATTTGAACAAGATATAGATATTAAATTAATACTTGGCAGAATTAATGATTATAAGCGTTATGTTTTGAATATAAATATTATTTCGGCTAAGTGGGAGAATGTTAGAATATTTTATTTTCTTATGTGGCCTATACTATTTATGTAATTATTGGGTTTACATATTGTATTAATGTAATCACTTTATTTATGGATTTGGTAATTAATTATGGGGATAAATCAACTTTTGGTACCTGTACTGGGACACGACTTACAATTTGGTACCTGAAGTGAAAAAAGTTACAAACTGGTGATTGTAGTCAAAAAATGTTACACTCTGTTAAACATTAGGGACACGACTTACAATTTGGTACCCGAAGTGAAAATAGTTATAAACTGGTGATTGTACTCGAAAAATGTTGAAATCTGGTGCTTGTACTTTCCAATTTTTAAATAATCGTTAAAATTGATCCAACGGGAGAGACAAACATACAGAGAAAGAAGCGAAGTCGACGCGAAGAAGATCCTCGATGTTTTGTTCCATCTTTCCTTGCCTCCCACATTCGCACCATTGTTCCATAGTGGCACCAACTTGGGAACTCTAGTGTAATCCATTCATTTTTATTGCATGAACTACAATCTTATTCCCCGATTTCATTTACGATTCCACTCCAAGACGAGCTCATCCTTTCAATTAAACACTGAAAATACTTTAATAAATATATGGGAACTAGTAATCAATGGAGAATCGAGACAAGAAGAATGAGAGAAGAAGAAGGACAGAAGAAGAGAACCCTAATTTTCAAATGTAATAAAGATGAAACCCTCTTGCTTAATCTGAAGTATAACATTTTTCGAGTACAATCACCAGTTTGTAACTTTTTTCACTTCGGGTACCAAATTGTAAGTCGTGTCCCTAATGTTTAATGGAGTGTAACATTTTTTGAGTACAATCACCAGTTTGTAACTTTTTTCACTTCGGGTACCAAATTGTAAGTCGTGTCCCAGTACAGGTACCAAAAGTTGATTTATCCCATTAATTATGTGGCCTATAAATAATATTCTAATAGTATTTGGCATATAGACCCTAGGTTTCATAATTTTGATGGACGATTATAACCCTTAGCTATTTTATAAATAAAATAGTTAGGTTTTGATCTCAGTTGTCATCTCAAGAACTTTATACATACATATACATTCATCATAAAATTGAGAGAGGCAATTGAAGACGTTCACCCTTAAGTGCAGCGGAAGCGTGATACATACAAGATGACTTTTCTCAATTCATGTAAGTACTTAATATTATGATTATTGATTTTATTTTATTTTTTGAAATAACACGTTTCAATATAATTTATTTAATACAAAATACACAAAAAAAATTTAATAAATCAAAATAATATTTGATTCAACGTTTTCAAAAACACTAATATTACAATCGTGTAATGTGACGCCCCCAAAATAGGTCCACACGGCCCATTCTGAGTCGCCAGATATCATACTATAAAATCAAATACAAACTTCATTTATACAACTGCTTGAATCGTCAATGCGAGAATCGACCAATTCACGCTTAAACTGTGAGTTTTAATACAAATGTATGTAACTCTCATGGTGCCTCGACCACAACCTTACAATGGTATTTTACGTGTGGCGCCCCAAAATAGGTATACATCACCTATTCTCGAAAAATCAAAAATATGGTATGAGATCTACAAATACAATCTTAAATATACAACATGAGTTGTGAGTTTTAATACAAATATTATCTTCTAGACAGTATTCAAACTCAAATTAAGTCCTCAATATATTTATTAACACACTATTTTATAGAATAGTGAGGACTACTAATGCTATCATCTGGACCGTCACTCCGTTCCCCGACTAGTCTCTGCTACGTTCTCATTTCCTGAAGAGAACAATGAAAGTAAAAGGGTGAGCTCAACTAGCCCAGTAAGAAATATTATGACTAAGATAATGTAGAATAATTTATCTTTCGCCTTTAATAGTGTTAAACTGATAAAATATAACAAACATCAAGTTTAACTGCAGCAGAATAAGCAATCCATTAAAAGACACTACAAAAAAATAGGTCATTGGTGACGGCATCATTAGCGACGGCAGTATCCCCATTGCCAATAACCTTATTCTCGACGGCATAGCTGTCGCTAATGAGGCCCGTCGAGAATGACCCTTCCCGGGCCTAGATTTGGTGGGAATTTTTTGGCGCGGTGGGAAAAGGACATAGGCGACGGCATGTGCCGTCGGTATTGAGGGTCGTCGAGAATGGGTTTTTATTTACTTTCGGTAACTTAGATTTTTTTTCATTTCTGCTGCTTCATTCATTTTCTCCTTCTCCTTCCTCATGTAAATCGTCGTTGCTCTTTCTCGTCATACTGGTGCTCTCTCTTGCCGTCGCCACCTCTCTTCCCGTCGCCATCTCTCGACTGAGCAAGGTAATGTCTTCCCAATTTCAATTTTCCCCCAAATATAACCTAATAATCCCTTCCTCTATAATTTCACTCTATTTTCCCCAAATATCAATTGCATTGCAGTGTATTACTATTTCAAATGTTTGCTAGTTTACATGAAAATTTTAAGTCGAAATATTGCAATGTATTTGCAGTGTACAAGACCTTATTGATATTTCAAATGTTTGCAAGTTTAATTTACATGAAAATTATATTGCAGTGTATGTATATATATTGAAGTGTATAAATTGCTCAAACTCCATTGCATCTCGACAGTTTTTCTTTCAGTCTTATGATATGCTATTTGTTTGATTTTCACTTTGAGTCCATTGTTTAATTTTCTTAATTCCATTAAAGTTGCTTTCATGATTGCTTATGTTATGTTAGGATAAACAGCATAATGGGGGAAGTGGAATTTTTATATGCAAACTTGAGGCCACATAGAGAATAAGATATAGTATTATTTAAGTAACTAACCCACCCCCTACTTTATCATTACTTATTTAAGATTTATTAAAAGTATTTTTTTAATATTTATTCTTAAATATAGTTAGTGTTTAGGTTAGTGGTGGTGACATGGTATTGAAATTATATTATTATATTAAAGGATATTATGCCATTTTGTTAAACGCATGATGCTATTTCGATTAAGCGCATGTATGATGCTAAACGCGTGATGCTATTTTCGGTCTTCGATATCTTATTTGTTTAATATTACTAATCATAGATGTGCAATCTTTGTAATATTTTTCTTTCCATTTTAGGTTTGTGTGGTTATTTTGTTCTTGCTTTTGTTAATGTGACTTGTGAGAATCATGCGAGTTAGTGACTGAACTGTGGTTATTATTATTTTTAAT
The DNA here is from genome assembly GCA_020205605.1 of Panax ginseng. Taxonomy (NCBI): domain Eukaryota; kingdom Viridiplantae; phylum Streptophyta; class Magnoliopsida; order Apiales; family Araliaceae; genus Panax; species Panax ginseng. The sequence goes on along the minus strand of CM035139.1, from coordinate 2,914,058 downwards.
AAATTGGTCAATATCCTAATTTTACCAACAAAAAAAGAGTTTCATATGCCTCTTTTTTCATAATTTTTATTATTATTAATAGTACTACAAAGTGATATATTGTTCTCAAGTTTGTCATGCCATTATCATTAGCATTCCACCACTCTAAATTGACAATTTATTAATTTTAAAAATAAATATATATACATTTTAAAAAAAAGATTATTATCTTAGAAATTATATTACAGTATATAAATTGTTGTTGTGGGTGGGGTGGGGTGGGGTGGGGTGGGGTGAGTTTTAAAAAGTTTAATAATAGTTTGTGACTGATAAAAGCTAGTATTTTTTTGTTATACAAAATAATCCTTACTTTGACACGTGCATATTTTCATATAGTTTAGGAAGCTTAGAAACTTGTTTGAGATTCACTTAGTAGGAGTGAATCTCAAATAGTCCGTTTTGGGAATTTGTTCTTGTATGTTTCGATCTCACTTTAGGTCGGTGTTAACGACTTGAGCGCGTCTTTATATTTTTAGAATTTTTGGTCGGTATATATCTCTTGGCGTTCTTGGTGCATATTTAGACTACGATGTGTTAGTCTATTTACGTGAACTTGAAGACCATGGGAAAGTCTTCTTAAAATTTACAAAAAATTAAAGATGTGTTCAAGTTGTTAGCATCGATGAAAGCGACACATCCGGAATGGGATAAAGCTGACCCGTTAGAGTGGGAGATGAAGTTAGGAAACTCATAAGCTTGCATATACATTAACTTGGAGACTTGATTGTGTTTGTCTAACTTTCCATATATATAGCAGACAGTTGTCCAAGATGTCTGTTGATCGAAGTTGGATGGAACATAGGGTAGCCATTGATAAGAGTGGGCTTAGCTCTGAGTACCGTAGTGGAGTTGAACAGTTTCTCAATTTCGCGTTTGAGCAAGTCAGCGGCGATGAGATTAGATGTCCTTGTAAGAGGTGTGTGAATGAAGTGTGGAAGGAAATGAGTGATGTCATGTGCGACTTATTTGTGTATGGGTTCAAGCGGGGTTATCGACATGGATCTATCATGGGAAACTTTGGTTGGATGAACATGAATCGAGCAGAAATCTAGAGGTGACAAAACCTTTGGTATCTTAACATAATAGTCGAAAAGTGCTTTGGTTCATACTTCGAGTGGAATCTGAGGCGGGGATGACATGGCGTCGAGCAAAGAGCCGAATGATGGGGCTAAGGGTTTCTATGAGTTATTGCATGAAGCGGCGACGCCCATTGTGTAATGAGCACGAAAAAGCCACCGTCTTATCTGCCAGTGACTAAGTTTTTACACTTCAAAATGAATGAGCATGACTGGCGAGCGAGAGGTTTTAATGAACTGTTAAGCATTGTGAAGGAGTGCTTACTGCGCAGCAATAAGTTCTGGAGTCGTACTATGATGTGAAGAAAATGGTCAAAAGGCTCAATCTAGGGTATGAGAAGATTGATGCTTGTGAGAATGATTATATGTTGTATTACGGTGATGTCAATAAAGATAAGAGGTCATGTGATATTTGTGGTACAAATAGATCCGTGAATAAGCAGTAAAGAAAAAGGAAAAAGAAGTGCAGAAAAGATCTTACGTTACTTTCCCATTGCCCAGAGGCTTCAGCGGTTGTTCATGTCAACACATCTGCCGAGGATATGAGGTGGCACTCTACACGGGACATAGTCGAAGGTCAACCGGCCTTTTTTTGCGGAGATGGGCTTGAGTGGAAAATTTTTGATAACAAGCACCCCTCGTTTCTTTGAAGAGGTTACATGATGTTAGGCTTGGACTTGCTACGGATGGGTTTAATCCATTTAACGGACCTTACACAAAGCTCTACTCAACTTGGCCGGTTGATTATTGTGGTGTATAACCTCCCGCCTTGATGTGCATGAAAGATCCTACATGTTCATGCCTTTACTTGAATTCTAGGTGATAAGAGTCCCAGAGTAAAGACATCAATGTATACCTCGGTAGTTAGTTGATGAGTTGAAGATGTTGTGGGAAAAAGGGGTTCAAACTTATGATGTATCTCTTAAGCGAGAACTTTGACATGAGGGCGACTTTTTGTGGACAATAAATGACTTCCGGCATTAGGAATGATCGGTGGATGGTCGACTCACGGGGGCTTTGTCATGTCCCGTGTGCATGGAATCGATTAAAAGCTATGGGGCTCAAACATGGGGAAAATGAGTTTCTTTGCAACATCCGACATGGTTTTTGCCTATTGAACATCGTTATCGATGGATGAGTAGACAATTCAATCGAAAAAAAATAGAAACGTCAAGTACACGCAGTCTTCTTTACGGGTCGTGGTGTTGAGTTGGATTAGTCATTTGAAGTTTCCACCTCCAGGGAAGAATCACAGATTAGAGCGAGCTTATGGTTATGGCAAGGTTCATAACTGGACACACAAATCCATGTTCTTTGACCTGCCTTATTGGGCTACACTCTGCATCCATCATTGTATAGATCCGATACATACTGAGAAGAATGTATTTGATAACATTTTTATCTGATCCTAGATGCGGTTGGTAGAACAAAGGACAACAACAAGTCGAGGCTTGATTTGGTAGAAATGAACATTAGGGAAGATCATGTGGGTTGTGTCGGGAGGGTAGTAAGATAGTAGCGCCTAAAATTTGAATATACTTTGACGAGGAACAGTTAATATTGATATGTAATTGGATCGGTGGACTGAAACTCCCAGATGGATATTCTTCAAATATAGCAAGGTGTTTTAAAGTCGAAAAGTTGAAGTTTCAGGGTCTCAAAAGTCATGATTATCACGTATTCATTCGAGAAGTTGATCCTCGTGGCATTTATCGACTTATTCACCAAAATGTGTGGTTGAAGCAACCGATGAGAGCTTTCTAATTTCTTGAGAGATCTATGCTTGATGGAGCTTGACTTTCAAAGACATAGATAAAATGGAGATCTGAGATAGTGGAAATAATGTGCAAGTTAGAAATGATCTTCCCCCCATCATTTTTTGATTCAATGGAGCATTTTCCTATTCACTTGCCATACGAAGCTAAGTTTGGTGGTCCCGTACAATATAGATGGATGTATCCATTTGAGAGGTAATGACATTAATGTTTTTAATACGGTAAAATGTTCATTCTTTTTTGCTAATCTATATATCACATAGGTATATGTGACGTCTAAAGCAAAAGGTGAATAATAGAGCCCGTGTAGAGGGGTCAATTGCTGAAAGTTATGTTATGGAGGAACTTGTTAATTTTTGCTCGTTATACTTTGAGCCGAATGTTCAGACGAAGCACAATCGCTTACGTCCGAATCAGGCTATTGCGCACGAGGAAAATGGAGAATTAACGGCCTTTAGTCATCCTGTATGCCCATTCGGTGGTAAAAAAAGGCGCTTCTTAACCGATAGTGAGTATGCATCTGCCACATTATATGCACTTATCAACATGAATTAAGTAGCGCCATACATTATGTAAGTAGTCATAACTATATATGTCTGGTATAATTGTGTCAAGTTCCTTTACAAACACATCGAGTATATAATTGTGCTGCAGTTAATATGATGCTGAAGTATGTGAAGCGAATCCGATTATATCGGATGGGGATTTGCAAAATTTGAGAAATTGCAATGGTTTAAAGATCATGTAAGTCTAACCTTTACAAGTTCAATGAATCTACCATCATAGATTTATTCTTATGGCGTAATTAACTTTAGAATATGTTGTGTTAATGTACATTAGGTCCTCACTGAGATGAGTTAGTGACAATCGGCTAAAGCTTATAATGGAATAATACTGAAAGATCTGTAGATACTTATACATCTTTGCATTGTCAATCGTTTATGATTTAAGTGTTGCGATATTGAGGAAGTCGCCTGCTGATTACGGTGTTGTGGTGAAAGGTAGGCTACTTCGATAACATTTGGGATGGTGGTATGGACGATTGCTAGAAGTTGTCGTGCTCAAATATTGGGGTCATAAAGAATTAGTTTGCTTTCAATTGTCATTGGTTTGATGTTGAGAATGGAGTTAAAGTAGATAAAAAATCGGGATGGGTGATTTGTTAACGTTAAGTCAAAACTAAGGCCGATGAGTGGTATGGACGAGCCTTTTATTTTAGCAAGTCAAGCAACACACGAATTGTACTACTGGCGAGTGTTAAGACCCTGCAAGCCCATGGCATCTTGTTATAACCACCGATGCCGTGGTTTTCAAGGCCTGACTCCTCGTCCGAGACGATGAACCTTTACAAGTCGAGTCTACTAGTGTCACACCTGCTGATGTAATAATTATTAGTGAGTCTAGTGAAGAAGAGGATGATGTTGTCGTTGTCGAAAGTGAAGACGATGTTGTTGAGGAGGTAGATATAATTGAAGAAATCGTTGAGGACGACGAAGATGGTGATGACAACGATAGTGAAGATCTATTGCTCGAAGATGACGATTCTGATATTGATGGCTTTGACGATATAAATGATTAGGAGTATGTACTCTTTGTGTCCTTTTAGTTGTATTCAAATGTAATAGTTTGGAGTAGTGCAATCATTATCTTCAACTTATATTAATCTACTAAAGGTGTTACTATTTATATTGCATTCTTTTAGTTGTATCTCATATTTATCCTCTTTGTTATTGTGATCAAATATAGTATTTATTCTGAATGTTTAATAATATAGTTGTATGTGTATGTTATCCTCTTTTAGTTGTATTCAAATGTAATAATATTTTTTTATGATTTGACAATGATATACATATATATATGCGCGCACACCACATGGTGATAATGGTGGGCGTCTGCGGTATGTAAGTAGTGGCGATTCTCACAGCGTGATGATCGGTAGGATCGTCGGTATAATTACATATTTTATTGGGATACATCTTATTATTTTTTATTTTATATTGTATTGACATTATATTCGTTTATATAAATATTGATGTATTTCACTACATAGGTGATCGACGTGAGGCCTCACGAGGACTAAGCACGTGGCTTCTTTAGGGAATCCCCAGTAGCCGCTTATATGTCATGTTGGGACTCATAGGTAATTAATTTCATAATCCTATATAGTATTACTATAACAAAAGTATTTAATATTCTTTGTAATTTATAATGTATTAATTTCAATTGTAGTATCCTTGACGCCACGCCAAGGAACACGTTGCTTGGGATCGTACGCAACCGATTTTCAAGCCCGTGGATGAGGTGGGCGGATGTGGATGATTAATACCTGCGGTGATTATTAATGAGTTTAGGGTAGGATGTCAATCATTCATATGCTAGTTTTATATTCCATTTGAATATCTTTGTTACCTCTTTGATTTATGTTGTCTACTAAGCTTCTTAATGTGTAATGTGTAGAGAGATATTATCGTTTTGAGGATTGGCGGAAGCCCATGGCATGGCATTACTTACAGATGATACCTAGAGATGAATTGGCACAATTGGGTCTACGACTGGAAGAAGAAGGCCCAGACGAAGATGGCTGATGGACAGACACTTAAGGATGTCCGGACAGATTTCATATCTGCTGCAGTGTGGGACCAGATGTGCAGTATTTGGGATGGCGAGGCCTTCAAGAAGATGTCGGCACAACGTTCACCGCCTGACAAGCAGATCGTCTCCCACACCTTTGGGTCTCGATCGTATGACTTTGTCTGGGAGAGACTCGAGGTGAGTTTAAAGCATGCACCCTCCCGCTTGGAGTTTTGGTGGCACGCCCACCAAAAGAAAGGTGATGGTGGTTATATCTCACCTGAGGCAGAACGCATTGTTGTAAGTTATGTAATTATCTTATTTAGTATGTATGTAAAATTCGGATATTCTTTTGTATTATTTCATTTTATTCTTTGCGTATCATCTACTAATGTGTTTTTTTTCAACGACGGTTCGAGGATCTTGCAGGTGGCGGAAGCGGAGAGAGGTGACACTCCGATGAGACGAGTCTACAGCGTCTTGATGAGGAGATAGAGGATCTGGATCGCGAGCTGGGGGGACCAAGAAGGGTGTAGAGTTGTGGGCATTCCCATGTCCCACTTACACCCTAGTCCTGCTGCGAGAGATCTCGATGGCGCCCACCCACTGGAGGTAGTGGTGCGAGTGGATCGGGTGCCGACCCTTCATTATCCGACGACTTCTTCCGGCGGATCATAGAGGGGTGCATGGCGGCGATGATGTTGTGCGGTCAGGCAGACCATCACGCAGCAGATCTACCAAATTGGCTTAAGAGGTTGTCCACGGCTCTATAGATCCTACAAAGAAGTTAGCGACGACCTCATGGGTGTAATCTGGGAGGGAGGTCATCCAGCGTTGTCAGCGATTGTCTTGGCCAACATCTTCCCACCACATATTCGACAGGTAAAAACAATTAAATTATGTATTTCTTTATTTAATTTATGTAATTTATAATTGTAATTTGTAATTGTATTTCTATGACACACAAACACACACATAGTACCGCGTAGGTATTAGACACGCGTTAGAACTTACGGGACTCGATTTCGACATACGGAATCCGAGTTATCGTCTAGTTTGCAAAACTCACCAACATTTAGGTAAAAAGCCGAAAAATAGCCCAAAATCCGCATCGGCCGTCCGAATGCCACGCAAACACACACATAGCACATCGTAGTTATTAGACATGTGTTAGAACTTACGGGACTCGATTCCGACACACATAGCACCTCGTAGGTATCATTGTCGACGGCAAGAGGTGCCGTCGACAATGAGCTATTTTTTTGTAGTGAGAGTCAAATAGAGAATAAAATCTACTATCTTCTATGATTTAAAAGGTTTTTCATCACTTTTATTGCTGAGACTCAGCTTAATAAATAAACCACATCATCCCTGCACTACGGCCAAGGATATTCATTAGTATCACAACCACAAATTATCCATACAATACGGGCCAAGGATATTTGTGTATTCATCAATGGTAATGATCATGCCAACAACTGTCCATCAATGCACTACGGGCCAATGAGGACTTTTACCACATCATTTATAACATTACGGGCATGATTATACCGAATAATCCCTGGTCACAATCATACCAAGTCCATCTATGCACTACAGGCCACAGATGACTTTCAACATAATATAAATATGAGGATGATGACAATGACATAATAATTCAATAAAACAAGTTCAAGAATAAATTTTAATGATTTATAAATTAATTTATCCAGGAACCAATAACGTCCAAATTGTCAACATGATACTGCTTTGTGGAGTAAAAAATTAAGAATGCTCAGAAGAATATTTCCATGAAAAGATACTGGATGAAACGCAAATATCCAGGATATTCTACTAATTTCATGGAGTATAGAAGCCAAAACTTTAACCAACAGAGTATAATAAAGAATAGAATAACAAAAGAAATCACTAGGCATGCGATAGACCGCACAGACAGGTTATTCCAACAGAATAATAAATAACGGAACCAGGTCATGCGTAAACGCACTGATAGGATATTCCAACATAATAATAAATAATGGAACCAGGTCATGCGTAAACGCACAGACAAGATATTTTAACAAAATAATAAATAATGGAACCAGGTCATGCGTAAACGTACAGACAGGATGTTCCAATAGAATAATAAAGAATGGAATAAATATAACGCCCTGGAAAAATCGAACCTTTGTAAATACTTTTAGTAATGAATAAAATAATATTATTTATTATTATTAAGTATTCATAAGATGAATGTCGTTCTATAACCTAGAAACATCGGAAAGCCGTAGTATTTTAACTACGTGGGAGAATTAAAGTGTTTAAATTTCTAAAACGAAAATAAAAGTTTTTCGAATTTTTTTTCGAAAAACACTATTCATCGATTTCTGCTCGGGAATTATTTTTGAACTTCTGAGAAATATGTAACGTTATAATATCAAGGTGAGATGGATTATATAATAATAATCTAAGTATGGAAAACGTAATATTTCGCATGCGGACTTAATTTGGGAACGTTAGGTTTATTAAGCGTAAAGAAAAGAAAGTTGTAATCGTATGATGCGTATGCATTATACGAGGTAATGAACGTAAGTATAATACGACGTATTATACTATTAAGAATGGAGAATGAAATAATGTATATTACTTAATAAATATAATGAAAGCTAGCATACGAGAATTATACGTGGTGTATATATGTTAAGTTGTTAATTAAATGTAATGGACTTGTAGGATTATTAGCTTAATGATAGAAGTCCAATAGAATGTAATACTCAAGCCCAAGTGTTTGATATGTCATGAGTCCAAACTATTGTGGTATAAGCCCAACAAGAAATTAACTAGATTAATTAGCAAGCCCAATGTGATTAAGCTATGATCCATGGGGCAAACCAAGTGAGAAATGGGTAGACTTGATGGGCAAACAAATTGTGTGGTGACCAACTGATGTGCTAGACAAAAAAGGAATAGTAAGGAGGTGGAAGTTGAGGAGGTTAGTTAAGGAGGTGGATTAAAGGAGGTGGGATGAATTAATGTCTATTCTACCCTAACTTTGAGTTGCCTATAAATACCAAGCTTCATTTCATTTTGTTGGTTGTTAATTCATCCAACAATTTCCTCTCAAGATTAAGCAACTTATTTGGTAGAGAGAATAAGCCACATAAACACTTATAAGCCACTTCAACCTTTGCTAGATTTTTGAAAGTGAAGTGAAGTAATAGTCTTCAAGGGTAAGACTCATATCTATTATCTTCATCTCTTTTATGATAGGATTGATAGAGAAGGGGGATTGTTTGTTAAGAACATGTAATAAGTTATTAATGAATGAACTTAAGCCGAATAAGTTGAATAAACAACTTGAACCTAAATAAGTTGATAAACTTGTGAAGAAACTTTTCATATGTTTGTCATATGATGTTAGTATGTTCAATATAGTATGAGAACATTGATTGATGGACTTAAGTTCATAGTAAGTCATAAGCATGAGAATTTGTAGTTAATAAGTTGATTAAGTCATTGACTTATGAGAATAAGTCAAAACCTACTTTGATGATAAGTTGGTGTCATAAGTAACTTGAAATGTTCATGTATTGGTTAAAATCCATTTAGAATGATTAGTAATGAAGTTTTGCCGGAATACACACGATTGGACGATTATCGTCGAATTCGTGAAATTCTCGGAATGGAAGTCATATTTTGTGTTTGAAGTTGGAAACGTTGGTTTTCGATGGAGACAAGTCATATTTGGCATTATAGAATTGCGGACTCAAAAATGACCGAATTCCGACTTAGAACGAAGAAACGAGCATTGAACGTTCACAGACGTTTATCGTTTTCGTTAAAAATGAACTAATAGGTAAAATTTTAGCAAACGAAGTCAAATAGATAAAATTCTTGCATGAACGCATAGAGTACGTAATTTGTGAACCGTAGGCTTTTGAACGAGCCAATTCGGACTTATAACGAAGAAATTATGCGTCCGGGAGTTTCGCCGAATTTACAAAAGCTGCGAATTTTCTAAGGCACAGAGTTGGCGCCGTGGAGCCAACCCAAGGCCAATGAGTGGCGGCCGCAAAGACCGAAGTTCGTGGCTTTCCTCTATCGCAAACTTCAACCATGCACGAGATGAAGAGTTAAGTTAATGAAATATTGCGTGCTAGTCCCGAGTTTGTTCAGATGCATGAATGTTTGCAAGTATGGAAGGAAAGATAACTCATTAGTAATGAACTAAGGTGTTAATATAACATTGTTAAGGCATTGATAGACACTTAATGTATGATGATTAAAGGTTAATAATCAATTGAATGTGAACGTAATGTGAATGACGTAATGAAAAGCGGAAAACCATAATAACAGATCTAAGTCAGTATTTAGATTGAGATGGAGGGTAAGATATAATAATATACCTACTTTATTATATAAGACCTAATATGGTACATTATATGATCATGTATTGTAGAGACTTAGAGACTTAAAGTGTACGTGTGATAATCAGTAAGCAGACGCTGAAGGCAAGTATTCTAACCCTTGTTCCAGTTCAGTCTGGACAAGCTTTGTAATTCATGTATCCTTACGCATAAAGTTTTGTATGAAGAAGTCAAAGCCAATTCTTTCAGCTAGACTTAAATTATATTTCTATCAAAGCATGTACAATGTTTACCAAGTTATATTGGTATAGTTTTCAATCGAAGACTGAGTATGCTAAAATGTTTTCGTCGTTTAACGACAGACACGTGAGGTTGCCACCACTTAAACGTATACACGTTTAATGAATGTAGTGTTGATCAACATAGAGTACTATGGGCTGATCACCCAGAAGTGCTCGTAAGTAATGTCAGACGTACTTACGAACTTAGTGTCGGGATGTCCTTTTCAAAGAACTTATGAAATGCTCAAGGTCTTGGACCGGAATTGATGTTTTACTGAATATTGTTGTTGTAAAACGTTTTGAATGAAAAGAAGTGCTATTTTGAATTATCGATAATACTTTGTAACTATTGTTAAGTTACTAAAGATATATGAGTTCTATGTTTCAAGCATGTTATTTATTAGAATTGTAGTACTTGTTGAGCTAGTCATGCTCACTCTTGCTTGGACCATATGAACACAGCTAAGATCGAACGGACCGAAGGCTCCGGAAAGGATAAAGGCAAGGCGAAGATGAACCCTTAGAGTTCTGATGTAATAGTATAGGTGAACGATTGTAATATATTTGATATTATGACAAGAACAAATGTATGGGTTATAAAGTACCTGGGGGAATGTAATAATATTTCTAATATATAGAAGATATATTAGTTCTTTTGAGACTTTTCAATTGAATGAATGTATGAATGATAGTACCGTGTAACACCATCTGTCGGGTTGGAAGATACCCGAATTTGGGGGCGTCACAATAACAGAAGAATTTCACCATATATGCGGTACTTCGCATAGACAGGTTATTCTAACATAATAATAAAGAATGGAATAACAGAAGAATTTCACTAAGTATAGGGTAGTCCACGATATCAAAAGTTATTCCAATGTAATAATAAAAATGGAATAATGAAGTTCTCTTCATGAATACAAAAGAAATAATACCCCTTCATCGAAAGTAGTATGCACACAAAACCCAATCATGTTTGATGATAAAGCATATACTTTGTAACAATCTTATTCATTTATTAATATAAAGTATTAATTTATTAAAGGCTTTTAATTATCTACATGATCTTTGTTTTATATAATATGTGATAAACCCATAGTTTTAAGCAATGCTTTTAGAATAATGATGATAATCATTATAATGAGATCTAAATTCTTAGAAAGCTTAAAACTAAAATAGTTCCCAATCGTTGGATTACTAAATTGGGGATTAGTGAATCCGGATAGATTGGTACATACGTTGCTTTGCTCATTGGATGAGGATGATTGATCTCACGATCATTTGTGTGGAGACACTAAAGCAAGTATGTAGTGCTTATTAGAGAATAAGTTCATTGAACGTTATTGGCTCAAGGAAATACCTAATGGAGTTTTACTTGCATGTCAATAGGAATTCCTCGTAGTGATAGTAGTACAAGTGATCCTTGGACTTGAGATCATCATAGTATCTTGTGTATGATGAGGTATACTTTAACTTATTCCTTAAGACCCTTAGGATATATCAAAGGGTATGCTTGGGTATAATAAGTTATACATGGAGATAATGTATGATCAATAAAGAATCTACCACTTCTAGTAAAAAGAGAAATGTCCTATGTGATTCGATAAATGACAACCCAAAGAGTCCTTGGCAGTTATGTAATGAAATTAGAAAGGAGTTTCTAATTTGCATTATTTGGGGTTGTGCATTTAAGAGTCGAAATACATATAATTAAATAAAATAAGACTTGACAGTAATTCCATGTCTTATATTTAATTGGGACATTGTATGGTGGAAGGATTGAATTGTACGGTAACTATTTACTCAAAGGTTCTTTTATGATTAATGTTGAAATCTATATTATCTGGAAAGTCGTTGATCGCTAGGGAGGCTTATCCTTATTGTAGAATAAATATTATTTATTTAAATAAATTAATAGTTTAATTTATTTATTTAAATAAGATTAGAATTGTTCTAATTGATTTATTCACAACCAGTTTAATATGGAGAACCTAAAGGGTCACACCATAAAAGGAAGAATAATTATTTAAGAAGTTAATGGCATAATCGTAATAATATGTTAAGTATATTTAATTTAATCTATGGTGATAGAATAAATTAAATAGCTTAATATTTATTATTTAATATTTTAGAAATATTAAATATAAATTAATAAGAGGAGTCTTATTAATATTATTACAATTATTATTATTTTAATTCCTAAAAGAGTTTAGAAATTAATTAATAAAAGTACTCTCAAATATCCTAATAGGATTAGGAGCCATATTAATTAAAAGAGTTTAATTAATTATCCATAATAAGATTAGGGAGCTTAATTAATTAAAAGAATTTAATTAATTAAATAAAACCCAATTCCTTAATTGTTAAGGAGGGTTGCCTACATCTATAAATAAGAGGAGTCTTATTATGGGTGAGAAGGTTAATACTTTCACAACACGTGAATATGTGATTCCAATTGTTGGGAGAGTACGCTCCTTTTCTATGAGATAGAAAAACTAGAGTTTTTCCAAATACCCATCTTCTTGAATTCTTCTTCTTCCTTGGTGGATCACCTCTAGAGGCCAAACACTTGGGTGACTAACGTTGATCAAAGGAAGGAACCAAACCTGGTGGATTCAAGTGAAACGCGAAAAGGATTGGAGGTGAACTTGTACTTGAGGAAGCTCGGATCTTCAAGGGTATGATTCTCGTTCTTTCTTTTTCGTTTAATTAATAATTGCGCATAAAGGATGATCCGGGTATATGATTTGTAAATTTTTTAAACTCTGATTTTACACGTTTTCGCTTATTTTTGCAATTTGATTGCGTTCATGAATATTACAAACCTAACACTTACGAGTATTGAAAAAAAATAATTCTCTTCATGAATATGAAATAAATAATACCCCTTACGAGTACAACAAATAATATCTCTTACCTTAGAAGAAACCGGATATATGAGTAAGTGAAGTAGCGAATACTTTTCTTCTTTCTCTCTCTATAGTTTCTCTGTAGAGTTTCATGAATTAAGTAAGAAATAATGAAGGAATGAGCTTATTTATAGGAGAATGGACCTAATAAGAACTAATTTATGAACGGTCCAGATTGATTTACTTTTAAGCGGACGGTCCATATTAATTTACTATCAAAGATTAATAAAATATTCTAATAAAACAAAATCTTTTAAATAAAATATAATATATTCTATTTATAATCTAATAAAACGAATAACTTTATAAAAGTATTACATTTTTATATAAAAAGATTTTACTATCTGAAACACTATATCACAGTACTATCTGCAAACATTTCTATGCATAATAGAATATTATATATTCTATTTATAGTCTAATAAAATGAATAACTTTATAAAAGTATTACATTTTATATAAAAAGATTTTATTATGCAAACACTATGCATAATAGAATATTATATATTCTATTTATAGTCTAATAAAACGAATAACTTTATAAAAGTATTATGTTTTATATAAAAAATTTTCTGTTTTATTACATTTATAATAATAATAAAACAAAACTTATCACCTTTATTATAATTCACAATATTAATCGACAAAGTTGTTCCCGGAAAGGGGCTTTCCAATAAGGATTTCTCCTATCATGCGCCGCAATTAGGTGACCAAACCTCTCTTGGCGAACTTAGACATCGTTAATATTAAAAATAATAATATTAATAACTTTGTTATCTAAATTATTGATTTACTAATATATAAAATATCGACAATAATTGAATCAAATAACGTGAGATCTTATGCAACAATTACTATAGCAATAATTGAACAAAACTGAGTGACTTCTCACGTAAGCATCAATAATCAATACCTTGTGCTACTATGCAACCACGCATATTACTGTACTTTTAACACCGGGTGTTTCAACAGTTAACAGCAAAACTTCCGCCGTTATTTTCATAAAAATATTTTCGTCGTTTTCTCAATCCGACAATAATTCCGTTGTGGGGTCCACCAATAATTGTGACGTCGTACGAATATTCCCTGTTAAAACGAATATTCTCCGACCAATCGAATATTATATAACAACTTGCATACTTTTCAAAATTTCTAAATATTACCCACAACTATAACATTATCTCAAATCCACACCATAATTTTGAAAAAAATATTTCGAGAAAATTAAATCTTTATTCGTAAAATTTGGGATTTTACACTTTACATAAAAGTACAGTTAAAAACTGTTTTAGAAATTAAAATCTTTTGGAAGTGCTCAAGGAAACCTTCGTACATGGGAGGCCATGCGTCTAGGTTATGATAGATATCATATGTCCACAGAATTATCCTTGGTTGACCCAATAGACCCCAAAGAAAAACGAGAAGATTATTATCATCTTCTTTCCAATGGTGAGTCTTCTCTTGACATATAATTATCTCCGTTGTCTCCAAGTGAAAATTATATTTCAAATAAACTCCAAGATTATATAGGTAGTGCTCAGAGATATACTCAAAGTGAAGTGGATGCACAACCCCGTCTTATGATAACACAAAAGTCGCTGCATCATTAGACATCTTGTATGATAGTGGCAAAAATGCCCTTCCAAAGTTGGGTTCACCTCACCCTATTCGGTTCACCAAAATTAAATATTAAATGACGTATACAATACGACACACTTATCTAAAGTTCTCAATAAAATTATTTTCATACTATTTAGGGAGAACCTCAACAAAACTATAGACCACCGCTTACATTCTCCTCGTTATCCCCGCCGACTTAATAACACTCTTATTACACGAAAGGAATTATGAAGCAAAAGGGTGAGCACAACTAGACTAATAAAGAATATCATGACTAAAGATAATTAAATTATCAATAGCTTTCATCAATAATAAATCAGAGATTTAGAACATATGGTAGATGATAAAACTTTTCAACCATAGTTGCGTGAACGAAGCAATCCATTAAAAGAGTCAAATAGACCATAAGGTCTATTATCTTCTCCATGTTAAAAGTCCACCAACAATGTTTTATCCTCAGAACATCAATCAACAGTTCTCATCCATAATCATATGAATAACTCATAATCATAATTACGGTTCTAAATTCCTCTTACGCACTTTAGGGGCGAAGATAATTTTATCACCTATCTTCACCGAAACATCAAAAATCATGGTTATACCAAATCACAATTCCTACTCATAATCATATTAATAAATTCATCTTTGCACTACGGACAAAGATATTCATTAACAATTCATCTTTGCACTACAGTAGAAAGACATACAACCAGTATTTTAGAAGAGTCAAGTAGAGCATGATATCTACTATCTTTACTAATTAAAAGTGTATAATCAATATTTTATCGCCGAGACTCGAACAATAAATAATCCATATCATCGAATCATCCTCGCACTACTGACCAAGGATATTCATGTAATCATCAATAGTCATGATTATACTTAGAATAATCCACGGTTATAATCATATCAATAACGTCCCATCAATGCACTGACGGGCCAATGAGGACTTTTACTACATCATCTATAACATTACGGATCATGATTATACCGAATGATCCCTGGTCATAATTATACCAATAAACAGTTCATCTATGCACATAAGCCAAAGATAATCATTAATCAATAGTTCATCTTTGCACGTAAGCCAAAGATATACAACTGTAAAATCAATAATCCACAGTCCATCTTTGCACGTAAGCCAAAGATATACAACTGTAAAACCAATAACCAACAGTCCATCTTTGCACGTAAGCCAAAGATATACAACTGTAAAACTAATAATCAACAGTCCATCTATACACGTAAGCCAAAGATGACTTTCATCACAATATAAGCATGAGGATGATGACAATGATATAAGCATTAATCAAACAAAATCAAGGATAAATATTAAAGACTTCAAATTTATTCAAATATTATTAATCATTTAATAAACTCATAATCTAATATTATTAATATTATAACAATATTTTAATCACTTCTTAAACTTATAAATAATTTATTTTAATTGTTTACACTTTATCAAATAATGCATTTAATCATTCAAAAATGTCATACTCATAAGATTTCATCACCAATGATCAAATCACTCATCAAAAATCTGCATATACCTTATATAGGATTTCCAAGCCATAAACTCCTATTTACCAATTTTTTAACTTCACATAACATATTTAATTCATATATTCGTAACTAAACCATTTTCATGAAAAATACCAAATCAGTCCCAAAAATTATTCATTTCTGCGATTTAGCAGAATATAGTCTCATATTAAACATATATTTTTCTTGGAATTTTTAAAATTCATTTACTATTTTTCATATGGCCAAAACTGCTGAATATTTAAACATTTATCATAAATTGTGCTTTTGTCCAAAAATTCCAAAATTTACAGGGTATACTCCTGTTATATATATGTACTCCCAATAAAAATTTCACCAATTTTGGAGTTAACCACAAAGAGTTATAAGGGTTTACTTTTAAAATAGTCCTTTCCCATAAAATTCATAACTCCTAATCTATACATCCAAAAATCGTTATTTTTGGACACAATCTAGAAAACTCATCAAATTATCATTTTAAATTTTTCCAGAATTTTTGAGGGTCAGAAAAATTACGAAATTGTAAATAGATTTTCGCCCGCCATGCGGTAATCTACGTAGACAGATCATTTCCACAATTTAATAAAGAATGAATACGATGGATCATTCACCATGCATATGGTAATCCACATAGACAGGTTATTCCAACAGAATAATAAAGAAAGGAATAACAGAAGAATTCACCATGCATGCGGTAGTCCGCATAGACAGGTTATTTCAACAAAGAATGGAATAATAGAAGAATTCACCAGGCATGTGATAGACCGCACACACAGGTTATTCCAACAGAATAATAAAGAATGGAATAACAACAGAATTCACCATGCCTGCGATAGACGCATTGCAGACGAGTTATTCCAACGAAATAATAAAGAATGGAACCAAGGTCATGCGTAATCTGCACGAAAAGGATATTCAACGAAAGAATAAAGAATGGAACCAGATCATACGTAATCCATTGCAGACGGGATATTCCAACGTAATAATAAAGAATGAAATAACGAAAGAATTTCACCATGTATGAAGTACTTAGCATAGACGAGTTATTCCAACATAATAATAAAGAATGGAATAATGAAAGAATTTCACCATTTATACGGTGTCCATGTATACTGATATATTCAAATGAAATAATAAGGAATGGAATAACAATAGCTCTCTTCATGAATACGAAAGAAATAATACCCCTTACTATAATAATAATATTCATTACCTCAAAAGAAGACTGGATACTGGAATAGTGAGGTAGCAGACTTCTCTTCTTCTTTCTCTCTATAATAATTGCTTTATAACTTTAGTGAATTGGTGATAAATGTAGGAAGAATGAGCTTTTATTTATAGAAAAATATAGTTTCAATAATTGCACGTTTTGGAGCTCGAAATATTACAGTATAATACCTCCCTCTTTTTTTTCATTTTTAATTTAGTCCTGCAAGTATTATCAAACTTTCACCACCTCTCCTAATAGTAAATAATGTGAATCAATAGTTCAATCATGTGAATCAATAGTTATAATCATGTGAAAATACGAAATACAATATAGTACCTCCATCTATACTTCTATTTTTAACTTAGACATGCAAGTATTAACAATCTTGCACCACATCCCCTAATAGTACATGAATGTGAATCAATAGTACACACATGTGAATAAATAATTATAATCATTTGAATTAATAGCAATTAATTGCTCATTTATTCGATTAATTACCCGATTGGTTAATATAACCTCCAGACATCAATTATTATCGAAATAAATGTCAATTTCTACCAACACTAACAATCCCAACACAATGGAAATATTTTTCTCAAAAATTCATTTTTGAAATTTCAAAGTTTGACTTTTTCTGAAAAAGTCAACTATTGACATTTTTGACAAAAAAATCAACCCCGATAAATTTTGTGCTTATAGTCTATTCTTACTAATTTTATCGTTTCAGACTCAAATATCACGTCCGCGTCTCCAAATTCAACTCCAAACTCAAATTTGATTTTTTTTATAACATTCATCATTAATATTATAACTCACAATATTTAACAACCAAGTCGTTCCCAGGAAAGAGGGGGCTTTCCGATAAGGATTTCTCCTTATTGGCGCGCAATTAGGTGACCAAACCTCTCTCGATGAAACTTCTAGACATTGTCAATATTACAAATAATAATATAAATAACTTTTATGCGTCTCAATTATTGATTTAATAATATAACATATTATGCGGATGATCTTTGTGACAATAATTGAATCGATAATATGAGAGATATGATGCAACAATTACTTTATGACAATAATTGAGTATAACCGAGTGACTTCTCACGTAAGCATCAATAATCAATCTGTGTTACTATGCAACCACGCCAGCATCGTATTCTTTACTTTACTCTTAAAGTAGTTCAATAGTTTTAACGGTAACACTTTCATTTATTATTTTTATAAAAGATAATTACGTGCTTTTCTTTTACTACGACAATACTTCCGTTGTGGAGTCCACCAATAATTGTGCCGTCTTACGAATATTACTCGACCAAACGAATATTTTATAACAACTTGCATACTTTGAAAAAATTTCACATGTCACCCTTAACTTTAACCTTTTATCAATTTAACCATTTACTAAATAGAATAATTATAAGAAAATTGAATACTTTTATTTCATAAAATTTGGAGTCTCACATGTAATATAAGTGTATAATTAGATAACAACTTAAATATGTTCATTTTTTAAATACTACAAAATTGATCGATGGATATACATCACCATATTACATGAAAACTTGCATGCTCTTGTATGTTTCAATGTTCTTTGCCTTGATATAATTGAGCTGACCCAAATTCGTCCAAATCTCTAAAAGAATAAGTTAAGTATATTTTTGATACAAAATAAAAAAAGTAAAGTGGTAGAAAGAAAATAAAAAAAAAATCAAAATTTATTTTTTAGTGGTTTCAAAAAATTATGTAGTGATATTTTTTTTTAATATTTTTATAGTAATGAACTTCCCGAAATAACATACTTTACATTTCATTTAATATGCCTCAACCAATGCTTTTGATGATAAAAAAAGATTATACATTAAATTCTCTTTTGATGAAGAGCAAATATGTTATTTAATAGAGTTTATTAACGTAAAAAAATAAAAACATTTATTATTTTATGTAATATTGTGATGCCATTGAAGATAATTTTGAAATTAACTTTTTTCCCCTTAATATGTATAAATTAAAAATATACTTTCCCGTCCATTTAAAGACGGATATAGTAATTATTTTCGGTTAACTTTCCAAATAGACAAATATAACGTGCCACTAATATGTGAAATTAGAGCGGAATACGTAAGTCATGCTATCTGATTTGGTTATAATGGCCAATTGGGATATATATCTTCCATTTTCACTATATATATATATATATATATATATATATATATATATATATATATATCTTTATTAACGTCGAATCTTACTGCCGCGTCGTCGCATAAAGCGTCACGATCATGCGTAGTAAACCACGATAAACACCACGAACTTGGCCAATTTGGTTTGAGTGGGGAGATAACTTCGAGCGTGAGAGTTAGTATCAGTGTTCACAAGGTTAACAATGGAGGATAATTATGTCTAGCGTATTGAGAGAGATAATAATATTCAGTTGAATGTATATGTGAACGTTAACGTACCTCTTTGTGAAGACCTCCTTGCTATGATATCTTATAGGACACAGTTTTGCCGTAGCTACCCTGACTCGACACTGTTAATCTCATCCCCTCATCCCATGCATGGCATTTTGTCGATCCTTATTAATGCCGTATAAGATATCGATTAGCCATATCTTTGTCATCATCAGGTTAGGTTGAACCAGTGAAGATATTTAAATATATGATGGAGTCGACCCAGCGATTTGGTCAAAATCTTAGAAGGACTTAACAAAGTTAATAAAGTGGCTAGGCCCGATAATGTCGACACCCGATAGTGAAGACCCGATGGACTAGCGAATAAGTAGGCTCGATCCATTCGACCCCGATAGGAGAAATATCACGACCCGACACTTTATTGGTAGAATGGATTGGGCTTTACTCTTTATTCCGATTAGTCCGATTGACCAAATTTCTTTGTATGAGCTATGTTATTGACAAAGAGTTGACGATAGTGAATTAAAGGCAGGCCGAATTAAATTCAGATTATACCAGAACTAACAATTATCGAAACAATTAAAGAGCATGAATTATCGATCGCTGCGTATGGCGAGACATAACGTGGTTAAGCGTGCTAAATGAATAATATTAGAAGGAGGGCTCTTTTCAGTGTTCTTGATTTATCAATCACAATATTTCCGGTTGTTACACGTCGAAGTTATGGCACAAATCGGGGGGTTCTCGTTCGAGAGCCCACGGCGTAACTAACCCGAAGATAGTTGGTCTTTCTTTGGCGACAAAGAGCATGATCATGGCGAGAAAAAGCAAGTAAAAGGCACCACTTTAGAACTTCGACCTTAAAGTGGTCGGTGATGAAGATGGTGAATGAAGCGGATAGAGCTTTGGAGGTTCTCTTGGAAGCGGGCGAGAGGTAAATGGCGAGCAAAGATATAGTTGTCGCATTCTTGGATTGCCAAGGAGGACAAAGCGTTCAATTATGTCGATCTGAAAGATGTGGTACGCTAAAGATGGACAATAGTGAGTTGGAAGCGATCTATACACTTTGAGGACATGTCTCGGTGATCCTCGACCAAAGAAGACTAACAACCATTTTCTGATTGGCCAAGAGGGTACTCATACTATTGGTCTTGGGATTATAATTGAAGCGAGTAGATGAAGACCTAACTGACCATTTTCTGATTGGCCAAGAGAGTACTCATACCTATTGGTCTTGAGGATTATAATTGGCGAGTAGATGAAGACCCAACGGCCATTTTCTGATTGGTTGAAGAAGAAGGGTATTAAAAATCTGATGGTCTTGGGATTATGGTGAAGCGAGACCCAAAACCAGCACTTTTGAGAATCCACTAAGGGCTGCTTGCCTGTGGATACTTGTCTTTAGGGAAATCCATCTAAAATTCTGACTTGGATGGAAAGCGGTGAGAGTCCGACAAAGCCGTTGAAGTACTTCATGAAGCGAGCTCGTGGACATTGCATGCGGTGGATATTCTATTTGGACATCGATCTGACGAAATTTATCGAGGGTCGATCACAATAATAATTCCATTCTAATGCATTATCGAAGTTGGCTACTACGGATGCTTATAACTTTGATGGCATATGGCGTCTTTCCTTCAGATCAGATGCCGGCTAAAGAAGATCAAGTATAAGAGTGTCAATTTTGTTCTCATTGATGAGAATCTTTATCGAAGGACCTTTTTTGTCATCATTGCTCAAACATTTGGTTCCATCCAAAGCAGAGTATGTTTCTTGGAAATTCACAAAAACATCTGTGGCGATCATTTGGTAGCGAAGTTGTTATTTCTACAAAGCACTTGGCGGGGATATTCTTGAAAAAATCTGGAAATTGACCGAAAAAGACTTGGTGGCTCATCCACGCTCATTTTTCACAATTGATCTTCTTCCTATTGGTCTAAAGTTCACAATGGTTTAAGGAGGTATGGTCGGACTTCATTTGGCCATTCGATGGTAACCTATCTATTTGTTGCCCGGCGTGGTAGACAAATCCTATGTTCTTTTATATTGCTTTTCTGAGGCGGTAAATCAATAGTCACCAAAGTAAGGAGGGCGGGGTGGACTCGTGACCATTCGATGGTAGCCTCTTGGCGAGAGTGTCCTTATGGTTTTGTTATACCTGCATGGTAGACAAATTCCATGATCCTCTTAATTTTGATTCTGCATGAGTGGTAAACAAAATGTCTTGGAAGTAAGGAGGTATGGTGGGACTTCTTTGGCCATTCGATGTGACCTTATTGTCGGAGTGTCCTTATGAATTTGTGACCCGTGTGGTAGACAAATTCCATGGTCCTTATATCTTGGTTCTATATAATTGTTCTACCCAGAGGGTAAACAAATGTCCTTATATACTTGTTCTACCCTAGAAGCGGTAAGCAAGATCTTGATGGTGCAAGGAGGATCGGTAGAATTCACCCTATTGCTTCGATCATCTCACACTCAGATATAACTTGATAAGTATGCATTACTTTATTTTGTTCAAGTGTTGAGTTCGGATTATATTATCATTGTTCTTAATTTATTATATAATTTGTTTGATTATTATTATGAGTTTAAGTTAAGAAACACTTACCTGCGATTTTCAAGTTGATTGATGATCAATTATTGACAAAAAATGTTCACTTTCATAAGTAATAAGGCATGAAGTTGATATTTTAATATTAATTTATTCACAACAAGTTAAATTTTTACTGAGAAAGTTCTCTGACTAAAAGATAAAGAGAGGTCATCTTTGAAACTTCTTCCTTGTCATCGTCACCATCTAAAAGAGTCTAGAAGAGATGGATCTACCTTGGCGAAACTTTTCTTGTCTTTACTTGGCCGATTTCATATCCTTTGACATACGTATGGACGATCTTATTGTTCATTTCGGCGGATTTTCTCGTATTACTGCTGGATCTCCTTACTGAAAGTCTTGATCGATGGCGGACCCAAATCTCTAAGGGGTGAAGCTCTTTGAGCTCTTCTTGAAGCTTTAACGATGTCTTTAGATATCTTGCTTCTTTAGCATGGATATTGTTATTTTGCTTCGTGACTCTGATTAGATTGATCGGATCTTCATTCTTCTTCATCATTGTGATGACCCGATGAGTGGCCTTGGTCGTTTTTACTTCTTTGATCTTGTCGATATCCTTACGAAGGCATTCATTGTTGAAGAGAACAATATAAAAGATTGATTCTTTCTTTCACCAACACGAGACTTAGGATGGCGTTATCCTTTGCCCGAGTATTCTCTTGACTTTCTCTTGACTTTCTCTTGGTATTCTCTTGACTTTCTCTTGACTTTCTCTTGGTATTCTCTTGGCATCCTCTTGACTTTCTCTTGACTTTCTCTTGGCATTCTCTTTGGTATCCTTTTCGAACTTCTTTGTATTTGAGGCGGAGACACACGAATCGGTGTTTACTGCGAGATGACCATTATTAGTCGATCATTTCAAATTGATGGGCGTGAAGTGAGCGAATAAATCAAAACTATCAATTCCTTTAGTCCGTTATTTCATTCCTTCGTCCATCGGATCCGTGATGGAATTATTAGAACAAAAAATTCATTCTATGGCTTGAGCTTGGTGGTTGAAAGCTCTTGATTGGTATTACAGTAGAGGTCGGCGAAGATGAACCTTTTATGTTCTTTATTTGATGTTCCTCGAATGGACTTGATGGCCGTATTTTGGGCCTTTATTGGTCTTATTATAATTCCTTTTTGTCTGAGCAGATGTCATTTATAGTTTCTATTAAACCTCCTGTTTAATAAAAAACTAGAAGCGATGTTGGTCGTGATATTTCTCTATTGGGTAGAATGGATTGAGCTTACTTATTCAGGTTAGTCCATTGGGTCTTCACTATTGGGTGTTGACATTATTGGCCTGATCACTTTATTATCTTTGTTAAGTCCTTCAAGTATCGGACCAAATCGGTGGGTTGACCCATCATATATTTAAATATCTTCACTTGGGTTACGAGCCGGTGATGATGACAAAAGATATGGTGGCCGATATCTTCGTGGCATTAATAAGGATTGGACGGTTGGTAGGCGGTGAGCAGAGGGATGGGATTAACGGTGTCGGGAGGGTCGATTGTACGGTAAACCGAGTCCTATAGTATATCATAGCAAGGAGGTCTTCACAAAGAGGTACGTTAACGTTCACATATACATTCAACTGAATATTATTATCTCTCTCAATACACTAGACATAATTATCCTCCATTGTTAATCTTGTGAACACCGATACTGACTCTCACGCCTGAGCTATCTCCCGACGATCCAGTCGTCAAGCTTGTGGTGTTTATCGTGTTTAATGTGCAGGATCAAGACGTCTTACGTAATTGGGACGTGACAGAAGATCTTGACGTTAGCAATGTTCATCTATGATCAAGAGTCGTGTATAATTATATTGTAAGCCTTGAATCTAGCTAGCTAGCTAGCTAGCTAGACCCACAAAAACAGAGTCGTCATTTGTTTGTATCGTAAGATGGAGGGAAGAAAGCTTGTTCGGTTCCTCTTTCTTGTTTTCAGTTGTGTCCTCCTCTTGCTCTTCACTCTGTTGAATCTCCCGGGTTCCACCAATAAACTACAAGACTGCACCACCAACTCCCCTTCGCCTTGGTACTGCACCTCCTCTAAGAACCGCTTCCTTTTTAAGAAACCAAGCTTCCTCCAAAACCCCACCACCACCTCCAAACCAACGCGCCACCACTCCTCTGACGTCCCCAACCACCCACTCGACCCCCTCACTATCCAAGAATTCAACAAAGTCCGCACCATCATCCAATCCCACTCGCTCTTCAAAAACTCCCCCTACGCCCTTCACTCCATCGTCCTGGAGGAATCAAATAAGCAAACCGTCCTCACGTGGCAAAAGGGCGACCCTCTCCCGCCACGAAAAGCAACTGTTATCGCACGTGTCAACGGCGACGCACACGTGCTCACCCTCCATATCAACACGAGCGAGGTGACCTGTCAAGAAACGGGTCATTTTTCAGGGTACCCGACGATGACCATGGAGGACATGACGTCGGCCACGTGGGCCCCCCTCGGAAATGCCGAATTCAACCGTTCGATCTTGGCTCGTGGCGTTGATTTAGCGGACCTGGCTTGTCTACCGATATCAAGCGGGTGGTTTGGGATGAGTGAGGTTGAAGAAAAGAGGAGGTTGATTAAGGTACAGTGCTACTCCATGAAGGGCACTGCAAATTTCTACATGAGGCCCATCTAAGGGCTCACGGTGCTTCTTGATTTGGACACAAAACAAGTGGTTGAGATCTCTGATCAGGGAAAGCACATACCCATACCAAAGGCCGCCGACACAGACTATCGCTTCTCAGCCCAAAATAAAAAACTCAACCTGCTTAACCCGATATCCATTGAGCAACCAAAAGGTCCGAGCTTCACCGTAGAGGATGACCATTTGAAGGCATATCTCGGGGTGGTCATATCTCGGGCCATGGTTGGTGACCCGGGAACGGGGAAGATGAGGAGTGTGATGTACCAAGGGTTTACGTCAGAGTTATTTGTGCCTTACATGGATCCAACAGATGCATGGTACTTTAAGACGTATATGGATGCGGGTGAATACGGGTTTGGGCTACAAGCTATGCCACTTAAGCCGCTTAATGATTGTCCGCGGAATGCTCATTATATGTGTTAACGCCAAGATCTTTTGTCACGTCTTAATCACGTAAGACGTCCTAATCCTGCACAGTAAATACGATAATACACCAAAAGTTTGGCCGGCTTTTGTTGGTCGGGAGATAAATTTCAGCGAGAGAGTCGATATCGTGTTCATGAGGTTAACAATGGAGGATGTAATGTCTAGTGTATTGAGAGAGTGATAATAATTCTTCATTGTGTGTGTGTGAATATGAATGTAAACGTACCTTTTCTTGGAGATTTCCTTCCTATGATATAATACAAGACTCGGTTTCTTGTGCCACTGACCCTCCTGACCCTACCCACTGCAGGTAGCTTTCCTGTTAATCCCATCTCCTACTCCATGGTAGATTGCCATATGCAATCACCTCATTAATGTCATATGAATGTCGGTCAACCATATCTTTGTCATCATCACCGTCAAAGATGTAGATATTTAAATATCGATGGGTTGATTCGATAATTGACCCAAGACTTTGTAAGACCCAATCAAGATAATCCATGAATTAGTCTAATAACAAGGCCCGATAATAATGACCGAAGAAATAACCAAATAAGTAGGCCTAACCAAAATTTACCACCTATGTAAAATATCATGACCCAACATTGCATTTCGATCTTTTATTAAGCAGGATGTTTAATGAAAGAGTATAAATAACATTGGGAAAGAGTATTAATGGCATCGGTTCAAGGCAAAAGGATTTATAATAAAAGTCGATGAAGGCCTAAAATATAGCTTACCAAAGCCCATCGATGAACATCAAATAACAACATAAATTAAGATTGGAAGTCCATTTAAAGAGCCGCATTTCGGTAGAACATCTGACAACAAATATTTCACTGCCTCCCGAACAATTCGGACCTTCGCCACAAAAACCATCTGTCTGAATCCGGGCCGAAGGCGTGGCGACCATTATTATCATCGGTTCGACAATAATTCCATCGTGGGCCCGATGGTGAAGGAGTGAAGTACCGGACTAAAAAGAAGTTGGTATTTGACCATCGGTTTGGCCGATTGATTAATATTGACCATCTGCAAGCAAACGCTTTATCTTGGTACCTCAAATCTCAAATCTGAAAAGCCAAGAGAATGTCAAGAGAATATCTGCTTTGAAGGGAGAAAGCCATTATGAAGTCTGTGTTGGCAAAAGAAAGAAGCAACTTGACATTGTTCTTCTCAACAATGAATGACTTGGGAAGGATCTCGACAAGGTCGAAAAAGAGTTGGAGACGATCGAGGCCACACATCGTGGTCATCACGAGATATAAATGTCGACCGCTTAGAAGAATGAAATTTTGACGAAGAAGAATGAAGATCTGGTGAGTCTAATCGAGCCTGAAGCAAAATAACAATATCCACGCTAAAGAGGCAAGATATATAAGCCTTCAAAAGCTTGAAGAGGAACTCCGATAACCCGGGCCTTAGGAACTTGGATCTGCCATTTGATCAAGAAGATATTTGTAAGGAGATCAAAGCGAAATCTGAAAAACACAGCAGAAATTGAGCGATGAGATCATCCATATATATGCCAAATGATATGAAATCTGCTAAAGTAAAGAAGCGAGAAAAAGCTCGGGACCAAAAGGTAGATCCATCTCTTCAGACTCTTTAAATGGTGGCGATGACAAGGAAGAAGCTGAAAGATGACCTCTCCTTATCTTTAGGCGTAGAACTTTACGTAAAAATTCTAACTTGTTGTGAGCAGATTAATACTAAAATATCAACTTCATGCCTTATTACTTACGAGTGAACATTTCTTGTCAATAATTGATCATCAATCAACTTGAAAACTGTCTGCAAGTGCCTCTTATCTTAAACCGTTAGTCGATAATCAAGCAAATTATAACGATTAAGAACAATGATAATATAATCCAACTCAACACTTGAACAAAATAAAGTAATGCATACTTATCGTTCTGCGGAAGTGTGAGACAGATCAATCGATAGGGTGAATTAACCGATCCTCTTTTGCAACAACAAGATCTTTAACTTACCGCTGGGGTAGAACAAGTATATAAGGACCTTTGTTTACCACTCAAAATGCGGAAATTATATAAGGACCAAGATATAAGGTCATTTATCTACCACGCGGTATAACAAAGATATAAGGACCATGGAATTTATCTACCACACGGGTCACAAATTCATAAGGACACTCACACAAATAAAAGGTGTCATCAAATGGCCGAAAAGTCCTACCATACCTCCTTACTTGGTGCCCATTGATTTACCACTCGGGGTAAAAACAATATTAAAAAGGAATAGTGGAATTTGTTTACCACTCATGATAAATCAAACCCATAAGGACACTCCTACCAAAAAAGGCGCCATCGAATGGCGGTGAGTCTACCATACCTCCTTACTTGGTGCCCATTGACTTACCACCTTGGTAAAATCAATATAAAAGGATCATAGGATTTATCTACCACACGGGGTAACAAATAAATAAAATTGCCATCGAATGGCCATGAGTCCGACCATACCTCCTTACACCATTGTGAATTTAAGACCAAATAGAGAAGATCGATATAAATTGTAGATGAGCTACAAAGTCTTTCTGTCTTTGAATCCCGATTCTTTCAAGAATATCCTGTTGAAGTACTTTGTAGGCCATAGTTTCATGACTAAATGATTGCCACAAATGTCTTCGTGAACCTCTCGAAAAGCATAATCAATGAAAGGTGTTCACTTGGTAATAGCCAATTTGGAAAGACAATAGTAATGGAGTCATCATTGTGATTGAATACTACGAATCTGAACACAATAATGGGTTGCCTTTGATTATCCAGAAGAAGAATATCCTGCTTCTGTAGAAATCTGCATAGCGGTTGTGTCGAACTCTTTAAACTTCATTTACTATCTTGACTTATTTCATCATCCCGAAGGATATGGCTTACATAGCAAACCGGGTGCTGCTTACCCCCAACTTATCGCACCAAAATGCGATACAAATAATATAGCTCAGCAGGAGCGAGCTTCACCAACAAAAGCATCGAAGAAAGATAGGTCGTTTATTCCTTGGAAGGCGTCTTCACAGCCCGAAGTCCACTGGAACGTCTTAGCATTCTTTGGCCCTTTCCACGTGCCAAAGATTGGCAAATATCTTCTGTCGATTTGGACATAAACCTTACCGAAAGTCTCTTGAATAGTCTTGTCTTTTCCATTAGAACTGCGAGACTTTAGGCGGGCATCTCCGAAGACAAGTATCCACAGGCGGTGTGCCTCGGGTGGATTCTCGAAGTCTTGGCTTACGGGTCTGCTTGACCATAATCCGAAGACCAATAGGACGAATACCGCCTTGGTCAATCAGGAAGATGGTTGTTGGGTCTTCATCTACTCTGCTTCGACCATAATCCCAAAGACCAATAGGGCGGAATACCCTTATTCGATCAATCAAGAAAATGGCTTTTGGGTCTTCATCTATTCTGCTTCGACCATAATCCGAAGACCAATAGAGGCGGAATACCTCTTGATCGATCGGAAAAATGGTACATTGGTCTTCATCTACTCTCTCTTGACCATAATCCAGAAGACCAATAGGGCGAGATACCGCCTTCGATCAATCGAAATACCCTTTTCTATTCGATCGGAAAATGGTGTGGGTCTTCATCTACTCTTCGCTTGACCGTAATCCGAAGACCAATAGGGGTAAATACCTCTTGGTCGATCGGAAAATGGTTGTTGGGTCTTCATCTACTCTGCTTGACCATAATCCGAAGACCGATAGGTTGGAATACTCTCTTGATCAATCAAGAAAATGGGTGTTGGGTCTTCATCTACTCGCTGCTTGACCATAATCTCAAGACCCGATAGAGGTGAGTGCCTTCTTCGATCAATCGGGAAAATGACCGCTGGTCTTCATCTACTCGCTTGACCATAATCCAGAAGACCAATAGGGCGGAATACCTCTTGATCGATCGGGAAAATGGTTGTTGGAGTCTGCTTGATCCAGGGACGGCCTCGAGACATGTCTTTAAAGTGTAGACTTCTTTCTAACTTGGTCGGTATATCGATCGACCACTTGATTATAGGATTCTAAGCGATATGCCTTACTACCCTTTTCCTAGCCATGGAATCGTCTTCTTACTCGGAAAAAATCAATCTTTTCTAAAGCATCACCTGGGCTCTCGAGCGAGAATCCTCGAAACACTGCACAGAAGCGATACCGGCGTGAAAGCACTCTTTGAAGGACCCAATCAATCCTTGACGGATACTCGTTGTGTGAGACGAAGTCATAGCCATCGGTATCCTTTAGAAATAAGCTTATTACTCTCTTCTTCACCATGGATTAGGCGTGAAGCGACTCTGATTTGTGATTGAAAACTTTAAGAACACTAAAACCACGACCCTCCTTCTCCTTGGCCAATGTTAGCGCCAAGATCTTACGCCACATCCCAATCACGTAAAGCGTCCACGATCCTGCATGCGTGAAACCGATAAGACACCAAAAGCTTGGCGGCTTGACCGTCAGGGGGATAACTTCGGGCGTGAGAGTCGATATCGTGTTCACAAGGTTAACAATGGAGGATGTAATGTACAGTGTATTGAGAGAGTGATAATAATTCTCCGTTGTGTGTGTGAATATGAATGTGAGCGTCGCCTTTTTCTGGAGATTTCCTTCCTATGATATAATCTGAAGACTTGGTTTCTTGTGCCATCGACCCTCCCGACCTCTGCCCGCTGCGGTAACTTTCCCGTTAATTCCATCTCCTCTCCCTTCCCAACAACGTGAATATCGATCCTCATTAATCTTTATGTAAGATATCGATTGTTAATATCTTTGTCATCATCACCGGTCAAAGATGTAGATATTTAAATATCTGATGGGTCGATTCAATAATTCAACCCAAGACTTTGTAAAACTCAATCAAGATAATCCAATGAATTAGTCTAATAACAAGGCCTAATAATAATGATTCAAAAGAATAATTAAATAAGTAGGCCTAATCAGTCCGGTCGCTATGTAAAATATCATGACCCAACAATATGGATGGCGTGTTTGCAGCTGCTGATGGAACACCGTACGTCCGATCTAATATGATTTGTGTGTTCGAGAGCTATGCAGGTGATATTGGATGGCGACATTCTGAAAGTCCAATTACGGGAATGGAGGTATATATATATATATAGAATGGATTTAAAATATATTTTTGAAATAATATATTTTTAAAAAATAATATATTTTTATTAAAATTAAATTGTTTTAAATATTTTTAAAAAAATAAATAAGGTCGCAAATAATATTTTTATAAATAAAAAAAACAACCGAAACAATTCTCTATTGATAAGAAGTAGTAATATATTTTAGAAATTTAGTTTTAAAAACCCGTGCACGGATTCTCTATATTACAACTTTTTCCTATTCCTAGGAAAGAGTTGTGGTTGATATGATAACATGAATGATGAAATAATGTTGAAAATTTTGTCATTACTCTTTTGTACGCTTGTCTTTTGATGTGACATATAAACATATTCCATTTTAATAAGAGGGCGACTTATTTGTGTTTTGTGTGTGGATATTGGACTTACGGTTGTCATACAAGTTTGTTTGATTATTTTGAGAAGGGTTAGTATGAAATTTATATTTTAGTAAGTTAATTAATTGGTCAATAGAATACTGACATACATGTGAAATTTTATATGTATCAATATTTTATTAATTAATTGATCAATTTATTAAAAAATAATTTTAATACCAACCGAATTCATTATTTTGTCACCTTATTTTATGTGACAGATTCGGGAGGTGAGGCCGAAGGTGACATTAGTGGTGAGAATGGCAGCATCAGTGGCAAACTATGATTACATAATGGATTGGGAGTTCCAAACTGATGGACTAATTAGAGTCAAGGTTAGTCATGCTTAATGAATGTTAATTCACGGATTCAATTACTATGAAGTTAATTCAATAATACTATTATCATATAAAAAGTGTAACATAATCTTTATACGCATACATACATCTTGTGGGTTTCCGAATAAACATATAGGATACATAATATCGTGTGTGTGTGTATGTGAGAATTATATGACCTTTTTTTATGTGATAGTAACATTAAGTTAATTTCATGATAAGTTGGGTCATATGATCAATACAGTGTGCAGAGGAAGAGATTACCTTCTATCTGTTTGTCTACACTATATTGATTAATTGAACAAAATTAACTTTATAATAACCACTCTCCTAATCCACCTACCTACCTACTCCATATATGAACGATGAATCTATCAAATTTCAACATTACTACTATCACATAAAAAAGAGTCACATAATGCTCACATACACACACATGCATACTATGGGCGTCCCGCATGACATGTGGGCCCCACAGTATGCATGTGTGTATGTAAAAATTGTGTGACTATTTTTTATGTGACAGTAGCATTATTTATCAAATTTTGTAAAGAATCTTTTGTTAACATGTCCAACCTATGAAAAGGCCTGCATATATGCATCACTAATTCACTATCTCCTCCTCATATATAATACTCTCTGAAATATAATATTAAATTTTATTTTTTAAAATTAATGACATTTTTAAATTTAAAATTAACTCAATTTCTTTTACTTTTAAAAACAATAAATATTCTACTGCTGATTACATTAGTATTTGGACAATATATAAATAATTAATCACAGGTTGGACTTAGCGGTATCTTGATGGTGAAAGGCACGGCTTATGTGAACATGAATGAGGTAAACCAAGGAGAGAAGCTGTATGGTACCCTGTTATCCGAAAACGTAATTGGAGTGATTCATGATCATTACATCACATTTCATCTCGACATGGATGTGGATGGCTCCGATAATTCCTTCGTGAAGGTGAATATCCAGAGGCAAGAGACCTCACCGGGTGAGTCCCCTAGGCGGAGTTACTTGAAAGCCGTAAGGAATGTGGCTAAAACAGAGAAGGATGCACAAATTAAGCTCAAGCTTTATGATCCATCTGAGTTCCATGTCATAAATCCCTCCAAAACGACTCGTGTGGGGAACCCGGTTGGGTATAAGGTGGTTCCCGGTGGCACAGCCGCTAGTTTGCTTAATCACGATGATCCTCCACAAAAGCGAGGCGCGTTTACCAATAATCAAATATGGGTCACTCCGTATAACCAGACGGAGCATTGGGCTGGTGGCTTGTTTGCTTACCAAAATAAAGGAGAAGACACTCTTGCAGTATGGTCCGAAAGGTGACATTTTCTAACTACAGTATCCCATTTTCATTTACTTTTTCTTAACGCGTATTGAGATTTTACTGGACGTGCTTTAAATTGCAGGGATCGGGCAATTGAGAATAAGGACATTGTGATGTGGTACACATTAGGATTTCATCACATACCATGTCAAGAGGACTTCCCAATCATGCCAACAGTATCATCAAGTTTTGATTTAAAGCCTGTCAACTTCTTCGAGAGCAATCCGATTCTCAGGTCTCCTCCTAATCTTGAGAAGGACCTGCCAATTTGCAAGGCTTCTGCTTCTTCTTGATGGCTAACTTTGTTCATCTTCCCCTTCCCTCCCCCCTTCCCTCCCTCTCTCTCCCCCTCCCTCCCTCCCTCTGTCTTTTTTTGTTGTTGTTGTAGAATCTTTTTTTTTTTTTTGCTGTTGTAGAATGTTCAATTGTAGACTGCATGTATGATCAGTCTAATCTCAACTCCTAGGGGAATGAAACTGGGATCTATATATGTAATTAAGGTTTGTTAATTAAATATATATATCACTAAGATGATGCTGTGATCATGTAAGGTCTGTTAATTAGTTCCAAGTGGGGACTTGTTCCTTTTTCTTTTTCAAATAATATCTAAATATCTAGGCAGCGACGTGAATATAATATATTTTAGAGTAATATTAGGTAACTACAAAGTTTTTTGACTGGGTCTATATTTTATTTTTATTGGTTCCAAAGGAGATAGATACTACTAGACATTTTGAAACTAGTGGGATCTAACTTGAGAAGCAAAAGTAAGAGCCACCGAAGAGATCTGTATAATAATAATAATAAGTGATTGATACAATCACTTAATTGCACAAATATATATATATATATATATATATATATATATATATATATATATATATATCACACTCAATTGCATGTTTTGATTGTTCATGTATCACACTCAACTGCATGTTTTGATTGTTCATGCATAAAGATTCTGCCCTGCCTGAGGCAGCTTTCCTTAAGATATGTTAGTGGAGAAATGCCTCATCATGAATCAATTTATAAGTATTTGCACCTCTTTAATTGTTTTTCAAATACACTAACCATGCTAATTAATATATAGAAGGAATATCTAGCCAACTGAATAAGAACAATTCCAATTAAACTTTTCCGATAGATTGACCTCCAAATCTCCAAATTACTACTAGTGTTAATTTCTGCTACCCTTTAACATGCTCATTACAAAAAATTAGTCCCTCCGTCAGCATAAAAGTCCTGATTGACTTTTTGCGCATAATAAAAAATATGATAAAATGATAAAATTATCCATATTTAAATTCTCATTTAATTACATAGTTTTCTACACATTATTAGTGATTCTCCATAAATATGCATAGAGAATAGAAATATAACAATTAATAATAAGGGTATTATAGGTAAATTATGGTAAAAATAGATCATTTAAGGTAAATAGACATTTAACTTGGGACTACTTAAAATAGTAATAAAGACTTTTATCCTGAGACGGAGGGAGTATCATTTATTTTTAATTTTATTGTAGTAGTAATTATATATAGAAATAAAACAACATTACTGTCATAAAAAACTAACGACAGACATACAAAATAGTTGTACATAGAAATAAAACATGAGGCTAAATTATTTTGGAAAATCATACAAAAGAAGAGTCTTAATTTGCGCTTTTATTCAAACAAATTATCGGCACTGAGTAGTGATTGATTAGTTATATAGAAGTGGGTTAGACAGCCTTGGATTTGGTACCGCAACCAAAGGAATTCTCTTCTTCAAAACTGCCCCAAACTTCCCCGAAAGATCCAGCTTCTCTCCTGCAGCAGGTAATTTCCAGTCGAAAGAATGCAAAAGCGAAGCAAGTGAAAACATCAACATCCTCTCAGCCACCGGTGTTCCTGCACAAATTCTTCTGCCAGACCCGAACGGTAAATAATTGAAATCACTTCCAGTATAATTAAATTTACCATCCAAAAATCTCTCAGGATAAAACTCCAATGGATTTTCCCAAATGGAGGGGTCTCGTTGTATTGCCCAAACGTTAACGAAAACGCGAGCGCCTTTTGGAACTGTGTAGCCTCGAATTATACAGGACTCACTTGGGGAATGAGGCACCAAGAGTGGGAGGGCAGGGTGCAAGCGAAGACCTTCTTTTATTATGGCATCTAAGTAGTGTAGTTTGTGAAGCTCAGACTGTTCCACTATGTTGTCTTTTCCAACTACGCTCTCAATTTGTTGCTGGACTTTTTTCATGACTCGTGGTTTGTTCATCAGCTCTGCCATCACAAACTCTATCGTGTTGGCGGTCGAGTCTGAACCACCAATCACCATATCCTGTTCCAAAGATTACAATATTAGTTGTACGAAATCTTTAGCATTTCCAAAGATTATATATATATATATATATATGTGCGTGTGTATAAATGTTTAGCATATAGTTTTGTCCCAAGCAGAGGCATGCATTATTTTGAATAGGTTCATTGTTGGGGTATATAAAGTACGTAAACTCATGCTTCTTTTATATATGTGTGTGCGGAGAGTGATCTATATATTTATATATTTAATTAATATTATAAAATATTATAGTTAATTAGGAGTTCGATGTACTTTTAGTTTAAAATTGAAGTTCATCTAATCTTATATTTTTGACTAAAAGACAATTTACACTTCAAATTTTACACCGATGTTGACTTTTGCACCTCAAATCGAAAAAGGTGTCTAAGTACACCCCAAATTTCATTATATGTAATAAAACGCACACTTTCTTGATTAACTTAGGTCAAAAGTGATCAAATGTAAAAGTAGTAACAAGTTTGGGGTGCAAATTGTCTTTTAGTCTTAAAAATTGGCAAAAATAATTAATTTTAAATAAAATAAAATAATTAATTTAAAATAAAATAATTAAAATAATAAAATTAAAATAAATATTTGGAATTAATGATTACTAATTAATCATTAACTTGTAAAATAATTATTTTATTTTTATTTTTAAAATTAATTATTAATTATTCCGGTTAAAAAAATCATTAACTTGTGAAAAAATCATTTTTGCCACATAAAAAAAATTCTGTTTTTGTTTTTAAAAATATTTTTTTTTTTAAAACAGAATTTTATTTTACAAGTTAAAAAAAATTCTGTTATTAATTTTGTTTGTTTGTTACTGTAAGGATAATAAGGATCATAAAATATATTTTTTATGTTATTCAGTTTTTCCAAATATGTCCAAAAAATGAACAAAATTTTTCGACAAGAAAAGTGTTTGAAATTTTTCGTCTATTTTTCTTCTTTTTTTTTAACTAAAAAACTCAATAAAAAGAAAATGTGATAAAATAAAAATCCATCATTTTCCTAAAATTGCGATACATCATTTCTTGTCAAAGGGAATATACTCTTTTCTTTTCAAAAATTGTTACGTCAACGGAATATCCAACTCTATCTTCTAACAATAACTTTTATTTTTTATTCTCTTTATTTATTTTTTTCAGTCTTTAGCAAACTAATTCATTTTTACTCAATTAATTCACTTATTTTTTTCACATATAGCTCTTATACATCTTTAAGCTCTCAAATTTGGTAATATTTCTCTCCCTTTCCTATTTCAACTATTTTTTTTTCTATTCAGAAGAAATTATAAATGTAGCAATATTAATTTATTATAATATGGCGTATATTGATGGGAAAAAAGAAGATAAAGTACACTAAAAAACATTAATTAATTCAAGTAGAGAAGATGATAGATCCTTTTCATCTCATTTTTAAATGGAAAACAAGTCATTTTCAATGAAAACAATTTCATCAGAAGACAATTTCATCAAAATTCTGTTTTTAAAAAATTTTGTTTTAAAAAAAAATCTGTTTTTACAAAATTCTATTTTTAAAAATTTTGTTTTTACAAAATTCTGTTTT
The DNA here is from genome assembly GCA_020205605.1 of Panax ginseng. Classification (NCBI taxonomy): domain Eukaryota; kingdom Viridiplantae; phylum Streptophyta; class Magnoliopsida; order Apiales; family Araliaceae; genus Panax; species Panax ginseng. The sequence continues at coordinate 2,877,492 of CM035139.1, read as the reverse complement.
TAAAAACAAAAACGGATTTTTTTTGTGGCAAAAATGATTTTTTTACACGTTAATGATTTTTTAAACCGGAATGATTAATAATTAATTTTAAAAATAAAAATAAAAAAATCATTTTACAAGTTAATGATTAATTATTAACCATTAATTGCAAATATTTATTTTAATTTTATTATTTTAATTATTTTATTTTAAATTAATTATTTTATTTTATTTTAAATTAATTATTTTTGTCAATTTTAAGACTAAAAGATAATTTACACCCCCAAACTTGTATTCTGATATTGGCCAATTCACTTTTTTTAGGTTAAGTGAAAAATATTAATTTTATTACGTATAATGAAGTTTGGGATGTACTTAGACACTTTTTTCGATTTAGAGTGCAAAAGTCAACACTGATATAAAATTTGGGGTACAAATTATCTTTTAGTCTATATTTTTAATCGTTAAGTAGATGGACTTATATATATATATATATATATATATATATATATAATAACAATAAGTGAAACATACAAAGAGCAAGGCCTTGATATGGTTCATGGTTAGAGGAGTTTTGGCATTTCCTTCATCCTTGAGCTTCAATAAGACCTCCAAAAAATCTTTGCTCTTTTCCACCGTCCCCGTCCCCTTTGACTTTTAAACGTTGACCGATAATATCATCAAACATTTGATCAAGTTTCGAGGTTGCCTCCTTTGCCATCTTCTTGATCCCTTGCAAATCAAACCGGGCAAGACCGGGAAAAAAATCCGATATATTGGGCTTGGCCGCTTGGGCAGTCACATCAGCCACCACCTGTCGGAACTCTGCCCCAATACTAGCCCTCTCTTTCCCCTGAACCGTGTGCCACCCCACAACATGTTTGTCATTGCGTTAAGATTAGTCAAGAACATTTGTTCACCCAAGTTAACCGGACACCCGGCTTGACTAAACAAGTATTTTATTGTGTTTCGAATCTCGTGCCGCCTTCGGCTGTAGATGGAACCAAGGGCGACGCTTCCGATCACCTCATGGACACAAATTTTCCTCAGCATTCGCCACTCGGGTCCATAGGGTACCCAAACAATGTCACTAGTGCCATACTCCAAGGATTCGGCCATAGCAGGGACGTCACGGTTAGCAAAGGTAACGTCGTGGTCTTTGAGCACCTCGCTCGCCAGGTCTGGCGAGCTGATCACGATGCCTTCCTTCCCACCAAGCCTGAGGGTTAGTATTGGACCATATGTCCTAGCCAGGCTGACTATGTAGGAGTGGAACTCAGGTTCCAGAAACGGGAGGTTTCCCACTATAGGAAGTCCTCTCGGACCTGGTGGCAATGGTACTTGTTTTGAGTTAGATTTTTTGATGAAAATCCATGTGAACCATGAAACTAAGAAAAAAACAAGGGTGAGACTGAGGAGATTTCGAGCAATTTCATCGTTGGTGCCTTTGCTTTGCCACCACCATGTCCACAAATCATAGGACAAAGTGTTGATATTTTGAAAGAAATGAGAGAATAGTAGTTTCATGGTAATTTGAAAAGCAAAGAAATTGATTGTGGAAGTTCGGAAACAATGAGCTAGTATTGTAATATTGTGTATGTTGCAAAGAGTGGAGTCAAGTCGAGTAACAATACTAGTTAATTTGGTTTGATATATATACTAGTTAATTGAAATTGATTTCATATATAATACTAGTTAATTGAAAGATGGACAAATGTAAATAGTTCATGGTAGTAATTTATATGCAAGTTTAATTTTTAATTACATGTAAGCATTGATTAGTCTAGTCACCTAGGTCAGGTTATCAATTTATGACGTAACAAGTTCAATTGAACGAAAGTGAAAAAAAATTAATAGTTTAATGACCTGTTTGAAAAAATTGAAAGGTTAATCACCAAAATAAACTATTGATAGTTTAATGAATTACCCACTGTAGTTGATATAGTTTATTGATTACACCATTAAACTTTTAATTTTTTAAATTACTCTACTAAATTAATTATTATTTTGAAATTGGATCATTCCGTTAACAAAAATTAAACGAATGATAATTTTTTATTGGCAAAACTAATGAATTAATCACTGTAATTGACAAGTTTTACTGATTACACCATTGAACTTTTAATTTTTTAAATTACCCTAGTAAACTAATGAAATCGAATGAATACTACATATGGGGCAAAAAATAATAAAAACTTGAAAGTAAAATAGAAAAAAAGTTAAAATATTTTAGGTACTCAGATCTCGTATGTTTATCAATAGAAGAAATTTTCTCGCGAATGAAAAATAATGCATTAACTTCTGTCAAATCATAAAAACAATCCCAACAAATTTATTTCTCCTATCAAATCATAATTACAAGATATTTATATGTGTATTTTCAAGTATTCTATATCGTCACGGCATATCAAGTCTTGGTTCTTGAGTCAGTTTTGGTGTTCGATTAATTTTTTTCAAATAATTATTTTTTATAATGGAAACTCTATTTAAACATGAAAGTTAGATATAAAAATTGAATATAAATGTATATAAATTTTATTTATTTATATTTTAACCTCTAATAAAAAATAAAAATAAAAATAAATAAAATTCAAATGAGAAATTTTTATGTCGTCCGCCTAAAAGAACTCTTTTTATAATCGAATGGTTTGGTTACAACTTGCATAGAAATATTCTAGTCTACTGATGGGTTCAGACTTCAGTTGTAGCCTTGTACGTACTAACAGCTGATAGAGGCAAGTCTATCTACCTAGAGGCCTAGCTACCACAGAATCTTAACAGCTGATAATTAAAATGACCAATACACTATACCTAATTCTCAGATATTTTTATTGGACATTTTTTTAAAAAAAAATTATTTTTTACGTGTGACTCTTAAAAAATATATAATATTTATTTTAATATAAATTTTTATAAAATATAGTATTTTAAGTGTAATTTTGATACATATATAAAAATAAAATTATACAAATTATAAAAAAAAATAAAAAATAAAATTTCACCTGTCCAATAAAACGGTCTGTGTAGCATTACTCTACCCAAAATAAACTACTTAAATCCTACACCAAATTGAACAATTTAAGGTGTTTGTTATAAAAGCATAAAATTTCTCAGCTGAGCAGGACTACATAATAGTAATTAGTAAACAAATGACTGAAAATTAATGAAACAAATTGGAAGTTGAATAGCTCTTCTTAATAATATTGAAAATTCATTGGATTGTCTATTTTAGTTAAGTTGAACTACAATCTATAATATATATTACCGATACTTCATAAAAAAAAAACTGGAATATTCTACTTATATGAGCTTCACTTGGTACCATTGTGTTCACTTCAATAATGTTTCTTATTCTTAAATGCCATTAGGTAGGCTTGACTTTGGAGTACCTTATAAGCTAGAATTATATTTTTGCATTATACTAGTAATAGTGATTCACAATATTAAAGTAATTAATTATTCTCATATTTTTGCACGCGCTATCTATTTAATTTATACAGTTGAATTTTTTTTTAAAAAGTTTAAATTTTTTTCTTTTTTTTTGTTTTTGTACCTTGTTGTAACACCCCGAACTCACTATAGATCCGAAGTACTACATGTTGCAAGCCCAAAGGCCCGCAAGGCAACAATATCAATCTTGCGCAGCTCAATTAAAAAACTCAACAATAATCTTAAACTAAATCCAACAATAAACATTTTCAATACAATTCAAATGAAAAATACCAATAAATACCAAATTCGAATAACGGAGACGCAGCTCCCCAAAACTAAAATTTTTATCAAAATTCAACATTAAAAGAAATAACATCATACACTAAACTCCTCTATCCAAATCGTATAACATAAGTGCTCAGCTTTCAACGATGGAACCTGTAGAAATCTGTAAGGGGGTGAGCGATGAAACCCAACAAGTAGCAACCTTTTTATTTAGCCGAATCAAATATAATTTCCAAATAATATTTTAAAATTCTTTTTGTTCGATAACAATAATAAATATAATTTTCAAAACTAAAACAGATAATTACAAAACGAATTTCACATTCAAAAATGGTTTCAATATATACAATATATCTTTTAATCAATAGCCTTAACGACTAAAGTTACAATAGTCCTATAACACGACCCAAAAGTTCGATAACGTCAATGATCACGCACCCAACTATAGTATTTATAAAAAAAAGAACGCTCTCCAAAGGGCATCTAAAATGTGTGCCCCTTAGTAGGTCCTATATTAGCCCCAGAACTAAACATTATCAATAACGAATTCTATGTGACGCCCTCAAAATAGGTATACATCACCCATCTTGAGTTGCCAAATACATGGTACTAAATTCAAATACAACTTGATTATACAACAGTCGTGTAAAATACGACAAAATACATGCTGTGAGTTTTAATACAAATATTATCATCTAGACAATATCCACACTCAATTTAGTCATCATTACATTTATTATCACACTATTTAACGAATAGTGAGGACTACTTAAGATACCATCTCGGACCATCACTCCGCTTCCCGATTAGTCCCAGCCATTCGTTCTCATTTCACGAAGAAATGGTGAAAGAAAGGTGTAAGCGCCCCGAATCCGGGTCCCGAATCACCGCGGATCCGGTTATTTATTCTATATAACCGCTGCGGAAGATATAAACATAAATTATTTATACATTAAACATTATACACTATCCTAAGGTCGAGTAACCATAACTTATACACATTTCATAACTTATCTGACACATGATATTATCATCATACAAGACTATTACAAAACTAATCGTGCACATTAACTTTAAATTGGAACTATCTTTAACTTTCCTTGTGTCCGAAGCGCGTTCATCTTAATCTGCAATGTTTTATCATGATATATATAGGGTGAGCATGAAAGTTGCCCGACAAGTTTAAATACAATTTAAGGATATATCATGATTGAAAGAGTCTGAGTAATAAGCTGGCTATAATTCACAATGTAGTTGTGAATTAGCATGAACAAACATTTGACTGAACAAGTATTCAACATGAACAATATATATCTGGACCAACTGGAAATGAAGGTGATCAGCCTTTCATACGACTTATACATACAAGATGTCAGAGTACAATTCTACGTGGTAATCGATGAACGATTAACCATAAGCATAATCGAATGAAACACTCTTAGTAGAGTTAAGAAAAACAAACTTGCCTCTTGCCGCTGATTCTGATAATCTGAAAATATAACTTAGCTTTATCCGAAGACCTAATACAGATAATATCGATCTCCAATTATTAGAATAGTATAAAATAACCTAAACACATTATCACATAATCCTATCAGTCTATACAACACATAGACTTAGCATCAAACAGACTAATTAAGTCTAAGTTGAAACTGACACAATTCAATCATCCCGACTGATTAATCGGACAATTATCGAGTTTACGTTCAATTAAACTCTGTCTAAACAATTAACAATAATCTTAGATAATCATATTATCAGTCAAAACAATTTTCATAGTCTGGTAACAATTTTCAGATAATTAATATCAATTATCATAATTTTCCAATCATTAAACTCGTATTTAAATGAATTAAATATCACATAATTCCTTAGTCATTAATATTTATTTATTGCTAAACATTAATGAATTACATGCCATAATATTATATCATATTTATAATATCTCAATACATTATTATTTCCTTTAAATGTTTTTAAAGTAATTAAAACATTAATCAATAAGCGATATTAATATAAGTACCACATTATTCCTTGATCATTAATATTTATTAAATACCAAATATTAATGAAAATCATAACATAATATTATAATATAATTATAACATCACAAAGTATTTTAATACCTTAAAATCACATTTCTATGATTTTTAAACAATCAAATCCATTATCCGATAAATTGCTATAATTATTAAAATATTAATATTTTTATGCCAAAATATCAAAAGTTATATTTTATAACTCAAAATATTTTTATAACACTTAAATCATTTTTATATGATTTTTAAAGCATTAAATCTATTTTCCTAATTTATCTAACATATTCATTAAATAAACTAATTATCATTAATAATAAATATTAATGAATTTCATCACAAAATATCAAAAGTCATCAATAATAACTTCAAATATCTTCTAACACCATAATATAAATTTTCATGATTTTTCATGAATTAAAATATTTTAAATAATTTATCTAATATTATAATTAAATAAATAAATACCATTTATATTTCAAAATATTAAATATTTTCAAATATACTCCAAATAATTAAAAACTATTTTTCGTGCTATAAAAATAATTTTTCGAAATTTATCATGTATTTTTAATAATTAAAAACTAATTTTTCAAATTTTTAAATCATTTTCTAATTTCCGAAAATAAAAATAATTAAAAAAGCTGTCATTAATGCCTTTAGCGACGACATAACCGTCGCCTAGGTGTTCTTGAGCCTCAAGAACAACACAGAAAGCGTCTTGAGAAATTTGGTTTGGCCAATATAACTTTGTGTGTGTTGTGTTTCTGGTAATGTTCTTGGTCAGATCTTGTAGAGGAAATACAAGACTACAAGATTCAAAAAACTTCATGGATAAACAACATCAGATCTGGGAGATATTGGCAATCAAAATAGTTGTCAGACCTGTTCTTCACGAAGAACAGTTCGAGGTGCCTACTTTGGACCTCTATAACTTGATGATCGTGAAATGTTTATGTAATATATCAATTTCAGTGTGTATACAACATGTAGGAGTACAACTAAAAATCATCATAACACAATAAAATCATAGAATGAGCAAGATCTACCCGGTCAAAGTTGACAACGGAAATTGCTCAAAAAAATCTGGGTTCGTGTTCTTCAGCATTTTCGGTCAACGGGATTTGACCATGAATAACTCCCGATCTACAACGGCTATGAACTTGATTCTTTTTTCATATTAAAGACCACATATCAGGATACACATAACAACTTTTAAACAACAAAAATCAAGATCGAGCAAAGAGTTATAAGCCGACATTTGATGAAAAATCACGAAATTGGTTTTTCCAACTTGCTTAAATCTTCAAATTAGTGCACTTTTGATGTTATGGGTCTTTGATTTATCAACTTAGAACATTAATAGACTCCCTATTACACAACTTTAAACAATCAATTGCATCAATTAACATAGAATCAAAGGATTTCTAATTTTTGGGATTTTATACCTTTTCAAGCTTTGATTTCTTGATTTCTGACTTTGATGTTTCTGATTTGTTATTTGTGATGGCTGGGCTTTGATTATGAGGTTATGGGCAAGACAAAATCGTAGGTTTGAGCTTGAGAAAGTCAAGGATGGGTATTATGCAAAAATTAGTAACCAAATGAATTTTTTTCTCTCTCTAATCTATATATACAATTGTTAGATGCATGAATAGCTGGAAAAGTGGTTGATTGCTGGAGTTGTGAGTCACCAAGAGTTAGTAAGGTTAGGTAAACAACTAAAGTTTTGGACACAACTACAAGTTAGCTCACTAAAACACTCAAAAGGGCATTATAGTCATTTGGCTCATAAGGTGCAAGGCAACTTGGTAATTTCCCATAATCATTAGGTTTGTACTTTTAGTGGCTAAATTGTCCAATGCTCCAACCCTTAGGGTTTAGGGTTTGAGCCTTTAGGGTTTAGGGTTTGATAATTATATTAAAATTTCCTAATCATAAATTAAGCTTGCCAATTAGGATTATTATTTCCTAATTAAATTTGCTAATTTAGCAATTAGGATCATAATTGGTCATTAGAGTTTATAACCCACTAATTAGGATTTTACATAGAAAATAATCTTTCAATTTAGAAATTAGGTTTCTAATTTAGATTAGGTTTCTAATTACAATAAAGTTTACTAATCTCATTCAAGCTTGCTAATTAGGGGTTAAGGCTTCCTAATTAACATTAAACTCTATAAGTTAATAATTAGGTTTTCTCACGATTGCATGTCCGGGTTTTCTATATTTGAAATTAGGGCTTTCAATTAATCAATTAGGGTTATCCCTAATTACACTTATAATTAATAACATAGAAACTCTATACTTAACTTGAAGCTTCCCACTTGGGGTTTTAATATCCCGATTTAGGGTTTCGAATGAATAATTAAGGTTCAAATTTTGGAATTTAGGGTTTACTAAATAATTAAGCTTTACCCTATTAAACTTATAATCTAAATCACTTGAGCATTATAATTCTCCTTATATTCTCGATTAGGGTTTCAATATTCAAAATCAAATTAGGATTTTCAGATATGGTATTAGGGTTTTCTAATACTCAAATAGGGTTTCGATAATTCATTAGGGTTTTCCCTAATTAATTTATAATTAATAACGTTAAACCTTATATATAGCATTGCATTCCCAATCTAGGGTTTTAATATCCAAATTAGGGTTTGACTCACGGGCTCAAAACTAGGGTTTCCGAACCAGATTTCTAGGTTTTCTTATCGAGACGTTAGGGTTTTCTAACCTGAACGTTGATGTTCTTAATATATACTTGGGTTTTGACACGGATATAATTTTACCCGATCAACCTTGACCCTTAACCACATTACATATACACATACAACAAATTTCACGAACTTAATCACATAAATCCTTAATCCTGAATAATTCACCTAAATCCTTCACAGAATTTTGAAATCCTCAAAATTCAATCCTAATAACATCACACACATACACTTATTTTCTGTCTAGGTCTAATATTTGACCTTAAATCAATCATTTAAGATTTTGTAAAATTGTCTAAATTCTCGGGTTGTCACATTCACCCCTCCTTATAAGAATTTCGTCCCCGAAATTCACCTTACACCTTACACCGTGCACCATACACCATTCACACATATCAGATACTACCCAATTCACCACTCACAAGAGTAAAGGTTTCAAATTGTGTTGAGTGGTCATATAGACCATGAACACATAGATTTAACGGTATTTATACCGCAAAACTGTACATTACTTGGTCTGTTTACAATCACAAAGAAGGTAAACTACCATTACTAGTACTTTAGGTGATTAGCCTATCATACTCTTATGTCATGCATAACGTATTAATCATTTTTAGCGAATATGTACGCTACTATATTGGATATTTATCCAAATAACATAGTTCACCTCAGTCTTCTCATAAGATTCCGCACCAAAATAATTTGGTTCGGGAAAATTCTTTCAATGAACACTTAGAGTTTTCATAACATTAGTCTAGCTGAATCAACGGTAAAACTTTCGCCGTTATTTTCATAAAAATATTTTTGTCGTTTTCTTAATCAAATGATAAATTACATTATTAGGGTCCACCAATGATTGTCTTGGTCGTCGAAATATTTCCAAACCAATCGAAAATTATATAACAACTTGCGTACTTTTCAAAATTTATAAATATTACCCACAACTATAACATTATATCAAATTTATTCCATAATATTCAAAAATGATATTTATAGAAAATTCATTTTATTCATAAAAGTTAGGGTCTTACAATCTCCCATTCTTATGAAATTTTGCCCTCGAAATTAGAATGCATTACACGGTATGTCGAAGAAGGTAAGGATACCTTGATTTCATTTCGATTCTAACTCCCAGGTCATTTTCTCAACATTGTGGTTCCTCCATAACACTTTGACTTGAGGTATAACCTTGTAGCGTAGAATATGTTCCTTCTTATCCAAGATTTGAACATGAACATCTTCATACGTTAAATCTTCCGCTATTTCGTCCGGTTCTAACTCAATAATATGGTTCGGGTCTTTCACATATTTATGTAACATGGATATATGAAAAACGTTATGAACACGAGACATACTTGGCGGTAAAGCAAGTCTATATGCTACAGTCCCTACTCGATCGAGGATTAAAAATGGGCCAATGAATCGAGGATTGATGTAAGACCCCAACTTTTTGAATAAAGATGAATTTTCTATAATTATTATTTTTGAATATTATGGAATAAATTTAATATAATGTTATAGTTGTGGGTAGTATTTATAAATTCTACAAAGTATGCAAGTTGTTATATTATATTCGATTGGTCGTTGAATATTCGTTTTAGCAGGGAATATTCGTACAACGGCGCAATCATTGGTGGACCCCACAAAAGAATTATTGTCGGGTTGAGAAAACGACAAAAATATTTTTTATAAAAATAACTATTAAGTTTTACTGATTGAATCTTGTTGAACTACTCATTAGTAAAAAAGTATGCGATGTCTGGCGTGGTTGCATAGAAGCACACGGTATTGATTATTGATACTTACGTGAGAAGTCATTCAGTTTTGTTCAATTATTGCTATAGTAATTGTTGCATAATATCTCACGTTATTTGATTCAATTATTGTTGATATTTTATATATTGTTAAAATTAATAATTGAGACGACAAAGTTATTAATATTATTATTTGCAATATTAACGATGTCTAGAAGTTCTGTCAAGGAGAGGTTTGGTCACCTAATTGCGTGCCAATAGGGAGAAATCCTTATTGGAAAGCTCCTTCTTTCCTGGGAACGACCTGGTCGATTAATATTGTGAAATTATAATAAATATGATAAATGTTGTTAAAATTATTAAGGTGATTTTTATAAAGTTTGCTTATTTTATGGATTCATATTTACCCATTTTTTAAAATATTCGGTAGAAAATTTTTATAAAGGTGGGACCCACATGTGGGGACCACATATGGGACCCACATGTGATGTATGAAATCTAAAAATTGGGTGGGGAGGGGGGGATTTGATATTCACGTGGAGGGAGTATAAACATTATCATTATATATATATATATATATATATATATATATATATCTGACAGTGGATTTTGGGTGGAAGAAAGTTTTATTATTATATATATTTATATATTTGATAGTGGATTTGGATGGAATTGATTTTTGGGTGGAAGATGTCTTGTATAGCATGTGTTATATATATATAAATATATTAAATTTTTGTTTTTAGTTGATAACTTGGCGTATGGTTTTGACCGGCTTATGAGATTCTACCGATTTCTTCCTGTTTTGGTGTGATTAAGTTCTAAATAAACCCTCTTCAATTCTCCTATAAATAGAAGCTCATTCCTTCATTATTTCTTACGAATTCAATTTGAAACTCCAGGAGAAAAAAATTATAGAGAAACTATAGAAAAGTATTCTCTTCTTCCCTACTCTTATATTCAGTTTCTTTTTACTAGTAGGGGTGTTATTCTTTCTTATTCATGAAGAGAACTGTTGTTATTCCATTTCTTATTATCTTGTTGGAATAACTTTGTATCGCTGGTCTACCCTATACTTGGTGACATTCTTCTATTATTCATCTTTTATTATACATTTGGAACATCCTCATGCATGTGTTTTACACCGGACTGGTTAAAATCTTTATTATTATTACATTGGAACATCCTGTGCTGTATGTTTTACATCGGACTGATTCGATTCCGCCTTTATTATTATTTTGTTGAAATATCACATGCGTGTGTTTTACCGGACACAGTTTAAATCTTTTACTTTATTATTCTCGCTGAATAACTTGATCATGCGTAAATAATGGCATGCATGGTAATTTCATTTGTTATTCCATTACTTATTATTCTGTTGGAACATCCCGCTTGGTGTGAATTTCACGACTGGTTCCGTTATTATTATTCTGTTGGAATAACTTTGTCTACATCACAATCTGCATGCATGGAGATTTCTTTTGTTATTCCATTTGTTAGTATACTCAGTTGGTTAAAATTTTGACTTCTATACTCCATGAAATTAGTGGAATATCCTTGATATTTACGCTTCATCCAGTATCATGTTGATAATTTGGACGTTATTAGTTCCTGAATAACTTAATTCTTGAACTTGTTTTATTGAATTCTTATATCATTGTCATCATCCTCATGTTTATATTTTTTTAAAGTCATCCGTGGCCTGTAGTGAATAGATGGACTTGGTATGATTATGACCAAGGATTATTCGGTTGTAATCATGACCGTAATGTTACAAATGATGTGATAAAAGTCCTCATTGGCCCGTAGTGCATTGATGGACAATTGTTGGCATGATCATGACCATTGATGAATACACAAATATCCTTGGGCCGTAGTGCTTGGAATTTGTGGTCGTGACCCTAATGAATATCATTGGCCGTGGTGCAGGGATGATGTGGATTATTAATTAATCTGAGTCCCAGCGATAAAAGTGATGAAAAACCTTTTAAAACATAAAAGATAGTAGATTTTATTCTCTACTTGACTCTTTTAATGGATTGCTTATTCCGCTGCAGTTAAACTGGATGTCTATTGTATATTATCAGTTTAACATTGTTGAAGACTAATGATAATTTATTTTGCATTATCTTAGTCATAATATTTCTTACTGGGCTAGTTGAGCTCACCCTTTCTTTCACTGTTCTCTTCAGGAAATGAGAACGTAGCTGGGACGAGTCGGGGAACGAAGTGATGTTCTGGATGATAGTGTTAGCTAGTAGTCCTCACTATTCTGTTAAATAGTGTGACAATAAATGTATTAAGGACTTATTCTGAGAGTGGATATTGTCAGAAGGCAATATTTGTATTAAAACTCACAAAGATGTATTTTGTCGTACTTTACACATTTCGTTGTATAATTAAGTTGTATTTGAATTTTGTACCATGTATTGGTGACTCAAGATGGGTGATGTATACCTATTTTGGGGCGTCACAGTTGGTATCAAAGCTTAGGGATATGATCCCTGGCTAAGATGTGAGACAAGAACTAGGAGGGGAGAGACGGGGAATTCTTTCGCTAGTATGACCTACCTAAGTTTAATTGTTATTTAATTGGTTGGTCATAATATATTGATAATATGTGACATGTTAATTAACCATTGTTTTGTGGCAGTATTTGAAAATGGCAGCTGAAAATGTCAACAATGGAGTGAATGAGACCGTGGAGACACCTCAAATCACCAACCAGGATAATGTAATATCGGACGAAGAAGGAATTAGAGATATCTATGTAGTGAGGGAAGAATTAATAGTTACTTTTAGCTAGTGAGTCGTAGAAATGTAGCGGTGAGAAGCGAGGAAGAAGAGGAACACGAGGAGAATTTATTAGAAGAAATTTTTGATCAAAATGTAGAAGCTGCGAGATCGTATTCGTGAGCTAGAAAAACGAGTTAAAGAAAATGACAAGCTGGTCAGGAACAAAGGGATACAACAATTCAAAATTGTGTTACCCGATATGTGATGCTCGAACAAAATCACTCTTTGGCAGGGTGTAAGATATTAAAGTTGGAATCTAAAAATTCAAATATCAAAGATCAGCTGAAAGAAGAAATAACTGAACGAGTGAGAATGAAGGATGCATGGATAAAAGCCGCACGACATGTTGATATTGTAGAAAGAGACGTCCGATCCAAAAAGGCTAAAATAGATGATATACATTTCTCTTTTTGGACAACAATTGGGAGAACCCAACATCGAGTTTTGAATTACCCTGTACAGAGCGGTCAATCTCAATTCGATATGGATCAAAGATTGATGATTCAGATCATGAATCAGGAGTACGATGAAGCAGTTGAGGGTGGAATATACTCTATAAAAAAGTCAATTCTAACGATAGTGATGACACCAAATGCTACCCCCGACAAGTCAAAGCCGGGTAGTTCAAAGGAGAAGCGGTTGTCATGACTTCCCAACATGTGAGGAACCCAAATGAAGTTATCACGAGTAAGCTTATCATAAACTCTAAATAAGTCTATACCGTGTTAGAATCTGGGATTCTACTCACTCTTTTATTTCACTTAGTTGTGTTCAATGTTTGAAGTTAACTCCGGAGAAATTGGACTTTGATTTATCTGTTTAAACTCAGTTGGGAGAAACCTTCGTTACCTCCACTATTTATAAATCTTGTTCAAATCAACACTTTCACGTTACCTATCGATCTTATCTCTTTGAAAATACTTGCATCGATGTGATTTTTGGAAATGATTGGTTAACTTACTCATCATGTTTTTCGTAAGGTTGTTAGCTTTCATATTTCTAACCAACCTATTATGCGAATTCAAGCAACCAAACCACTAAATTCAATCACTGTCATATCAAGCCATAAGTAAAGAGTTCCGAGCCTTTCGTTGTTGACTTCCTTGTGTGGAATGCACCGAAGCCAGACTTTCCGTAGGCAACACCGTGAGTGACATTGGCAAGTTGATAGGTATCAATGTGACGTGTTATCCAAGTCTTGGGATAAGAGTCACAGTTTTGAATGATATTTCTATTGTTAATAAATTCTTAAAGTATTCCTGAAGATTTCTTAGCCTACCCCTAGAGCGTGAAATTGAATTTTGTATTGACCCCAGTACAAAACCCATTTCTTAAACCCTCAAATATTTCTTTACTTAAAATGAACGTATCATGCGCCGAAGGCGTTGGCTCGAGCTATTGAAGATTACGATCGTACCATTCAATATCATCGTGGAAAAGCGAACGTGGTAGCTGACACATTGAGTAAAAGATCATATGCGGGTACGAGTACGATATTATCAACGCAAAAGCCCATTTTGTATGACTTGCAAAGGATGGAGATAGAGATAAAGACTCCAGGGACCCACGTGATGATGGCGAATATACGAGTAGAACCGACTTTAATTGATAAAGTTAAAGTCGCTCAAACTACGGACACGGAGGTGATGCGTATGAGGAAGAAAGTCAAGAAGGTCTTTATGTCGGAAGCAAGAATCGATGAAGAAGGAATACTTGAGTCAACTCTAGACTTTTTGTTCCTAAAGATCCCGAGTTAAAGTATAAAATCATGATGGAGGCGCATGACACACACAGTTTGCAATCCATCTCTGAAGTACCAAAATGTATCGTGATCTTACGTCATACATTTTGGTGGAGCAATATGAAGAGAGAGATAGCGTTGTTAATCTCAAGGTGTCTAACTTGTCAACGAGTCAAGCGCGAAGCATCAAGTACCAAAAGGTCCATTGCAACCACTTGAAATTCCGAATGGAAGTGGGAACACATTACCATGGATTTCGTTCTTCGGTCTTCCCAAGGTTTCTCAAGGCATTGATGCAATTTGGGTCATTATTGATAGATTGACCAAGTCCGCTCACTTTTTTACCAATCGAAAACTTATACACTTGAACGTCTTGCTTTCGTATGTACATAAACGAGATTATGAAGATACGCATGGTATGCCAATATCCATAGTTTACGATCGAGACCCAAGATTCACTTCACGATTTTGGGTTAGTTTGCAAAAAGCTATGGGCACGGATTTACAATTTAGTTCAGCATATCATCCTCAGACGGACGGACAATCAGAGAGGACTATTCAAACTCTTGAAGATTTATTAAGACTCTGTGTCCTTGATTTTAAGGGAAGTTGGGACAAGTTCTTACCGTTGGTGGAGTTTTCATACAACAACAGTTATCAAGTAAGTATTGGCGTGGCTCCATTTGAGGCGTTGTATGGAAGAAAGTGTCGTTCTCTAGTATTCTGGGATGAGGTGGGTGAAGCAACGTTGTTGGGACCGGAGTTGGTACGTATGACTACGGAAAAGATTCAAACGATCCGATAACGTATAAAAACCTCACAAGACAGACAAAAGAGTTATGCAGATCTTCATCGAAAGGACGTGGAATTCGATATTGGAGATCATGTGTTGTTACGTGTTGCTCCATGGAAAGGAGTTCGAGATTTGGAAAGAGAGGGAAGCTAAATCCTCGATTCATTGGCCCATTTTTAATCATCGATCGAGTAGGAACTGTAGCCTATAGACTTGCCTTACCGCCAAGTATGTCTCGTGTTCATAATGTTTTTCACATATCCATGTTACGTAAATATGTGAAAGATCCAAACCACATTCTTGAGTTGGAACCGGAAGAAATAGCGGAAGACTTAACGTATGAAGAGGTACCTGTTCAAATCTTGGATAAGAAAAAACATATTTTACGCTCCAATGTTATACCTCAAGTCAAAGTTTTGTGGAGAAACCACGATGTTGAGGAAATGACCTGGGAGTTAGAATCTGAAATGAAATCAAGGTATCCTTACCTCTTCGATATACCAGGTACGTACCCTAATTTCGAGGGCAAAATTTCTTAAGAAGAGGAGGTTGTAAGACCCCAACTTTTTGAATAAAGATGAATTTTCTATAATTATCATTTTTGAATATTATGGAATAAATTTAATATAATGTTATAGTTGTGGGTAGTATTTATAAATTCTACAAAGTATGAAAGTTGTTATATTATATTCGATTGGTCAGAGAATATTCGTTTTAGCAGAGAATATTAAATGCAACAAGCGCAATCATTGGTGGACCCATGAACATAATTATTGTCGGATTGAGAAAACGACAAAAATATTTTTTATGAAAATAAGGGCAAAAGTTTTACCGTTGATCTTTGTTGAATCGCTTTCGGTAGTAAAGAAATCTGATGTCTGGCGTGGTTGCGTAGTAGCACACGGTATTGATTATTGATGCTTACGTGATAAGTCATTCAGTTTTGTTCAATTATTGCTATAGTAATTGTTGCATAATATCTCGCGTTATTTGATTCAATTATTGTCGATATTTTATATATTGTTAAAATCAATAATTGAGACGATAAAGTTATTAATATTATTATTTGCAATATTAACGATATCTCTGTTACATCGAGGAGAGGTTTGGTCACCTAATTGCATTGCGCTACCATAGGGAGAAATCCTTATTGAAACCCCGTCTTTCACGGAACGACACAGTCGATTAATATTGTGAAATTATAATAAATATGATAAATGTTGTTAAAATTATTAAGGTGATTTTTATAAAGTTTGCTTATTTTATGGATTCCTATTTACCCATTTTTCAAAATATTCGGTAGAAATTTTTTAGAAAGGTGGGGCCCACATGTGGGGACCACATATGGGGCCCACATGTGGGGACCACATATGGGGCCCACATATGATGTATGAAATCTGAAAATTGGGTGGGGGGGGGATTTGATATTCACGTGGAGGGAGTATAAACATTATCATTATATATATATATATTTGATAGTGAATTTTGGGTGGAGGAAAGTTTTATTATTATATATATATATATATTTGATAGTGGATTTTGGTGGAGGAAAGTTTTATTATTTTATATATATATATGATAGTGGATTTGGATGGAATTGATTTTTGGGTGGAAGATGTCTTGTATAACATGTGTTATATATATATAAATATATTAAAATTTTGTTTTTAGTTGATAACTTGACGTATGGTTTCAGCCATGAGAGATTCGGATGATTTCTTCCTGTTTTGACCGTGATTAAGTTCTAAACAGTACCCCTTCAATTCTCCTATAAATAGAAGCTCATTCCTTCATTATTTCTTACGAATTCACTGAAACTCCAGAGAGAAAAATTATAGAGAAACTATAGAAAAGTATTCTGGCTACTTCCCTACTCTTATATTCAGTTTCTTTTACGGTAAGGGTGTTATTCTTTCTTATTCATGAAGAGAACTGTTGTTATTCCATTTCTTATTATCCTGTTGGAATAACTCGATATCTGTGATCTACCCTATACTTGGTGACATTCTTCTATTATTCTCGCTTTTATTATTACATTTGGAACATCACATCATGTGTTTTACAGGACGTGGTTCCGCTCTTTATTATTATTCATTTGGAACATCACATGCATGTGTTTTACACCGGACTGATTCCGCCTCTTTATTATTATTTTGTTGAAATATCCTCATCATGTGTTTTATCTCTAGGACTGGTTTCGCGTCTTTACTTATTATTACATTGGAATAACCAATTGCATCAATCATGCATGCATAGTAATTTACATTGTTATTCCATTACTTATTATTCATTGGAACATCCTCATCGATGTGAATTTCACACGACTTTCGTTCCGTTATTATTTTTACGTTGGAATAACCTATCTATCGCAAGTCTGCGTGCGTGGTGATTTCTTTTGTTATTATACTCAGTTGGTTAACATTTTGACTTCTATACTCCATGAAATTAGTGGAATATCCTTGATATTTGCACTTCATCCAGTATCATGTTGACAATTTGGACGTTATTAGTTCCTGAATAACTTAATTCTTGAACTTGTTTTATTGAATTCTTATATCATTGTCATCATCCTCATGTTTATATTTTTTTGAAAGTCATCTATAGCCTGTAGTGCATAGATGGACTTGGTATGATTATGACCAGGGATTATTCGGTGTAATCATGACCTTAATGTTACAAATGATGTGATAAAAGTCATCATTGGCCCGTAGTGCATTGATGAACAATTGTTGGCATGATCATGACCATTGATGAATACACAAATATCCTTGGGCCGTAGTGCTTGGAATTTGTGGTCGTGACCCTAATGAATATCCTCGCCAGGTGCGGGGATGATGTGGATTATTTATTAAAATTTGAGTCCCAAATGATAAAAGTGATGAAAAACCTTTTAAAACATAAAAGATAGTAGATTTTATTCTCTCTTGACTCTTTTAATGGATTACTTATTCATTGCAGATTAAACCGGATGTCTATTGTATATTATCGGTTTAACATTGTTGAAGACTAATGATAATTTATTTTGCATTATCTTAGTCATAATATTTCTTCTTGGGCTAGTTGAGCTCACCCTTTTCTTTCACCGTTCTCTTGAGGAAATGAGAACGTGGTAATGGAGACGAGTCGGGGAACAGTGATGTTACGGATGATAGTGTTAGCTAGTAGTCCTCACTATTCTACATTAAATAGTGTGACAATAAATGTATTGAGGACTTATTCGAGAGTGGATATTGTCTGAAGGCAATATTTGTATTAAAACTCACAACAGATGTATTTTGTCGTACTTTACACGCATCGTTGTATAATTAAGTTGTATTTGAATTTTGTACCATGTATTGACGACTCAAGATGGGTGATGTATACCTATTTTGGGGCGTCCACAATCGAAACTTTCCTCTCTTTCCAAATCTCAGTAACTCCTTTCCATAGAAGCGACACGTAACAACACATGATCTCCAATATCGAATTCCACGTCCTTTTGATGAAGATCGGCGATAACTCTTTTATCGGTCTTGTGAGGTTTTTATCGTTGTCGGATCGTTTGAATCTTTTACGTAGTAATACGTACTCAACTCCGATCCCAACAACGTTGCTTCACCCACCTCATCCCAAAGATATCTTTGGAGAATCGACACTTTCTTTCATCTGGCGCCTCGAATGGAGCCATGCGATACTTACTTGATAATTGTGTTGTATGAAAACTCCACCAATGAGTAAGAACTTGTCCCAACTTCCCTTAAAATCAAGGACACGAGTCTTAATAAATCTTGAAGAGTTTGAATAGTCCTCTCTCGATTGTCCGTCCGCCCAAGGATGATATCTTTGAACTAAATTGTAAATCCGTGCCCATAGCTTTTTGCAAACTAACCCAAAATCATGAAGTGAATCTTGGGTCTCGATCGAAACTATGGATCTTGGCATACCATGCGATCTTCTGATCTCGTTTATATACATACTGAAGCGAAGACGTTCAAATGTATAAGTTTCTCGTATTGGTAAAAAGTGAGCAGACTTGGTCAATCTATCAACAATGACCCAAATTGCATCAATGCCTTGAGAAACCTTGGGAAGACCAGTAACGAAATCAGGGAATACGTCAAGAAATTCATTAACAATAGAAATATAATTCAAAACTGACATATTTTTGTTTAGATCCGTGACATGAGCTAAGAAAGCTTGACATCCGTTTTTTAATAAACGAAAAACTTTATGGCTTGAGATGACAGTAATTGATTTTAATGGTTTGGTTGCTTGAATTCACATAATAGGTTGATTAGGAATATGAAAGCTAACAACCTTACGAAAACAATCAATTTTTGCATGATGAGTAGTTAACCAATCAATCCCTAGAATTACATCAAATGCAAGTATTTTCAATGAAATAAGGTCGACAGGTAATGTGAGGGTACCAATTTGAACCAAACAAGACTTATAAATAGTGGATGTAATGAAGGTTTCTCCCAACGGAGTTTCAATAGATAAGTCAAAGTCTAATTTCTCCGAAGAAAAATTTAAAATTTGAGCGCAAGTAGGAGAAATAAAAGAATGGGTAGAACCGGTATCAAATAAGGTATATACTTCACTAGAATTTATGATAAGCTTACCCGTGATGACCTCGTTCGGGTTCTTTGCTTTCTGGGAGGTCACAACAAACGTTCTCCTTTGAACAACCAGTTTTGTCTTGTCTGGAACGGCCTTTGCTGCCTCCATCCCAGCTGGACTTGTCTTTGGTGCACGACAAAATCGGGCCAGGTGTCCTCCTCTTCCATAATTGTAACATGCTTTGGAGGGCATCGCACAGTTTGGACTGATGTGTCCCTCCCCTCCGCATTTTCCCAAGACATCTTCGGTCATATTTGGTTGAGTCGCGCTTTATGATTCCCACCATGTCTGCCTCCTGCATGACATAAAAGTGGCAAAGGGAACCTTTTGTTCCTCGGAGCAACCCATGACATCAAATATCTTGTTGATCTGCTTTATCCACGTCTCCGCCTTAAATGGTTTTGGCTCTCCAAAAAACTCCGGTGGTCCCAACTCCTTGAACTGTTTGACGGTGACCGTCCGAGAGTTGCCAATGTTTCCACCTGTATTTTGGACATAAGCCGCTCTCGCCTGATGTTGCATGAATTTCATGAAGCCTCGGAATATTCCATCGTTCATCATTTGGTCAATGTTGTTGTTTGCATTATGATTGTCGCCTTCCTGATGCACATTATCCTGATTATTGATCTGTGGATACTCAACGATCTCTTGTGCTCTATTGATGTTCTCAACATTCTCGAATTCCATTTTCGAATACTGCCACAAAACAAGGGTTAATTAACATATCACATATTATCCCTATACTACGGCGACCGACCAATTAAATACCAAATAAACTTAGGTAGGTCATACTAGCGAAGAATTCCCGTCCTCCCTCTTAGTTTTTATCTCACATCTCAGCCAGGGATCACATCCCTAAGCTTTGATACCAACTGTGACGCCCCCAAAATAGATATGCATCACCCATCTTGAGTCGCCAAATACATGGTACTAAAATTCAAATACAACTTGATTATACAACGATCGTGTAAAATACGACAAAATACATCTTGTGTGAGTTTTAATACAAATATTGTCATCTGCAGGCAATATCCACACTCAATTTAGTCCTCATTACATTTATTATCACACTATTTAATGAGAATAGTGAGGACTACTAAGACACCATCTCTCGGACAATCACTCCGCTTCCCCGACTAGTCCGTGCTACGTTCTCATTTCACGAAGAGAACGGTGAAAGAAAGGGTGAGCTCAACTAGCCTAGTAAGAAATATTATGACTAAGATAATGCGAATAAATTATCATTAGTCCTCAACAATTGTTAAACCGATAAAATACAATAGACATCAAGTTTAACTGCAATGAACATGCAATCCATTAAAAGAGTCAAGTAGAGAATAAAATCTACTATCTTTTATGATTTAAAAGGTTTTTCATCACTTTTATCGCCGAGACTCGACAATAAATAATCCATATCATCCCATACTTACTACCAATGATATTCATTTGGGTCACGACCATAAATTATCCACGCACTACGGGCCAAGGATATTTGTGTAGTCATCAATGGTCATGATCATGCCAACAATCGTCCATCAATGCACTTCTGCCAATGAGGACTTTTGCCACATCATTTGTAACATTACTATCATGATTACAATCAATAATCCTCGGTCATAATTATACCAAGTCCATCTATGTACTACAGAGGCCCACGGATGACTTTCAAAAATAATATAAACATGAGGATGATGACAATGATATAAGAATTCAATAAAACAAGTTCAAGAATTAATTTATTCAGAACTAATAACGTCCAAATTGTCAACATGATACTTCTTTTGTAAAGTAAAATTCAAGAATGCTCGTAAGAATATTTCCATGCAAAGATCTTTGAATGAAAGCGCAAATATCAAGAATATTTCACTAATTTCATGGAGTGTAGAAGTCAAAACTTTAACCAACTCGAGTATAATAAAGAATGGAATAACAAAAGAAATCACCACGCATGCGGTACTTGCATAGTACATGTTATTCCATCGGATAATAAATAATCGGAACCGGTCAAAGGCGTAATACGCACCGGCAGGATATTCCAAATGAATAATAAAGAATGGAATACAATGAAAATCACCATGCATGCGGCACTTCGCGAAGTATTGTTATTCCAACAGAATACTAAATGACGGAACCAGTGTCGTGAAATTCACACCAACAGGATGTTCCAATGTAATAATAAAGACAGAACCAGTCCCACAGAAAGAAGACGCATGATATTCCAAATGAATAATAAAGAATGGAATACAAAAGAATTTCACCAAGTATAGGGTAAATACAGATACAAAAGTTATTCCAATGTAATAATAAAGATGGAATAATAGAAGTTCTCTTTATGAATACAAAAAAAATAATACCCTTTACCGTAAAAAGAAACTTGATATCTGAGTAGTGAAATAGCGAGAATATTTTCTTCTTTCTCTATAGTTTCTCTCTGAGAGTTTCAAAGGAATTTGTAAGAAATAATAAAGGAATGAGCTTCTATTTATAGAAGAATGGAATGAATAAGAACCAATCCATGAAACGGTCCAGTTGATTTACTTTAATTGACGGTCCATATTTAAAAGCAAAATCTTTTAAATAAAATATAATATATTCTATTTATAATCTAATAAAATGAATAAATTTTAAAAAGATTTTACTATGCAAATACTATCTGAAAGACTATCAAACATTATGCATAATAAAATATAATATATTCTAATTATTGTCTAATAAAACAGATAACTTTATAAAAGTATTCTGTTTTATATAAAAAGATTTTACTATTGGCCTAATAAAAGGAATAACTTTATAAAAGTATTCTGTTTTATATAAAAAAAAATTCTGTTTTATTACGTTAATAATACGAATAAAACAAAACGTTATCATCATTATTATTATTCACACTATTAATCGACCAGGTCGTTCTCAGGAAAGAGGGGGCTTTCCAATAAGGATTTCTCCCTATTGGTGAGCAATAAGGTGACCAAACCTCTCCTTGATTTCTCCCTATTGGTAGCCAAAGAAGTGACCCAAACCTCTCCTCGCGTAACTTCTGACATCTTTAATAATGCAAATAATAATATTAATAACTTCGTCATCTCAATTATTGATTTAATAACATATAAAATATCGACAATAATTGAATCAAACCGAGTGACTTCTCACATAAGCATTAATAATCAATACCGCGCTACTTATGCAACCAATGCCAGACATCGCATTTACTTTACTACCGAAAGTAGTTCAACAAGATCAACGGTAAAACTTCCGCCGTTATTTTCATAAAAATATTTTTGTCGTTTTCTCAATCCGAATGATAATTACATTAGGGGTCCACCAATGATTATGTAGTCGTATCTAATATTCTCCTCACCAATCGAATATTATATAACAACTTACATGTATTTTGTAAAATTTATAAATATTACCCACAACTATAACATTATATCAAATTTATTCCATAATATTCAAAAATGATATTTATAGAAAATTTATTTTTATTCATAAAAGTTGGGGTCTTACATTCTATACATTTTAAAACTAAGAATTTCAAAAACTTTCTCAATATTATCATATTCTAAACGATACTTTTTCACAGTTCAAAATCATATAATTTCGTTTCACAATTTAAAAATAAATACTTGATCCGAAGTTTAAATAGAAGAACATAACATTTTAATTTAAATGGAAGTCTTAATTAATAAAATATAACGAATTTTGAAACCATACATTTAGGCATCAGAGTAATTACTCCCTCCATCCCAAAATATTTGACGTTGTACATATTTTCACACAGATTAAGAATAGATGTAATTTTTCTATTTTACCCTTAATTAATACTTTATCTCATCCAGCCAAATCTGACCATTCAGATCTGTTAGCCTCCGATATGTTAATACAACTCTGTTAATATATAGATCTGATATGTTAATACAACTCGATCGAGATATGTTTGAGAATAGATCGATTATTAATATATATATATATATATATATATATATATATGATGGAGACGCTTCATCAAGCTCAACTCGTTATTCTCTCGATATGTTAATACAACTTTGTTAATTATCCATTCGGAGAGATTTGTTAGTTATCGATCGAGTAATCGATCGAATCCGATCCCAAATAAGAACTCCGACATAGTCTCCTAAGAAAGGTCGGAGGCTGAATCGACACCGTCGTCAGAATACAATTCAAAATTTCTCTCTCCGTTACCACCACTTCGTCCTTCCTCTCCGCCGCCCTCAACCGGACATCGCAGAACGATCACCGGATTAAACGGCGACATAGTCTGCGTGGACCGATCGCCGGAGATGGATTCTCAGATCTTCTTCATTAAAGTGAGTCTTGTAGAGGAAAAAAGAGTTTATTCCGTGTGAGTCTTGAAGAAGAAGAAGAAGAAGAAATGGTGACTGAGTTCCAGGAAAAATAGGTATTAATAGTGGTGGAGAAGGAAGGGAAGAGAAGGATAATAAATGGCAAAATATTCTTGGAATGGTAGAACGTCAAATATTTTAGGGAAAAAAAACTCCTAAAACGTCTATTATTTTGGGATGGAGGGAGTATTAACGTATACATAAAAATAAACGATAATTTAAAAACACTAAATAGTTCTGAAAACCACTAAATAGGTATATATAGTTATGTTAATAGTGATGGTTTTAATTATTATTGCTATATAATAATAATGTACAATTGGGTCTCAATCAGGTACAAGATGCGGGAGACCACATCTTTTATGGACCAAAAGGGTCCTTATCCAAAAGACTTAAAGATTGGAAGGAGACATTTATAAATAAACATATGTTTGGAAACGTGGTGGCACCAGAAGAGGATTTATATCCTTTATCACATACATACCAGCTTATATGAATTAGAACACAATGCAAAGTCAACCTTGGGCCTGGGAGTTGGATATTCGGTATGTCATCGACGCTTATATGTTGTTGCTACGAGACGAGAGAGAGAATACTACAGTCGCGGGAATACAAAGGTGGTCCCAATTTGGTTTCATGAATTCATTCTTCACGATCTTGGCGTGGCTATGTGCCTCGCACTAATGTGAATACCGCATGGAGTTTTTGCAAACCGTATGTTAACCAAGATGTTGGTCCACCTTTACACGTAATGCAAATACATATTCATGCCGCAGTGTAGTACCAATCAACGCCATTTTGTCTTTGTTCCTATTCACAAATGAAGATTGGATGGTTACCATAATCGACCCAGACTACTGATGACTACATGTATATTAAGTTACATGAAATGTACTCAAAATTCGTTAAAGTTGCGGTATGTTTAGTTTTAAAATATTTTAATTTTATAATGTCCTTTAATATTAAAAATTATTAACCAACTACTTTAATACGTGCAGTACATTTGATACCATTTTGTTTCATGCGAAATGGTAATCCGATCAAGATGAGTGGCCCAAATGTAATCCTATCATGCAGACCTTAAAGATTCGGATCAAACAACACAACAACTCGATCGTGGCATTTTTGTATGCAAGTATGTTGATTTGCTTCGTTAGGGCCAATGGTAATATTTCAAGAGAAGTGGTCCTTGGAAGATGTCACGATCTTTTCGTTATCAAGCGTCGCGTCATGAGCTCAACAAGAAATCCGCAAGATTACTTCCTATCCGAGATATAGAACTTATCCAACGTTATCTAATGTACATATTAATTAATAAGAATGTCTATTTGGTTGAACTTTATGGAATTTTCAAATTCATAACTTAGTAATATGAATATTATCAATCACATAAAACCACTTCATATTATTAATATGAAAAAAATTTATCTATTTTGTTGAATCTGTATGGATATTTTTATTCTGACTAATATTAATAATCACATTATTTATATTAATATTAAAAATCATTATTAATATTATTTTTAATAATAGTAATACATGAATATAATAATAATAAGAATACATGAATATAAAATCATTATTTATATTTTATTAAAGAATGATATTTTTTTAATATATTAATAATCCTTTTATTGATATTATTACAAAAATAAGAAAAAATATTAAAGGGATAATAATAAATATAGATATTAACTTATTTCTAAATAGAAAACCCCATATGTATTATATAGACTTATTAATAATAATAAATCGTAATATAATAATAATGCAAGAATATAGATTTTGGGGGATGGTGAAGTTTTAATATAAAGATATATCTTTGGTTGAAATTAATAGCCAGGCTGTGGTGCTCTAGTGGTCATAATATAATGAGTGTATGGAGTTTGAGGTTATGAGTTCGAATCATTTTAGCAATAATTTCTTGAATAAAATCGTTTTTTTTCAATTTTTATTGTCACCGTGATGTCAATTTATCTTACGTAGGAGAAATAAAAAAATTAAAAAAATATATAAACCTAGAAGCTCTTCCTACGGATTATTTCAATTTTTAATACCGGTAGATGTCATTTATCTTATAATTAATTTTTTTATTATTTTAATGTCACCAGTATCATCCTCAGATCGGTAGGAGAAATAAAAAAAATGTGTAAAGCCCATAGAAGTTCTTCCTATTTGATTATTATTTTAATAATAAATATTCACTTTTTATAACTATAATCGACAATATAATTTTACGTGGGCCTCACTTATTAAAATAGAAGTCATGACAGTAAATAATTAGCACAACAACTGTTGTCTTAGCTTCAAATAGAAAAGTTAATCGTAGCCATCAATTCAATTTATCAACTATCCAAAAAGGGGTGTGTCAGATCAAGACTATAAAGAACCTATCAAGCATGGAAGGGCTCTATATATATATATATATATATATATATATATATATATATATATATATATATATATATATATATATATATATATATACGATCCAGATTTTAAGCTCACCCTTATCTAAATTTCATCTTGCTCACCCCCTTTAACGACGATTGAGGAATGATTCTATCCGTCATTATATATAGAATCGTCGTTATATGTTGTCCGTCGCTAAAAGCTAAGACAACGGTTCTATATATAACGACGGACCGAATCGTCGCTAAATGAAGTGAACAAAGTGAGCTAGATAAGGGGTGAGTTTAAAATCCTGACCATATATATATATATATTTCTATTGATCATGACCAATTAACTGGATAATTAAACAAAAGCACACAACTTTAAGAAGTCACTCACATAATTTATACACCAGCAGCCACTTGAAATATATATAATATAATAGAACAAAAGACAATATTTCTTAATTATTTCCCTTATTCATTTAATTACATTAGTAGGAAATTAGGTTTTGCCATCATATTTTTCTTCACATTGTACTGTATATTAATTATTACACAAGAAGTAACTCTCCTACATCTTACTTTACTCGTGAGAGAGCTTCAGTAGAAGTCTATTGGATGGATAAACTTGGTGTAGGAACAACAACAAGAGGTATTTTCTTCTTCAACACAATCCCAAACTTGTCCGATAAATCTAACTTTTCTCCTTCCTATTTCAAATCAAAAAAATGAACCAAATAAGACTAAGTGAAAGCAAGAACATCTTCTCAACCATAATAAGCATTCTGAGACAAATTCTTGGGCCAGAACCAAAAGGAAAATATCTGAAGTCATTTCCCATAAAATAATTTATAATTAGAATCCATGAACCTCTCTGGAATTGAAGAAACCGTGAATGGCTTTCCTGCCTATTGATATGATTTAGTCATCTATATATACAAAAGAATAGCAAGAAAATAGGCTAATCTAATTCCTAAACTCATGCTTAACTAGAAATTAGAAAATTAGAGCTGTAATGCTAATTTAATTCCTAAACTCACGCTTAACCATATATACGGTACATTAATAGAATATCTCAATAATATCTCAATACCCCCCTCAAGTTGGAGCATGAGAATCATAAATGCCCAACTTGGAAAGCAGAAACTGAAATTGACGTGTCCCTAAAGGCTTGATAAAGATGTCTGCAAGCTGAACTGTGGTAGGAATATATGAAGGAGAATAGTTCCATCTTGGATAAAGATCACGACAAAGTGACAATCTGCTTAATGTTGTTTGTTCGCCATGGAAGATGGGATTACGTGCAATATGTAAAGTCGATCGACTATCACAAGATAAACCCGATAGCGGCAGGATGGTGAATCCCCAAGCTAAGGAGAAGACCTTGAACCATTTCAATTCACAAGTAAGAGAAGCCGTAGAGCGATATTAAACCTCGGTAGAAGAACGTGATTCTGATGAGGTTGTTTCTTGGTTTTCAAGAAATCGGGGAATGACCAAAAACACAAGCCAACTCCGTGAGAGAAGCGACGAGTAAGAGGACAAGTCGCCTAATCGAATCACACCAACTCACAAAGAGAGAGAGTATCATATTCCAAGTAAAACTCCTTGTCCAGAGAACCCTTCAATAATGAAACAACTCATGGCGGCTTCCCAATGTTCCTCGGTTGTTGTAGAACTGTGATAAAACATGAACAGTAGTATGCCAAATCAGAGACGAGTGGACCGCTAAGTAAATCAAACGACCAACCAAACGGCGATAAGGTTTCTTTTGATTAGACAAAGAATCTCCTCAAGCATGAGAAAGCCGATGGTTTTGCTTTCAATGGGAAAGGATGCGGCTTGCACCTGAAGACCGGTCTCGAAATAATGTCAAGAGAATACTTTCGTTGGCAAAGAAATATACCATCGAATCAAGGTACACCTCGATCCCGAGGAAATATTTAAGAACCCCGAGATCTTTCATACGGAAACATGTGCTCAAATAGTTCTTAAAGACTCTCAAAGCAGCAGAATTATTCCCAGAAATAATTAAATCATCAACATACACCAAAACATTGATTTGAATATCACCCTTAGTATAAGTAAAGAAAGAATAATCAGCATAGGATTGTAGAAAACCATACTCTTTTAAAGCAGTGACAAGTTTGGCAAATCAACACCTCGGTACCTGTTTCAAGCCATATAATGACTTTCAAAGACGATACACCATATCAGGTTGAGAAGACCCAAAACCAGGAGGAAGCTTCATATAGACTTCCTCATTAAGATCCCCGTGCAAAAAATCATTATGTACGTCCATCTGATGCAGCTCCCAATTTTTAGATTCTGCAATGGCTAAGAAAGCACGAACCGTGACCATCTTTGCAACTGGCGTAAAAGTCTCGTGATAATCGATCCCAACAATTTGATGATTACCAAAAACAACCAAACGAGCTTTAAGCCGTTCAACACTGCCATCAGAGTTATACTTGATTTTATAGATCCATTGACTACCAAGAGCGCGTTTACCAGGTGGTAATTTTTGCATAGTCCAAGTATTATTATCTTCTAAAGACGATTTCATTTGCATAAGATGACGCCATCCTACATCTGTATAAATTTTTTTAAATGATTTGGTTCGTAACTCAGCAGAATAAAGCAGACGAAAACTTCCGATGTCTAACAAAAAATTTTGCACAATTAATATAATGTGTTATAGGAAAGGGCGTACCTAAGGAAACGGATGGCGCGGGTGAACTTGGAGAGAGGGTAGATGGACTTTTTGTGATCACAGTGTTAGTAACGTAGTCACGAAGCCGAACGGATGGAACCTTTTCACGAAATCCACGTCCCATGGGAGTTTCATTAATAGAATCTGGAGCAGCCCCTACTGCCCCCCCTGCAGATGGATGTTGGAGTGGATAGGTGGGCTGAACTGGCCTTTGTTCAGCATCCGTGCCAGACAGTGAATCATTAGTTTTTGGGCTTTGGATGGTGACATGTAGTGGGGAGGATTCATTTGTGGGCTCAAGTTCATCGGACAATAATGCAGGATCCCCAAAAATATTAAAATCGAAGTCATCATCACCCAAATTCATGCTGCCAAAATTATCTTTAGAACGAATAGTAGTAGAAGTATTTTCGGCAAAAGGAAATTGATTTTCAAAGAACTTAACATCCCTAAAACAAAAAAAGCGTTAGTTTCTAGAGATCAAAAGTCTCCACCCTTTCTTTCCAAAAAGGATACCCAACAAAGACACATTTTCGACTTCGACTTGCAAATTTATCATTCTTTTGCTTCGTTGATTATGGGCATAACATAAAGAACCAAACACTCATGATTCATCAAAAATCGCAAAAGTATTAAATAAAATTTCATAAGGTGTTTTATTCTGAAGAACACTCGAAGGTGTTCGATTGATCAAATGAGAAGCTGCCAAGACACATTCACCCCAAAAATAAAGAGGAAGATGACTTTGAAAACGCAAAGCCCTTGCCACTGTTAAAATATGACGGTGCTTACATTCAACTCTGCCATTCTGTTGTGGAGTTCCCACACAAGAGGTTTGAAATAAAATCCCATTTGAAAGAAAATAATCTGTCAAACAGTGAAACTCCGTCCCATTATCACTCCGAACAATCTTAACCTTTTGACCAAATTGTCGATCAACCATAGCAAAAAACGACATAAACATTTTAAATACCTCCAATTTATTAATCAACAATTAAACCTATACAGCTCTAGAAAAATCATCCACAATAGTTAAAAAATAACGAGCCCCACAAGAAGAAACTGTATTGTAAGGACCCCATAAATCACAATGAACCAATTCAAAAACTCGGGAGGCCTTATGATCACTAAGAGAAAAAGAATCACGAGATTGTTTGGCACGAGGGCACACATCACATGCCTTATTTAATTTATCACTAGAATTACGTAAGAAAGGTAATGACTTCACTACTTTCTCTGAAGGGTGTCCAAGACGTTGATGCCAAAGTTCCAACGAAGATAAAGAACCATCCACTGAGATAGCATCCACTAAAATAGCTTGCATTGTAGACGGTTACCGAAAGTAATAAAGTCCATCTCTCCGTTCACCCGTTCCAATCAGCTTCCTCGTATGACGGTCATGTATAACACACATATTAGAAGCAAATTGTACAAAAACGAAGTATGTCATCAATGAGTTGTGTAACAAAAAATTAAGTTGCGGTCATTTTTAGGGACATAAAGAACATTTTAAGATACTGATCCTTCCAAGAGCCTCACACTTCCCTCTTTAGTAGCGATTATTTTTTGGCCATCTGGGAGCCAAACGACATGCGGTAATATCATGAACATCAAACAAATATGATTCATCCCCGTCACATGATTAGAAGCCGGTGTGTCAATAATCCAAGATATCTTAGAAAACTCACCATGAGCGATCGGTAGAAGAGTGAGCATTACCAAACATAGTAGCTATAGTCTACCATTGTTCTGCACTCAAATTAGGAAGAAAGCCAGGAGTGTTTGACGTGCTGGCAGTGGCGTTGGAAGAATTTCTCTGCCCATTAACCGAAGCTCCAACCATAGTGTTGCGGTAGCCTCTCATCGCCACCGTCCGCACATTGGCTCTCTATCGCGACCGATCATGCGGTGAGTCTGCACTACTGCCACCACTTCCTTTGCCTCGAGCATGAGTGACTCCTTGAGTGCGGGTCTATCACCCCACCATTCTCGGATACCCAAGAAGTCGAAAACATGTAACAATGTCATGTCCGGATCTATTACAATGAGAACACATCACCCCGATTTGTCGATCTTATTTGGTTTCGCTTTCGACCACGAATTTCTCGGACGAATAAAGAAAACCCACCACTTCCTAGAGATTCTCGAAAGCATGAGTGATTCCACGAACACGTTCTTCTTGGGTAATTTGTTGATAGGCACGATCAAGAGAAGGTAAAGGTTCTTGGGACAACAAAGTAGTATGTAATGGGGCATAATAATCAGAATTTAAACCCATCAAAAACTGATAGAAATGTTCATTATTTCGTCGGTTTTCATGTGCCTTACCTAAATGACATTCACATTTTCCACACGTACATGCAATAACTGGTTCATGATTAGCCAATTCATCCCATAAGACCTTAAGTTTCCCAAAATATGTAGAAACAGACATGACCTTGGATTGCTCACACTTAGCTAAATCAATTTTTAACTGGTGAATTCGGGGTCCATTAACAACAGAAAAGCGAGCCTGCAATTCATCCCATAAAAGTTTAGCATCATCATAAAAAGAGATAGTATACTTAACCTCCTGATCGATAGTGTTCATTAGCCAGAAAACAAGCATCGAGTGAATGGTAAGCCAATCCTCCGTTGTGAAAGGTGTTTTAGGTTCCATAATCGTGCCATCGACGAAGCCGTATTTCCGGCGAGATAGTAAAGCAAGGCGCACAGACTTTGCTTTGCCCATACATCATAATTGTCGTGTCGAAGACGAACCACAGTGATGAGATCTCCAGGCCTATCTTGTGAGCCAAGAAAAAAAGGAGATGTATGATCATTTCGAGCCATGTCGATCGTGTATCCTAGCCGCGTGGCTCTGATACCATGAAGAAACCGTGAATGGCTTTCCTGTCTATTGATATGATTTAGTCATCTATATATATAAAAGAATAGCAAGAAAATAGGTTAATCTAATTCCTAAACTCATGCTTAACTAGAAATTAGGAAATTAGAGCTGTAATGCTAATCTAATTTCTAAACTCACGCTTAACCATATATACGGTACATTAATAGAATATCTCAATAATATCTCAATAGGAATGAATTCTAAAGGGTTCACCCAAATGGAAGGATCGCGATGAATAGCCCATGCATTGATGAGAACGCGAGCACCTTTTGGAATTGTGTAGCCACCAACAAAACATGTCTACTACCATGTCAACTTCTTGCTGCACCTTATTCATCACTTCTGGTTTGTTTATCATCTCAGCCAAGGCCATTTCAATCGCACTAGCAGTCGTGTCTGTCCCTCCAACTACCATATCCTATATATATATATATATATATATATATAAAATAACAAAAATGCGGACTTTTTTAAAATGCGAACTTTGTTATTGTGTATTTTCTGACTTTTTTTTTAAAAACAACTAAAAAAAAAAAATTATGAAACTTGAATTTTTTTTTTTTTAGTTGTTCTAAAAAAAAAAAAAAAAAATTAGGTCCGCATTTTATCGTGTCCCACTCCCAAACTGATCCATCTTGTATATATATATATATATATATATATATATATATAGTCCGGATCTTAAAATTTTGCATATCCACTCACCCAGGCTCACCCTCCTCTGGCGACGGACTCGTGACGATTCGGTCATCATACAACCGTCGCTCTACTTTTAGCGACGCTATATATTGTCCGTCGCTAAAAGTATAAACGACGGTTGTATGGCCAATGGAACCATCGGTCCGTCGCTAAAGGGGTGAGTTGAGTGAGTTGATGAATAAAAAACTAAGATCCCATCAGATATATATATATAAAAGTATTCACATCAATATAAAATTAATGAACAAATCCTATTTTCAAGTAGTTTAAAATGGCCATTCCTTTTGAATATTCTGTATAAATAAGTTGCATTAGTATAACAGAAAGTTATATTATGAATGATCTTAGTTATATATACATATATTATGCAATTGCAGCTTTATATGTCATAGAAGTACAACTCATTTCTACAAGATATACACATCTACGAACGTACCATGAGCAAGGCTTTAAGGTGGGTCATTGTGAGAGGGTTTCTGGCATCTCCTTCATTTTTCAGCTGCAATAAAACCTGAAGTAAATCCTTTATGTGCTCGTCATGACCGTCCATTTTCATTTCCAGCCTTTCATGAATCATCATTTCAAAGATCCTATCAAGCCTTTTAGCTAATCCCTTCATCTTCTTCTCAATGCCTTGCAAGTCAAGTCGGGCTAACCACGGATAAAAATCTGATAAGTTAGGCTTTCCCAGCAGTTCCGTCATTTCCACCACCACTTGACAGAACTCTGCTCCGAGGGTAACTCTGTCCTGACCCTTGACCGTTCCTCCCCATAACATATTTGTGATAACATTGAGTAAAGTCATGAACAATTGCTCACCAATGTTGGCTGGTGTCCCTACCCGTTCATAAAGGTATCCCATGGTCTTTCGAATCTCCCTCCTTCTCAGAGTATACACGGAGTCCAAGGTGGCATTGTTGAGCATTTCACGCATACAAACCTTTCTCAGCATGCGCCTCAGTCAGACCCATATGGTAACCAGACAATGTCTAAGCCACCATACGTGGCCTCTTTGGCCGCGACAGGTACGTCGCGGTTAGCGAAGGTGGTGTCTTGGTCTTTAAGCGCCTCACGTGCCAATGATGGTGAGCTCATGACCACGACACACACCTTTTTTCCGAGCCAAAGGGTTAGGATAGGACCATAGGTCCTAGCTAGGCTCGTGAACTGTGTGTGGAGATCCAGTTCCAGAGAGAGGAGGTTTCCAACTAGAGGCAAGCCTCGAGGACCGGGTGGCAATGGAGGCTTGCTGTTTTTAAATCTTTTGGTAGACATTAAAGTGAAGAGTAATATGGCTAGGATGATAAGGGCAGCTGTGAGATACATTGTGCAGGAATTGATGATAGTGAAGAGTCAGTACTTGTGAAAACAGCTGCGGCTGCTAAGATTGTGAAATACTCTTTTTACCTATATATATATATATATATATAACTGATTAAGGTTCATCTAATAATTTTGGGTGTTCATTTTCATCCCTTGAGTTAAATATTTTGTCATGTTACTCTGGTACACTTGAAAACATACACAAAAATAAAATAATATATAAAATACTGCACAATACCGAATCAGTTATACCGAATCTTTTCGCCCTCCTCAAAATCAATTGTTGAAATAAATTAGTCGGAAATAGTGCAGCTCACAAGATAATCAACCCAAAATCTCAAATTCATCTAAACAAATAAATACCCACGGCATATTTCAACAGAAATAGTGTCTAACCACAAACATTTCAACACAGTTAAATCTCAAAGCCAAACTACACATATCATAGCTCAAACCTTAAAAAGAGACTTTGAAGAAGAAGGACCACCGCTCATTCTTGAAATATTTTGCAAAAAAATTAAATAAAAATTGTGTGATTTTGTTGGTGCGTTCATGTGTGAGGGAGAGATAACAAAGAAAAATATGTATGTAGCAGGAGTGATAGATGAGAGAGAAAGGGAGTGAGATAGTGGTCAGGTGAGGGAGAATGAGTATATATAAGGGATTATAATGAAAATTGATATTTTTACGACAAAAATTAATATTTTTATAAGGCTTCACTCATATAAGTGTGAGTCCGTCTATGAAGAAAACCTTCTGAAAATATCAATTCCTTAGTTTATAATTATGGTTTTTATTAATATATAAACAATTCTAAAAATAAAGAATAAAAATCCTACAAAAAGTTTGGTGTACAGTACAATTCCCAATATATAAGTTTTCAGTTTGACTCAAAATCACAACTAAACACATGTAAATACTTTAATAACAATTTTAAAAGTTTGAACTCAATAGGCTTCCCTGTTGTCAGAAGACAAATATGTCAAAAACTTAGATATGATCTTAAAAATAGGTGAAGATAAAACTCCTAAAAATTAGAAATAAGTTTAATCATTTAATTAAACTTATACAAGTATAATGCCCAATTTATAAGTTTTCAGTTTGCCAGAATATGGAGTTAAGATTATATTAGTGAACATATAATAAGCATTTATATATATATATATATATATATATATATATATATATATATATATATATATATATGAAGGAGAGATGTTCTTTGCTTCAGGACAAATCCTGTACATTTCTCTGAAAGATCAGTCTCCTCACCCATTCGCAAGTGCCAGTCAAATGACTGCAAGAATGAATCCAGGATATACCTTACCATTTTCTCTGCCAAGGGAAAGCCAGTAGTATCCTTCTTCCGGATCCAAATGGCAGATTTGCAAAAGAACTATTATGATTACATTAAATAACTGTAAGCACAGTGTAACCTATTATACAATGATCAAGAGATTTAAGATGAATTCACTTCTATGTATTATTTATTAAGAATTTCAAGGACTACCTCTGCCTTCAAAGGGTATATTGTCTAACCAAGAATCATCCATGAGAGGGGTTGAAGATTCAGATTCAGATTCAGTAGGCCACTCAGAACCAACATTTATGTCATCAAAGATGATGGATTTACATTTCCAATCCCTACTTCTAAACATTGCTTGTAACCAGAGATTGCAGTGCACAAAAACCAGATCACTGAGTTTCTCAACCTCCGGCCTGTTCCGCTTTTTGAGATGTATGTTCTCAAAAGTACTCCAGTTCCATCTACACCAGTGAGAACTACACGGTTGACTCAATATCCGCAGTGCGGCTCTCTGCAGTGTTGGAATTTCATAACCATATGCCATCCACCAATCACCTACGAATGTTATAAGGAAACAAATCCTCGTGCAATATCAGGAGAGAAAATCAAACAGGGAAGACACTATCACAACATAGTAAAGGTGAAAACGAGAACCAAACTCATACTGAAACGTAAGAGTTGAGACAGATCCAAAATAAATGTGGAATGAATACCAAATGGGATTCAAAACAATGGCGAAGCTACATATAACATTGTGGGGTCAATTGACCGCACTGAAAAAAATAATTATTTTATAATGTAAAGTAAATTTTAAAAAATTTAAATATTATATATAAATTGACCTCACTAAAATTTTATAAATTTTTTATTATACGGGGTCAAATTGAAAATTTATAACTTTGTCAATAAAATTTTAATCACATATGACTCATATCCTCTCAATATATATATGTATATCTCTATAATATTTTAAACTAAATAATAATCTAATTTATATTATTTTTAAAAATACATAATGAATTAATTACTTATGACCAATTTGTGATTAAAAAAATCTATTATGAGTCAATATAGTGTATATATATATATGTGTGTATGTGTGTGTGTGTGACCCAAAAAGTTACAAAAGTATTAAAAAAAAAAATTAGCTCAGGAACCTTCCCCAACCCCCACCAAATTATTTATAAATTAGTAATAATTTTAACTCCAATCGAAAATTATTCCCGACTTATACCACTGATTCAAAACAATGTTATCTGAGCGTTCACTGACCGTTGGCCAATCAATGAAACTCGCATCATTTTCCAAGGCATATTATCTATTTAAACATTAACAATATCGCTGATTCAGAAATGATTCTAATGACACTATTTAGACATGGATAGTTGTTGGGTCTAGAGTGAAACCCACACCATATATTTTGTACCATTTGATAATTTGACCAATAACCGACATCACCATTCTCCTACTCTAAAATGGTATCTATCCCACTCATGAGTAGATAGAAAACGGAGTAAAAGATAAAAACAATTTAGAACATACCTGGGGCATTCAGTGTCCTTCCAATGATTGCAAAATCAGTCCCAAGAGCACCTTGAGCATTTATGTATATAGGATGTTCCTTGGTAATTTCATTCTTGTCTTTATCCTCACTAGCTATTCTCAACATCGCTTCCTGAAACCCATTCTTTATCCTTGAATCAATCTTAAAGTTGAGGTTGTAGAAAATAGAAGGATTAAGGAATGCTGCTGCAGCATGCAATGGTGAGTGAAGCTGCATATTCCATCTCCTGTCAATGATATCCCAAATTGGCACATATTTCTCTTCAATACCTTTATAATAAACTTTAATTGCAATCTTCGCCCTTTCCATTCCCTCATGCATATAGCCCATAGCAGGCATGTCACCATCTACTATTCTTAGGATTTTAACTAGAGGTTCAGACACACTCACAGCTTCATGAGCAGACTTCCAGAATCTCTCAGAATACAGCACGCATTTAATAGCTTGGGCATCAGGACGTCTACTGTACATGGAAGATAACCAGTCTGAATGAGAAAACATGTGCTTCAAACTGTCCTCTTGAATCACAATGGATCTCAAGGAAAGAAAATTAGCAACAAACCTTGAAATTTTTGCCTAATCAACTCCCTTCCATCTGTGAACCTTCTCAGCATATTGAGAGTCCATGAATTACTATGTATGTATCTTGCAACTGTACTTGCCTCTTCCAAGACTAAACTTACCCACTCTTGTTTACTGAAATCCTCTAACATCTTATTAATACAATGTGATGCACATGGAGACCAGAATAATGAAGGGTACTTAGCCATGAGAAGCCTTCCTGTATAAACAAAACTAGCAGTACTATCTGTCACTACTTGAACAACATTTTCTACACCAACTTCTAATACAACTGACGCAAGCACCTCATACAAGTAATGAGCATCGTCTGCATGACCAGACACGTCAATGGACTTGAGAAATAGCGTTCCCTTAGAGCATGCAGCGGAAAATACAATTATTGATTTGGTCCTACCATCAGACCAACCATCACACAAGATAGTGCAACCTGTTTCTTTCCATTCATCTCGCAATTTTTTGCAAAAATCATGTATATCGCCTTTAACTCTTTCCAAGAGGGTAGATCGCAACTTCTCATAGTTTGGCCCTTTATAACCCACCCCACACTCTGCTACAGCATCCAGCATTTCCTGATAATACATGGATTTGGCAGCACTAAAAGAAATAGAATTATGGAAGAAAAATTTAGCAATCTTTTTATCCACATCATCCTGTTTCTGCTTCTGAGCATCATCTATTGTCGGCTCTGCATTTGGAGTTGGGCGTGGAAATAACAAAGATGGACAACTGCTACCATTTTGTCCACTGGATCCATGATTAGGATGGACACCATCACTACCAGAAGAACTACTTTGTTGACCATTGGCTTCCTGATCCACCTTTTGTTTTTTAGGAGCTTTTTGTTTCTTTGGCATGCTTAATATACTTTGTATCTGGTCTCGCACATCATCTGGAACTTCAGTACAGGGAACTATGTCTTTGTTTTTAATTTGAGCTAAGTGAAACTTCATCCTGTAAACCCCTCCACTGAACTCCCGCTGACAATAATTACATCTAACCTTCTGCCTTGTTGCATCAATAAGAACACAGTGTTCCCAACAGGCATCTCGTCCTCGTACCATTATCTTGTGTTTGATAGTAAACTCAGAACAATATCCTCTTCAGCTCCATAACACAAATAACCATAACAGAATTTTAGATTAACATTTCAAATAGATAACAATATTTTCATTTCAATACTCTTCAGATATCACTCAGACGGAGAATCTGCATGTTGGACTGGAAACGAATCAAACGATGAAATACAGAATTCAGAAATTCACTAAAGGCATTAGGAACTCAAAAATCGCAAAGGAAAGGAAAAGATAAGTAAAACAAATAAACCTTTTAATGAATGCAAGTCAAACTATGTGTACTTCTTTTAAAAATAATCCCTCCGTTCCAAAATTTAAGCGCACAATGATGTGCAAAATGTAAAAGAAATGCTCTTATATTTTGTAATGAAGTATGCAAGTATAATGCTATTGATAAGCTTAGTTATCTTTGTTTCTAGATTTCTTTTTCTATTTCTTTTTCTTAAATTCAATGCCTAAAGAACTAGTAGAAATGTAGAATGTAACATACAGAAATTATCATGTACACATGAAATTCACAAGAGTTAAACACAAGGAAGCCCATTCAAAATAATTGTTATGTATAAGTTGACATACAGCTGAGTCTTAACAATAGTTTAGT
Source organism: Panax ginseng (assembly GCA_020205605.1). NCBI lineage: Eukaryota > Viridiplantae > Streptophyta > Magnoliopsida > Apiales > Araliaceae > Panax > Panax ginseng. The sequence goes on along the minus strand of CM035139.1, from coordinate 2,837,852 downwards.
CTTTCTGAATTATTTCTTCAACAAAATCGCTACATTGGAAATTTTTGCACATATCAAGTTAGCTGAACAGTGGATTTTAAGAATACTATCAATCTTACAAACTTTACACAATAATCCAAGTTACATAATAAGTACTAGCAATATTCACAATTACCATTTAAATAAGCATGGATACAAGCTTTGAATATGAATTCATTATCTTTCATTTTTTTCATCTTTGTATTTCCAAAATAAGTCTTCAGCTTAATACTTCTTCTGAAATAGAATAGCATTTAAATAATTGATTTAGAGCCAACTATTAGTAATCTTAGCCAACATCAGAAGCAATCAGCAAGCTCATTAAAAATTTATTAAGAAAATAAAAGGAAATAAATGTAACTCATCGCTTCAATAAATGGACTGAGATATATAAGCTACACAGAATCCTGGTAGAAACATCAGTGTTGTATATAAAATATATATATATATATAGAGAGAGAGAGAATTAATAATTAAGAGATAAAATATAGTGAATACCAAATTTTGGGTTAGAAAGATCCGATAATCAATATGAAGGATTGAGAAGCTTTTTATGATTTAGTGTATCGATAGTTCTTAAGCAATTAATTTGGCCGACGGTGATCGGAGGGAAATCGGCGATCGAGTTCCGAGGAAATGAAAAACAACGGCGATAGAATAGCCGCCAAGCCGATTACCAAGACGAGGAGTTCTGTATTGAAATCGTCTTCACCTCTTCACGTGCTTGACGCGTGGCCAGCAAGCAAATTTTTTCCCTCAGTTATCCATCCTAGTATTTCCTAGGTCTTAAATTACAAAGACTACCTCCAAGTATTTTAGTGTGACACTTTCATCCCTAATTAATTTAGTACTAATACTCCCTCGATTTCACAAGAAATGTTTTCATTATTTATTTTTTTCTAATCAAGATTTTAAATTTTAAAGTTAATGTGAATTAATTTAATTATGATTAATCAATAGTTAAAATTATAAAATACCTAAAAAATATTACTAACAGTATTATTTTAGAAATTAAAATAAATTTATATCACAATTTGAACTTTTAAGAATGTACAAATTAATTATTATAATTGTATGAGATATAATAAAAACTATTAATCACATTAATTTAAAATTTAATATGCATCTCAAAAGTACGGATGGAGTAAAATAAATCCCTTTTTTGTCCAAAAGCATTTTATTTTAGTCCCGCCTAAGTTATATGCATGCACATTAGACTTAAATACATCATTCCTGTTGGCTGTTGCCATCAAAATTGTACTGTCGAGTGTCGGCTAGATTACATTATCTTTCCACAACGGCCAACGCAAGGACCTTTACAAAATATAATGCTTCAAGCAAAGTGAGAGCTCAAGCAGTAAATAGAAAATAAAATACATACTCAGTTACAGTGAATCAAAAACTAAAATGTTCTTTCACATGTAAGTTTGTTGAGTTCAACAAATTGGATTCACGGAAAAAGGATTCATGGTCCATGGTACATCCAATAGCATAGCAAGCTTCTATTGTAAAAAGATCCAATCTGCATATCTTATAAACTACATGTATGTAATTGCAAATAAACAAGATTCAACTAGTTTCATCCAACTAGCATGCAACTAAACTATGGAAACAATTAGAGTTTCGTTAGCCCCAAAATTCCAAGTGGTCATCAAACCGGCAACTACTTTTCACTAGTGTGTATGAATTTAAGGAAGAACCCTTTTGCTGACCCACTCATCTACTGAGCTAACTTGTTGCCTAGCTGTTTGAACACAATCTGCAAAAAAATTTACCAAATTGGCACATTTTACAGGATTCTTGAGATTTTCTCTGTAGCACTCCAAGCAATCATCTTTCTCAGCTAAGCAGTGCATTGGTTTCTGGTATGGAAGCTTGAACTCCTTCTCGTGAATATCCTTGGCTCTCTGTATTACTTCCCGCTCCATTTCCTCTTCCTGCTTCTGCAATTTTCCAAGAACCTTTTCACTATCTTGAAGGATAGACCTGATTGCATCTATCTCCTGATGAGCATACTGTGGATGTGGGGTAACTGGCAGGAACAGTGGAGTCTGAAGTGGCCACCCCGCAGCATTGGGATTTTTTAGTGCATCAGAATCATCAAAAATCTGATTCTGATGGACTTCAGTACAGGACTGTAGGGGTTCACGACGTATCTTTTTTTTCGGCTTCCTCGTTTTCTTCTTCAACTTCTCACCATCATCAGCAAGCTGTTTGACTAAGTTGCTGCTAAGCTGGATTGTAAATGATTCACCCATGGTATAACAAGTTCAAGGAAAAATTATCTGCAAAAATATTAATTAACTACAGGATTAATTAGCAGCAATATATGGTCAATTGCAAGATATGTTTTCAGTAACAACATGCAAGTAGATATTATATGATTACCCAGCATCAAGAAATTGTTATAGCGAAAATGGAAGATTTACCAGCTTTTGTTCAGCCAGCCCCAGCATTAAACTCCTCGAAATAAAGCAAGTTAGATGTGTATGAACAACAATAACATTCTGCCGAGATCAAGAGGTTAGAGTTCAAATGATCTTTGGATCACAATTTAAGTGTCTAAATAAATCAATGTTTTGCTTATCTATTAGCCTTAGATCCTAATTTTCTTCTTCTTTCTGATAAATCTATAATTAGATCATTAGAAGGCAAAGAGGTGATTTAGATTGATTAGTTTTGTTGAAGTAGATTTCATCCACAACTTAACTGTGTAAGCTCATACATATTGTTTACCACAGAGCTTTGAGAAAACCAAATTTCTTGCAGCTTTCTTAATTAGTATGTGTTGATTTATGCAATTTCTAGGGCTTTCAAAATCATTATGCCTGCTTCTCAAGGCAGCTGTGATAATTTTGGATCATGTTTTAGCATTATGGCATATTTCTGAATCGATAATATTACAATAAAATTGCAAAGCCAGCCATTTATCTCAATGGTGGCATAACTTTTGTGAGAGATTCTCAACTGGATATGCTGTGTTCCTAATTCAATAAATTCATTCCTTACAAGGCTAGCAAACAAGGGAGGTGGTCGGTGACTGGTGACGACTGTGAGGTTACACAAAACCATACTCTAAGATTCTCATCCTGAATTGATTAATTGAGAGAACTTGAATGAGTTATTATCATATAAAACAATGACTTACAACGGATGAGCGAAGGGGATGGTTTTGACAAACACAAACTAATCCAAAGACTTCCTTCAGAAACAATAAGCATCTATAATGTTTTCTCTCCAAATACAAAACCGTACATTCTCATATAGTTGATTAGCATTACTTATCAAAAAATGATAACAAATGATTAGTGCCAGCTCCAAAATAACTTGAATTGATTAAGCCTTTTCTAAATTCAGACAGCAAAAATGTTCTCGCCAGCTTGAAAATGAAGAGCAATGAGAGAATTACTCACAAATCAGAAAGGGATGATTGATTCTCCTTCTCGAGTCTGATTTCTCCGCGGAGCCCTAAAGAATATCCTCGAACGAGAACAATCCACTACCCTAATGTTGTGTTTCGTTGGTGGGGATGGAATGGAATTCCCTTGGGTTTTCTAGGCGAACCTCCTTCCCCTCGTTTCTTCACTATTATCATTTCTTTTCTTTTCTTGCAAAAACGTTATTTTTATATTTATTTTGAACTACTTTTTTTGTATTGTTTTCATATTAATATTTTTTGATAAAAAATATTTATAAAAATATTTATATTCTATTTTTATAAAAAAATGCAAACTAATTTTTATTTTATTAGTAAAAACATATTTGTATTTGCAAAAAAAACATGTTAACAATATGTATTTTTTCTTATAAAATAGAATATGAATATTAGTATTCATGTAAGACCCCAATTTTTGTGAATAAATATGAATTTTCTATAATTATCATTTTCGAATATTATAGAATAAATTTGATATAATGTTATAGTTGTGGGAAGTATTTATAAATTTTGTAAAGTACGCAAATTGTTATATAATATTCGATTAATTAGGAATATTCGTTTAACGGGGAATATTAAATGACGACTAAGACAATCGATGGTGGACCCCACAATGTAATTATTGTCGAATTGAAAAAACGACAAAAAATATTTTATGAAAATAACGACGGAAGTTTCTTACTATTAGCTGTTGAAACACACCCGTGTTAAAAAAATATGCGAGAATACTGGCGTGGTTGCGTAGTAGCGCACGGTATTGATTATCGATGTTTACGTGAGAAGTCACTCGGTTTTATTCAATTATTGCTTTCTGATAATTCTGCATAGTATCTCACGTTATTTGATTCAATTATTGTCGATATTTTATATATTATTAAATCAATAATTGAGATATTGAGTTATTAATATTATTATTTGCAATATTAACGATGATGTCTGTAAGTTACATCAATGAGAGGTTTGGTCACCTAATTGCGGCCAACATAGGGAGAAATTCTTATTGGAAAGCCCTCTTTCACAGGAGCGACACGATCGATTAATATTGTGAATTATAATAAAGGTGATAAACGTTGTTAAAATTATTAAGGTAATTTTTATGAAGTTTTGCTTATTTTATGGACCCCCATTTATCCATTTTTCAAAATAATCGGTAGAAAGTTTTTTTCTGTTATTATAAGGCGGGGGCCACATGTGGGGACCACGTTTTAAAAAGGACATTTGGGTGGGGGAGAAATTTTGTAATGTCAGTACATATATATATATATATATATATATATATATATATATATATATATATATGATTGCTGCATGCAGTTATATATATATATAAATATTTTTTTTGTTTTGTTTTATATATATATATAAATGTGCCTAATGAGAGAAAAAAGGGGAGGGAGGGGTTGTATTGCCTGGCATGGAGGGAAAGTTATTATTATTATTATTATTATTATTATTATTATTATTATTATAGTTTTGTTTTATTAGATTTTAAATAGAATATATTATATTTTATTAAAATCAATATAGACCGTCCGTTTAAAAGTAAATCAATCTGGATCGTTCATGGATTAATTCTTATTAGGTCCCATTCTTCATAAATAGAAGTTCATTACTTCATTATTTCTTACGAATTCAATTTGAAACTCTGAGAGAGAAACTATAGATAGAAAGAAGAAAAGTATTCGCTACTTCGCTTACTCCATATCCAGCTTTAACTTTTACGGTAAGGGTATTATTCCTTTTTTGTATTCATGAAGAGAACTTATGTTATTCCATTCTTTATTATTACATTGGAATAACTTTGTATCTGCCGATTACCTATACTTGGTGAAATTCTTCTATTATTCCATTCTTTATTATTACATTGGAATATCCTCGTGCAATGCGTTTTCTGTGGGACTTGGTTCCGCTCTTTATTATTCTGCTCAATATCCTGTCTTTGTATTTCTGGCACCTGGTTCCGTCTTTTATTATTACATTGGAATATCACATGCATGCGTTTCTGGCTTTCGGACTGATTCCGTCTTTATTATTACATTGGAACATCCTGTCGGTCTTGAATTTTACTTTGACACAGTTCCGTTATTTATTATTCTGTTGGAATAACCTCTATGTCTGATCTGCGCATGCATAGTGATTTCTTTTGTTATTTCATTCTTTGTTATACTCAGTTGGTTAAAGTTTTGACTTCTATACTCCATGAAATTAGTGGAATATCCTTGATATTTGCACTTCATCCAAAGATCTTTTCATGAAAATATTCTTACGAGCATTCTTGAATTTTACTCTACAAAAGAAGTATCATGTTGACAATTTGGGCGTTATTAGTTCTAATAAATTAATTCTTGAACTTGTTTTATTGAATTCTTATACCATTGTCATCATCCTCATATTTATATTTTGTTGAAAGTCATCTGTGGCCTGCAGTGCATAGATAGACTTGGTATGATTATAACTAGGGATTAGTCGGTGTAATCATGACCGTAATGTTAAAAATGATGTGATAAAAGTCCTCATTGACCCGTAGTGCATTGATGGACAGTTGTTGGCATGATCATGACCATTGATGAATACACGAATATCTTTGACCCGTAGTGCATGGATAATTTATGGTCGTGATACTAATGAATATCCTTGGCTGTAGTGCAGGGATGATGTGGATTATTTATTAAAAATCGAGTCCCAAATGATTAAAATGATGAAAAACCTTTTAAATCATAAAAAGATAGTAGATTTTATTCTCTACTTGACTCTTTTAATGGATTGCATGTTCCGTTGCAGTTAAACTTGATGTCTATTATATTTTATCGGTTTAACATTTGTTAAAGACTAATGATAATTTATTACGCATTATCTTAGTCATAATATTTCTTCTTGGGCTAGTTGAGCTCACCTTTCTTTCACCGCTTCTCTTGAAATGAGAACATAGCAGACTAGTCGGGAAGCGGGTGACGGTCCAGATGATAGTATTAGTAGTCCTCACTATTCTGTTAAATAGTGTGACAATAAATGTAATGAGGACTTATTCTGAGAGTGGATATTGTCTAGAAGACAATATTTGTATTAAAACTCACAGCTTTCTTGTTGTATATTAAATATTGTATTTGTATTCTGTACCATGTATTTGGCGACTCAGAATAGGTGATGTATACATATTTTGGGGGTGTCACAGTTGGTATCAAAGCTTAGGGATATGATCCCTGGCTAAGATGTGAGACAAGAACTAGGAGGGGAGAGACGGGGAATTCCTTCGCTAGTATGACCTACCTAAGTTTATTTGATATTTAATTGGTCGGTCAGAGTATAGGGATAATATATGATATGTTAATTAACCCTTATTTTGTGGCAGTATTTGAAAATGGCATCCGAGAATGTTGAGAACATCAATAGAGCACAGGAGACCGTTGAGTCTCCACAGATCAATAACCAGGACAATATGCATCAGGAAGGCGACAATCCTCATGCAAACAACAACACTGACCAAATGATGAACGATGGAATGTTTCGAGGCTTCATGTAATTATATGCAACATCGGTAGAGAGCGGGCTCATCCAAAAATACGAATTGGAAATCTTGGCGACTCTCGGACGGTCACCGCCAAACAGTTCAAGGAGCTGGGACCACCGGAGTTTTTTGGAGAGCCAAAACCACTTAAGACCGAGACGTGGATAAAACAGATCAACAAGATATTTGATGTCTTGGGTTGCTCAGAGAGCAAAAGGTTCCTTTGCCACCTACATGTTGCGCAGCGGAGGCGATTCTTGGTGGAATCAGAAAGCATACTCAACTTCTTTGCCTTGAAGATGTCTTGGGAAAAGTTTCAAGAAGCTGCTTCACGACAAGTACTTTCCCGAAAGTATTCGTCACATGAAAGAGGTAGAGTTCATTAAATTGGAGCAAAACAACATGACCGTATGTCGTGATCTGAAGCCAAGTTTATCAAAATTTGTCGGGTTTGCGTCCCATTTGGTTGATAATGAGGAGAGAATGACGCGAATGTTTTTAAGAGGTTTGAAACCCGAGATACGTCAATATCTTATCTCTCATAAACTGTGTTTGTATTCAGATGTAGTTAATAGGGCTCAGTTATTGGAGTGCGATAATGAGTCAACCCAACCAAAAGAGAGCGGTAATTAAAAATGATAATACCGGTGATACTATGATTATCGAAGCGGTGACAATAAGCGTGGAGGAATCAACATGCTAGAAATGGTAACCACTTGATTGGTAATCATGGCCAAAACAATAAGAATGGACATTTCAAGAGGAGAGATTCAACAATGATGGAAAGACGTCGACACCAAAGACCGTGGTTAAGGAAGGAGAACGACCACCTATCATATGCTTCAAATGCGGAGGGAGGGACACATCGGTCAAAATCTAGCGATGCCGTCAAAAGCATGTTATAATTATGGAAGAGAAGGTTACTGGCAGATTTTGTCGCTCACCCAAGACAAGTTCAGCCTAGGATGGAGGCACCAAAGGGCGTCCCGGAAAAGTCAAAGCCATGAAGGTCTGAGGAGGCGTTTATCGTGACCTCCCGGAAAGCGAGAACCCGAACGAGGTCATCACGGGTAAAACATCATAAACTCTAAATAAGTATATACCTTATTTGATAATCTGGTTGTACCCATTCTTTTATTTCTCTACTTTGCGCTTCAACGTTTAAATTTGACTCCAGAGAAATTAGACTTTGACTTATTTGTTGAAACTCCGTTGGGAGAAACCTTCATTACATCCACTATTTATAAGTCTTGTTTGGTTCAAATCGATACCCTCACATTATCTGTCAATCTTATTTCATTGAAAATACTTGCATTTGACGTAATTCTAGGGATTGATTGGTTAACTACTCATCATGCAAAAATTGATTATTTTCGTAAGGTTGTTAGCTTTCATATTCTTAAACAACCTATTATACGAATTCAATCAACTAAACCATTAAAATCAATCACTGTCATCTCAAGCCATAAAGCTATTCGTTTATTGAAAAATGGATGTCAAGCTTTATTAGCTCATGTCACGGATCTAAACAAAAATACGTCAGTTTTAAATGATATTTCTATTGTTAATAAATTTCCTGACGTATTCCCTGAAGAACTTCCTGGCCTACCCCCAGAGCGTGAAATTAAATTTGTATCGACCTTGAACCCGGTACAAAACCCATTTCCAAAGCCCCATATCGAATGGCTCCTATTGAACTTGGGAGTTAAAGACCCAACTGCGAGAATTGTTAGGCATTGACTATATTAAGTCCCTAGTACTTCTCCTTGGGGTGCTCTGCTTTTATTCATAAAGAAGAAAGATGGGAGTATCGACTTTGTATTGATTATCGGGAGTTGAATCATGTCACCATCAAAATAGATGTCCGTTACCACGTATTGATGACTGTTTGACCAATTCTGGCGCCAAATTCTTTTCAAAGATTGATCTTTGTTAGGATATCACCAATTAAAGATTAGAGCCGATGACATTCCAAAGGCGGCATTCGAACTCGATGCGGGCATTATGAATTCTAGTCATGTCTTTTGGATTGACTAATGCTCCTACTTTGCTTTTATGGATATGATGAACCGAGTATTCAAGAATATTTGGATCACTTTGTGGTCGTCTTTATTGATGACATCCTTATTTATTCCAAAAGTCGTGAAGATCATGAACAACATTTGAAATTTGATACTCCAAAAGTTTACGTGAATATAAGCTTTATGCCAAGTTGAAGAAATGCGAGTTACGGCGAGGAAATAGCATTCCTTGGGCACGTGGTATCAAGTCATGGAATATCTGTTGACAATTCAAAAAGATTGAAGCCATTCAAAGTGAGGAACAACCTAAATCGATGATAGAAATCGTAGCTTTCTCGAACAGGTTGGTTATTATCGAAGATTAAGTAGAAGGGTTTTCTTGAATCTCTACTCCGTTAACTTAGTTGACTCGGAAAGATACAAAATTCGGTTGGAATGAAGAATGTGAGACGAGTTTTCAAGAACTCAAGAGAAGACTCATTTCAAAGACTTACGACAATACCATCCGCCTCGGAGGATTTGTCATCTCTGATGATCTTCCAGTGCAAAGGTTAGGATGTGTTCTCATGCAACATGGGAAAGTCATAGCCTATGCCTCTCGACAACTCAAAGAATATGAGAGGAATTATCCTACTTATGATCTAGAGTTGGCAATTTGTTCTCTTCTTGACTTAAAATTTGGAGGCATTACTTATATGGGGAGAAAGTGGAGATCTTTACGGATCATAAAAGCCTCAAATATTTCTTCACTCAAAAAACATGTTAACAATATGTATTTTTTCTTGTAAAAATAGAATAAGAATATTAGTATTCATGTAAGACCCCAACTTTTGTGAATAAATATGAATTTTCTATAATTATCATTTTCGAATATTATGGAATAAATTTGATATAATGTTATAGTTGTGGGAAGTATTTATAAATTTTGCAAAGTACGCAAGTTGTTATATAATATTCGATTGGTCGAGGAATATTAGTTTAACGAGAGAATATTAAATGCGACGTCACAATCATTAGTGGACCCTAATAATGAAATTATTGTCGAATTGAGAAAACGACAAAAATATTTTATGAAAATAATGGCGAAAGTTTTACCATTAACTGTTGAAACACCCGGTGTTAAAAGTACAGGAATACGTGTGGTTGCATTGTGATGCCCCCAAAATAGGTCCACACGACCCATTAAAGTCGCGAGATATCATCTTATAAAAATCAATTACAACGTCATTTATACAAATATTGAACGTAAATGCGATGCGATATGAGATAAGCGATGAGTTTGATACAAATGTATGTAACTCTCATGGTGCCTCGACCACAACCTTATAATGGTACGTTACATTAAAATACAAATCGATAAGCTGCTTTTAGAAATTAAAATATTTGGGAAGTGCTCAAGAAACCTTCGTATACTGGGAGGCCATGAATCTAAGTTATGATAGATATCATATGCCCGAGAGAATTGTGTTACAGACGGTATACAAACTCAAAGGAGTCCTCATTACATTTATTGTCACACTATTTAATCGAATAGTGAGGACTACTAATCTTATCATCTGGACCGTCACTCCTTCCCCGACTAGTCCCAAATTTATATTCTCATTTCACGAGAGAAAACGATGAAAGAAAGGGTGAGCACAACTAGCCCGATAAAGAATATCATGACTAAAGATAATTAAATTATCAATAGCATTCATTAGTAATAAATCAAATATTTTGAACATATGGTAGATACTAAAACTTTTCAACCATAGTTGCAGCGGAACGAGCAATCCATTAAAAGAGTCAAATAGACCATCAGGTCTATTATCTTCTCCAAGTTAAAAGTCCACCATAATGTTTTATCCTGTAACATCAATCAACAATTCCACATCCCAATCATATGAATAACTCATAATCATAATTGTGATTTGAATTCCTTTTCGCACCCAGGACGAAGATAATTTTCATCACCTATCTTCACCTGAAATATCAAAAATCGTGGTTATACCAAATCATAATTTCTGCTCATAATCATACTAATGAATTCATCTTTGCACTACGACCAAAGATATACAACTGTATAATCAGTAACCAACAGTTCATCTTTTCACTACATGCCAAAGATATACAACTGTAAAACCAATAATGCTGAGACTCAGCTTAATAGTATCACGACCACGAATTATCCATGCACTACAGGCCAAAGATATTCGTGTTTTCAATTACTGATCGTGATTATACTGAAACGATCCACAGTCATAATCATACCAAGTCCATCTATGCACTAGGGGTCAAAGATGACTTTTACCACATCATTTGTAACATTACGGTCATGATTATCTTAGAATAATCCTCAGTCATAATCATACCAAGTCCATCTATGCACGTAAGCCATGGATGACTTTCAACACAATATAAGCGTGAGGATCATGACAATGATATAAAGAATCAATCAAATGAGATAAAGGATAAATATTAAACATTTATAATATAATTTATCTAGGGTTCAAGAATATCCCAATGTTATCAATCACTTAATAATCTCATAATCTAATATCATTAATATTATAACAATATTTTAATCACTTCTTAAACTTATAAACAATTTATTTCAATTGTTTACACTTTACCACATAATGCATTTAATCATTCAAAAATGTCATACTCATAAGATATCATCACCAATGATCAAATCCCTCATCAAAAATATGCATATACCCTATATAGGATTTTCAAGCAATAAAATTCTATTTTCCAATTTTGTTACTTCACATAACATATTTAACTCATTTACTCATAACTAGATCATTTTCATGAAAAATACAAAATCAGTTCCAAAAATATTTATTTTCTGGGATTTAGCATAATATAGTCCCATAATAAAAATATATTTTTCTCGGAATTTTTTAAAATTCATTTACTATTTTTCAAAAATCAATTTCTAATTAATTCCTTAAGAAATTAGCTACCTCAAGTTTAACTCCATAAATCCCCAAATCTTGGAAGGATCTTACACATGTTAATGTGAGCTTCCAATTTAAATTTCATGGTCATCGGAGTTATAGAACTCCGGTTATAGCATTTTTCGTCGGAAAAACCTAAATATTAAAATGGTCATAACTTGCTCATTTTAAGTCGGAATGAGCTCATTTTTGGACATGAGGTACTTTATACCATATACTTTTATGTCCCAAAAGGCTAGAATTTTTCTCATAAATTAAGTGGTCGAAACAGCCCCTTAAAGTTTCTGGGCAGTAGCATTTTCGGTTTTTGCAGCTTTAGACTCCTTTGCTAAAATCAGTCCACACGAAAATCTACAACACCTTTTTCAGTGATTCCACTTGGATAAGTTACAAAACTCATAGACCTAACTCTAGAACATAACCTCACTCAAAAATTCAAAATATAATAGGAGATATGGTCAATTGAATTTCATGTTCCGTTTTCACCAAAATCTGATTTTCAACCCTTTGTGAATTCTAAGAAACTTTCATGTTTTCACATAATAACCAACATAAATCATCATAACACTTACTAATACCATATATACCCATGATTTTCATTAGTCCAATGCTTTTATTATAACTTTCATCATAATCCACGTAAACAGTTTATTTCCACAATTTAATAAGGAATGAAATACAAATGATCATTCACCATGCATGTGGTAATCCACATAGACAGGTTATTCCAACAGAATAATAAGGAATGGAATAACATAAGAAATCACCATGCATGCGATAAATCGCACCGACAGGTTATTCTCAACAGAATAATAAAGAATGGAACCAGGTCTGGCGCAAACGCACAGACAGGATATTCCGACAGAATAATAAAGAATGGAATAACAACAGAAATCACTAGGTATACGGTAAACCGCGTATACAGGTTATTCCAACAGAATAATAAAGAATGGAATAACAACAGACATCACCAGGTATACGGTAATCCGCGTATATAGGTTATTCCAATGTAATAATAAATGGAACCATGTCAAAGTAAATTAAGACCGTACGGGATATTCCGGCGAGAATAATAAAGAAGAATAATAGAAGAATTTCACTATGTATGCGGTACTTGACATAAGCAAAGTTATTCAACATAATAACATAGAATGAAATAATAGAAGAATTTTACCATGTATGCGGTACTTCGCATAAACAGGTTATTCCAACATAATAATATAGAATGGAATAACAGAGGATTTCACCAAGTATAGGATATCTGCCGTGATCAAAGTTATGTATAGGGTATGTCGGCGTATCTGAGTTATTCAATGAGAATAATAAAGAATGGAATAACGAAGGATTTCACCAAGTATAGGGTATCTGGCGTATCTGAGTTATGTATAAGGTATCTGCGTGTACATATTATTCAACGAATAATAAAGAATGGAATAATGAAAGTTCTCTTCATGAATACAAAAGAATAACACCCACTACAGTAAAGAAACCGGATATCGAAGTAGTGAAGTAGTAGAAAACTCTTCTTCTTTCTCTCTATATAATTCTCTCTCTAGAGTTTCAAATGAATTAAGTAAGAAATAATGAAGGAATGAGCTTATTTTATAGAAGAACTAAGAGTGGCTCTTGGTTTTAACGAAGGGTTAAAATGACTCTTAGTAATATTGAAGAAACAACTACTATTTACGAAGGGGCAATTAACTCTTGGAACAAAGAGGCAAATAACTCTTGGAAAGTCAAGGGTCAAATAACTCTTGGAAAATCGAAAGGACAAAGTTTACTATTAAAACTCGTGAATAGTAACTCGTGAATAGTAACTCATAAATAGTAACTCATGAATAGTAACTCGTGAATAGTAACTCATGAATAGTAACTCGTGAATAGAAACTCTTAAATAGTAATTCGTGAATAGTAACTCATGAATAGTAACTCAAACGCATGAAAAATTTCCCGAATACTTCATTGAACAATATAACCTCCGGACATCAATTATCATCGAATAGATGTTGATTTTCTTACTAACACAAATAATCCCAACATAATGAAACTATCAAATTCATCTTTAATCAACACGAACTTATTCATCATTAATATTATAACTCACAATATTTAGCAACGAGTTGTTCCCGAGAAAGAGGGGCTTTCCGATAAGGATTTCTCCTGATTGGCCGCAATTAGGTGACCAAACCTCTCCTGGCGAACTTCTGACATTATAAATATTGCAATTTAATAATATGAATAACCTTGTAAATCTCAATTATTGATTTAATAATATATCATATTATCACAGATGATAATGTGATGATAAACTCGAATCGATAATATGAGAGAGATATGATCGTGATTCTTTATGTAGCAATAATTGAGTATAACCGGTGACTTCTTACATAAGCATCAATAATCAATACCGGTATGCTACTATGCAACCACGTGTATTCTTCGTATTTTTACTACAAAGTTATTTTATGACAACTTGCTTACTTTAAAAATTTTCAAATATGACCCTTAACTTTAAACTTTTATCAATTTAACTATTTACCAAAATAGAAAAATTGAATACTTTATTCATAAAATTCGGGGTCTCACGTGCATAGTAAGCACTGGTATTGATTATCGATGTTTACGTGAGAAGTCACTCAGTTTTGTTCAATTATTGCTACGATAATTCTTTGCGTAAGTATCTCACGTTATATGATTCAATTATTATCGATATTTTCTATATTATTAAATCAATAATTGAGATGACAGAGTTATTAATATTATTATTTTCAATATTAACGATGTCTAGAAGTTCTGCCAATGGAGGTTTGGTCACCTAATTGCGAGCCAATAGGGAGAAATCCTTATTGGAAATCCCCCTCTTTCCTGGAAACGACCTGGTCAATTAATATTGTGAATTATAATAAAGGTGATAAACATTGTTAAAATTATTAAGGTAATTTTTATGAAGTTTTGCTTATTTTATGGACTCCCATTTATCCATTTTTCAAAATAATCGGTAGAAAATTTTTTTCTATTATTATAAGGGCGGGGGCCACATGTGGGGCCCACGTTTTAAAAAGGACATTTGGGTGGGGGAGAAATTTTGTAATGTCGGACATATATATATATATATATATATATATATATATATATATATATATATATATGATTGCTGTAAAATGCGAGTATGTATATATATATATATATTTTGTTTTGTTTTATATATATATATATATATATATATATATATATATATATATGGAAGTGGTTAACATGGAGTTCATTTTTGAGTAAGTTGGTCAATTGGCGATAGAGTGTTGACACGCATGCGAGACTACATATGGTGTCGGCATTACATTGGTCAATTGACCAACTTACTAAAAAAAATCATCTTAATCGGATTCTATATATATATATATATATATATATATATATATATATATATATAACGTGCTTTGATGAGAGAAAAAAGGGAGGGAGGGTTGTATTGCTGGCATGGAGGGAAAGTTATTATTATTATTATAGTTTTGTTTTATTAGATTTTAAATAGAATATATTATATTTTATTAAAATCAATATGAATAAATCTGTTTAAAAGTAAATCAATCTGGACCGTTCATGGATTAGAATTCTTATTCAGGTCCATTCTTACATAAATAGAAGTTCATTACTTCATTATTTCTTACGAATTCACAAAACTCTAGAGAAAAACTATAGATAGAAAGAAGAAAAAAAGTATTACCTTACTTCACTACTCCATATCCGGTTTCTTTTACGGTAAGGGTATTATTCCTTTTGTATTCATGAAGAGAACTTATGTTATTCCATTCTTTATTATTCTGTTTGAATAACCTGTATACGCGGACTACCATATACTTGGTGAAATTCTTCTATTATTTCATTCTTTATTATTACATTGGAATATCATGTATGCATGCGTTTCTGTGGGACTGGTTCCGCTTTTATTATTACTGTTGGAACATCCCGCTTGGTGTAATTTACTTTGACACCGTTCCGTTATTTATTATTACATTGGAATAACTTTACTATGCAAAAGTACCGCATGTCATGGTGATTTCTTTTGTTATTTCATTCTTTGTTATACTCGGTTGGTTAAAGTTTTGACTTCTATACTCCATGAAATTAGTGGAATATCCTTGATATTTCGCTTTCATCCAAAGATCTTTTCATGAAAATATTCTTCCGAGCATTCTTGAATTTTACTCTACAAAGAAGAATCATGTTGACAATTTGGACGTTATTAGTTCCTGAATAAATTAATTCTTGAGCTTGTTTTATTGAATTCTTATATCATTGTCATCATCCTCATATTTATATTTTGTTGAAAAAGTCATCACGTATTCAGTAGTGCATAGATGGACTTGGTATGATTATAACCGAGGATTATTCGGTTGTAATCATGGCCCGTAATGTTACAAATGATGTGGTAAAAGTCCTCATTGGGCCCGTAGTGCATTGATGGACAATTGTTGGCATGATCATGACCATTGATGAATACACGAATATCTTTGACCCGTAGTGCATGGATAATTTGTGGTCGTGATACTAATGAATATCTTTGGTAGTAGTGCGGGGATGATGTGGATTATTTATTAAAATTTGAGTCCCAAATGATAAAAGTGATGAAAACCTTTTAAATCATAAAAATAGTAGATTTTATTCTCTCTTGACTCTTTCTTCAATGGATTGCGTGTTCATTGCAGTTAAACTTGATGTCTATTGTATTTTATCGGTTTAATCTTTGTTGAAGACTAATGATAATTTATTACGTATTATCTTAGTCATAATATTTCTTCTTGGGCTAGTTGAGCTCACTCTTTTTTCAACGTTCTCTTTAGGAAATGAGAACGTGGCCAAGGGACTATGTCGGGGAGCGGGTGGCGGTACAAATGATAGTATTAGTAGTCCTCACTATTACATTAAATAGTGTGACAATAAATGTAATGAGGACTTATTACGAGAGTGGATATTGTCTAGAAGACAATATTTGTATTAAAACTCACAGCTTTCTTGTTGTATATTAAAGATTGTATTTGTATTCTGTACCATGTATTTGACGACACAGAATATGTGATGTATACCTATTTTGGGGGTGTCACAATTCATATAATTAATTTTTACTAAAATATATACTATAAATATTAACGTTTAGTAATATTTTTATAAAAAAAATATTACATACTATATTAACATTTTTTATAATTTTTGTAAATATTGTATCTAGCATTAACGTTTTTAAAAATATATACAGTATTAAATGACTTGATGTTAATACAATAATATGTTTATAAATATATTTTTGTATTACAAGAATATGTTTCTATTATATATATATATATATATATATATATATATATATATATATATAAATGACTTAAACGTTAATACAACATTTACATATATATACAATATTTATATATAATTACATATTGTATTAACGTTTAAGTCATTTAGTATTACAGAATATGTTTCTATTACATACATTTATACTTATTTACACAATACTCTCTCTGTTTTTTAAAAGTAAAAAAAAATGAATAAAGTATAATTTTCACACAAAATAAAAAAATATAGAATAAAAGAATTTTAAATTTATACTTAATGACCTCGCAAGATTATTTTTCATTCATTTTATAAGTTTGTAGTATATAAAAAACGAAAAAAATTAATCCACATTCCATTCGTATTGTAATTCATATAAACTAAACACCTAAAATAGAAAAGTGATTTTATTCCTCAAGTAATGAATGGACAAATCAAACATAAAAATGAGAATGACCATTTTATTCCCATTCCCATTCCCATTCCCATTCCATTCCATTCCATACATGTCAAGGAATGGAAACCAAACATAGCATAATTGTATTTTAGTACACCTGCTTATATAATGTTGTTATTAAGCCCTCTAATATTTTATTTGTTTCAAAGTTGGGTTACATTACATCATTTAGTTGAACTGACCCAAACTTGGCCCGTCAATCTTTTTACCTGCTCGTCAATTTATCCTGTTTTATATCCATAAATAAATTTTCAATCATCCATCCGTTTTTAAATTAAATATACAATTTAAGTTTTAAAGTCAAATAACATAATTTTAAACTGATATAAATTTTTTAATTTTAATTGATACAAATATTATAATTAAATAATATATAAAAACTATTAATCATAAAATTTATTTTATTTATTAATTTTTTTGGATGTATTCATTTATTAATAATAGTATAAATATTTTTAAGTTTGTCATCAAAATTTTATCACACCTTCACTAATAAACTAATAACTAAGTATTCAATGATAAATATGAAATAAAAATATATTACTTAATATTTAAATATTTTGTGAAGGAAGTCCTTTTTGGTGGATGGCTCGTGGATGGACATCCATAAGGCATAAACGATGCAGTTGAAAAAAGAGAGTAAAGTAAATTTAGGAGAACTTTTAAGAGAGTGGTTAGTATGAAGTTAATTTTGGTCAATTGATTAATATAATGTTAATTTTAGGAGAGTGATCTTACTCTGTGTGTAAACACTGTATTGATCAATTAATCAATTGATCAACTTACCATGAAATTAATTTCATGAATCATGGTAAGCGAATTCAATTTTTAATAAGTATCAGAAGTTATTTAATTTGGGAGATTAATGGTCAAATCAAGTATTTGTATGTGTGGTGTGTTTTTGAAAATTTTCCATAACGAGACTCATGAACTGATTGATATCAACAACAAATAGTGAGAGGGGGGAAATAATTTAGCATTTAAAAAAATTGAATAAACATGTAAACCTTAACTATTTCTTCAAAACAATTACGACATACCACCTTCTCTTGATACACAATGGGTGGAGATAATTATTATTGGGTCAAGACCCTTTTGTTGTGTTTTTTTATTATTTTTAGAGGACTAGAGAAAATATATTTGGTTGTAAATCACTCTGTTCTAAACTTAAAGATATAATTTTATTTTTGAGGTTAAATGATGGTATATTAAATTTCAAAAAATTAATATGACTCATAAAAATTTAGAATAAAATAAATTTTGCGATTAATAGCTTTTGTTATATATTATACAATTATAATAATTGTATCAACTAAAATTAAATAAATTCACATTAATTTAAAATTTAATATGTTATAATTTAATCTCAAAAATAAAATTATATCTCTAATTTTAAAATGAAGAGAATAATAATAATGCAGAATTCCACATGCCAAAAAGTGCAAGTGGAGGATGCACGAGTGCGTACTATGCAATTTTATCTTTGAAGAATCTTTCATGATTTAAAATTGAATAAATTAATGTACACACCCAAAGTATATATTCAAAAGCATACTCTCAATGTAAAATATATAGTAGTAATAAATAAAAAGAGAGAAAATGTTGTAGAACGAGGAAAAAGAAATATTTATTATCATTGGACATATTTATGTACATATCTAAATTGTACATCCAAACCAGACTAAAATGATAATAAAATATCTTTATCTCCTCTTAATAATATTTTCTCTCTCTTCATTTATTATTATTATTTTACTCTTTAATGTATTAAGTGTGCACATATATTTATTCTTTATCCATATATCCAAAACCAAAACCAAAACCAAAACCAAAACCCACTCCGACCTTATTCTTTTCCTTTTTGATCTTCTTGTGATTTTGTTTGGTAGAAGTTGGTGGAACCTTTGTATTGTACAGCTCACAACCTACTTAAGCAAACTCCCATGACCCAGCCTATCTATCATCCATACACATACATTTCACTCCCAAATGTGGATCCCCAAAAAACAAAAAGAAAAAGCACTTTAATTACTTTCTCTTTTCATTATGTTTTTGAATTTTGAATACAAAAAAAAAAGAATAAAAAATTCAAATTAGGATGAAGAAAAAATAAAAAAAAACTTTTATGTTTGTACATGTATGGAAAACATTTAATTTTAAATATAAAATTACTAATTTATTCTTATATTAAATGTTCTTATGCTTGTATATAAAGAGTAACATATATATATATATATATATATATAGAGAGAGAGAGAGAGAGAGAGAGAGAGACTGCAAAAGATATACTAAAATCTTTTTGTTTGTTCAGTTTTTAATGAAAAATTTTAGTAAACTGAAAGATGAGGCATGAACTAAAATAAATAAATGTCAATGTGTTAATTATACCTCAAAAATGGTCCAATAGAATTCAAAACCACAAGTATCCAAATGATTCAATAATATTCCACTCAAGAAAACAAGTTCAGACCACCAAACAAACAATGGAAATATTGCAGAGTATCTTATTGTTGGATATCGATCCTCCTAAATTTTCTTAATTCTTCTTTATTATTTTTTTAACTTTTGGCTACTTAAATCTTATCCACTCTATAGTACTAGAGGGACCATTTTATCCATCTAAATTATAATATATATATATATATATATATATATATATATATATATATATATATTCCTCATGGAAATGGAACTTAGCTATTAGCTAGAACCTCTCAATTATTTCTGAATGAGGTAGTCAGTACTCGTGTAAGTTCTTACTTTTCATTTGGTGCTAGCTGTTTGGGTAGCTCTTTGGGTCATGATATTTCTCTTATTTAAGTCGGATAGGTTGAGCTCATTTATTAATTTATTTCATTGAGCTTTTATAATTAAGTCGTGGGGCTTGTTGGGCCCAGTCACTGTGTTAGTTTTATTTAATCCTATAGGACCGGGTCGGTTCGTTGAATTAACCCATTGGGTCACTTAATATATATTACTTTGACTTGTAATGATGATATAACATGACAGTTGACCGAGATATCTGTCATGCATTAATGTGGATGAGATTATAGCCGTACGCGTGATAAAAAATGATGGCCAAAAGCGTTGGATAAGTTCCATGCGATCGGCGAGAACCCATCGGATCGGAGGGGTGTCGGTGTAGTAGTGGGTGGCACGATAATCCAAGCAAAGATAGTATAACCTAGCAAGGAAGCCATAATCGCAGAAGTGCGTTCTCATACATATTGATTTTTCGGTTCTCCCATATACACACGATCGAGAATTATTATCTCTCTCCGGACACTTTAGGCGGTATATTCCTCCATTGTTAACCTTGTGAACACATACTAATTCTCACGCTTTGAAGCTATCCCCGAGCGAACCGCCGTCGAAGCTTGTGGTGTTTGTCGTGTTTCTACTACGCAGATCGGGGCGTCTTTAAATGATTGGGACGTGGAGAAAGATCATGGCGTTAACATTGGCGCGCTTAGAAGGAGGGCTTTGAGTTAGTGTGTCATTAAAATTTTCAATCACAATCATTTAACCCTCTTGGGAAGATGATGGGGAGTAGGGATGAATGCGCCGGAAAAGAGCGGACGATGGTCATTAGCTAAATCACTTTGCCTCGTGTTTGATGTGAAGGATTGTCTAGTCCTTCAAAAAGTGTTCACGAAAGACGACCTCTAAGCATAATTCGGAGATCTTCGTCCAGAAGATTTATGGCGGGCAGGACGAAGATTGGTTTTCGGTGCGGATAGGGGAGGCGAGATCATGGTCGAGGGCAAGTGGAAGGCTCACCCAACCGGGACTTATCGTAGAAGTGGTCGGAAGATAGAGCCGCTAAGTTGGCAAGGATGGCGGACGAAAGCGGATAAAGCCATGGAGGTCCTATTAAAGCAAAGAAGATATAAATTAGAGCGAGATGCTTGGTGGCGGAATTACTGAGACGAAAGCATCTAGCCATGATCGGTCAGAAGGTCGAAGTGGGCACTGAGGAGGTGCCACGTCGAGAGGTAAGGAGGCCAAAAGCATTTAGCGCGAGTTTCTAAGGATCGTTCTCGATAAAAGGAGATTGAGGAAGCGAGAACTCCGTGGTCTCGAAGAAGGCAATAATGGTAGATTACTACTCGAAGATCTTAAACCCTCGTTCTCGGGATCTACCGTAGAAAGGGGTGAAGAAAAGGTCGACGAGAGGGTAATCCTAACCAGTGGCGTAAGACAATGAATGCCAATATGTGGATATAGGAGTTGGGCACCAGCTGAGCAAAACCCACTCCTATAAATTCTAGGAGGGTGACGACAAAGGCGTGAAGGGGTAGCGAATCCTTTTCGGAAAAAGTAGCGAGGCATGGCGACCCGGTAGTCACGGTCGTTGATCATTCATTCCTCCCGGGCAGGAGCCTTATGGCGTAATTATGCGGAATCTGGTATCGAATCCCGAGGGCACGAATCTCGGGTTCCGTAATGGTGACGGGATGTTGGCATGAAAATTGTTCCCCATCCTTGAAAAAAAATCAGCGAGATGGTGGGTTTGCACTTTCGAACCCTCTTGGTTGTGGGTTTGAGTGAGAGGAACTTGAAGGAATCGGCTTGGATTCACCATTGTTGAGGTCCCGAAAGCTAGAAAGAGAATTTACGAGAAGGAGAAGAAAGCTCAAAGGTTGAATTTCAAATTAGCGAGTAAAAGCCGTTAAAATTGGTAAAGTTTACCTTTTATCTTGTGGCGGTTACCAGGGAGAACGAGCAGTAGGCGCATTAAAAATGTCGATAATGATGAGAATTGAATGGGACATGTTTGGGACGACCTTTGGATATCTTATCGATTAGGCCCTAACTGTTGAGTTTTTAACTATTGGTCCATCTTGTTCAAATTCAAATCCTTTATCCGATTGGGCTTGTTCTTTATGGGCATCCGCCCATCCCTTGTCCCATTTTTTGCATTAAAGTGGGTATGCCTCAATTATTTCTATTTTAGACCTCTAATAAATTACGATATCGTGGATGGTTTATAGTTTTTCATTAAACATCTGTTTTAACAAAAACTAGGGGGTAATGTTGGTCGTGATATTTCTCCTATTTAAATAGGGTAGGTTGTCTTTCATTTATTAATTTATTCCATTGAGCTTTTATAATTAAGTAGTAAGTGGGGCTTGTTGGGCCCGATCATTTGTGTTAGCTTTATTTAATCCTATATAGAATAGGCCTGGGTTCGTTGGATTAACCCATTGGATCACTTAATATCTATTACTTTGACTTGTAATGATGATATAGCATGACAGTTGATAATGAGATATCTCGCCATCCATTAATGTGGATGGGATTATAATTTATATGGCGGTGAAAAGCGATGGCCAAAAGTGGATAAGTTCCATGCGATCGGCGAGAACCCATCGGATCGGAGGGGTGTCGGGTAGTAGTGGGTGGCACGATAATCCAAGCAAAGATAGTATAACCTAGCGAGGAAGCCATCGCCGATACAGAGAATGCGTTCTCATACATATTGATTTTTCGATTCTCCCATATACACGATCGAGAATTATTATCTCTCTCCGGACACTAGACAGTACATTCCTCCATTGTTAACTTTGTGAACACATACTAATTCTCACGCCTGAGCTATCCCCCGACGGAACCGCCGTCAAGCTTGTGGTGTTTGTCGTGTTTACTGTGCAGGATCAGGACGTCTTTTGTGATTGGGACGTGGAGAAAGATCCTGGCGTTAACACTAGCTATATTTTTTCAATAAGTATATGCGGATATATATAGTATAATTGAATCGGAAGAATAAAATAAATTTATTCTCGTGAACAAATAGATTGTATTGTCCATTTATTTACGGGAATAAGTTCATTTTGTTCTTTTAATCCAATTTTTCTATCCACATAAAAGTACTCTTATTTTTTTAATTGATCAAATTAAGGCCGTACTGCTTCTAAGAATCTTATAATTAGCACCACTAAGTGCTATATAATGGCAGATCCAGCTAAAAGATATCGTGTTAAAAAGTAATTAATTAGTACGTACGACGTGAAGTGGGAATTAATATATATATATATATATATATATATATATATATATATATATATATCAAGGCCGAAAGATGATAAGGTGATGATGAGTTCATAAAACAAAACGTCAATATAATGGAGCGAGTGTGTCCGTATTTTCATTTTAATTACTTCTGGTTCGTAAGTATTAATTCTTGACCAATCATTAAGCTGAGCATGACGCAAAACATCATCAGTTATGCTATTTCTGCATGTATATAAAGCACGAGGTAATTAATTAATTAATTTTATTGTGTCATTCAGTGTATGCTTTTTTGACAATTTGAACATCAATCATGTGCATGCCTGCCATTTACAATAATAAGAACACATTTTTGTAGATGGCATTAATTTCTCTTTGGCTATATATACTTGTTAATTTGCATATATGATGCATATGATAAAAGTAATATTATACAAATTTAATAAATGCATTTAAATAATAATAAGAAATTAAATAGCCATGGGTTGGTCTCTATTGATTTTCAACATAATTAGGTACATATATACAAAGGATCATATATAATTCATGAAATCCTTAATTTCAGCCTTTGATATCTGATCATATAAATATATATATGTCCCCATTTTAATTTCCTTGTGAAGTACAACAATTTCAAGGAAGTTTGGCATCGATCGTATTCTAATTAATCTGGTTGGTCAGAAACCTTTTTAAGAAGCAATTAAGATTTCATGACCACCGTCCATTCTCCCACTCGATCTATTATATATATATATATATATATATATATATATATATATATATATATATATACCACATGATACTTAATTCGTAACATGTTCACTAGCAGTACCTAAATTATACTTTGTCACAGCATCTTGTTGCTCATCTATAAATGGTTTAGCATGTTCATTGAAACAATCAAACCCGAAATCGTGAATTCCGAAATCTTGACAATCCAATAGCCATGGACAGCTTTCATCCACGTTGTTAAAATTTTGTGAGGCAGCTGAAAATTCCCACGGTGCATGATCAACTTTTCCGGGAGTGGTTACATCTTCTTCTAACAAGTAACTAATCAATGAGTCATCAAATTGTTCACAAATGCCGTCGAGTAAATTAGATTCAGCACCGGAACAATTTTGATCGGTTGGGGTACATGAGTTCTCTGAGCTGGCTAGGTCATTAGTTTCCGGTAGTACTAATTGATCAGTCTCATGAGTACTTTCGATTTCAGCTGGTGATTGATGATATTGATCTGTAGGTTGAGATGATGATGAATTTTCGGATGTATTTTTTTGGTCCTTAAGGAGAGGCTCATGAGTGACCGGATCAATTCCCATCTTAAGAAGCTTTTTCTTGATGTGGGTGTTCCAATGATTCTTGATCTCATTATCAGTCCTTCCGGGCAATCTAGAGGCAATTTTAGACCACCTAATTATGAAGAACAAATTAAGGATATATAGGAACAATTATTATCAAGTTTAATTTGTAAAAAATGAAGATAAACATGCAAGAAACGTTTCAATCACAATATATACCTACTACATGAAATTGACGACTATGAAACAATGTTTCTAAATTAAAGAAACATTGTATGCCAGTAACCCGCCACCACCATAATGATTAGTTATAGATTAGCCCGGTAGTAAAAAGAAGAAATATTAAAATAAGAAATTAAGGACAAAGTGGTTAATTTAATTAATAGGAATTAGTTCATGAGTGTCACCGAATAAAAGAGGTGGTCGTAATCGAGTGCTTAGTAATAAATGTATTACAAAATAAAAGTAACTAATATGGTTACTTAAGTTCATTCTATTACGAGGAATATCATTCATCATATTATGTTTATGCTTAATATATGACAACTCGATATATTATAATTTTTTTATCTCGTGGGCATACCTAGCTAGTAGGTTGTATGTTGACTTGACCTACATAAAATATTTTCCAATAAAAAAATTGGAGGAGATAAAAAAGATCACAGTTTGTGAGGGTTGGCATGAATGGAGAACCTAGCTAGCATGCAAGGTCAATGGAATATAGATATGCATGTAACTTACACCAAACACCATTAGTTAAAGAAACTAGATAGTTCATATTCCTTACCTACCAATAAATTTTACCTAGCTAGCTAGGTAGCTAAATGAGGGGAGTTAGATAAATAAACTAATACGTTCAATTTTTCAGCATTTGCCTTTAGTACAACTTATAAAATTTGTATTTGGAGCGTACGTGCATATTGGTAAAGCTTGAAATTAATGATTTTGTGGGATAAAAATGTAGTCCATTGATTAGATACCAACCTGTTGCCAAGGCGGGCATGAAGATCAATAACCAGTTGCTCTTCAGAATCGGCAAGGAGGCCCCTCTTCAAGTCAGGTCGAAGATAGTTAGTCCAACGAAGCCTGCAGCTCTTGCCGCAGCGGCGTAAACCGGCAAGCTTAGGGATAGCACGCCAACAACATTGACCATTAGTGAGGATGAAACTTATAAGTTTCTTGTCTTCCTCGGCGGTCCATGGCCCTTTCTTCACTCCTAGTTTATCACAACAAGGCTGTCTACCCATTTTACTTATTTGCTCACTAACTAGTAACTCCAGTACCCAAGCTCAAGCTAGCTAGCCAGCTACCAACCTTTAGTACTAGCTAGCTTGTTATTTCAATGGAACAAATTAAAAATAATCTCTTTTTCTTGTAAAGACTTCGAAAGCCCCCACAAACCAACTCACCTTTTTATACCCACCAATGACCAAACTTTATGTAAAAGGCCGATCTCACCTTTCTAACCTTTAATTCACTAGCTATATCTATATATATTTTCATTACATATACTATAGTCTATATATATAGAGAGAGAGAGAGAGGGAGAGAGAGAGAGAGAGAGTATGTGCGTTTGTGTTTGTTTCTTGCGGGGTCCCCCAAAGGTCATGAAAGGTACTAATGAACAACAATCTTGTTTTGGTGATACATATATATTGTAGCAGACAGGTATGTAGATAGCGAGTGATAAATGACCCAAGGACAAAACTACATCTAATCATCTCAACCTTTACTTCCCATTTTCCTGCACAATCCCCCCACTCTCTCATTGCACTCTTACTCAACCATTCCATCACCCATTTCGTCATTCCCACGTCTCTGTGTCCACATATATATATACATATATATATATATATATATATATATATATATATAGATTATCATGTAATTCGGTTGTTGGAGAAAGAACTTCATTTTAGTAAATGCCCATTCTGAACCCATAGCGCTTATTACAATTTTTTTTTAGCCATGCTACAGGTTGTATGAAATTAAAAATAAGTTCTTTCCCCAACAACCCATTGGTTCATGGATGATATATATATATATATATATATATATATATATATATATATATATATATATAACCTTCTCCAAATTAACTCAATTTACTTGACTACAAATGAGGTGCAAAGAAAAAACACGCAGGTTGCATTTGTAAATGTGTGGTGCGTGGATCGACAAAATGGGTCATATGCGAAATAAAAGTCTACTCTCCCTCCCATAATATATATCTTTTTAAAATTCTATGCGAAATAAAATTGAGCAATCGGTTATTATATATATATATAGAAGCGAAGATCGTCATTCGATATCTTTTATCTTAATTCACTGCGTCGCTCCTTTTTTAGCGACGGACGACAAAGCGACGGTTTTCGATCGTTCAATGAAGTAAATACATTTTTAAATACGACAACATATAACGTCATTAAAAGTATGTATTTACGATTGTATAACCGAATCGTCATTGGGTCCGTCATTAAAAAGGTGAAGCGCAGGTGATGAGATAAGATATACTCTTACTTGATCCGGACCATATATATATGGATCCCCATCCATGGCAACCGATTGCCACGAATATTATTCAACAATCATGATCTTAACTCTTGATTTCGATATTGAATGACCTAATTTAATTATAATTTCTCCACTGTCGCTAGAGACTCTAGCAGCAATAATATTCCTTAAATCGACACGATAAATTACCAAATAGCCCTTACAACCACACCTGCTTGCCAGCATTGCATGCCACTGCGCATGACGTTATGTGGTATTATTTTAGCTGCTTTTGCGCTCATCATTTTACTTAACTTGGAACAAAGGAAATTAATAAACTGAGTAAATGTATGCTAGCTCTAATTCAATAACTGATGGGTATAAAAATTCACTTGACATAATAACCTCATTTACTCAGTTTATTAATTTTCTTTGTTCCAAGTTGAGTAAAATGACAAGCGCAATCATAAAGTAAAATAAGACACTACTGCCACCATGAACATGGCGGCGAGCGATAATGGCGGCGAGGACTATTAGAGTTTTTATTGATAATTTGTCGTGTCGATTTAAGGAATATTACTGCCGCTAGAGTCTCTAGCAGCAGAAGAGAAATTGTGATTAAATTGGGCCATTCAATATCAAGATCAAGGGTTATATAAGATCATGGTTGTTGAATAGTATATGTGGCAACCGATTGTCACAGATAGAGACCCATGTATATATATATATATATATATATATATATATATATATATACACACACACACACATACATACACTTATCTTGAAGTAAATCAAATTAATGTATGAAATTAATATGTCAAGGCTAGTATTTGGTACTATATCCTTAAAATAATTATTTTCTCTTTATTGGTGCTTAGAGTTACAATAATCAATTAAGATGTGATCCACAGTAAAATTGTAAGAATAGTTTCACGTGGAAGCAGTGTTTTTAATAGAAGAAAAGATTTATAATTAATTATAAGCAACATTATATATATATAGGGAGTAGCTCTCCAGTAAATGGAGCAAATCAAAAATGAACCGGCTATAACGATAATTTTTTCTGTTGCTATAATATAGAAAATCGACTTTTTATTCTATAGCGACGAAAAAAATTGTATATATATATATATGGGATTGCATCCACATCAATATCATTCTTTGGGAAGACCCCTTTTTTCTCCTATGTTGTAGCGGTGGAGCAAAAAAAAATTATAACAAGTCGCTACATGTAATGTATGGGCAAAAAAAGGGTTCAAGCTCAAAGAACCTTCTTCGTGGGATGCAACCCCTACACACACACACACACACACACACACACACATATATATATATATGTATATATATATTGTTAGAATTTGAGCCTAAATTGAAGTTGGTATCATTAATTATTTAAAATGATTCTACATATCAATGTGTTCTACTCTATGAGTTGATGAACTTAAGTATTTAGAAGCTCAAATCCATAGAGTAATGAATGAGAAATTAACTCTCAAGGAATCATATCACCCTTGGGAATTGGAAATGATAATAAATATTTGTAGGAAACTAAGTTCTTACTTTTGTGGAAGGGAGAGTACTTAGGCAAGACTTGGTTCGAATCCACACGCGCGTCGTCGGCGCCAACCTGGCTCGTGGTTCGAGAGTTTGGGTACTTGTATACTCCCTCCGTCCTTAATTATTTAACGTTTTAGAGTTTTTTATTTGTCCCTAATTATTTGACGTTTGTTCAAATCTAGGAGAATTAATGACAGTTTTTCCAAAATTACCCCTCATTAAACTCTCTCTCTCCTTATCCCAATAAATCTCTCCTTATCCCAATAAAAGATTTAAGGGTATTATAGACAATTGAGTACTATATTTAATATTTTTCAATCATTATCTTAATTCTTGTGCTCACCTCTAATTAAAAGGTCAAATAATTAGGGACGGAGAGAGTATAATTTTTGGACAAAATTTATTTAAATTTTATTTAATTTAGTTTTATTATCAAAAGTGTTACCTGCCGAACGGACGCGTCTAAGCTGCGTCGTTTTGGAAAAGGCTATCTGCTTGAACGGACGCTCCAAAACTACATCGTTTTTGCCTGAACGAACGCGTCTTTTCTATTAAGCTTAAAACTACGTCGTCGTTTTTTGGTCCGAACGGACGCGCCCTTTCTGCTAAGCCTTAAAACTACGCTATTTTGACTAAAACAATGCCTTTTCAAGGGGTTGTGTCCGTCTGATCAGTCATTAACCCCTCTTATAAATATATAGGGGGTGCAACAACTTTGATCATTCAATTCAAGCATTATCAGTCTAGTTTCTAGTATTCGTTTCATAGTTCATTTTAGAGAGAGTTCTGAGTATTATAATTTTGGTTTGTTGAATATATTATTTGGAGTGCTACTATAGTATATGTTGTCATTGTATCCTGGGAGACAAGTGCTATCAACACCATATAGTGGACATAATTATTTTAAAGACATAATACCAAGTACTAATATTGACAAATTCATTTATGCAGTTTAGAGATAACTCAATATATACATAGTTTTCATTCAATTTTCATAACATATATAGTAATTATATCCCTAGTATGTTCATCCCTTGTTCAATCTATCCTAAGTTCCTAACAGGTCTAACGAATATTATCTTAATACTTCACTTCACCTTCATCCTCTCTCAAATGCATGCATGCGTGCCATATTAGGTAGCTAGAGAAACAGACCCTACTAAATCTAGTGGTGCTTAAGTATTGTTGACACGTACGTAATTTGCTAATACTAGTAGTTAATTAAGTTGAGTAGCATCATAGTCAATCTGTGCGTATGCAATTCTAGATTGTTCTACTTTCAACAATAACGTTTTAATTTTCCAGGAATCAAATTTAGAAACGATTAGCTTCATCATCCGAACTAAGTTATAATTACTATTTTAACGTGTCGAATGTGTTAAAAAATACACTCACCTCTACAAAATACAGGCCTTGTTTATCAGTAATATTATAAATTGTTAGTTATGTATTGGTACTATGATAATGTAAATTATGACGAGAAAGAATATTGTGTGGTTTTAAGAGAATAATTTTTAAAAATAATTTTTTTTAAATGAGATTCTTTTTGTAAAATTAAAGGAGTATATTAATTATGGCTACAGTGAAGTAAAGGCAGGTTGACATCCAAATGCTTCATCTTTGACTTGTATCTCTTAATTAGAGCGTAGGTGAGTATTGTTCAATGTGGACCAAAAAAATTCAAATGTTAAGACTAACTCGGCGACTAGAAAAAAAATCCTTAGAATTCAATTAATTCCTCTTTTTTTTTTTTATTTAAAATTAAATTTATTAATGTAGCTTAAATGTTTTTAATTACTAGAAGAGAAAAGTACTGATGTATTGACCATCAGTTTCTCCAAAATGGCAGATGCTTGAAAAAACAAACCAGATGTATTAATCAAATTATTACTTGAAAGGCACTACACTTTATAATCGACCACTCATTTAAATAAATATATACCATAATTCTTACTCTGTGTGATTAATCCTTCCTTATACTTGTACTATAATATATATAATAAAATGATCCGTTGCGTGTATTTGTTATGGATGAAAAATGGACAAATAATATCATAACCATCTATTGCAATAATCAAAACGGATATTAAAAAGGAAATTACTCCGTCCGCTAGTTGAACTATCAGACGTATAAATAATAAAGTTCGGACAAAATTGGCCCCAAAAGTCTCCAAGTTCGAATAAAATTGCCCCCAGAAGTCTCCAAGTCTCATTAAATCTTGGCTCCTTGCCTTTTGATATTATGTTTCAGTCCGTCCGTCCATCCATCCGCTAGTTGATGAACTAGCGGAATAATTCTTCTTCCCCACGCGAAATTGTAACAGATCTTCATTCCTAATACCGAATAACATCCCAAATAGCAAATAAGTTCAGCAGATCTTCATCCCAAATAGCGAAAGGATTCGTACGCTAGTTGAACTAGCAAATGGGGGGTTTGGTTTTCGTAGCAGAAGAGGGGTTTAGTCGAAAGGATTCGTACGCTAGTTGAACTAGCGGATGTGTAGTGGACAATTTGGTCCGAAACTTTTTTTAGAGCGTCCGTTACTTCAACTAGCAGATGGCGTGTTTTTTTTTAATCTCCGCCCTTGATTATTGCAATGGATGGATATGATACTATTTGTCCATTTTTCATCCATAGCAAATACATGTTATGAATCATTTCTCATACATATATATATATATATATATATATATATATATAGAGAGAAGAGAGATCAGTCAGTCTTATTTATATCTTACTCTTCCGTTTCACTTTAGGCGACGGTTTAGGTTATACAATCGTTGTCTATACTTTTAGCGACGGACAACATATAGCGTCATTAAAAGTATGTATGAACGACGATTGTATGACCGAAACCGTCAAAAGGGGGTGTAGCGAGTAATATGATAAAGAAGATATGACAATCTGATCGATCCTATATATATATATATATATATATATATATATATATATATATATATATATATATATATATATATATATATATTATGGGCAAATTATCAATATCAAATACTTAATGTGTATTAAAATAAGCAAATGTCATTTTTATTATCCAATACAAGATTAAACAACTGAGATTATAATTAAAAAATTATCACCCTTTACTAATTGTAGTGAACGACCCATTTACATAATTGTCCCACAAGTCAAAGCTAGTCAACCAATATTATAAGATGAAGAATAAAATAAAAATGTCGTCCACTACAAATAATAGCAAACGGATATCAATACTCTCAAACCAAAACTCACACTGCTTGACAAATTAGGTCAAATTATAACTCTAGGGTTAAGAGTGACATGAATGTATATCACCTGTATCGATATATGATCAAACACGTACGATTTCTTGTTCTGCCAATTGATCAAATGCATTCTCGTTCAGACACGTATAAGTTTCTTATTTTCTTCCTGTATGTGGAGCGGTAATTATTTTATATATTACCACAAATTAAGCAAACACCAGTGGCCCCAAGTGTGTACTACTCATGATTATATCTTTTGTACCCAATAAGGTACTGTAAAAAAAAAGAATATTGTGAGGCATTAATTAATTATATTGCTTGCAAGTTTGGAATTGTCTGATTTAAGGTCAATAATTACGGTAACTTGTGATGGTTTAATGGGTTGACTATTTTAATTTGTCTAGCTAGTGTCTACTTTGAAGTTTGAAGGGCTTGAGATGAGTTGATCGGATAGTAATCTGAGTATTTTTTATGGTTAATTCGAATATTAACGGACAAAATTTAAAAAAATACTCCCTTCATTCTCTTTTAATAGGCGTTTTAATTTTTAATTTTTTTGTTTCACAATATTAGATGTTTCTATATTTCAAGAAGATTAAAAATAATAATTTTCACTTCCTAAAAAAGTTTACAACAATATTAATGAAAGAGAGATGCAGTGCATATAAGGGCAATGTTAAAAATTTATACTAAAGTTAGTCATTAATTAGTAGTATTAATAAGAGACGTCTATAATCTATTAAAACAGAATGAAGGATGTAATATTAAGTGTGCCTGGCTTCTACATTGTGGCTATAGATTTTGTTCTTTTTTTGGTGGTACATGGCCATGTATAGCACTTCCATTTTTATATCACAAGACACAAGTTCATTTCTCTCACCTTGTCGTCAATCGCAGTTGAATTAATATCAGAGTTTACAACTCCGCCCGGCCGGGCGCCAACTGCTGGGTTTCTTTGCATTATGTTGGCGCTGAGGCATTTCTTCATTAGTCGAATTTTAGTTTGCCATGGACCCCCAGGACTTGCCCTTGAAAAACGAGTACATAGTATAATTTTATTAATTAGTTCTTGACCTTCTTCAGATTTTCTTTTTAGTTTTAGGTACTTATTTTATTGAGTAATGTTAACTAACTCGAAAAAAATCGACCAAGAACAAAGCATTAACGGGTTATAGAACTTTTATCTGGTTACTAATTATTATTCTATTTGTTTTCTTTTTTTATGCGATAACTTGATTTATTCTTTGTATTTTTTTCATGAGTACATTGATTAATTTCTTCATTATCGTCTTTTTTGAGATAGTATATTTTTTCTGTTTTAGACATTTCTTTTATTTGTAAAAATTATTTTTAATGTGCATGTTGATTCACGACTGTAGTAGATCTTTTTAATTCTCAGTTTGTTATATTTCGATGCTCATACTTAATCTACTTAAAGTTTAACTATATTTAAAACGTATTTGGTGTGCATTACTTGTTGTTGTGGTCGAAACTAAATCCTTTCTTATGTGAAATTTGTTATTTTGTTCAAAAAGAAATAATTATATATTATTTGAATAAGTTAAGTTAATACAGTTAACAGGGTTCATTTCAAATTCTTTTGTCAATATTGGACATGATATTCTCTCTCACTAGTGGGGATGATGGGAATCTAAAGCAAACCCTTGAGGCTTAAATCATCATTGTGGGTAGCTTAAGCATGTCTTAAAGCGACTCATCAACTAACAAATTATGAGAATTAGGCAACTTCTTCAGTGCCACAAGGAAAAAGATTACTGCTCCTTCTGTCCTTCCTATATATATATATATACACACACACACAAACAAATTCTTCTTTTTTTTCAGTTGTTTTATGAAGATGACAATGTAACACAATAAATATTTACTGTAAAATATCATTTTTGTAACACCAAAATCTCACATGAAATACTTGAATGTGTATGAATTGCTATTATTATTACTTTTAATTATATTATTTTAATTAAGTTACGATGACCTAAAAATATTATTATAGGTCATTAAGCTAGCCCTGAATATTGTTATAATTTTAACCTTATCTTAAATGTATTTAACATGAGAAGAAAAATTTGTGGATTCCTCAATTTTTCAAAAGACATGAGATATTTATATATTATTTAACTTGCACAAATTCAATATAACCACTCCAATCCTAGGTTCAAATTTAAATATACTACTCTAAAAGGAAAAAGTGTAAAGTATTATATATATTTTTTAATACTTTAGTCTTTATGTAATACTCAGTAAAATAAAAAATAAATAAATAACATTTAAATGCATAATTTAACTTTTTTTAATTGGACTTTGTAATTTAATTGGGTCAAGTGGTTATTTAATTTTTGTGGGCTAATGTATTAATAAATGATGGATAAATTAAATTGGTAAAATTGGGCTTTAAATTAAGTGGGTCTATTTTTTTTAATCGTGTAATTTTAAAGTTCTATTAAAATTTGAAGAGTTAATAATTATATTATATTAATTAATAAAATATGTTTTTAATATAATAAATACTAAAACCTAACCTACTAGAGCATTGCATCACACGCTAAAAGAAAATTGGGCGTGAAACGGCACAAGGAAAAAGAAGAAGAAGAGAAAAATTATTGCGTTGCAATCCGGAGAAGACGATCTGTTTCTTTTTCGTTTTACTGGTAAGTTCTAATAAGTGTGTAGAGGTTGAATGTCATGTATCTGTTAAATGCAAAAGTCATTATAATATTACATTCATGAGAGAATCATCTATTGGAATAAAACAATAACTTTATTGAAAGTGATCTTCTTGAGGGCCATGGTTTGTTCCTGCGCAGGGATGTAAAAAAAAAAAAGAAAAGAAATAATATTTAATATCTTATCAGTATAGAATATATTTCAGATGAAATTTTTTTTTCTCCACTAAACTGGTCGAAGTTACTGAACCTTTGTATTCGGTTAAAATTAACATATTTTAGTGAGAATTATTTAAACTACTTGTAAATAAAAATATATACGAATTAAATTGTATGTTAATTACTGATTAGCAATATATATATATATATATTAATAAATTGAAACCTTTAGGCTCATTACTAATTAGAATCACAGTAATTAAATCTAATGTTAGGATTATAAAAAAAAAAAACTATATTGAAATTTTACATAATAATTCAAGTTAATCCATTTTGTTGGTAAGAGTATTAAAATGTGTCTACTAATAAATTTAATAATATTATGGTATTGATGATTAAATTTGTAATAAGATTTTATTTATTTTATTAGATTGGAGTGAAGGAGATTAGCATAATTTTATTAAAAATTTCTGGGTGTTACATTGCTTAATCCAGGTACGGATTCTGTACTCTTTCAGCGAGGCTCTTTTGTTTTTGATTTGTTCGTTTCGTTATTCGTTTCAAAATTTAGTATTGCTTCTCATGATTGTTCCTTGTCAATTGATTGTGATAAATTTGTTTTGGCATTGTATTAGAACTCATATTTGTACTCATTAGACTAGTGTATCATGTCTAAATTTTATTTTGATATTTATAGTGTTGTACATGTTATTATATTTCGAAGACTTGTGTTGATGATTCGTTCGACCTAACATGTACACGTTAAAACCCATTTGTGTTGATATTGTGTCGCATGTGTTGTGACATGATATTTTTGTTAGAATACCGTAGGGTATACCTGAGCTATAACCACCTGTGGGGGTACCACAGGCATGTCCTCTTGGCACCGAGGCATGACACCTTCCGTGGCGGTGTGATCAGTCCACGACGTCTCCGTTTTGTGCTCCGGTGAGAGTTGGCCATTTGGTGTTTTGTTGTGGGAGGCATATGGGTCGACCCTAGTTTTTCTGTTCTGTTCTGCGAAGTGGTGATGTTTGTGCCAAACACGCCTTTCGATTTTGCACGCATCTGGATTGCGCAGTCCGATGTGTGATTGCCTGTGTGGCATTATTTTGATTGCTTATGTGGCATTATTTGACTTGCCTGTGTGGCAAGGTATATTACTATTTGTTTTGAGCTCGGTATGAAATAACACCCAACCATTTGATTCAGCTTATTATTTCGTTGTGTTAGTTTTGTTCGTTTCAGTTCAGTTCATTAAATTGAGTTAGTTATTTCGGTTCATTATTTGTATTCTATATCCGTACTGGGCATTTGGCTCATACTGTGTTTTTCTTTCTGCAGGTAATCAGGGGGATCAAGGGCAAGTGTGATGAGAGCTCCCTTCTATCCAATGGTTTATATATATTTTGTTAGGTTATGATATATTAATCTATTTAGAGTTGTAATAATTATTTCAGATTGTGGTTTGAGCAAGTGTGGCATTTATTATGGTTTGTCTTATGAGATTTAATTATTATGAGACTATTCTTTTGTGGCTTTGAGTCTTGCTATTCAATTCATTAGTTTTGTTATGTTTTGAGTAATCTCTCTTTCTATTTCAAAAAGGGAGTGTTACACTTTAGGTGTCGTGGAGTAGTATTAATTAATATTATTTTTGTGTCGCTCAAAATTTTATCATATAAAATGGGAGGAAATTAAGTTCTCCAAATATAAGCATGTAGTATATATTGGAGATGGAGGTTAATGACGCTTATGGGGAGTAATACAATCGTCATTAAGCCAAACATGGTTTCATAAAGACATTCTATTTTACTAGTAATTAAAGGGCACCATTACCAGCTTCAACTTTAAGGATATCTAAAAAGAAATGTGTCAAGTCGAGTCGTGTCGTGTCGTGTTGTGCGTGCGTGTGTGCGTCCAATGAGAAGTGGGACTAAGTTTTCAAAGTAGAAATTAAGTTGGAATAATCAACTGCCTAATTAGTGGTGTTCGGAGGAGGGAGGAGGGAGGGTGGAGGCTGGAGGTGGGAGAGAGATGGGGAGGGGGAGAGAGGGAGAGAGGGGGGGAGAGGGAGATAGTAGTACTTGGGTTGATGGGATGTTGGTTCTTTTTTTTTTTGTCCGGAGAGTTGATAAAAATTATAAAAATTCTAGATGTACATGAAAATTAAATATGAGTGTATTTAAATTTTATTTATTTATATTGACTTTCATTGATGAATAAAAATACAAATACATAAAATTTAAATACACTCATGTCTAATTTTCATGTTCACTTAGAAGAGCTCTAAAAATTAGTAATAGTCCTGCTATGAATCCAGATAAATTAATTATCTTGATTTACAATTGTGAAATTTATTAATACAATAGATTAATAAAAATTATAAGAGAAACTCATTTATTACACATCTCTCTAAACAAGTTATCATTAATATTTATTAATAATTAAATAATTTTTATAAAATATTCGTAATATATATATATATATATATATATATATATATATATCATTGGATTATTAATAAGATGTAGTATGAAAGTTGGTGGGGGGAATTAATAGGAGGAGTTATTTGTTAGATGAGTGTTGAATTTTTAGTTAGTTCAGTTTTGGCCAAATCAAACCTCCCAAAATTCAAAGCTAGCAGGTGAAGTAGGAGTATCTGATATAAATGTCACATCACAGAAAAATTATACTCTTAATTAAGGGTGTAAACGAACCGAGTCGATCCGAGTATTGAGTTGTTCAGATTTGGTTCACAAAATTTATCGAGTATAAAATAAAGTTTGATTGAGACTCATTTAGCTACTTCGAAATTGAAAGCGATTCGAATCGAGCTTTGTTAGGTTTGAACTTTTCCAACGAATATGATCCGAGTATAATTAGAAAATTACTATTTGAGAAGGTTCGAGTAATTTATCGAACTTTAAAATGTGCTCATATTTGACTCATTTATATTTCG
The DNA here is from genome assembly GCA_020205605.1 of Panax ginseng. Lineage (NCBI taxonomy): Eukaryota > Viridiplantae > Streptophyta > Magnoliopsida > Apiales > Araliaceae > Panax > Panax ginseng. The sequence continues at coordinate 2,799,731 of CM035139.1, read as the reverse complement.
AGTCGAGCTCGAATCGAACTTTTAGTTGAACGAGTACGAATCGAACCCGAACTGTTTGCTCATTTTAGAATCTTACTCTTAATCCTTATAATTCTTACGCTCACTCTATTTAAAAATTAGATGCTACTACTCTCCATTCCTTACGAAAATAATCTTATTCGTAATAATTACAGTTACTTCTGACAATATCAAATATTTAAAAATATATTGTTATTATCGCATAAAAAAAAAGTTATGTAATATTTACATACACACGCATATATATTGTAGGCCCCACATATTAAACGGGAGTCTACAGTATACATGTGTGTATATGTGAATATGTGAGTATTATGTGATTTTTTTTTTTATGTGATAGTAATATTATTGTATTCAAAATTCAAAACTAGCAGGAGAACTAGGAAGCTACTCAAATTATATTATATTATATTAATGCCACATTAAAATGTTTTAAGAAAAATTACTCTCCCATTCCTTTTCCATTATATAACACAATTATTAAGAAATACATATAATGTTTTGTCTGATTTATCAAAATGAGTATAAAATCTTAATATTATTTTTAAAATTTATTGGAAAAGATGAAAGATTAATAAATTAATATTTAATACATAGATAATATGATAAACTAAATCATTAATACTTCCTTGAAATATACAAACGACAAATAAAAATGAAAAAAAATCACTCTCTAAAATGTCAAATTAAAAGGAATGGAAAAGTTTATCTTAATCGTTAAATTTTTTCTTAGTTTGGTGCGAAATACTAACTAGTCCTCTATTTCAAAATTAGATACATTTCTAAAATGATACTCTATATCATTAAATTTACAAATATTAAGTATATAGTTGTATTCCATGTTACCCTTCAGATAATAAACGTTGATTTACTAGTGTGATATGATGATAAAATTATTATGATAAATTTGAGAATATTGCTTAATACTCCTCTTGTTTTAGGATAAAAGTTCTTATTATTATTTTAGGTAATTTCAAGTTAAATGTCTACTTACCTTAAATAATCTATTTTTTTCAGAATAATTTATCTATAATATCCTTAGTATTGATTGTGATATTTCTATTCTGTACGCATATACTCTATTCATCCCTTTTTAAATGTCGTTTTAGAGAAGTATTTTTGTTTCTTAGTATTTGTCGTTTGAGAATTTCAATAAAGCATTAATTGTATCACTAGTCATATGTAAAAAACTATGCAATTAGATAAAAATTTAAATATGGACAATTTTGTCCTGTGAACATCTTTTTTAATATACGCAAAAATTCAACCAGGACTTTTATGTGAATATTAGTATCATTAAAAGGTGGACTCTTTTTATAGAATAAAAAAATTGATAATTTTTGTGGAACAAATAGAGTAACTGAAATACATTGAATATTAAAATTTTGAATAATTATTAAAATATAAATACTTTAAAAAATTATTACTTAAGAAATTTTTCATACAAATAAATACATTGAATATAATTAATAATTTTAAATTTTATTATTTATAAAAATAAATACATTATATATAGTTAATACTGTTAATTTTTATTACTTAAGAAATTATTTATACAACTATTTTATATATTGAAACTATTTAAATTTATCTAAAGTGGGAGTGGCCAACAAAAAAAAATTCTATGGCCGCTACTCCTGCTTGCAGCCAACAAAAACAAAAATTCTCTAACCGTTACTCCTACCTGCGACCAGTAAAAAAAATTATTTTTGAGCATTTAATATCTAAATTAACGGTGTAAGATAAATTTAGTGAATAGTGGCCATAACAAACGCTTGCTTGCTCAAGCTCTCTCTCTCTCTATATATAGATATATAATGGATGAGGCTTGTCCTTGTATAGGTGAAGGTTTGGTTGACTAGGAAATCAGTAACATCTTCAATATATGACACAGTACTGTAAGAGATGTAATGATGCGCTTAAAGCTGTTTAGTTGGTCCTTTTAGATTCCATACATAGCCTACATTGCTAGATAGTGTATGGAAGGAAATGTAGACGAGACATCATTCCAAGAATCTCAAGTGATAATAATGAATTCATCCTCTCAAATAAACTAAACTATTTCCTTGAAATAGAATCTACTATAACCTTAGCTTTAAATTTGATTTTAGAGCTACCCTTTGCTACCGGCATTACTGTCCCCTTCAACCATTATGCATAGGCACTCACTTGTAATCACATCCTTCCCATTATTAATACCATTAACCTTCCCAACTGTCTCTACAAATCTCATTTACCAAAATACAGGAAGAAAACAAATGTTACCATGTCAAATTCTTCATGCATCTCTTACTGGCAACAATAACATCACTTGATGAATGCAACCAGTACTAACTAAAATTATTAGTCAAATATCATTTTTCTTTCAAAAATCAGGCCTCAGCATGCATGCAAGTCAGAAAAATCATTTCCTTTCAAACCATAATAATACAAGTCACAAGTTACGCGTACATGCCAATGCTGGAAAGAGGGAAAGAGGGTTTTTTTTTTTTGGTGGGGAATCCGAGATTGCCAGCATGGAAGATCACTTTGGTCCAGCAAATTTCCCCATCATTTTTGCAATTACAGGAGCCACCTTGGGATTAGCCTGATGCTTTGCAAGATTAGCAGGATCTTTCATCACTACAAGCAATCAACCAGAGTCAGAAAATAATAAAGTAGAGCAAAAATTCAAAAGACAAACAAGTGGCAAGGAATAAAATAACATGATATGGGAGAGAGAAACCATGAGTTACAGGAGCCAAAACCAAATTTGCTCATCATTTTTGCAATTACAGGAGCCATTTGTTTTATAATTTACAAATGTACTATATGAGTTACTTTTTAAATATATTAAAAAAAAATCCTAATTACTTGAACTTCTATTACACAAGTATGATTACAACTTTGTTATATAATTTACAAATGAGGAGATACCAGCTACCGTAGCAAAAACAGGCATTATGGGTGTTTAGTAACGAATAACATGGCGTTCCCTACTTGAAAATGCACGTGTGGTAAGTTTTAAAACTACACTTGAAAACAACTCAACTGATTTTAACTATATATCTTTTAAGAAAGTCCCATCATACCAAGTTCTGTAACATTTTTCATACCGACCAAGCAATTTGAGAAAACCTACCCTTACCGTATTTTGGACCACAGAAATTGACATTTTTCACTCCACGTACCGTATCGAACCACAATCCAGGTAACATTGTGTCAAACACCGGAGTCTAAAAATGATGTGCCAATATTGCTCTTAATGAGGGCTGAATTCTATCGTATAGGCCAGGCTGCGTACCTCGAATCAAGGCATTATGGACTGCTGACTGGCTGGCCTTCAAGGCAGGCCCCCAGTAATGCAGGACAGCCGGCAAGATTTGGTTGGTCAAATATAAGAGACTTTGGAAGCACAAGAAAATAAAAGAAGATTCCAGAAATTTTTGGTAATTATCTTGTTAGAATCTACTTTAGGTTATGAAAGTTGAAGAGTATTACAAATAAAGACATACATACTATATTATTTTACACAAAAAACTATATAGTTGATTGCATTCTGAAAGAAATATCTTGTGTGAGAAGTACCCTCTCGGCCCCTATTATTTGGCATCAAAGAAACCTCCACTGCCCATCCCTATCCCAAAATTGCATCCTAATAACAATTAGAAAAAACTCTACAAACCTCGGACCAAATATATCCAGCCACCAAGTATCCATCCAACCAAATATATCCATAGCCTAAAACCCTAGCCGCTCCGGCACTGCTGCACCAGAAAAACCCATCTCAGCCCCAGATCCTTACACCCATCGCTGTCCAAAATAATATTTGCTGCCAACCAAGAATCCTCTTCACCGCTCGCGCCAAATAGAAAAAGGTGAAGAAAAAGACAGGAGAAGAAGATCAACAAGTAACTCATATAGTACATTTGTTTGTGGGAGCAACGAATCTAGTGAAGTTGTGAGAAAAACCAATATATTGTTTAGTTCTGTATTGTTGTGTATGTAATAGGACATAGAACCCATGCCGTACAGAATGACGAAAGAAATGTGTCCCATACAAAGAAGCTATCAATTCTGCTAATGGGATAAAAATGAACAGGACAAGAAAGTAAAATAAAATTAAACAGCATGAAAAGAAAGTTTGTGGCGCCTGCATCACGAACTGGGGATGTGTGACAGCAACCATGCTTTTGTTTGTATATGCTAGTGTTTATGGGAGAGAAAAAAAGGGGAATAAGTATTAAATATCCGCTCCCTGCAAAATGTTTGCCATGCTCAAGAAATCAATGAATTATTTTTTATTTCTGTTAGGTGACAGGAAACAGTACATTACCCATTTAAAAATAGAAAGTATATAAAAAAGTAAAAAGGAAAAAGGAAAAACAGAAATTGACGTCATATATATATATATATATATATATATATATATATATATATATATATATACGGGAATGATCCATTGACAACGTTGTAAAAAGTGTTTATCTTTACAACAAATCCAATATTGCTCCCGTCTGCAGTTTAATTTTCAGTATTCCGAAATTTAATACTGCGGACGGGACAAATGACCTTAATACCCCTCCTCGTAAAAGTCTCTCGTCCGCAGCCAAGTGGGTTAATTGAAAATTGACGTCATATTGACCAAATTCAAAATTTTATTTAGTTGCTCCGCAGTATTAAACTACGGATGTCAAATAAGAGAGATATTCATATTTTCCCCGTTCAAACCCTAATTCTACAAACCCCTTTATATAAAACCTTGAAGTGGCAGAGATTTCTTGAATACCGTCTTGTGGTTATTTTTTTTTTCTCTTCACAAATTTCTTATCTGTTTATTTCAGATTTCCGGGCTCTAGGCTTGAACTGAACTCTGAGAATACCAGAAATTAATCTCTAATTTCAAATCTATAAAAGGGTTAATTTCTATAAGTATATGTTATATATGGATACTCATGATTATGTTCTTGCGGTATGAATGAAATTCTTGATTTTCTGTGCAATTGGGTTTTTTTGCAATTTTGTTGCGATAATGAATGACCTAATAACAGTCATTTTTAAGTTATGTGGAATTGAAGAAACAATCCCATATGGATCCTCCAAGCCGATACAAACATAGAAAAATCCCAATTTAACCCCACGGGTGAAATGAATCTCTCTCACTTCTTTCAAGAAGTCGAGACCATTAAGGTCAATATTGAAGAAATTACTAGTCTCCTACATGATCTTCAAAACCTGAACGAAGAGACAAAATCCACTCACAGTGCTTAAGCTCTTCGAGGACTAAGGGATGATAGAATGGAATCTGATATGGTCTCTATTCTTCGCAAATCCAAAATCATCAAGGCAAGGCTCGAATCAAATCAATTATTTGGCATCCGTGGTTTAATACTGTGAAGCCTAGAAAACTAAAAAAAATTTGAATTGGTCATCCATACTTAGAGTCCGTAGTTTAATACTGCGGACGAGATAATTTTTCGAGGAGTATTTTTGTCATCTATCACGTCCACAGTATTAAATTAAACTGCGGACGGGAGCAATATAGGTTGTTAGATATCCTGATGGATGATCGAGATTTGTTGTAAGGACACTTTTTTACAACGTTGTCAATGGATCATCCCCATATATATATATATATATATATATATATATATATATATATATATATATATATATATATAGGACGGATATAAAACATACCTCTTAAATAGCCTCTTAAAACTACGTCGTTTTTGAGATTCTTTTAAAAAACAAGTGGGGTCAACGGAAATAAAAAAAAATTAACTGGAACGCTCATTAGCACTCAATTATTCAACTATCCAATGACGAGCAGCTTTAACTTGATAAAAGCTAGATTCAATTATTAAATTAGCCAAGTAAACAAGGAAAAAACATGTGATAGGCAAATGACAAAACGTATCAGAACAAAAACAAGTACCATCTTGAAGGGCAGCCATGACTTCTGGATCTTTAAATGCTGACATCAACTCAGGATCCTAATCAAATGAAAAAAAAAAAGGATAAAAGAAATTAAAACAGTATTAAATACCAGGCATAATCAAGCTCAATAAGCACACAAGATTGTGTAAAAGTGTGGTGAAAAAGGTAGAGGTCATTACACCATTAAATCCACAAGATAAAAGACAGTTTATAACATATGGGAAAAGGAAATCAGATCTATACAATGTCATACTTACATTTAATATTTTGCTATAGTCAATGTTGCCAGGCATACCACCAGGCGTACCACCAGGCGTACCACCGGGCGTACCTCCAGGCATGCCCCCAGGAAAGCCGCCAGGCATGCCACCGGGAAAACCAGGCATGCCCCCGGGAAAACCAGGCATGCCACCTGGGAATCCACCCGGCATGCCTCCAGATCCTCTACTGGATGATGCCTTCTCTTGCTTCTTGACCTTTTCATATGCAGCCTGGTACAGGATTACATTAATAAACTAGCCCTACAAAGGCATACAACTGACGGTCTTTATAGCACTTTGCAAAAAAGGAATGAAAATATCTCACCTGAGCTTCAGCTTTGCGACGTTGTCTTTCACGTTCAGCCTTCTTTTCATTTCGTTCTTTACGCAACCTGTCATATTTCCTACGGTGCTCCTCAATTTTGTGAGCATTGGGTTCGACCTGTATAGTCCAAAAATTGAAGTAACATAATATCACGGTTTTGAGATTGACACGTCTCAAGGGGAAAAAACATAATGATATACAAATAGGTTTAACATTGTAATTGTTTGTGAATATGAAGGCCAACCTTCTTTAGTACAGTGCTTATCTCCTCATCAAAGTCTATGTTCGAAGCTACGTGGAGATCTTTTGCAGCCTCTTCCCACTGGCCAAGCAATGCTCGTGCCATTCCTCTAGATTTGTAGCCCTTAGCGGAATCGGGATTAATCTGCAACGGGAATTGTCAAAAACATGTGACCCCAGATTGACGAATCTAAAAATTACATTGCGAAAAATCTTCCTCAGCCACAAAATTTTAATTAACAAACAAACACCCCTTAGAATATTGATTTTTTTTTAGTAACAATGCATATTAAATAAATTTAACCATATCCAGAAAACAAAAAGGGAAATAAAATATGGTCAATAATTAGCACATCTGGAAGTCATTACACGAAATCTGCATTAGTATAGGTATCTATGACGTACGTGCATATCAATGCATGTGTATGCATGCCAATAAATTATCCTGGCATCAATAGAACATGCTGCAAATGTGGGATGCGTAACAATGTCGCAAAGGAAAACATTCATGTACATATTTAGTAATGTATGAGCATGCATGCTGGTAATCATATCATCTTCATTTAGGAATCCCGTTTACAGAAAAATAGGCTGCCTCAATTGATAATAAAAATTATGACAATTCACAAGTGAGCAAATCAAGAAAACTAAGAGTGACCTGTAGAGCCGCATCAGCATCTCGGATAGCAGCATTTGGTTTCTTCATTTTGATGTATACAGTTGCTGTAAAACATTGAACAAGCACAAGACACTATTGAATATACACTATTATATTTTTGCTTGAAAGGAAAGTTAGAATCAAGTTTACCTCTAGTGGCATACATGATAGCTGACGTAGGGTTGAGCAAAATAGCTTGTGTAAGATGCTCAATTGCTTCATCAAGATTACCTGAACAATACATAATAAGATTAGGCACGCATAACATAAAACATTAACATAAATCTGTACATAATCACAAGCTTATAAAAGTCAAAAGAATATAGTTACTCTCTTTCGGAGAAGCGGTGGCATAAAAACAAATTTAATTTAAAGATTCGTGTTTTAGAGTGTTTAAAAAATATGTTTAACTTTTATGCATCTGGTAGACGCTGAAGCTTAATGCTTTTTCTAGTTCCATTTGAATTTAAAAACTGACCAAGATATCACTATAAAGTGTTTGTAAAATAATTTTTCAATAACGAAATGAATTTCCAATAAAAATTGTTTGTCCTACAGGTCTATTGAAAAAAGAGTTTTGTTAGGTGAACAAAGCACTATTTCTCATATATTAGTATATCAAAATACCTTCAGAGATTGCTTCCATGGCCTTTCCCTTGGACTCTTGAGAAGCATCACGGTTTTCATCAGTAACCTCGATAGAAGAATCTCCCATCTACAACAGTAGAAACCCATAAATTTTAACAACAAAAAAAATCAAAATTAACATATTAAAGTTAGAAAGGGTAGTTGAATTGGAGACCTTTTGTGGTGGATCATTATCAGGCTCCACGGTTTCACCTTCTAGCTCAACATCAGATTCAACTATCTCAGCCTCCTCTTCTTCATAAACAGGCTGTTGTGGAGGCTCTTCCACTTCATCCATATCATCGTCACTCTCATCGACCACATAAGACTTCTGTAAACCCAATCACGTATATAATAAACCCAAGATCCTAACTATATGAAGGAATTCATACGGAACTATAATACCGAATTAGGCTTAAATATGGTTAAAGTTAATTTTGATTTTTTAGTTTTTTCACATTTTTTTCTCCCCAGCAAAAACATAAAGAAAGGAAAATACCGATTTTTGTTCTCCAGGCTTGTAGGCAGATGGAGGAAGCTTAGCATCAAGACTGATACAAAAACAAATATATATAAAAAAAAATCAATCTATGAACACTAAAAATAATAAACTTTCAGACGATCAAAAGAGATACTAGATGCTAATGTTACCTTTCGAGATAGTCTCTGAAGAAGGAGAGTGAAGGATCGCTGAGAATGGAGGGATTGGATTTGCACTGTTCGATAAATTGCTTTAATTGGCTCAACTTTGCAGCGTCCATGGCCAAGTGTTTAGGGTTTCACACTTTCACTGAATTGAAGAAGCTAGGGCCTAGGTGACGGTGCTTTGTTTTTTTTGAAGGGAAAAAGAGCAAATAGACTTGCAATGGACCTGAAACTGACTTGGGCGCTTCTAGTAGCTTCCAAAATGGGTTAAATACATTTTTTTCATTCTACTCAGACTTCGGTTTATAAATACATTATTAAATTGATTTTTTTTATAATCGACTAATTGAACTACAAATTATTTTCAAATCGTTACAAAATCCGTTAAATGCGTTGATTTTTAATGGAACGACCATGTCACTTTTAAATTAATATCCACGTTATGCAATTGCCATGTGCTATCATCCTAGTTGTTGTCACGTTAAAAAATAAATGGATTTAACTACTTTTTGTTGCATTTTTCTTTGCAAATTATCATAATACCCTCAACATTAATAATGAAAAATTATTAGTATTTTTTTTTTTGATAAATTTGTCTTTTATTGTATTCAAATATATTACATATATTATTAAAAATAAGAGAAATTTGAGTAAATTTTGAATTTGAGTAATGTCTTTAACATTATTCATAAGTATTTTTCATAATAAACACAAATTAAAAATTAAAATACATAAAAATAAATTCAAACTTCACAAATATAACTAAAATTTTGAAAATTAATTATTATTTTTATTTTTGAAAGTTAATATAATTATTATTTATATTATAAATTATTAAATCTAAGCTTAAATATAAAAAAAAGAAATATTAAAAATAAAAATATGCTAAAAAGTAAGCTTTAATTTTTTTAGTATGTTACAAATTCAAAGAAAAGCCCAATTCAGCTGATATTGTGAAAACCCTTCAAACATCAATTATTATTATTATTATTATTATTATTATTATTCTCTCCCTTTTTTTCTTAAAAATCATAAATATCATCAACAACCCCAAATTCAGTAACAGTTCCGAAGAGCACAACATCGCCGCCTCCACAAAGTTGCAGAAAAAGAAGATCCAACCCATATACCTGGGATCTGTAATTTGACTAAAGATGGAGGAGAAGAGTAGTGGTAGATTTTAATATAAATAAATACATTTAATTTGGATTTGTGGTGAAGAAGATGTTGAATTATATTTAGATTTCTACTACTTCCGGCTACAGATTCGTCGTCTCTACCGAAACAAAAGTCGCCAACGAGTTGTTGGAATTCTTTGTTTAGAGAGATGGATTGTGGTGGTGGTGGTGGTGATGGTGGTGGTGGTGATGGAGAAGACTGGTTCGAAGAAGGAGAAGACCGGTTCGAAGAAGAATAAGAATAATAAGAATAATTCCTCAATTTTAAAATATTAAATAATTTTATATTTTTAAAATAAAATTAAAAATTTTTAAATTTTTTAAAAATATGAATTAATTAATTTATAAAAATATATTTATAAAAATTATTCATTAATTTATTTTATTATTAATTAATTAATTTAATTATTTGTTATATATATTCATTTGATTTATATTTTGTTAATGTATATAAATACATTTGTAACAATTATTCATTAATTTATTTTATTATTTTTAATTTAATTATTTGTTATGTATATTAATTGGATTTATATTTTGTATAAGTAGTAAGTGGTATATACGTAAGTAGTATATTAGTTATCCAACTCAAACCTTCTCTCTTCACTTATTGCCATCGTCATTTTTCATTAAATAGTTAATGAGGATGCGTAGGCAAAAATCACTTTTTGTAAATAATATATAATGTAAGACCCCAACTTATTATAAATAAAATTGAATTTTTCTTTATTCATTATTCTAAATTAATAAGGGTTAATTTGATATAATTCTTTGGTTATGGGTGAAATGTGCAAAGTTTACAAAATAAGCAAGTGGTTATAAAATATTCATTATTATTAGGAATATTAGTTTGGTGCGTGGAATATTCTTTTTTGTAGGAAATCTCCGATGCTGACCAGTAGCGATCATTAGGTGGGCCCCATAACTGAAAAGCGGTTGGATGAAGGAAAGCGACAAAGATTGAGTTTTATAAATAACGGCGTAAATTATTACTGAATTAACACCTGTTGGGTTACACGGTGGTTAAAATCTGATGTCTGGCATTAGTTGCAAGAAGATTACCGGTATTGCCGCATTATTGAATTATTGATCCTTACGTAAAAGGCCTTTACTCGATAATTATTACGATAATTCTTTGTTCATTATTTTATCTTATTGATTCGATAATTCTTTGCGTTGATATTTATATTATTATTATTTCAATAATTGTCATTACACAAGATTTTCCATTATCAAATCAATAATTCATATTATTTGAATAATATTATCGAGATAACATTATTGGTAATGTCTAGAAAGTTACATCACAGGAGGTTTGGTCACCTAATTAATTGCTGTAGCAGTAAGGAGAAATCCTTATTGGAAAGCCCTCTTTCTGAGGAGCGGCACGGTTGTCGATCTTTGTGATTACAGAATATTATTTTTGAATAATTAATTATTGATTATTATGATAAAGAAAATATTTATTTTATGTGGATATAGATGGAAAATTTTTAATGTGACAATTGTTGAAAATTAATATTTTATCTTTTTACGATAAAATAATACATTTAAATATATTATTTTAATAATATATTAAGCGGTGATATTTTATAATGATTGTGGGATATATAAGTATATGAGGAGGTAGAGTATTTTGTGGCATTAAATGTTTAACATATGTTTTTGTGTGTGGTCGGTGGACACAATTCTTAACCGAAAAATTGATTATAGGCTCGTAAAATCGTCCAGTTTATGGATTTGGTCAATTTCTGTTTTGGAATTTGGAAAAATTTCATTCTGCAAAGTTGTAGAGAATGGGATTTCCCATGGAAAGTCGCGAGTTTCAATTTTTCGATAAGCGGGCTATTTTCTATGAATTATTGAAGTTTCAGAAAATAAAATAATTTTTATTAAATTATATGGTGGGACCCACTTTTGGTTGGTGTTAATACACATGTGGGCTGCCAAGAATTTCAGAATTGGCTGGTCTAGTTTGGCAACTTGGTTGGTGCGTAAGAAGAAAGGAAAATTAATATATTATTTTATTAATTTAGTCTATAAGCTTTAGGCGTTCTAGCATTTTCTATAAATAGAAGCTTAAGTTAGAATTGAAAATCACACCAGAAACTAAGTTTTCTCTCTTTCTCTCTCTAAATTATCGAGCGTATTCTTGTGAGTATACTTTGAGTGTTCTTTATCTGGTCTTGGGTTTTACATCGACCTTATCTGAAAATTCAATCGGAAATACGATTATTTTGAGGTAAGGGGTATTATTTTCTTCTTAAATGATATTTTTCTTCAATATCATTATCTTAGAAGTATTAGTGAACTTTTTTATCAAATTTGGAACTTGTTGTGTCGGGGTTCTTATTCACGTATCTGGCCTTTATTCACGTATCGACCTTTATTCACGAATCTGGCCTTTATTCATAGAAAAATAAAAATTTTCTTTTTGTCCAAAATATCTATTACGGATACTAGCTTTGATTGTATCCATGTTTTGATCATTCTTGAATTTTACACCAATATGATTATTTTCAAGTATTTTTGGACATGGGTAAAACAAAGTCTGAATCCTTAATCCTTAATCCTTGTCATTTTGTTTCAATTGGATTCGTTTCTTTAAAAATGTTTTTCATCATCCTCGATCTAAATGGTGATATAAATGAATATCTTTGGCTGTAGTGCAAAGATGAGCGATTAAGCGATGAATATCTTTGGCACAGTAGTGCAAAGATGAGCAGTGTTGAGATGAACATGACCATTGGTGATCTGAAAATGAATATCTTTGGCTGTAGTGCAAAGATGATTAAAGATGTATATTGATTGTTATTACGAGGATAAACTATTGATGATGGACTTTTAAACCTTAGAAGGCGGTAGAATTCTTTCTCTACGTGACTCTTACAATGGATTCTTTATTTCATTTGCATTTGTTGATCTAAAACTTGTTGTCTATTGTATTACATTAGATTTTTCCTGTTGAAGACTAACGATAATTTGTTGTATATTATCTTAGTCATAATATTCTTCTTTGGGCTAGTTGAAATTCACCTTTTCCTTTTTGTTCCATTTTTCTTCTCGGGAGGTGAGAACATGGCGAGGATCGAGTCGGGGTATGGAGTGATGGCTCTGGGAAGATGTTTTAAATTTATCCTCACTTATTTACGTAAAATAGTGTATGAATAATTAATGAGGACTTATTTGGGTGTGTATATTATCTAAAAGACAATATTTGTATTCAAACTCACAGTTGTATTGTAATTCTATTCTACCGACATACATATTGTCAAAGTTGTAGTTTGCTTTACTATACCATGTATTTTGGCGACTTCGAGAATGGGTGTTGTATACCTATTTTGGGGCGTCACGATTAATATCGAGCTTAGGGATATGATCTCTGGCGGAGATCGGGGAATAGAACTAGGAGGGAGAGCAGTAAATCCTTCGCTAGTGTGTCTACTAAGCTTATTTGTTGGTCGGTCGTAATATAGGATATTATGTGATATGTTAATTTGTTTAATTAACCCTTGTTTTATGGCGATGTTAAGAATGGGCTGCGAGAACGTTAACAATGGAGTTTATGAGGCCAGTGGAGGCCTTGGTGCTCACCAGAGGAGAGAGAACGTCTGTGCAGTTTGGCAATGTTCCTCCTGAACAACGCCATTGGCGAGCAAATGATGAGCAGCGGATGTTTAGAAGCTTTTTGCGATTCATGCAAAATCGAATGAGGAGACTTCGTGTACAAAATACGGGTGGAAATGATGGCAATGCGACGATCACATCACGGCCAAGCGGTTTAAGGAGTTGGGACCACCAGATTTCCATGGAAAGCGGGATCCGATCAAGCGCGAAACGTGGGTCAAACAAAATTACCAAGATATTCGATGTCTTGGGGTGCGGAGAAACGAAGGTTCCATTCGCCACCTTTATGTTTAAGTGGTGAAGCGATTCTTGGTGGGAATCACATGAAGCGTACTGACCAGATACCTTAACATGTCTTGGGAAAGATTTGAATCGCTGTTCGATGACAAGTACTTTCCGAGAAAGTATTAAATCGTATGAAGGAGGTAGAGTTTATTAGACTCGAGCGAAACAACATGGCGGTGTCTCGATCTGAGAGCAAAGTTCGCGAGTTATCGAGTTTTCGCACCTCATTTGGTGGAGAATGAAGAACGAATGACGCGTATGTTTTTACGAGAGGTCTAAAACCGAGATTCGTCGATACCTTATCTCTCATAAATTTTCTCTCGTATTCGGATGTTGTCAGCGAGGCTCGATTATTAGAAACGAGATAGTGAGTATACTCAACCGGGACCACAATCGGGGTAGTCATCGAGCGATGATAACCAATGAGGAGGAAAGAATACGGACAAAGCGGTAACCACTCGGTGGTAATCGTGGACATGATAATAGGAGAGGTGACTCGGTGGAAATTTGAAGAAGAAGATTCAACAATGACGGGAAGATATCAACGGCAACACCAAAGCTGACAACAAAAATGCTGGGGAGAGAACAACCGCCGAGTTAGATGTTACAAATGCGGGAAGGAGGACATATCATTATTGGCCGTCCCTGAACAATCCAAGGTATGTTACAAGTTGTGGAAAGGAAGGCCACATCGCTCGAGATTGTCTTATCGCGAAACCAAGTTCAAGAGGAGTGGTGATTCCAAGGGTCATCCGGATAAGTCGAAATCGGCGGTTCTGGAAGGCGTTTGTCGTGGTTGGACAAAACGTGAGGAACCCAAACGAGGTGATCACGGGTAAGCTAATCTTGAATTCTTGCGAAGTTTATACCTTCTTGAATCTTGGTTCTGCCCATTCTTTTATCTCTCTTACCAGTCTTTCAACGTTTAAACTTGACTCGGAGAAATTAGATTTTGATTTATCTGTTGAAACTCAGTTGGGTGAAACCTTCGTTACATCTACGGTTTATAAATCTTGCATGATCCAAGTTAGCCTTATCACATTACACTGTTGATCTTATCTCTTTAAAGATACTTGCTTTTGATGTGATTTTAGGAATTGATTGGTTAACCACTCATCATGCCAAAATTGATTGTTTTAAATAAGGTTGTTAGTTTTCATATTCCTAACCAACTGTCATACAATTCAAACCACTAAACCACTAAAATCGATCATTTGTCATATCAAGCCACAAAGCTATTCGTTTATTGAAAAGCGGATGTCGAGCTTTCTTAGCCCATGTTATGGATTTGAATAAAGACAAATTCGATTTGAATAATATTTACGTGGTTAAAGAATTCCACGATGTATTTCTGAAGAGCTTCCGGTCTACCCCGAGCGTGATGTTGAATTCTTTATTGACCTTGAACCGTACAAAGCCCATTTCTAAAACCCCATATCGAATGGCTCTATTGAACTTGAGGAGTTAAAAGTCCAACTACGGGAGTTATTAGACATCGGTTTCATTAAATCTAATCGTCTCCTTGGGATGCTCTGTTTTATTCGTAAAAGAAGAAAGGCGGGGAGTATCGACTTTATTACTATCGAGAATTGAACCATGTCACCATCAAGAATAGGTATCCGCTACCTCGCATTGATGACACATTCGACCCGATTCTGAGGAAGCGCAATTCTTTTCAAAGATCGATCTTAGTTACGATATCATCAATTTGAAGATTAAAAGCGAGGATATTCCAAAAGGCGGCATTCGAGGACTCGTCTGGGCATTATGAATTCTTGGTCATGTCTTTTGGATTGACTAATGCTCCTCTTTGCTTTCATGGATATGATGAGCCGTGTATTTAAGGAATATTTGGATCGATTCGTTGTTGTCTTTATTGATGACATCCTCATCTATTCCAAAAGCCGTGAAGATCATGAGCACCATTTGAAAATTTGGTACTTCTGAAGACTTACGTGAACACAAGCTTTATGCGGTGAAGAAATCGAGTTACGGCTTGAGAAGTAGCATTCCTTGGGCACGTGGTGTCAAAACAAGGAGTATCTGTTGACGGCGAAGATTGAAGCAATACAAAGTTAGAACAACAAAAAGTCGGTGGCCAAAGTCTGTGACTTTACGGGCTTAAATTTGGTTATTATCGGAGATTTGTGGAAGGATTTTCTCGAATCGCTACTCAGATTAACTCGGTGACTCGGAAGGATGCAAAATTCTTATGGAGCGAGGAATGCGAGAAGAGCTTCCAAGAGCTCGAGAGGAGACTCATTTGACTGTGTTACGACAATACCATCTGGTTCGGATGGATTTGTTATCTCTGATGATGCTTACGGCAAGGGGTTAGGATGTGTTCTAATGCAACATGGGAAAGTCATAGCCTATGCCTCACGACAAATCAAAGAATATGAGAGGAATTATCCTACTCATGATCTAGAGTTAGCGGCCAATGTCGTTCGCGTTGAAGATATGGAACCTTCTTGTATGGAGAGAAAGTGGAGATTTATCACGGACCATAAAAGCCTCAAATATTTCTTCACCCAAAAGAACTCAACATGCGGCAACGACGTTTGGTTTGGGTCATTAAAAGATTACGATCACTATTCAATATCATCACCGGAAAAGCGAGCGTAGTAGGTAGCGCATTGAGTGAAGATCATATCTGCAATCTGAGTGCAATATTGTCAACGCATGAGGCCCATTTTATCGACTTACAAAGGATGAAGATAGAATTAAAGACTTGAGGGACCCACATAATGATGGCGAATATACAAGTAGAACCAGACTTTAATCGATAAAGTTAAAGGCTGCTTTCAGCTACGGACACAGGGCGCGATCGTATGAAGAAGAAAGTCAAGAAGGAGCTATTAGGAAGCGAAGAATTGATGAGGAAGGAATACTTGAGTCAATTCTAGACTTTGCGTTCTAACGATTACGACACGAAGCATAAAATCATGATGGAGGCACCTGACACCCCGTTTGCAATCCATCTGGAAGTACCAAAATGTATCATGATATTCGACATACATTTTGGTGGAACAATATGAAGAGAGAGATTGCGGAGTTTATCTCAAGATGTTTAACTTTGTCGGCGTGTAAAGGCGGAGCATCAAGTGCCAAAAGGTCCATTGCAACCACTTGAGATTCCGGAATGGAAATGGGAACACATTACTATGGATTTTGTTCTGAGTCTTCCCAAAGTTTCTCAAGGCGTAGATCTGATTTGGGTTATTGTTGATAGATTAACCAAGTCGCCCATTTCTTCGACCGTCTGAGACTTATTCCTTGAGCGTCTTGCTCGTATATGTCGTGAATGAGATTATGCGATTGCATGGCATGCCGAAGATCCATAGTTTGGATCGTGACCCGAGATTCACTTCAAGATTTTGGGTTAGCTTGCGAGAAAGCTATGGGCACGCAGTTCTGATTGATTCGAAGATACCATCCTCAAGCGGACGGACAATCGGAGAGGACTATTCAAACCCTTGAAGATCTATTAAGACTCGTGTCCTAGATTTCAAAGGAAGTTGGGATAAGTACCTACCATTGGTGGAATTCTCCTACAACAACAGATTATCAAGCAAGTATAGGCATGGCTCCATTTGAGGCGTTGTATGGGCGAAAATGTCGTTCTCGATATCTTTGGGGCGAGGAGGGGAAAGCAACATTGTTGGGACCGAGAATTAAAATACGCATGACTACGAGAAAAGATCCAAATGATTCGACAACGTATTCAAACTTCACAAGATCGACAAAAGAGTTATCTTGATCTTCATAGAAAGGACGTGGAGTTTAATATTGGAGATCATGTATTATTATTACGTATTGCTCCATGGAAAGGAGTTACAAGATTTGGGAAAAGAGGAAAGCTCGATCGAAGGTTTGTTGGTCCATTTGAGATTCTTGACCAGAATAGGAAAGCGTAGCTTTATAGACTCGCGTTACCTCCAAGTATGTCTCGTGTTCACAATGTATTCCACATATCTATGCTTCGTAAATATGTGAAAGACCCGAACCACATTATTGCATTAGAACCCGACGAGAGATAGTTTGAAGATTTAACCTACGAGGAGATACTGTTGAGATTTTGGATAGGAAAGAGCATGTCTTACGCACGAAGGTTATACCACAAGTTAAGGTTTTGTGGAGAAACCATGCAATTGAAGAAATGACATGGGAGTTGGAATCGGAGATGAAAGCGAGGTACCACTTACCTTTTCGATATACCAGTCGTCGTCGATTTCGAGGGCGAAATTTCATAAGGAGGGAGGTTGTAAGACCCCAACTTATTATAAATAAAATTGAATTTTTCTTTATTCATTATTCTAAATTAATAAGGGTTAATTTGATATAATTCTTTGGTTATGGGTGAAATGTGCAAAGTTTTACAAAATAAGCAGTGGTTATAAAATATTCATTATTGTTAGGGAATATTAGTTTGGTGGTGGAATATTCTTTTTTTGGGAATCTCCGTCTGACGGCCTTGATCATTAGGTGGGCCCATAACGGAAAAAGCGGTTGGATGAAGGAAAGCGACAAAGATTGAGTTTTATAAATAACGACGTAAATTATTACCGATTAACAACTGTTGGGTTACACGGTGGTTAAAATCTGATGTCTGGCGTGGTTCTTGCGATGGCGCACGGTATTACACGATGTTATTGAATTATTGATCCTTACGTGAAAGGCACTACTCAATAATTATTACGATAATTCTTTATTCATTATTTTATCTTATTGATTCAATAATTCTTTGCGTTGATATTTATATTATTATTGTTTCAATAATTGTCATTACGATATTTTTTCCATTATCAAATCAATAATTCATATTATTTGAATAATATTATCGAGATAACATTATTGGTAATGTCTAGAAAGTTACATCTAAGGAGAGGTTTGGTCACCTAATTGCGGCGCCAAGAAGGAGAAATCCTTATTGGAAGCCCCTCTTTCTGAGGAGCGGCACGGTTTATCGATCTTGTGATTACATAATATTATTTTTGAATAATTAATTATTGATTATTATGATAAAGAAAATATTTATTTTATGTGGATATAGATGGAGAAAATTTTAATGTGACAATTGTTGAAAATTAATATTTTATCTTTTTACGATAAAATAATACATTTAAATATATTATTTTAATAATATATTAACGGTGATATTTTTATAATGATTGTGGGATATATAAGTATATGAGGAGGTAGAGTATTTTGTGGCATTAAATGTTTAATATATGTTTTTGTGTGTGGTGGACACAATTCTTGATCAAAAATTGATTATAGGCGTAAAATCGTCCGTTTATGGATTTCGGTCAATTTCTTTTGGAATTTGGAAAAATTTCATACTGCAAAGTTGTGAGAATGGGATTTCCCATGGAAAGTCATGAGTTTCAATTTTTCTGATAAGCGGGCTATTTTCTATGAATTATTGAAGTTTCGAGAAAATAAAATAATTTTTATTAAATTATATGGTGGGACCCACTTTTGGTTGGTGTTAATACACATGTGGGCTGCCAAAATTTCAGAATTAGCTGGTCCAGTTTGGCAACTTGGTTTGGTGCGTAAGAAGAAAGGAAAATTAATATATTATTTTATTAATTTAGTCTCGCTTTGGCGTTAGCATTTTCTATAAATAGAAGCTTAAGTTAGAATTGAAAATCACACGAAAAACTAAGTTTTCTCTCTTTCTCTCTCTAAATTATCGAGCGTATTCTTGTGAGTATACTTTGAGTGTTCTTTATCTGGTCTTGGGTTTACATCGACTATATCTGAAATTCAATCGAAAATCTGATTATTTTGAGGTAAGGGGTATTATTTTCTTCTTAAATGATATTTTTCTTCATATCATTATCTCAAGTATTGGTGAACTTTTTTATCAAATTTGGAACTTGTTGTGTAGGGGTTACTATTCACGTATCTGCCTTATTCACGTATATCGACCTTTATTCACGAATAATCTGACTATTCAATAGAAAAATAAAAATTTTTCTTTTTGTCCAAAATATCTATTACGGATACTAGCTTTGATTGTATCCATGTTTTGATCATTCTTGAATTTTACACCAATATGATTATTTTGAAGTATTTTTGGACATGGGTAAAACAAAGTCTGAATCCTTAATCCTTAATCCTTGTCATTTTGTTTCAATTTGGATTCGTTTCTTTAAAAATGTTTTTCATCATCCTCGGTCCTAAATGGTGATATAAATGAATATCTTTGGCTTTAGTGCAAAGATGAGCGATTAATCGATGAATATCTTTGGCTGTAGTGCAAAGATGAGCAGTGTTGAGATGAACATGACCAACCTGGTGATCTGAAATGAATATCTTTGGCTGTAGTGCAAAGATGATTAAAGATGTATATTGATTGTTATTACGGGGATAAACTATTGATGATGGACTTTTAAACCTTAGAAGACAAGTAGAATTCTTTCTCTACGTGACTCTTACAATGGATTCTTTATTTCATTGCATTTGTTGATCTAAAACTTGTTGTCTATTGTGTATTCTCATTAGATTTTTCCTGTTGAAGACTAACGATAATTTGTTGTATATTATCTTAGTCATAATATTCTTTCTTTGGGCTAGTTGAGCTCACCCTTTTCCTTTTGTTCCATTTTTCTTCTCGGGAGGTGAGAACATGGCGAGGATCGAGTCGGGTATGGAGTGATGGCTCTAGGAAGATGTTTTAATTTGTCCTCACTATTTACGTAAAATAGTGTATGAATAATTAATGAGGACTTATTTGGGTGTGTATATTGTCTGAAGACAATATTTGTATTCAAACTCACGGTTGTATTGTCAGTATTACTACGACATCTGTATTGTCAAAGTTGTAGTTTGCTTTCTATACCATGTATTTTGGCGACTCAGAATGGGTGTTGTATACCTATTTTGGGGGCGTCACATATAATTCAATGAGTTGACCATAAAAAAAACAGTTTGATGATGTATTTGTAAACCGAAGTCGAGTAGAGTGACAAAAAGTGTATTTAACCCCTTCCAAAATTGATACATACAGATAATGTCAAACATTTCTCTCCCTATGACTTATTTTAAATGACTTATAAGTTAAAATATAAATTAATTTATAATTTTATTTAAATTGTTATTTATAAATAAAAATATTTGACATCAATTTAATTTATAAGTTAAGGTATTCGGCTCATAATGATTTATAAGTTAATATAAATATAAAAATTATTAAAAATGACATTAATAAAAAGAGGACAAATTAGAAGAGGGGCAAAATACACGTTATATTTGGTCAAACTAACTTATTTTAAAATGACTTATATATAATTTTAAAATAAATTATAAATACTTATTTTTTTGACTTAAAATTAAATTTATAAGTAAAAAAATAAGTCCTTTTCGAACAGGTTCTAAGAAATGGTGACTTTTAGTACATTTTAACGGGCCAATCATAATTGGATTCGGCCCTTTATTCGAATTACTGCAAATACTGCTGTCGTTGCTGGGTAGCCCAATTAATTGGATCCAAATCTTTGTGGTGGATCTTTTTTGGTGCAAGTCCAAAATAATTGTTTTCGAATTGAAGAAATTTTAAGACCAATTTGTTTATTTATTTATTTGTAAATTTTGATTGATCAACTTTTGACAAATTTTGAAAAAACAAAGATAAATCCTAGTTATTTTATTCAACTCGTGAGAGCAAAATATTCTCTAGGTAACATGATTTTTTTCACTATTGTAATAATGATAACAATCAAATTGTTTTAATAATTTGAATAATTTAAGTAACCAAAATATATATATTATCAAATTTAAATGAGCACCGTAAAATTTGACCTGGGAAAAAAATTGCTATTTCAAAATACAATTATATTATAAACTATTTACTATTTGATTATAAGGGTTATTAATTTGTATTTTTAAAACTTACATGAATCATGTTAATTTTAAACTTAAAAGAGTAAATGGTCTTAATTTTTTTTGTCTCAAATAATGTGTCGTCACATGTGTATTGTGTGTCAACTATGTCAAATTTAAAATTTTTTATTTCAGAAGTAATTCCAGACAAATAAAATTTAGGTGTCTGTTTTGAACTATTCATCTAATTATTTCTGTATTATTTTAGACTAACGTAAACCATTCACGTAATGATATTTTGGGATTTTCTAATGCAAAAACTAGAATTAAATAAACTGAAAAAGTAAAGCGCCAATCACACACTAAAATTTATGTTTGGTTCGGTTCCTTAGTCCTCTATTCTATGGGGGTGCATCCAAGGTCAAGTATCAAATAATATGTAAAAGCAATTACAACTCCATATGTAGAATAGAATTTAGAAAATTTCATGAGCACACAATCTCCTCCCTTAAGCACCTCAAATCAAATCATCGAATAATATGGAAAACAAATTTGTTATTAACAAAATATTTGGAGGAAACCTGATTAGCATATTTTTAGGAACATACTTTAATCAAATCAATCAGTTGTTGGAGGGGTGATATGACTCCCAATGGAGAGGGATCGATCGAGTTTCAGCACTCAGCCGTGGTTGGGTTGGGTTGGGTATCATCAGATACCAAAAATAAAAAAGGCTCATTGAATGATCGACTACTTGTTGATGGAGCATCCAAAAGTACCATAAACATATAAATTTATACACATTACACTGTTCACATTTAGCAATAATAAAGAACGAGTACTGAATCAATCTCCTCAAGACTCCAAATGCTCTCTCTCTCTCTCTCTCTATATATATATATATATAGAGAGAGAGAGAGAGAGAGAGTTCCGCCCCGGCCAAAATACTGAAATGGCTCCATATATACTATGGCTAGCTAGTAACCCCGAATAATTAATGAAACATCATAGAAATCCAAATCAATAACAAGCCAAATATCCCAGTCGATGCAGCCCTTCCCACGTTGTTCTTAGGTGATGATCCTGTTTAAAAAAAACAAAACATAAACAGATTGTCCAAGCATGTTTGATCTTGCTATTTCTTGTCATATATACAATAAATTAAGAACCCAAAAAATATATATGTACTTAGTTCACTATAAATAAATTGCGTAAAAATGGATAATTGAATACAAAGTGAAAAACATTACCTGATTTTGGTGGCGATGGGGATGATGTTGGGCCTGCTGGTAAAAAAAATGAAATTTTTAAATATAAAAATTATTAGTTAAGGTTATAACTAGTCAAAAATATAATGAATCGTAAAACACAAGTACATATCAAAAACATGCATGATAAATGCTTCTTCATTTATTAATTATCTTGAAGTTGAAAAATATATAAAATTAATTTCAATACTATCCTCTATTAATTTTGGGACTGATGATGGATGGATGGATGGATGGATGGATGGATTATTTTCTTCTCAAACTCTAAACAAAATCTGGAAAATAAGGTAAACCATCCAATTCATGGGAAATCACACATAAGAACATGCATATTATTATGTATGGAAATTTAAGGGAAAAAATGAATTAATTAAAACACATAATATTATGAAAAACAAAGAAAAGAGAGAGAGGCCAAAATGGAAGAGAAATATACCCGGGCAGGCACTAATATCATCGCCAGGGATACCGCATAAAGTGGGAAGACCAAGGGCCTCAGTGACATTGATGCCGAAAGATTTTAACAAGTTAGGGTTATTATAGAGATTACAGAGACAGGTAAGCTCTTTGGTCACCGCTTCTTGTAGCGGGTCACAGCATGAAGCCGGTGGCTTGGTTGTGGAGTTGAGGAAACTGGCGCATCCCACCAGCTTTTCTGCTCATGACGGAATTTGCGCTTCCGCCACCATACTCGCCACCAATACCACCGCCACCAACAAGCTGTTCATCTTCCTAAAACACCCCATTAATCTCTCTCTCTCTCTCTAAATGCTCGTTGACAATTGTTCTGGTGGGATTTAGTTTTCTGCCTCTACTTTAAAACTCTTGTAGCACGTATTTATTTATATATGCTCTCTTCAATTTATTTTACGTTATTTATTCACGCGGTGTTTACTAATTTGACAAAAAATAATAATTTTTCTTATATTAACTATTATATTTTTGTTATGATTTACTAATTTTTTCTTAAGCAAAGGTAGCACGATTATACTTTCTTTGCCAATCCATAAACAAATATGGTTTTCTAGGCAAATGAGACCAAAGAATGCGGAAATTTTTATAGAAAATTATTAAATTCATAATAGAAAATGTTATTTCTACAATAATAGTGTCGTAATAGATCATATAACGATGGTTTTCACCGCCGTTATACATCGACAACGACACTTTTATTATAAAAATAACAAAAAATATTATAAATTTAACAATTCCCATTTTATATTAGTACTTGTTAGTTTTCAGAAATTTTATATACGTACGTGTTATTTAAACCAAAAAAGAGAATGGAAAAGTGATGATGCACGTACGTATAACATTAATTCATATAATATTATTTATTCAATGATCAACAAGAAAATAAAATTTAAAGCATCTGATTTGGTCCGTCTAAATCCAAAAAGAGCTGTATAACTTCTATGTTATCATCAATTGAACAAGCATTAACATTTGGAATTAAGGTGAGAATGATGCTGACTCCGGCTATACCATTAGAATGATAATAATTATTTTACATTTATTTATATAAAAAAATATATGTGCACAGCTATTTATTATACAATCGGTTATGGCGACGAATTTTTGGGCTATAGCGACGGTTTCACCCGTCGCCATAACTATTTTGGATTACGGCGACAATTACGACGACGGGTAAACCGTCGACATAGCCCAAAAAATCTATCGCTATAACTCGACTGTGTAATACACAGTTGTGTATATATACATATAGCCCTTATTTATATTATCCTTCACACAACTTATATAACTTTCACTTTTTCACTAACATTTAGAACTTTTTATTTTTTTACCAATGCTCGCCATTAGTTAGAATTATTGGACCTTCCAAACCTCTAGCTATTCTAGACCCTTCTCTAGTCACCTATATACTACCCAAAATTACCAAGCTAACACAAACACAAATTACCAACAACTAGGGGTGTTAGCCGAACAGAGTAGCTCGATACTCGACTAGAGATCGATTCGAAAATATGATTCAAAATTCGAATTTGAAATTGATTCGAATCGAATATGATCCATACTCGTTTTCTGTTTAATGATACACGAGTCGGATTCGAGTATACTAGTATTTGCTCAGATTAGGGTTCGAGTATTTCATTTTTTTTCGAACTATACTCGATACATGCTCGATGGATCATATTTGAATACTGGTTTGATCCATACTAATAAGCTAAATATGTGATATTTGTATCAATTTTTATAATTTATAAAGTGTAATATTAAATTGTGTAAGCTTGTACTTGAATAAATCAGTAATTAATTGATTGTCAATTTTTATTACATTCTTTGTAATTTCTTTACATAAATAAAAGTTGAAGACTTTTATATATAAACATTAGTTCAATAATCAATTTAGTATGTAGTGGTTCAGTATTAAGCGAAATGGTTCATATTCGAAACTCGATTTGAAGGCTCGTGAACAACTCGTTTTGTAAACGAGTCGAGTACTTACGAGCCGAATAGGTCCGAGTAATGATCCGAGTCGAATCTGACGCAAAATTAAAAATTCCTTATCGAATTCGAGCTCAATTTTTTTGAATCGAGCCGAAACTGAGCATTAGAGTGTTCGCTTAAATTCGACTCGTTTTCACCCCTACCAACAACAACAATAATACCCCTTCCCAAAATAGAAAGAGAGTTACTCAAAACACAACAAGACCGAATGAAAGCTTTATGTCATAAAATGATGGGTTCATAATAATTAAATATCACAAGACAAACTATAGTAAATATCCCACTAGCTTTCAAACCATATAGCCAAGGTAATTATTACAATTTCAAATAAATCGACATATCAATCCTAAACATAATAACTCTAATCCATTGGAATGAATGGAGCTCTCATCACACTTGCCCATGATTCCCCCGATTACTGCACCGGAAGAAAAAACACGAAGATGAGCCAAATGCCCAATGACGGATATAGAATAAAAGAATAATGAAACGAAATAACTAACACAATTAATTGAATCGAATCAGAATGAACAAAACCAACACAATGAAATGATAGGCTGAATCAAATGGCTGGGTGTTATTTCATACCAAGCTCAGAATAAATAGTAATATACCTTGCCACACAGGCAAGTCAAATAATGCCACACATGCAATCACACATCGGACTGCGCAATCCAGATGCATGCAAAATCGAAAGGTGTGTTTGGCACAAACATCACCAATCCGCGAGCGTAATGAGCGTAAAATTGTGGTCGACCTATACGCCTCCCAACAAAACACCAAATGGTCAACTCCCACCGGAGCACAAAACGGAGACGCAGTGGATCGATCACACCGCCACTAAAGGTGTCATGTCTCGGTGCTTAAGAGATACGCCTGTGGTACCCCACGTGGGTTATAGCTCGTATACCCTACGGTAGATTCTAACAAAATATAATGTCACAACACACGCGACAAAATATCAACACAAAGGGTTCTAACGTGTACATGTTAAATCGAACGAAATATCAACACAAGTCTCTAAGATATACTAACATGTACATCACTACGAAAATCGAAATAAATATGATAAACGAGTTCAAAGAGTACAAGTTATGATATTCTAAAGATCAAGATAAATTGTCATATGAACTTCGCTAAGATCAAGGTATCGAGACAATATACGAAATCAAACGAGAAGCAAGACGAACAAACTAACATTAAAGAGTATCATTTGAATAAAGACTGGAATCCGTACTGGATTAAGCAATGTAATACCCAAAATTCCAATAAAACTCGTTTTTAGACTCTCCGCTCAATCTAAATAATTTAATAAGATTTTATTACAATCCAATCATTAATAACATAACACAATTAAACTTTATTATTAAATTGTTTTATAACTATGTTAATAAAATTAATTAATTCAAATTAATATATTAACTTCAATTGATTAACTAATTTCATAATAAATTCATGGACAAAAGTTTATTAACATTTAATATATATATATATATATATATATAAATGATGAATTTATAACTTTTATTAAGAGTGAACACAAAACAAAAAAAAAAATTATAATTAAGTATTTTTTTTTTACACGTGGTTACAGATTATTTTGTTCCATAAGATATTGATCTTCTTATACTACTACTACTACTACTACTACTACTACTAATAATAATAATAATAATAATAATAATAATAATAATAATAAAACCGACGCTCAAGAAGAATATCATTAAGCAAGCCTCAAGACTATACCATATACATATACAAGGTAATGCCTGCCAAAATCAACTTGCAAGACTTTTAAACAAAAAAAAAAAAATCTAATTCATTGCATAAAGGTTCCTATACTCTCTTGAATTCACAGGCTACTTGAACCCATGACGTGCTGATCATCTATGCCAAATAAAAGAATATACATGTACTGAAAATCACAAGTTACTTGCCTGATAAAAATAAATTCGTTCCTTCTCTCGCAGCGGCGACTTCTTCTTTTTCCCAATTACGTATTAGGTATAATGCTCAAGTAAATTAGGTCTAGCTATTTGTAAAAAAAAATCTTATTAATTCTCCTAATTATAATTGGATTAATATTACCCACATATAAATTAAATTAAGCCCAATTAATATTAAAAGCCCAAATTGTATTAAATTAATTTATTCAACACTTATTAACTTATTAGCCCAAAATAAATGACTAGTTTGACCCAAATACAAGACAAGGTCCAATTAATATGTTTTAAGACAGAGAAATTTTTTTATTATTTAATATTTATTTATTATTATTATATTTTTTTTTCAGGTATTACATCACCTACCCCTTAAAAAGGATTCCGTCCCCGGAATCAAAAGAATGGAACGTACCTAATTATTTTTCAAAGAGATGCGGATACTCCGCTCGAATAGACTCTTCCATCTCCTAGGTAGCTTCCCGCTCAGAATGATTTCTCCACAAAATCTTAACAAACGGAATAGTCTTCCTCCTCATAATTCGCTCTTGACGATCCAAAATCGCCTCGGCTTGCTCATCACAAGTAAGATCCTTCTGAATTTTATCGAACGGATATTGCACCACGTGCAATGGATGATAATGATAACTCCTCAACACCGACACATGGAACACATTATGCACGTGAGCTAGCTGTGGAGGCAAAGCTAACCGATATGCAACCTCACCAACCCTCTCCGTAATCTCAAATGGTCCAATATAACGCGACTAAGTTTCCTTTCAAACCAAATCGCCAATACCCTTCCAAGGAGAAACTTTTAGAACACACACGCTCACCGTGTTCAAACTCTAAAGTCCTTCTATGCTTATCAGCATAACACTTCTGCCGTGATCGAGTCGACTTCAATTTCTCCTTAGCCACCGCTACTTTCTCCGTAGTGATTTGAACCAACTCAGGCCCTTCTATGGCCCTTTCGCCAACTTCGTCCCAACAAGTTGGTGCCCGACATTTCCTACCATATAATGCCTCAAAAGGAGCAATCCCAATACTTGCGTGCCAACTATTGTTGTAAGCAAACTCAACTAGGCTCAAGTAATCATCCCAATTACCCGACCACTCAAGTGCACAAGACCTCAACATGTCCTCCAACGTCTGAATAGTCCTTTCAGATTGCCCATCAGTTTGCGGATGGAAAGAAGTACTGAAGTTGAGCCGAGTACCCCAAGCTCGTTGAAACCCTTTCCAAAACCTTGAAGTGAACCGCGGATCCCGATCTGAAATAATAGACACCGGAGTACCATGAAGTCTAACAATCTCCTGCTGAAAGATATGTGCCAACCTATCCACCGAGTAACCCTCATGGATAGCCAAAAAGTGTGCCGATTTTGTCAATCGGTCCACCACTACCCATATGGCATCATTCTTCCGAAAGTCTTCAACCCTCCAATCCACAAAATCCATCATGATGTCCTCCCACTTCCACACTGGAATGTCCAACTGTTGCAACAAACCACTAGCCCGTTGATGTTCTATCTTCACTTGTTGACAAGTGAGGCACTTCCCAACATATTCAGCAATGTCTCGTTTCATCCCATTCCACCAAAAATTCTTCTTCAAATCCCTATACATCTTTGTAGAACCTGGATGAATAGAAAATGGCGAACTATGAGCCTCAGCCAACACAGCCTCCCGAATGATTGGATCTGACGGTACACACAACCGCTCACCCAACCAAATCACATCATGGTTATCAATATGAAACTCGGACTGTTTGCCCTCCTCTAAATTCTGCGCCATACTCCACAACTCCCCATCTTCCTTTTGAGCTTCTTTGACGCGCGAGATAAGAGAGGGCTCCACTCTCATACCTGCCAAATGCCCATCTGAACCTCGTATATACAACTCCAACTCGATCCGCTCCATATCCGAAATAAGTCGAGGTCACGTAATAAGTGGTCGCAACACACTTCTAACTCTTTCTTGGCAAGAAGAGCATCTGCAAACCACATTTGCCTTTCCCGGGTGATCTTGAATCCTCGCATCATAATCTTTTAGTAGCTCCAACCAACGCCTTTTGCCTCATATTGAGCTCCTTTCGAGTGAAAATGTATTTAAGACTTTTGTGATCGGTGAAGATATCATAAGTCTCCATACAAATAATGTCTCCAAATATTTAAGGCAAAGATCACCACCGCTAACTCCAAATCATGTGTGGGTAATTCACCTCGTAAGGTTTAAGTTTCTTGCTAGAAGCATAAGCAATCACCTTACCGTGTTGCATCAAAACACACCCCAAGCCCTTCTTAGAAGCATCACTATAAATCGATAGCCTCCTCGTCCCGACAGAATGCAAGTATAGGAGAGTACACAAGTCGTTCCTTCAACTCCTCAAAACTCTTCTCCCGCTCTTCATTCCACATAAACTTCACACCTTTTCTCATCAACTCGAGTCAATGGTAAGGCAAGCAAGGAAAACCTTCCACAAACCGCCTATAATACCCTGTCAAACCCAAGAAACTCCTAATCTCCACATCAGAAGTAGGTCTTGGCCATTTGGTGATAGCCTCAACCTTCGCAGGATCCACCTTAATGCCTTCAAAGAGAAACAACATGTCCCAAAAATGCAACCTGCTTCCAACTAAAACTCGCGATTTAGAGAATTTAGCATACAACTTCTCTTTCTCGCAAAATTCCTAACACTCATCTGAAGATGCTCCTCATGTTCTTCCTTAGACTTAGAGTAAACCAAAATGTCATCAATAAAGATAATGACAAATTGGTCCAAGTACTCCCCTAACACCGATTCATCAAATCCATAAACACCGCCGGAGTTAATAGTCACACCGAATGGCATCACCGTAAACTCGTAATGCCCATATCGGCACGAAAAGCCGTCTTTAGGGATATCCTCATCCTCACTCTCAACTGATGATAGCCCGACCCTCAAGTCTATCTTCGAAAAATATTTTGCTCCCCTGAAGTTGGTCAAACAAGTCATCAATCCTCAAGAATGGATACCGATTCTCGATGGTGATCTTGTTCAACTCTCTCGTAGTCTATACACGACCTCATGACCCATCCTTCTTCTTCACAAACAAGACCGGAGCACCCCACGGTGAAACACTCAACCGAATCACACCACGATCTAACAGCTTCCTGAATCGCCCTTCAACTCCTCGCAAATCTAACGGTGCCATCCGACACTGCTTTTAGAGATAGGGCTCCGCACCAGAACAAGCTCAATAGCAAATTCCACTTCCCTACCGTGGTGGCAACCCCGACAACTCCTCAGAAACACATCGGAAAAGTCACGAATAATTGGAACATCCTCAATACGAGACTCACCCTTAGAGGTATCTTTCACAAACGCCAAATACCCATCACAACCCTTTGCCACCAACTTTCCAAATTTCTTCAAAGTCAAATTAACTTCACCATTCTACTCTACCGAGAACCCCGATATACTAATTCGGAGACTTCACATCTCCAAATATAACCTTCTTCACTGACAATCTATAGTGGCTGGTGCTTATCTAACCACCCATCCCAAGAATGATATCGAAATCGTGCGTACACATCGGAAGGAGATTAACGCTACGAATCTTATCCTCAAAACCGATCGGACATCCTCGATACAAATCGTAAATAACTCACGTAAGTCCCCATCGGGTAGTAATGAACATCACGTAATCTAAAGATCGAGATGGCACACCCAGTCTTGAACAAAAGATCGAGCAACAATAGAATGAGTAGAACTCAGATCAAACAAAATAGACGCCTCACGATTGCCAACTAAAAGAGTACCGTAAACAAGACCGTGTTCCTCGCTTTGGTTATCGCGTCAAAGGCAAACACTCGACCGCCTCGGACGACGACCTCCATTGCCACCATTATCGCCACCTCCACCATTTCCACGTGGCTCAAAGATCCCTAGCAATGTGACCTATCTGTCCACACAAGAAGCATGCACCAAAGGAGTCTCTGTAGCAATCGCTTTCCCTGATGATTAGCCCCACAAGTAGTACAAGGAGCTATCGGAATAAGATTCGTTAGCCCCACCACCGTCCCCCGGGTAACGACCACGATTTTGCCCTCTCATGACGGTTACTCATCCTCACGACGATTTTGTCCATACCAAGGTAATCAAGTCGACGATTCGCCATTGCTGAGGCATCTGCGATAATCCTGCTCGATTCTCGACCACGCCACTCGCCTCAATAACACCACGATTTCTGCTCCATCGACCACCTTGATTTCTCCCATGTTGACCAAGCTTGACCTGTCACGGGTCATCTCGTCCCTCTTCCGACTCCACCGGTTTGGAAGTCCGAAAGTCCCGCCAGCTCCATCTCAATGTTCTTGGCCGCATTAGCCACCACCGATACATCCAGTAAACTTGGTGTTAATGAGATGTTGGCGATACCTATAATGAATCCGCCACTTAAACTTTTCCTTTCATTGCTTCTGCGGTCCCCGCGAGACGTTCCTAAAACTCGCCAACTCGTGAACTCAATCATGAAATCGGTAATGGACTCATCATCCTTCTTGCCGAATGGATAGATACTTTCTGAAGATAGGCCTCTTTATCGCCATTTGGAAAGTCTGCGATAAAAAGACCTCACAAAACTCTACCTTGATGAATTGTCTCCACGCACTCCATCACCCTTGGTTGTCTTCATTAGCTTTCCACCACCTCTGCATCCCCTCTAGCTTGTAAGCGAGTAAGTAATACTCTCGATTATCCGAAAGCACCCCAACACATCAAATATTTTCTCTAGGTGAGCAATCCAATTCTCTCGCATCAATCGAGTTGAGTCGAACTAAAAGACCGTGGCTTCGCTCAAACCTCTCCAACCACACATACATTGGAACCACCACCGATCAAGGCCATCCATATTTCCTTCCTCTTCGCTTTGTTTGTGGACCATTATTTCCCGAGTGCCCTCATTTCGCCAGAATTTCTCGGCGGCATGCTTTGCATTACTGTACCACTAATTCGTGCCACCAATTGAGGTAAAGCTCGTTCATCGCTCGATTCACCAAGTTAACCAATTGAGCATTTATCCGATCATTAGGTTGCTCATTAAATTTGAATATCACCCTTCCCTATTGTTATCTCTCCTCCCAGCAACTCTAGCGGATCGACGAGCCATCTAAGAAAGAGATCAATGAATATAAACAGGACAGATTAAAATAGATTCGAATATAGCTGAACAAAAAAATCAAACTGAACAAAAACCTAACCCAGAAGTCTACCCATAACTCACAGGTCAAACCTAAATAGGTTTTCTACAAGAAAGAACCTGGCTCTGATACCAACTCTGTAACACCCCCTTCCCAAAATAGAAAGAGAGGTTACTCAAAACACAACAAGACTGAATGAAAGCTTTATGTCATAAAATGATGGGTTCATAATAATTAAATATCACAAGACAAACTATAGTAAATATCCCACTAGCTCAAACCATAGCCGAAGGTAATTATTACAATTTCAAATAAACTGACATATCAATCCTAAACATAATAACTCTAATCCATTGGAATGAATGGAGCTCTCATCACACTTGCCCATGATTCCCCGATTACTGTAGGAAGAAAAACACAAAGATGAGCCAAATGCCCAAAGACGGATATAGAATAAAAAGAATAATGAAACGAAATAACTAACATATTAATTAATTGAATCGAATCAGAACGAACAAAACCAACACAATGAAATGATAAATAATCAAATGGTTGGGTGTTATTTCATACCGAGCTCGTAATAAATAGTAATATACCTTGCCACACAGTAAGTCAAATAATGCCACACAGTGCGATCACACATCGGATCACTGTAATCCAGATGTATGCAAAATCGGAAGGTGTGTTTGGCACAAACATCACCAATCCGCAGTAATGTAACGTAGCGAAAATTGGGTGCACCCATACGCCTCCCACAACAAAACACCAAATGGTCAACTCCCACCGAGAGCAAAACGGAGACGCTGTGGATCGATCACACCGCCACGGAAGGTGTCATGTCTCTCGGTGCCCGAGAGGACATGCCTGTGGTACCTCACAGTGGTTATAGCTCGTATACCCTACGGTATTCTAACAAAATATAATGTCACAACACATGCGACAAAATATCAACACAAAGGGGTTCTAACGTGTACATGTTAAATCGAACGAAACATCAACACAAGTCTCTAAGATATACTAACATGTACATCACTACGAAAATCGAAATAAATATGATAAACGAGTTCAAAGAGTACAAGTTATGATATTCTAAAGATCAAGATAAATTGTCATATGAACTTCGCTAAGATCAAGGTATCGAGACAATATACGAAATCAAACGAGAAGCAAGACGAACAAACTAACATTAAAGAGTATCGCTGAATAAGTACGGAATCCGTACCTGGATTAAGCAATGTAATACCCAAAATTCCAATAAAACTCGTTTAGACTCTCTCCGTTCAATCTAAATAATTTAATAAGATTTTATTACAATCCAATCATTAATAACATAACACAATTAAACTTTATTATTAAATTGTTTTATAACTATGTTAATAAAATTAATTAATTCAAATTAATATATTAACTTCAATTGATTAACTAATTTCATAATAAATTCATGGACAAAAGTTTATTAACATTTAATATATATATATATATATATATATATATAATGACAGACGTATAACTTTTATTAAGAGTGAACACAAAACAAAAAAAAAATTTATAATTAAGTATTTTTTTTTTTACACGTGGTTACAGATTATTTTGTTCCATAAGATATTGATCTTCTTATACTACTACTACTACTACTACTACTACTACTACTAATAATAATAATAATAATAATAATAATAATAATAATAATAATAATAATAATAATAAAACCGACGCCTGCAGCAATACTGCTGCAAGCCTGCACTAAACCATATTCATATACAAGGTAATGCCTGCCAAAATCAACTTGCAAGACTTTTAAACAAAAAAAAAATAAATCTAATTCATTGCATAAAGGTTCCTATACTCTCTTGAATTCACAGGCTACTTGAACCCATGACGTGCTGATCATCTATGCCAAATAAAAGAATATACATGTACTGGAAATCACAAGTTACTTGCCTGATAAGAATAAATTGCTCTTCTCTCTAGTAGCATGACTGACGACTTCTTCTTTTTCCCAATTACGTTATTAGGTATAATGCTCAAGTAAATTAGGTCTAAATTATTTGTAAAAAAAATCTTATTAATTCTCCTAATTATAATTGGATTAATATTACCCACATATAAATTAAATTAAGCCCAATTAATATTAAAAGCCCAAATTGTACTAAATTAATTTATTCAACACTTATTAACTTATTAGCCCAAAATAAATGACTAGTTTGACCCAAATACAAGACAAGGTCCAATTAATATGTTTTAAGACAGAGAAATTTTTTTATTATTTAATATTTATTTATTATTATTATTATTTTTTTCAGGTATTACAACAACTATCATTGCAAGTTTGTTCCTACTTTTTCTTTTATAAACTTTTGTTTATAAGCTTGTAACTTAGATTCTTTCATAATAATAAAGATTTTTTTTCCCACAGCTATATTCTAATTTCTTTGTTCTTCAACTTGTGTTGTCTGGGCCAGTAAAAAATTATTTTTGACTATTTTAAGCCAGCAATTTGCAGAATTTGAAATTTATCTTTCTTCACATTGATCCAAGTCAATATTGGTACTTTATTTATTAATTGTGAAGTGAGGTGGTGGGGTGAAGGCATTGACAAATTCTTTTATTTGAATTGATCAAGTTCAGTTCAAACGAGTAGTTAATCTAGGAATTTAGTTGTGACCAGGGCCGGCCCTGAGTTTTGAAGGGCCTAAAGCGGACAACAAAAAAATGGGCCTTTTGCGAATTGCTATTAAGACAGGCATAAAAAAAGGAAAAAATTTTCTTGAACAAAAGAGCATCAATACGAAAGAATATCAAATATAATAATCGACTATTTCAATATTTCCAAAGCATCATTTAGATATCACATTATCGGAAGTGGTTGACATGAAGTTCATTTTTAGGTAAGTTGGTCAATTGGCCAATACAGTGCTGACACTCAAGCGAGACTCTATGTGTGTCAGTATTTTATTGGCCAATTGATCAACTTACCAAAAAATAAACTTCATGCTAACCGGATCCCACATTATCACTAAGTCAAAAAAATAATTACTAAATAGGGCCTCCTTTATTAAGAGTTTAACACTACTCCCAAACAATTAAAAAACTCAAAAAATTGAATCTGATGATGAACCTCTATGTACATAATAATTAAATTGTTTTGTACAACAGATTAATTATTTACTTTAATATTTAAATATTCTATTTAAGTAATAAAAAGAATAAAATATTTAAGAGGACCCTAAAAAATTTTGGACCTAAAACCCGAGCACCTTGGACTTTATCCCAGAGCCAGTACTGATTGCGACTTTCATACACATACCAAAACTGACTTGTACATTATTATTATACAGAGTATTTCACATGCCGATATATTTTCTTCTAGACGATATATATGGCTAGATAGTCAATGAAAATAATAATCACCAAGTAACTTCTTAAACTCAATTTAGTTTACTCAAAAGAGAGTAAAATAATTATAAAAATGCATAATTATATGAAAAATAATTATAAAAATAATAATCACCAAGTAGCTTCTTAAACTCAATTTAGTTTACTCATATGCTTAGTATTTTATTATGAAAGAAGTACCCATAAAAAGATAAATTTAATAAATACATAAATGTGCTTTTTATATTTTTGGGCAACTAAAAATTAAATAATTTTGCTATACATTGCAAAAATTTTCAATAGAATTATGATCATATGAAAAGTAAGAATTAAAAATGATTATATTTTAATTTATTTTATTTTTTCGCATATATTTTCACGTCTCGTTAATTATTTATAAACAAGTATATTATTTTGCAAAATTAAATTTCAAATAACTGATCAGGCCCATAAGGGTATAAATCAAGGGTCCTTTACACTAATATACAACATTTAGAAAGTAATTACAAAAATAAAACATACACAACATAATTACAAAAATAAAACATAAGCAATATAACGCCCCTAAAATCACGTGTCATTATCCAGTCAGTGATCCAATTTCATATTTGAAATTAACCGTCGCTAAAATCATGCAACTTTGAAATCGGAACAACGGATCAACGACGGAGAAGACAAAATATCTGAAATCAAGCCTCCTCGTCATGACTAAACTCGTAATCTCTAAGATCAACGACGATCTCTCTAAGATCAACGACGGAGAAAGACGAAGCCAAATCTGCGGATCAACGACGGAGAAGACGGCCGGTTTGTCGCGACGCATCTCTAAGATCGAAAATAGCATACAAAATCAACAACGCCTTGAAGATCGTAAACCAAATCTCGCGGTGATTGTTGAATACAAATCAACATCAATTTCGATCAAAAAATACCGAGGTATGTGAGTTTAAAATTTATAATCATATAGTTACCTATTATTACTACGAATTACTATATTGGTTACCTTTCTTAAGTTTTTTGCACTTAAAATGGTCACGCGGTAAGAATAGTGAATGTTTTGATTGCAATATGAATGTTTTGATTGCAATTGCATGTAAAAATGCACTTAGTTACTGCTTAACATTACATTGGTTACTGTCTAACTATGTCTATGTTCTGTTTAATGCTTTGGATTGGTTAATACATAATGGTACTAACTAATGTTGCATTGGTTGCTGACTAATAATGATTTGGTTATTGTGTCCATTACATTGGTTACTGACTAATAATGAATTGGATATTGTGTACCGTTGCTTTGGTTACTGATTAATAATGACTTTATTCTTGTGTAACATTATAATGGTTCTTGATTATTACTTGATTATTGACTAATCTTGACTTGGTTATTACTTAACATTACATTGGTTCTTTGCTAACATTACATTTACCGTTTGTCGACTATGTACATATTCTTTGCTTAATCTTTGGATTGGTTAATGCATAATGGTACTAACTAATGTTGCATTGGTTCTTGACTAATATTGATTTGGTTCTTTGTACCATTACATTGATTATTTACTAATAATGATTTGGTTCTTGACTAATAATGACTTTGTTAATGTGTAACATTATAATGGTTACTAATGAAGACTTGGTTACTGACTAATCTTGACTTAATTCTTCGCTTAACATTACATTGCTTAATGTCCGACTATGTACATGTTATTGACTAATCTTGATTTGGTTCTTTGTGTACCACCGTGCATTGTTTAATGACTAATAATGACTTTATTCTTCGTGTAACATTATAATGTTTATGATGAAGACTTGGTTCTTGATTAATGATGACTTGGTTCTTTATTTAACATTATATTGGTTCTGAAATTATCATATGTTATTGACTAATAATTAATTGGCTACCGTGTACCATTGCATTGGTTATTGACTAATAATGACTTTATTCTCGTGTAACATTATAATGGTTACTTAATGAAGACTTGGTTATTGACTAATGCTGACTTAATTACTGCTTAACATTACATTGGTTACTGTCTGACTATGTATATGTTACTGTGTTCCATTGCATTGGTTACTAACTAAAAATTACTTTGTTACTGTGTAACATTATAATGGTTACTGATGAAGACTTGGTTACTGACTAATGCTGACTTGGTTACTGTTTAACATTATATTGGTTACCGGATAACATTGATTTTGTTACTTACCATTACTTATTCTGTTGACAGACAATGGAGATGATTCCAGTTGTACTTTATTTCAACGGCACATGGGCTGATAGTAACCAGTACACCAAATTTGAAGTTACTGGCATATTAGTTCCATCAACAATTTCGTTCAAAGAAATGCTAACCAAAATATGCAAAGGCATTACTATTGAACACAAACGCAATAACATTGTCAATCAAATTTCGGATTAAAACGACATTCCACCGATCAAGATATCGGATGAAGCAACCTTTACAATTCTTTCCGGAAATTAGTAGAAAATCACGATGAACAAGGTAAATTCCCACCGATTGTGGATATTGAACACGAATGGGACGCCTGACGATCTTGCATAACTTGACAAATGTAGAAGAATCTACAATTCACGATGTAATGCCAATCAAATCAACACAAGGAATTCAAGACTAGTTCCACTAAAGAAGCCAATCATGCCAATTTGGAACGCAATATCTTTGATCGATTGCAATGGAAATTATTGAACAACAACGAGATGCATAAACATGACAAATCATACGCAGAAGAACGATATGATGATGTAATATCATATCCGAATGAATGTGAAGTAAAATTATATCAAACCTACACAGACAAAAAAATCTTCTCACAAGCTACGAGGTGCGATTTAATCGAAAAAAAGCATAAATACACAAAGTCCAACGAACAAGTTATAGAGACTTTGTGCTATTGTGTAATATCGATGAAGATTGCAAATGGAAGATGAGAGCATCAAGTTTCGTAAAAACCAAAGATGTTCAAGGTTAGAAAATTCAATGATATCCATACTTGTTCTATGAATGTATTGTTGGGAGACCACGACAGCAAATAGTGAGTTGGTCGTTGAATGCATAATGCAAAAAATAACAAATTTAAAGAAAATATACACACCAACCGATATTGTGGAAGACATGATGTCAGAATATAATGTGTTTATCTCTTACCAAAAAGCATGGAGATCGAAGGAGAAAGCATCGGAAAAGGTGAGAGGAAATCCACACGACTACTCACTCATCCCATCATGGTTACATCTTTGAAGAAAACAAATCCGGTAACACCTTAAAAACATTTATTGCTTTTATATTATTATCACAAGAACCAATATGATGTTCCACAAGAACCAAGATATGATTACACGATAGATTGTTTACCAATGTAAATTGTTTATCGATTAATATTGTATTGGTTATCTTCATGCAACATCTTTGAATATTGTATAATTGGTTACCAAACATGTGGTTACCAAGCATTAGTCGATAATATTATTCATAACTAAAATATCATTAATCGGTAGAACCAATTAAGCATTATACAAGAAACAATAAACTATTACACAAAGAATTAATACACCTTTAGACAAGATGCATGTTTAGTTATTATTAGTATTAGACCATTTGTATGCGGTTATTATATATGTTTGGTTACCTTAATACGCATGTTTAGTTACTAAATGTAATATACAATTTGTATACCATTAACCACATGAATCTGTTCTGATTACTAGTGATTTGGATACGATATACTACTTGTAATTCTAATGATAGTGCTAATGTTTTATATCGTGTTCCGTCACACATTTCTCGAGTTGAAACAAATGGTCGTTTCAAGTATCTATTCTTTGCCATTGGAGCATCCATTCAAGCATGGCACCATTGTTTTCCAATCATTGTAATCGATGACACATTTATACAATCAACTTACGGGGGGACATTACTGATAGCAAGCACACAAGATGCAAACCGAAACATTATTCCGATTGCTTTTTCAGTTGTTGACAGCGAAAATGAATTGTCTTGGAAATGGTTTTTCGTAAATTTGAGAAATGCTTGTGGAATTAGGGAAGGTCAATGTATTGTTTCAGATAGACATGAATCCATTATACAAGGACTGAATTGTGTGTTTCTGGATATCATGCATGGTTCCTGCACATATCATATACTGAAAAATATAAAAACAGATTCAAAAAGAAAGGAGAAGAAGTTAAACAGAGCTTACAACGGGTTTGTAGAGAGCTTACATCGTTGAACAATTCAACAAACACACGGTCAACTTTGATGTCATTGATCCTCGAATAAGGACATATCCGGAGGAAGAGGTAAAGTTGGATAGGTGCACCAGGGCTCCATGGGACCATAAGCAGTACTCAACAATGACTTCAAACACCGCGAATCTATTAACAATGCAATCAAGTTTATCGGGGATCTTCCAGTTATGATAATGATTGAATGCCTACGTTGTCCGGGTTCAAAGATGGTATTTCACAAACAAACAATTACCCATATCAACATTCACAACACTTTCCACAACAAATTGAGAGAAAGTTGCAATCTAATATCTTTAAATCAAAGATACTTAAGGTAATTAATACTCGATTTAAATTATTGCATCCTAATTTGCATTTACAATCTCATCGACTATTACTAACTTGGTTACTTACTAATGCTAACTTAGTTATTGTATGCAACATTAAATTGGTTCTTGATTATTCTTTGAGTTGGTTCTTTGTGTAACCATATAATGGTTGTTGGCTATTCTTTGAGTTGGTTCTCGCGTAACATTATATCGACTAACAAAGAATTTGGTTCTTTGGATAAAATTATAATCTTTATTGGTTACGAGAGTAATGCTAACTTACTTAATGTGAAACATTATATTGATTCTTGACTACTCTTGAATTGCTTCTTTCGTACTTATATATTTGGTTACTATATAATGCTTATTTGGTTCTTGTGTAACATTATATTGATTCTTGATCAATCTTGACTTAGTTACTATATAACATTATAATGTTCTTTGAGATTTATAATTGTTTCTTTTATATTGGTGGTTACTTATTGACTAATATTGTGTACTAGTTAATTAGTTCTCGTATATTTGGGATCTGCAACTATTAATCTGATTGTATATATTGGGTGTTGTAGGTTGAGACATCAAACTTAGTGATTTTCACCGCTTATTATGTCTCTAAACAAAGATATTGTGGACATCGAACAAAAGACATACACATGCCGTAAATTTCAATTACCATGAGATGCCTCGCCTCGTGACGTCTTCTTTATTATGAGCAAAGAAAAATTTGAGCTGTTATGATTTTTGCTCAAGAAATTACACTAAAGCAACTTTGGTCAAGACATATTCAGCTTCCATCATGCCATTAGATGACAAAGAAAACTGGGATGTATCAGAAGAAGTAAAAAACATATGTATAAAACCACCCAACACAAGAAGGCCAACAGGAAGACCAAAAAAAGAGAGGTACAAACACGGATCTGAAATCAAAATTCAAAACAAATGCAAAGAAAGCAGGTTCCAAGAAAAAGGACACAATAGAAAAACATGCAGTAATCCCCCGGTTTTAAGACCACTAAAAAGGGTCTGATATAGTGCAGTTAAATTAAGAGTGTAGATACATGAATGTATTATTGTTTACTTTGAGTAACCATTAAACGATTGGTTTGTAAAATTTTTGATTGTGTATAGTAAACAAAATTGTTATTCATTTATATATTGATTTCTGATTTCAATGAAACATTGACAATAACAGTAATCAAATAAATACATAACAAGAAACCATAATGATTTTAATGGTAACAACATATTTACATAATAAAGAACTATAATAGATTACTACTAATAACATAACAAAGAACTATATACCAGCTTTTTAACAAAATAATTACATAAAAGAACTATAACAATGTTTAATGATTTCCAAATAATTACATAACAAAGAACCATCACAAGAACCACCTAATTTCATAACAAGAATAATACCATTTTATAATGGTAACCACAACATAAACAACTCAGTATATCCAAAGAACATATAATTAAAAGGGTATTGAAGTTTATGAAACCCATGTATACTCATACATGTCCACTTAACATATAACATGTCACCCGATACAATATTGTAACTCTCTGGTTACTATCAAATCATTATCTGGTTACATATTTATACATGATTGGTTACCAACTATATATTATAAAATTATAATTGGTTACCATTTTATACATGACAGTAACCATAACAGTAACCATGCCAGTTTTTAATGTAAACCAAATAATTACATAACAAGAACCATAACAATGTTTAATGGTACCCAAATAATCTCTCCGTTACTATCAAATCATTATCTGTTACCTATTTATACCGATTGGTTACTAATCAGATATTAAAAATTATAATTGGTTACCATTTTATACATGATGAGAACCATACTAATAAAGAATCCATGTGGGGCTTTTAATGTAAACCAAATAATTACATAACAATAACCATAACAATGTTTAATGGTACCCAAATAATTACATAACAAAGAACCATCACAATAACCACCTAATTTCATAACAAGAATTAAACCAGTTTTATAATGGTAACCACAACATAAACAACTCAGATATTCAAAGAACTCAGAATTAAAAGGGTATTGAAGTTTATGAAACCCATGTATATATAACACATGTACACTTAACATATGATATATGTCCCGATACAATCTTGTAACTCAGTTACTATTAAATCATTATCTGATTACCCTTTTATACATGATTGGTTACCAAATCGTGTATTTTCAAAAAATTCAACAAACACAACTTAAAAAAGAAACAAAATACCAACCAACAAACAATATCTCTTTCATTAATGCTAATATAATCAAATATGTAATCTCATCTACATAAGATCCAATGAACATCAAAAATCATAAACCATACACAAATGTTGTGTATAACACCAAAACTTAAAAAAATACACAACAAAATTAATAAAACAAAACAATAAAATCCGAACTAATCAAAAAATGGAACAAATCTTCCCGGAAATTCTCTATCAAGATTATAGCCCTCCAACCGCTTGTTCCTAGCATGCATAAATAGGTTTGTGTATAACTTTTTTCGATACTTGCAGATGGGGAAAGGAATAGAATCGATCAAACTTCACGATGAGTGACATGCTCAAAGAAACAAATTGTGAACATCCCACAATCATCGTGAATAACAAACAACATATAACAAAAATCAAAAATAAAATCAACCTATATGTAATAATTAAAAAATGTACACAATTTAACCCTTACCCCTCTACTTGTTCAGAACCGCCTCAAAGAAATTCCAACTCAATTATATCGTCTTAAATCGCACATTGCGACATCCTTCACCGTTGAAGTCGATGTCGGACCTATCCTTCCAAAAACCAGACTTCAAGGCAGATGGTATGGGAAGAATGAAGATGTCTGACTCCCACAAACATCGATATTTTAGTTTGCATGGATTTCCTTTTTTGGTTGTAGAAATTGTAAATGCTTAGACACCCACGATGCACATCAAAAGACAACAACAACCAATGGTCCTGATGACATATGAATTGGGAACAACACATAGTCAACGTTCCTCCATGGTGTGTTGACATCCATAAATGACCCATGTATGTATTCAAAGAACATCACCTCCCCAGCACGAACAATTTTGTCACAATTTTTTTTGTATACTCCTCGAAAA
Organism: Panax ginseng; assembly: GCA_020205605.1. Lineage (NCBI taxonomy): Eukaryota > Viridiplantae > Streptophyta > Magnoliopsida > Apiales > Araliaceae > Panax > Panax ginseng. The sequence goes on along the minus strand of CM035139.1, from coordinate 2,756,164 downwards.
GAAGCGATAATCTTGTTTGTGAAACCAACAATCCGTGGTCGTTACCCTTATAGGAACACTTTCTAATGTCTTGCCAATTTACTAAATAATACAAGGCAATATTGATGTCTCGAGCCAAAAAAATTTAATAGGATATTAACAGTTGTTGGAAAATACAAGTATGTGATTAATGTAACTAAATAATGTAAACATAACTACAAAACATAATTTTAAAACAAATACTCACATCGTCAGTCTAACCAACGCCTTGAGCGTCTTTAATTTATAGAACCACATCTTCGATGATATTGCAATGGATCCAAATACAAAAAGAAGGCATGATAATATCGTTTTTTCCAGAAATTTATCCGTCCTTCAATATAAAAACATAATATTAATATACACACTAACATTAACAATTACCGTATTAATATACACACTACTACAAATCAAACTTGCACGTTCTATAATTAACATACTAATTAACCAACTTAATTTTAAACAATTACCTCGCTAACCAACAAATATTAAAATCATAACCATAATCAAATAAGAATTAATACATAACTAATAGGTAACCAAAACATAAACTAATATTAACCGTAATATAAAGTAATAAGTAACCATAACATTTATTTAATAGTAACCACACCATTTATTTAATATTAATATTTATTAAATATTTAATATTATCGCGATAACCAAAAACAAAGATTAATCAAGAAACTAATTAAGTATTATACAAGAACTAATGTAATGTTACACATTAAAAAATACAACATTCGACAAAGAACTAATACATCATTAGACAAGAATAAAAAAAAGATACAAAAATCAAGAACTAATCAACAACTTAATTTTAACATTAATCTGGTAACCAAACCATAATCACATAAGAATAGCAAAAACATAGCTACTAGGTAACCAAAACATGATCTAATAGTAAACGAATATAAAATAATAGTAACCATAACATTTATTTAATATTAACCATATGTTACTACAATAATACAAACTTATTTGTTTCATAAAAACTATAGCATTGTTAACAACAAAAAAACAAACCTTTTTCTCATTGTTTATTCCAATTTTGAACCATTCTTCAAACAATGCCTCTTCAAAATTTGAGGCATCTCCATGCATGATTTGGGGAATGCACTTAAACGTGTCAAGTGTTTGACTAAGCGAGACCCACTACAATGAGATGATGAACCCACCGATCCGAAAAGTCAGATATGGAGACCGTAAAATGGCACTCTTTGCAGAGGTTCACGTATAGTTCTACCACCGTCTTTGTGGACACTCTTCTCCAAATCATCGACTTAGCTATGTCCCGTGTGGTGAGAACCATAAAATCAAGAGCATACCGCTTCATTGCACCTTTCTTTCCCTTTTTCAGTTGACATAAAAAGGTAATATGTCAAAAGACGGCATGTCATTATTATTGTCAATCTACACAAAATAAAGAACCATTTAATAATTAAAATAAAAGACATATATCACATAACAAAACAAACAAATATGTCTAACCTCGACATCTTCTTCATCATCATTATTTTTTTTTTCATCCAAGTTCTTCAACCATAACAAAGACGCTCAACTTCATTAGCAATCTCAATTACATTCACATCATTCTTCTCCATGAATATTGACACATCATCACCAACTTCATTAACCAATTCAATTTCATTCCCACCCTTCTTCTCAACTTCATCCAACACATCATCACCATCATTATTCTTATTCACTTTTGAACCATGATCAACATCCTCATCAACATGGACCTCCTCCACCACGACATCAAAGATTCTCATCAGCAACGTCATCAGCAGCATCACCATCACCTTCACCACCTTCACCACCTTCACCGCCTTCATAACCTTCATCATCATCATCATCATCATCATCATCATCATCATCACCAAAGATTGTCGAATCGTCATCATCGTAATCACCATCAAGCTTTTTGTCCCCACGCCTTTGATAAAGACGTAACTCATCTCTAATAATGGACCTAAGGTCCCCGCATAAACTGGACATGTAAAAGTCGTATTTCATCTTTAATATCGATTCATAACTTTCCAAATTCTTTTTCAATTCGAAACTTCTTTCTTCAATTCGGACACTTTCTTCTCCAACCACTTGGCCATGCACATCAATTGCTTCTTTCACAACAGATACATCAACACCAATGTTGTCGGCCTTCACTTTTTTGTCTACTTTCTTGTCACCATCCTTCCCATTAAAAAAGTGAAAACCGCCCAAATCAATCGATCCTTCTCTCTACCGTGGGAATCAAACCGCTTATCCTCAAATTTGAAAATAATAAGTATACTTTAGTATATCATCTAACAAACAATGTACAATTACATTGAAATAAACATAAAATAAGGAATCATAAAACATAATCAAGAACAAATACATATATACATGTAACCAAATGTATAATAAGTAGTAACCAACTAAATGTATAAATGTAACCAAATGTGTATATGATTGGTAACCAACAACAATGTCATTAGTAACTCTTGATGTAATCTAATCAAGAATCAGATTTTGAATATTCAAGTAACCAAAATATTGTTATTATTAACATGCATATAAAATAATCAAGAATCAAACGTGTATATAAAGGTAACTAACTACTTTGTTGATAGTAAACTTCACATAATATTTTCATTTATCAAGTATATAACTAAAGGTAAAACAACATATAACATAAGAAAAAAAACTAATTCATTCAACTTGTCATTAGAAAGCGGCTTCATTAACTCATTCCATCTCGAATAAATCGGACATCCGACGGATGCTCGCTATCATTGCATATACCCCGACTTTTGAATGTCGGAATAGTTTCAAACATAAAAACTTGGAATACATACTAAGCCCATTCAACTTATACATTTGGTGTAATGATCCATGTAAAAATTGTATGTTGAAACACCATTCTTTCCTTTCCTATAACGCCTTCTTCAAAGCATTAGACAAAGAGTACTTTGTCATCTCAAAAGCAACTTTTCCCCAAGGAAAACTACTAACATCGCCGTAACACAAAAAATTAACCATTGCCCCATCAACGTAATTTTCAGAAAATGTGCACATAATAAAATTAAAGACCAAAAATATCATAGACATCTTAATAGCCTCGTCATCATCATCAAAAACTGCCTTCCTATATATCCTACCTATACTACTACGTGTCACAACTTCCGTCACCAAAAACTTACCAATAAGCATATTCTCCATACCTTTATATGGAGTTATATCATCCTCACCTTTCCATCTCAACCCAGATATCATACAAAACTCAGGCAAACCGAACCTGACCCTTTTCTCTCCGAACAAAAACCACATTTCACCATCATCCCTCTGGTGAACCTCCCCAAGACAAGAAGTGTGTGAATAATCTGGGAATACATTTGGTGCTCACCAAACTCAAGAAAATTCCCAAAACATGTTGCCTTAAATTTATCCAGCTGACTATTATTCAATTTTTTTGCAATGATACTGAGGACTTCCATGTCGCACCAATATATCACTTTTCCTATGAATTTTTTTACATTCCATTCCTCGTAATAAAGATCCCATAATTGCAAGTAAACAAAATCGATTTACAAAGTTAACCAACCAATCATATGATAAGAACTAAAACAAAATAGACAAGTAACTAATATAGCTTTAGTCATTAAACAAAACATCGTTAATCAATAACCAATCCAAAGATTAGACAAGAAATTAAGACAACATTACACAATATAATAGTTAGACAAAGAACCAATAAATCATTAGACAAAGAATCAAGACAACATTATACAAAGAAATGAAAGATGTCAAAAGAAGGTAACCAATGTGAATGGAGTTATCGACTAATGCCAGTCTTGGTTGCCTTCATATAACATCTTTGGTTATCGCCTAATACATTGGTTACCAACCATGTACTTACCAATCATTAGTCGAAATATTATGCAAGAACTAAAAACAAAGATTAGTCAAGAACCCATTCAAAGATTATACGATAACAATACAATGTTGCACAGTAACCAATATAGCTTTAGACAATATATTGGTTAGACAGTAACCAAGGCATCATTAGACGGTAATCAAGACACACATAATACAGTAACCAAGATAGCATTACACAATATAATAGTTAGACAACAACCAATAAATCATTAGACAGTAACCAAGACAACATTATACAGTAAACAACATGTTGCAAGAAGGTAACCAATGTAAATACAGTAACCAAGACATCATTAGACAGTAACCAAGACATCATTAGACAGTAACCAAAATATCATAAGACGGTAAACAAGACATCATAAGACAAAGAACTAAGACATCATTGAGGCGAAGAGCGAAGACATCATAAAGACAAAGAACTAAAATATCATAAAACAAATGACCAAGACATCATTAGACAAGAGCCAAGACATCATAAGACAAAGAACCAAAATATCATAAAACAAAGAACCAAGACATAATTAGACAAAGAACTAAGACACTCATAAGACAAAGACCCAAGTCGGTTTTGGTTACCTTCAAGTTAACATGGTGGTTATTATTTCAATGCATTGGTTACCAATCATGTGGTTACCAAGCATTAATCATTAATATTATGCAAAGAACCAATTAATCATTATACGATAACCAATTAAGCATTATACAAGAAACAATAACAATATTTAAATTAACACAACTTTAAAATTCGTTGAGTTGAAATTATCTTCCGGATAAGCACTTGAGCTTCATTCTCGACAGGACATCAAAATCGAAATCTAATTGCACTTCTAATGTTTGATATCACTATGTATCACCAAACCGCTTCTCATTCTTACTCGAATTATTACCTACATCCTTCCCTTTCCCCTTCCCTCGCTTCTCACAACAAACTTCTTCAAGTTCTTAATGAATCACCTCCACGATCCTTTTCCTCTTCCATCCTTCTTCCTCAGATCAACCATTCTATACAAAACATAAAAACAACACAAACCAAAACAATGAATACTCCATTCTCATTAGTAAACTACTTTAATATATAATACATTAAACTATTAAGAAAATACTCACTTAAAGCAATAATAAACACCACCAATCAATGGAGAAGAAACCATATCGCAATGTTAACAAGGGTTAAATCACTAACTGAACCAGACTGCAACAGCGAGTAACAACGACAATGACGAACAACTAACAAATATGGCGAATAACTAACGAAGACGATAACGAGATCACGAACGAACAAATGAGATGAAGAACGAACAAATTAAATCACCAGAAACAATCGATAGAGATGAAGAACGAACAAATAGAGGAGAGAGAAACAATGGTTTCAGTATGCAGAATGGTTTGGTAACTGAAGAGTCCCGTACAAATGATAGACGGTTATCACGCAATTCAAAAAAAAAGTTTTTGCCATGTCAGCCAAATAATATTAACTCCTTAAATTAAGGACTCCTAATATAATTAATATTATAAATATATATGGTAAATTGTCATATTTTTATAATTATTTTATAACTGTATGATTTTTATAATTACTTTTATAAATGTACTCTAATATGTAATTGTTCCATAAATCAATACACTGATCAGGCCCAGAATGTTTGGGCTCTATTCAGTTGGTGTCTAGTAAATTATCGTTTAGCACGAAAATGGGTATTTATATGACTTTCAAATCTGGAGTCTGGACTCAGGAGTTTGTAGCCAAAAATTACTTATTAAACTATGTAACCCACCCAAAGTTGAAAGAATATTTGGCAATGCTACAAATTAAGTTGGGCTTACCAATACTGATTTTGAGAATTGTGTGGCCATTAACATATTTAAAATTAATTTAATTTATTTAACTGTTAAAAATAATAAATTTTATAATACTATTGATATAATTTATAACTTTTATAACAATATTGTCTAAAATTAAACTAAAATCAATCTTGAATCTAGAATTTATAAAAAATGACTTTCTATTGATTATATATTTTAAAAACAATGAAATATTATACGTTGATTATTAGATAAGTATTGTTAAACTAAAAGATTATTATATTTAATTTTAAAATAAAACTGTAACTTAAAATAAAATACTCCTTCCATCTCCAAAATAATGTGCAAATAAATAAATAAATAAGGAGTAATTTTTTTGAAATAAAACTTTTTTGTCTGTCATCGTTTTGGGGGACGGGAGCATATAGAGTATGTATTATGTATTATATCTCCCATTCCATTCCTTCATGAACGGATAAAACTTGAGAGGTTTAAACGAACGGCCATTTTATGTCCGGCTCAATCAGTCTCTGCTTCAGCCTCAGCGTCGCCAACTCCGGCGTAGCAATATATGGTAGTAATAGGAGCTCAACTCTGGCCAAACCCAACATCAAAATACGCTGCATAGGATGGGTATTTGATAATTTTCTCTCTCTTCATCTTCTTGCTGTAACCATTTTTCACAAAATTCCAATGGATAACTGTGTTTTTGTGAAGGAAGGATCCAGAAGGGATTCTGGGCCCTCCAAGCACCGGCCACATAGCCAGACTGGAGTTCAAGAGACGCCTCGAGAGAGACGCCGAGGCTAGAGAAGAGTTTCAGCGCCAAGTCCTTGAAGAAAAAGAGCGTCTCCGTAATCTCAGAGCGGTAATAAAAATTTATTTATATTATCAATACCCTTTCAATTGAAATTTATGATTTTTAGGTGTTTCATGTAATTGTATCTGTATATAATTTTTAATTTCATTTCCTTTGATTCTACTAGTCTCGGGTAGTTCCGGATACTCCTGCCGGGCTGACCGAGTATTTTCTAGATACTGAAGCGCGAGAACTTGAATTTGAAATTGCCCGATTGAGGCCAAGGTTAGTTCTTCATTTAATCTCAACATATATATATATATATATATATATATATATATATATATATATATATATATATATATATAGGGTCCATCCACAGCAACCGGTTAGCAACCCTTTTTGGCATTTAGAGCATTTGATGAGGATAGGATTGGATTGCATGCTTTTGCAGATGTTTGTGTAGCTACAAAATGTATATTAATTCATAAGCTGTGCAGTCTCCTCATTTGTTGTACATATTTTAACCTGGTTGCTAAAATAATTTTTATCAACTGTAGTTGATTTCCCTGTAGAAATTAAGTGGTTTGGTTATATTTATGTAAAACATGTTGTTAAGTATTTGCACTGAGAATACTGCAACTTTGAGCAATACCTAGATTTGAGCATCAACCAACAAACTGACCTCAAGCTTACAATGTAATGCATTCATGAAGCTCATTGAATCTCCTCATAAATCATACACTGATATACGTATCCACAAGTATATGAATTGCAGCCTGATTGGTTTTATTTTGAGAAACCAAGGCGATGAAGCATTGTACGTAGTTTTTATTTTTAAATTAAGACAAGGTTGGGGATTCAATTCTGTAGATATTAAATGGTTTGATTGTATTTTTATTTTTTACTTTTTACAGACAAGGCATGTACTTTAACTAGATAATGTTCGTATCTTTATCCTCATATATGAGGTTTGCTTCCAAAATGAGTTAGCATACAATTTTTGCAGTTTGAACGAGGAATTTTTCTCTCACCTAAAATTAGAACTTGGTCAGCTCCGCTTCGCCGTGTCTAAAACTGAGGTTGGTGTTTATTGATACTTAATTAAATCTTACTTAGATGCATGAGCAAATCACAATGCATTTGATGATGACATTTGCAGGACATGGAAGATAGAGTGATTGAACTGGAAGCACTGGAAAAGGCTTTGCTGGAAGGAACAGGTTTGTTAACTAGTACAAAAATTGTGCTTAAGGTTTTGTGACTTTCCTTTCAAAATTTCACAATATTCATGGCCCTTGTCTTTCTACAGAAGCCTATGATAGATTGCAAGCTGACCTTGTCAAAGCAAGAGAAAGCTTAACCAAAATCTTAACATCAAAGGATATAAAAGCAACCGTACGTGCTACCCTTTATCACCATGCCTCTATGTTATAGTTTCAAATCTTATATTGGTTGAGGAAATTAGTTAAATTTTTGTCCAACTAAAATAACTCTTCTTGTTATGCAGTTATTGGAGATGCTTGAGCGAAACGAACTCAATAGATCCTTGTTGACTCTTCTCGATGAAAACATAGCTAGTGCGCATAAGGGTAACCAGGTGAGAAATGTCAGAATACTATGTAACTTGTCAAGACAGTAGATCACATGTATTGTTCACATCCAAACATAACCTGTTCTGACCATATAATCTTATTCTTAATATGAACATAACCAAAAACGGGGTGGAATTTAACAAATTTAGAAGGGAAGTAAAGAAATTGAGAAAATATATATCGTGGGGTTGCTCAAGTGGTATTGGGTATCATGATAATTGATAAGTGACTGTGCCGTAGTAGGTACAAGTCATGGTCCAAAACTTCATTGTAACCAGGGGCTTCCCTAGTGCACACCTGAAGGCTAGTACACACACAGCCCTAGTTCCACACATATGCACAGTTCTCTTGTCGTGAAAGAAAGAATGAAAGGGAAGCAGTGGGTCGAACCGCGGCTGTTTAGCTTTCTAAAGCAGAGATCTAGAAACTAATCTTAATTTAACACTAGATCATAAGCTTAAACTAGTTACATTGATGCATATTTCTTTTAATGCACACTTTTAATGCATATTTCTATTGCAGAAACAAGCAGCTGATTTCATGGAAAAACTTCGCGGGGCTGTTCTGAAGTACATTACAGTTTAATCTATGTAATTTTTGATCTGACATGACATTGACAATAGCGAATATCTCTTGGGCATGCTTTAAAATAGTGTCCTTTTCTTTTTTCACAATTAAATATAACTTGTTGAGTAGTGTTATGCTGTATTATGAGATTATGATATTCTAGTTTACACATGTAGTGAAATAGACTACTTTCAAATGTCAAAAGAGTAATAATAATGAACCAAAAGTCTACTCCTTTTAATTGCAAATTCAAACCGATATGTAAGTTTTTTTTAAAAATCTTAAATGCGTGCCCAAAGAAGTTAATTTTTGGGAATCGATATTCCCACAAGAAAAATTAATATTTTCGTAGGACTCTCCTCGTATGAATAGAAATGAAACCCACATTCTTGTGAGTGAGCTTGTGGACATCAATTTTACCTTGTGGAAATAACAATTCCCCAACTTTTTTTCTTACTGATTTTGTTATCAGATTGAGCGTAGAGGTGCAGAAGGTTTTTCTAATTATTGTAATCTTATGAGGACAATTTTTAGGCAAGGCTGTTTTAGTATAATATCAAGTACTATAAAGAAATTTGAGAATCTTCATCAGTTCATCTTTCACCATATTTTGACAATGAGCATTGTTGCTCAATGATCAATAGATTTAAAGCTTGTCTAAGCTCTAGCAGTAGTGTTTACTGCTCCTTGAGGAAAGGACGTCAAAATTTTAGGATTTTTTTTCTTCTTGTTTTATAGTTCAAGACAGTAAATTGTTTAGCGGTAAACTTAAGAGAGAAAAAGAAGAAAGTGAGCAGTGAGAAGAAGAAATAATTTTCTTGATAAGTAAGATTGTGTGTAGAAAAAGTTGTTTTAGTGTGCTACGTAGTAGGATATTTGTGAGTAGGGAAGGAGTAGTAGGCCCATAGAAGTAAATTAGTTGGAGAAAGATTCTCTACCAAGTCCCTGACTTAAATGTATTTGGAAGCCGAAGCTGCAGTCCCATGTGAATAATAAACCCAAGACTAAATTGAGGTGTGAAAAACTAGATTGGCCAAGGGTGAAATGAAAGAGAATGGAGTGAACCAGGAATGTCTACAGTATCACCAGTAAGGATTTGGTTGATCTAGTGGCCCCAGGTGACCCACACCCTATCAGTATGGTTGCACTGAGAATAGTAGTAATTTTTAAGTGTCGGCTATGGCATTTGACAATTTTCTTGTCATAGATTTTAGTATTGTTAGATTTGAAAAAGGAGGTAGAGACTCTGCATTATAATACTCCTATCATTATTTATTTCTGTATTAAATTCAAGAACCATCGGCAAGTGATCCAATCCCATCCTAAACCACTCAACCTGTCTTCCACCCTGTTTCCTGTATTCAAGAGATTAGTTATGCTTTGCTTTGATACTGACACACTAGTGCTTTTAAATATTGATTGTATTTATACATTGCTCAAGGGAAAGGCATCTAAATGTACTAATGAACCGTGTTTAAAGGAGAGTAGTATTATAGTTAAAAGATCTTTATTATGTGTAGGTTTCTTTAATGTTGACTAGAATTCAATGCTTATCTCTATAGCAATTCCAATTCTTTAGTGTTTCTGTACTGAGTCCAGTTTAAATCCTTGTGAAAACAAGCAGAATTCGTGGTCATAGCTGTAAAGCATCCTTAGTAATTGCTGAAGGGTAGAGCCTATATAAAGCTTCGAGCTTTCATTGGCTTCTTCCTAGTTAGTTCATCATCTCAGCTCTTTTTGTTCCAAGGAAATGGCAAATCTTGGCCTTTACTTGCTCCTACTCTTCTCTGTCCATTATATGCCTGATATGGCAGTCTGTTGTTGCCACAAATTCAAACCCAGGTGTCACACACTTCATAAAGGCTTCATGCAAAGCTACTCTCTATCCCGTGCTATGTTTTCAGTCACTCTCAAGTTACGCTAATAAAATCCAACTAAACGAGCTTGAACTTGCTAAGGCACGATTCACCACAATATTCGTCTCCAAAATGGCCAAAGTCGCAGGAATAAAACCCAGAGAGTATCGAGCTGTGCAAGATTGCATCGACAACATGGGCGATACTGTTTATCAGCTTAACCGGTCAATCAAGGAGCATGATCACATGGATCGAGTCAGGGGTCGGGACTTCATGTGGCGCATGAGCAATGTGCAGACATGGGTTAGTGCTGCTCTCACTAATGAAAACACTTGTGCGGAGGGGTTCTCTGAGGACTTGATGGAAGGAAATGTTAAGGCTGCTATTAAGAGAGAAGGATCATCACTATTGCACAAGTCACTAGCAATTCACTTGCACTGGTGAATCGCAAGACACCGAGCTGCCGCTGCAGCCACCAATATGCACTAGGGCCTCTGGGCCTGGGCTTTAGTTGAAGTAACAGCAAGCTGGTTTTAGCGTCTCTAAGTGATGTTTGGAGTATGTCCCTGGTGTTCCCGAGTCTAATATATAAGTAGGTTTCATGTTTGTATCAGTTTTGTAGCTACTGAAGCCGCCAAGTTAAGTTATAGTGAAAGGTAGAAAGTTTGTGATATCCAGCATTTTGAAATCTTGAATGAGCTGGTGATTTCATGGAACTTTTTCTCCAATCAAGTAATAGAAATTGTCTACTTTTGAATTTACCCATTTGGACTCTGAATTTCAACACACTTGGCATGTAAGTTTATTCGAATTTCGAAACTCTTGAGCCTGGTATAAATAGTGATGAGAATGATATTTTTACAATTAAATTTGATGTAATATAAAAGTTGCCCTTAAATGAATGTGCGATTAATTATTTGAAAATGTAGTGAAAATCTTGTAGAAATAACATTCAATAAAATAAGAATTTGCTTGAATTTATAAACAGACTAGCGATAACCCGTGCCTGAAGGCACGGTATAATTTAAAAAAAAAACAAAAACAAATCATGAACACAAAAAAAATGAAGCACTGAATATGGACACACACTAAACTAAAAGACTAAATTAATTCTTAACACACCCGCACTTAACATACATACTCCACAAAGCATTTAAATAAAAATTCTTATGAAGACAAATTTCAATGAATAAATAAAGAATATCCAACTTTAATAGTCAAATTCTCATAAATTTAAACTAAGTTTAACTACATTTTAAGATTTATTTTTTATTATTTATAAGCCTTTTTGATTGGTTGTAACTTTTTTAAATAGTAACTTGACAATTAAAAATTATTATTTGCTTATTATAACAACTTTTTTTTTGTCGCACGTAGATGGGTATACAGTTTTGCAAAGCCGTAACTTGATACAAAAAACTGATTGCAAGTCGTTATATAAATTTAGGATTAGCTCAGCAACGAAGTTTAAAAATGAAGAACCAAGACAAAAAAGAAAGAGGGAGATGTCAAACAAATAAGGTGACGAATGACTAATGGTTAAATTATATGATCAAGTCTTTATTGTAACAGATTGCATGATCAAGTCTATATGAATTTTAATATATGGATGAACCATGTAGCTTCCTTCATTAGATCAATCAAATAATGGTAAACAACTATAAAAGGACATGCAGAAACAAAATGTTTTAAAACAGTCAAAGAAAAAACACATCCATCCAAAAGGAAGGTACAAGAGCACACAAATGAGGTCACCCACAAAAAACTTTTCCAAATAAGGGAAATAGAAAATAGGATGAGGGAACGTAAATTTGTAGTCTTACTTTGACCATTTAAGTAAAATGACAAGGGCTCTAACAGGGACATGTCAATAAAAGCATATAATCTCAAGCCAAAGAATTTTAAAAATAATTGTTCTCGTCCAACCCAGATCAAAAAATACAAAAGATGAAAAACAACAAGAATTTACAATTTTAAATCACATGTATTCAAACAAAATCAAAAAAAGGGTAAATTTCAGCTGGCCCAATTACTCGATATAATTGAAGTAGCAGTAAAATAAGAAACATCAAGCAAACATAAATTTTGTTAGCTTAAGAATATGAGCAATAGAAGTAATAGCAAGATAGAAAAACTTAAATTTTTTCATGCCTTGAGACACCAAAAAAAACAAACATCCACCCAAGGAGGCATAACACAGCCATTTGACTCTAAGATGTGATTTTGTTTCTTTCATTCATTTTTGGGAAGTTATAATCAACATAATGACTATACTCAACAATCAATACAGTTCTATTTAATGTTTTAAAAATAAAGAACACCCATAAATCTATTTATCAAAATAAAAAAATTGAACAAAAAATAATAACCACTAAAAAGGGGAAAAGAAAGGATTCAAAACTTTTCAATCAAATTTGTACTAGTTTATTCTACTTTCTCAGTTACCAAACAAGTCCAAAGTTTCAATTGGTATTTCTGATTAAATACATATAATAACAGTGAAAATGGCATTAAATTATCATTTACTTACATAATTTTTTGTACACTCCATAAATATTCATAAAAAATTAAAACATACTCCTAACAACTAGCTAACACTAATTGTATTATAGACAAATTATTTAATATAAATAAATATTTAACTTAAAATTATCTAAAATAATAATAATAAGATTAATAATTATCTAAAATATTTAACTTAAAATTATCTAAAATAATAAAAATTAATAATATTTTTAAAATATTTACACGAATGCATAAGATAAATTTAAAATTTGAACCATAACAATATAGAATTAAATATGCATTCAACCATAACAATATAGAATTAAAAATTATCATTTTTTACTCTTTATTTTAATTATAATCAGATAAGAATAGAGGAAAAAAGATTATACACCAATCTAAGACTCTTATACTTATTTTTTTTATATTATATTCTACTAAAAGAAAATTTTAAAAAGTTTTTAAAAAATTCCAAAATTTTCAAGCTTTCTCTTTGAAGAGAGAAGCTAAACCGGTGACAACCACATTGCCTCCTCTGTCGCAGCTCTTTGGTTTGACCGCCGACGGCTGCTAGGGTGATGCAATCACCTCCGACTTCTCCGTCGACGACAGAACACTATTTGTTCTCCGTTTTTGATTGCTCCACAGTTTCCTTGACGACGTCGTTTGGAGGAGTGGTTCTGAAGGAACGACGTAACGAAAAATTAGATTAAAATTCAAAAAATACTACATTACCTAACGACTCTTTGCAACCTAAAATCACTTATAAGACTTATCAGTCAAAATAAAATAAGACTGAGGATAGCTTTTAATGAAACTTTTCACTTGTGGAGCTATAGAAAGATGTTCTGGTAAGTTTTTTTAAAGCTTATATGTGACGCCCCCAAAATTCTGAGTCGCCAAATACATGGTACAGAATACAAATATAATCTTAAATATACAACAAGAGCTGTGAGTTTTAATACAAATATTGTCTTCTAGACAATATCCACTCTCGTAATAAGTCCTCATTACATTTATTATCACACTATTTTATAGAATAATGAGGACTACTAAGACACCATCTCTACCGTGACTCAGCTCCCCCGACTAGTCCGGCCACGCTTCTCATTTCCTGAAGAATAAAGGAAAGAAAGAAAGGTGAGCTCAACTAGCCCAAGAAGAAATATTATGACTAAGATAATGTAGAATAAATTATCATTAGCATTCAACAATGTTAAACCGATAAAATACAATAGACATCAAGTTTAATCACAAGTGAACAAGCAATCCATTAAAAAAAGTCAAGTAGAGAATAAAATCTACTATATTTTAAGATTTAAAAAGGTTTTTCATCACTTTTTATCACCGAGACTCACCTTTAATAAATAATCCACATCATTCCTCAAGACTACTACCAAAGATATTCATTAGTGGTCACGACCACAAATTATCCATTACACTACGCGGCCGGGATATTCGTATGATTCGTTAATGGTCATGATCATGCCAACAACTCGTCCATCAATGCACTACGGGCCAATGAGGACTTTTATCACATCATTTGTAATATTACGGTCATGATTACACCGAATAATCCCTGGTCATAATTATACCAAGTCCATCCATGCACTACAAAAAGCCATGTATGACTTTCAAAAATATAAACATGAGGATGTTGAATAAAATGATATAAGAATTCAATAAAACAAGTTCAAGAATTAATTTATTCAGGAACTAATAAATCCAAATTGTCAACATGATACTTCTTTGTAGAGTAAAATTCAAAAATGCTCAGAAGAATATTTTCATGAAAAGATCTCGGATGAAGCCTTGAATATCAAGGATATTCCACTAATTTCATGGAGTATAAAGTCAAAACTTTAACCAACCGAGTATAATAAAGAATGGAATAACAAAAGAAATCACCATGCATGCGTTATTTTGCATAGACGAAGTTATTCCAATGTAATAATAAATAATGAACTGTGTCAAAGTAAATTACATCAAGCGGAGATGTTTCAACAGTAATAATAAAGATTTTAACCAAGTCTCGTAAAATGCCCAAATAGGATATTCAACGAATAATAATAAAGATTTTAACCGTGTCCAACAGAAAACGCATGATGACGGTGATATTCCAACGTAATAATAAAGATTTTAACCGTGTCCCACAGAAAACGCATGCATGTGATATTCCAAATGTAATAATAAAGAATAGAATAATGAAGAATTTCACCAATTATAGGTAGCCACAGATACTGAGTTATTCCAATGAATAATAAAGAATGGAATAACAGAAGTTCTCTTCATGAATACAAAAGAAATAATACCCCTTACCTTAGAATAAAGCTGGATACTGGAATAGAAATGTAGCAGACTTCTTTTCTTCTTTCTCTCTATAATAAATGCTCTATAGCTTTGGTGAATTGGTGATAAATGAAGGAAGAATGAGCTTCTCTTTATAGAAAAATATAGTTTCGATAATTGCACGTTTTGGGGCTCGAAAAATTATAGTACAATACCTCTTAACTTTTCTTTCATTTTTAATTTAGTCCTGCAAGTATTATCAAACTTGCACCACCTCCCCTAATAGTAAATAATGTGACTCAATAGTATATACATGTGAATAAATAGTTATATAAACATGTGAATTAGTAGCAATTAATTGCTCATTTATCCGATAAATTATCCGATTTATCAATATAACCCCCAGACATCAATTCATCGGAATAGATGTCGATTTTAACTAACACCAATAATCCCAACATAATAGAACTATCAAATTTATCTTTAATCAACACGAACTTATTCATTATTAATATCATAACTCACAATATTTAACAACCAAATCGCTCCTGTGAGAGAGGGCTTTCCATAAGGATTTCTCCCTATTGCGCGCAATTAGGTGACCAAACCTCTCTCGCGTAACTTCTGATATTGTAAATATTGTAATTTAATAATATGAATAACTTTATCGCCTCAATTATTGATTTAATAATATATCATATAATGCGAGATATACTCGTGACAATAATCGAATCAATAATATGAGAGATATGATGCAATAATTATCGTAGCAATAATTGAGTATAACGGGTGACTTCTCACGTAAGCATCAATAATCAATATCGTGTGTTACTATGCAACCACGTGTATTACTGTACTTTTACTACCGAGTAGTTCAACAAGATTAATAACAGTAAAACTTCCGCGTTATTTTCATAAAAATGTTTTTGTCGCTTTCTCAATCCGGCAATAATTTACATTAGGGTCCACCAATGATTGTGCCGTTGTACGAATATTCCCTGCTAAAACGAATATTCCCCGACCAATCGAATATAATATAACAACTTGCATACTTTACAAAATTTATAAATACTATCCATAACTATAACATTATAACAAATTCATTCCATAATATTCAAAAATGATAATTATAGAAAAATTATTTTTATTCATAAAAATTGGGGTCTTACATTATATGTATACATAGCAATTTGAATGCCCAAAGTTTCACCAAATATTGTAGTTACATTGTAATATACTATTGTCAGAAGCACATCCCTTAAAGCTTATATGTATACATAGAAAGTGATTTATACTACCAAAAAGCTCACCAAACGGGCCAGCTCAACAAAAAATTTAGACATTTAATAATCCCAATAATCCTGAAATTAAAACAACGAAAAGAATTAATTTCAAACTTAAAGTGGAATATTAGAAGCATTCATGTGACGCCTCCAAAATTGGTATACATCACCCATTTTGGGTCGTTAGATACATGGAACATAAATCAACTACAAACTAACGTATACAACAGTCGTGTACAATACGACAAAACATAGCTGAGAGTTTTAAATACGTATATTGTTATCTAGACAGTATACAAACTCAAAGGAGTTCTCATTACATTTATTGTCACACTATTTAACCGAATAGTGAGGACTACTAATGC
Source organism: Panax ginseng (assembly GCA_020205605.1). Classification (NCBI taxonomy): domain Eukaryota; kingdom Viridiplantae; phylum Streptophyta; class Magnoliopsida; order Apiales; family Araliaceae; genus Panax; species Panax ginseng. Next base: position 2,739,160 of record CM035139.1, on the reverse strand, counting down.
TATCATCTGGACCGTCACTCGCTCCATTACTTAGTTCCGCCACGCCTCTCATTTCCTCAAGAGAACAAAGGAAAGAAAGGGTGAGCTCAACTAGCCCAAAGAAGAAATATTATGACTAAGATAATGCAGAATAAATTATCATTAGCTTTCAACAGTGTTAAACTGATAAAATATAATAAACATCAAGTTTAACTGTAGCGGAACAAGCAATCCATTAAAAGAGTCAAATAGACCATCAGTTCTATTATCTTCACCATGTTAAAAGTCCACCAATAATGTTTTATCCCTGTAACATCAATCGACAATTCATGTCCACAATCATATGAATAACTCATAATCATAATTGTGATTCCGAATTCCTTTTTCGCACCCGGTGACGAAGATAATTTTTATCACTTATCTTCACCTGAAACATCAAAAACCATGGTTATACCAAATCACGGTTCGCTTATAATCATATTAATAAATTCATCTTTGCACTACGACCAAAGATATTCATTAAAAATTCATCTCGTGCACTATGGCCAAAGACATACAACTCAGATTTTAGAAGCGTCAAGCGAGCATGATATCTACTATCTTCTATGAATTTAAAAGTTTATTATCAATATTTTATCATTTGAGACTCAAAACAATAAATAATCCACATCATCGAATCACCCCCCGTACATAACTGACGAATGATATTCGTTAATATCACATCAATGAATTATCCATGCACTACGACCCAAGGATATTCATTATTATCACATCCATGAATTAATATTTCATTCTTTGAGACTCACAATAATTAATCCACATCATCAATTCATCCCCTCGCACTATATGCCAATGATATTCTTTTAGTATCACGACCACGAATTATCCATGCACTTCTGGGCCAAAGATAATCGATTTTCATCAACTGATCTGATCATGCTATAAAATAATTCATCTTTGCACCCTTGGCCGAAGAGAATCCATAGCCATAATCATACCAAAAACTGTCCATTAATGCACTACGGCCAATGAGGACTTTTTCCATATTATTTGTAACATTACGGCCATGATTATACCGAATAATCCCTGGTCATAATCATACTAAGTCCATCTACGCACTACAGGCCACATATGACTTTCAACATAATTAATATATACATGAGGATGCTGACAATGATATAAGTATTAATCAAACGAAAACAAGGATAAATATTAAAGATTTTAAATTTATCCAAATATTATCAACCACTCATAATCTAATATTATTAATATCATAACAATATTTTAATCACTTCTTAAACTTATAAATAATTTATTTTAATTGTTTATACTTTACCAAATAATGCATTTAATCATTTAAAAATGCCATACTCATAAGATTTCATCACCAATGATTAAATCCCTCATCAAAAATATGCATATACCTTATATAGGATTTCCAAGCCATCAAATCCTATTTTTCAACTTCGTTACTTCACATAACATATTTAACTCATATATTCGTAACTAAACTATTTTTATGAAAAATACCAAATTAGTCCCAAAAATATTTATTTTCTGGGATTTAGAAGAATATAGTCCCATAATGAACATATATTTTTCTCGGAATTTTTAAAATTCATTTACTATTTTTCAAAAATTAATTTCTAATTAATTTCTTAAGAAATTAGCTACCTCAAGTTTAACTCCAGAAATTCCCAAATCTTGGCAGGATCTTACACATGTTAACGTGAGCTTCCAGTTTAAATTTCATGGTCATTGGAGTTATAGAACTCCGGTTATAGCGTTTTTCGTTGGAAAAACCTAATTATTGAAATGGTCATAACTTGCTCATTTTAAGTCGGAATGAGCTCACTTTTGGACAGGAGGTACCTTACACTATATAATTTCATGTCCCAAAAGGCCTGAATTTTTTTCACAAATTAAGTGGCCGAAACAGCCCTTCTAAAAATTTGGACAGTAGTACTTTCCTCTTTTGCAGCTTTGGACTCTTTTGCTAAAAATAGTCCACACGAAAATCTACAACACCTTTTCTAGTGATTCCACTTGGAGATGCTACAAAACTCATAGATCTAACTCTAGAACTTGACCACACTCAAAAATTCAAAATATAATAGGAGATATGGTCAATTGAATTTCATGTTCCATTTTCACCAAAATCTGATTTTTCAACCCTTTGTGATTTCTAAGAAACTTTCATGTTTTCACATAATAACCAACATAACTCATCATAAAACTTACTAATACTTCATGTACTCATGATTTTCATTAGTCCAATGCTTTTATTATGACTCTCATCATAATCAACGTAACCAGATTATTTTCACAATTTAATAAGGAATGAATACGAAGGATCATTCACCATGTATGTGGTAATCCACTTATACAGGTTATTCCAACAAAATAATAAAGAATGGAATAATAGAAGGATTCATCATGCATGCGATAGAGACCGCACAGACAGGTTATTCCCAACAGAATAATAAAGACGGAACCAGGTCCGGCGTAAAACGAACAGACAGGATATTCCAACAGAATAATAAAGAATGAAATAACAACAAAAATCACCATGCATGCGCAGATGCGTCAGATGTATGCGAGTTATTCCAATGCAGAATAATAAATAACGGAACCAAGTCGAATTTAAATTACGCACCGAAGCGGATGTTCCAATGTAATAATAAATACTGGAATAATAAATAATGGAACCCGAGTCCCATGTAAACGCACGAGAATGGGTATTCCGATAAAATAATAAAGAATGGATTAATAGAGAATTTCACCATGTATGCGGTACTTAGCATAAACAAAGTTATTCCAACATAATAATAAGGAATGGAATAATAGAAGAATTTCACCATGTATGCGATTGTGATGCATGACAAAGTTATTCCAACATAATAATAAGGAATGGAATAATAGAAGAATTTCACCATGTATGCAAGATTACATGTAGACAAAGTTATTCCAACATAATAATAAGGAATGGAATAACAGAAGAATTTTACCAAGTATAGGGTAGTCCACGTATACAGGTTATTCCAACAGAATAATAAAGAATGGAATAACAGAAGTTCTCTTCATAAATATGAAAAAAATAATACCCCTTACTAGTACAACAAATAATATCCCTTACGAGTACAATAAATAATATCCCTTACGAGTACAACAAATAATATTCCTTACGAGTACAACAAATAATATCCCTTACGAGTACAATAAATAATATCCCTTACGAGTACAACAAATAATATCCCTTACGAGTATAACAAATAATATCCCTTACCTTTGAAAGAAGAGTATTCCGACTGGTAGGGCGAGGATATACTCGAAGAAAACTTGCACTACGCTCAAAGCTTCCTTAAACTTTAAAGAAATACACTCAAGATTATAGAAGAAGAACTCTCTATAGTTTCTCTCTCTAGTTTCAAAGTGAATTAAGTAAGAAATAATGAAGGAATGAGCTTCTATTTATAGAAGAATGGACTGCATAGTAACTAACTCATGAACGGTCCAGATTGATTTACTTTAAACGAATGGTCCAGATTTAAAGCAAAATCTTTTAAATAAAATATAATATATTCTATTTATAATCTAATAAAACGAATAACTTTATAAAAAGTATTCTGCTTTTTATATAAAAGATTTTACTATGCAAAACACTATATCGCAGCACTTTATGCAACACTATGCATAATAAAATATAATATATTCTATTTATAGAATAACTTTATAAAAAGTATTCTGCTTTTATATAAAAAGATTTTACTATGCAAAATACTACGCATAATAGAATATAATATATTCTATTTATAGAATAACTTTATAAAAGTATTCTGTTTTATATAAAAAGCTTTTCTGTTTTATTACATTAATAATACTAATAAAACAAAACTTCATCATCACTTACTTTGAAAATTTTTCAAATGTCACCCTTAACTTTAAATTTTTATCAATTTAACTATTCACCAAAATAAAAAAATTGAAGAATTTTATTTCATAAAATTCGGGGTCTCACAATTCAAGTGTAGGGATGATTACATTTTCAATGTAGATTTGGAGTTGTAGCAATCACCAAGAAAGACATAGTAAATGTATAAGTAAATGCAAAAACCACCCAATCATAGGAAAACAAAGTTCATCAATCTTTAAGAAATAAAATATCAATTTACTGTACTCACCGTGGAGACTGTCCCTTAATTTAAATTGTTCAGCTTCAACATTTTTCTTCTCATATGGCAGAGACTCATACTTTCCATCAAATAATTTGGAGAAATTTTTCTGGCGTTTACCACTCCTTCTCGTCTGTCGATCAGTAAGTAAAACACCATCCTCCCCATTTACTCCATCAGGTAAGCCTGCACAAGACATAAAATGACAACATTTGCTAATACTATTCATTGTTCCAAACTCCATAGCCTTATGATACAAAAACTAACTTTGTTTAATTTCTCCATTATGGTGATTGTTGTGGGTACTACTACAAATCCTCAGGGATTCTTCATCTCCAGTGTCTCCAGGCACATTCTCTAAAATGTTCATGAATCCATTGCTCTGACCCAAGGGTCTCTATAATGCAAGTTTGACAGACACCTCATAGTTAAATGAAATTTTCTTGAGAATGTAACCGTAGTGATATTTCTCATCTTCTTGAGAAACAGAAAGTCCAACATATTATCATTCACAAAGAGAAAATCAATACAAGAAACGCTCACTTGCCTACAAAGTTTCAATTGTTCAAATAATTTTTCATCATTATCATTGTGATTGAAGGAAACATCTGGCAGTCCAATTGCTACTTATTCCTCTGAAATTGCTACGGTAATTCTTTTATGTTGCTCAGCAAGGTGCTTCTGTTTAGCCTCATTTTCAATTCGTCTTTGATACTCCAAAGTTTCTTCAAGCTTTCTTTCCTCTACTTCAAGCTCAATTTTCCTCCGTCTAAGTTCTTCATGTTGATTTAAGTCAATGCCACTCCCACCAACAACAATTGCAAAATAGACAAATATTGACAATGCATTATATGATGTCATATTTGAATGTATGAAAAATCCACATCTATTATGGAAGGACTGCCACACAAATGTCAAATTTTGAGAGAAAGAGAGCATACATCAATTCAACAGTCTCGTGATGAAGAAGTTCATTGCTATCAAACACCTGCAAAGAGATGTAAAATAATTAGACCTACATAAATACCAGTAAATAAGACATTGTAAAGACTGATTATACATTTCATACGTTTAAATCCTTGATTTTCCTGTGGTCTTTATTTTTCTTCTTTTCCTTAGACTTCTCATGTAGATGTCTTGAATTATCAGTTCCCGCACCACTACCCTTTTTATAATTTAAAACAAGTTCTGCTAAAAATGTTTTTTTAGCAGCATCAGATTATTCAGTGGCATCTTTTTCTGCAAGACCCTCCACGCGTGCCTGTAGAAGAAGAGATTAACACAGGTTAATAAAGTATTTCAAGAAGAAGATCCATAAATAAGTAGATCTAACCGAAAATAAGCAAAATCAGACACTATTTCTTTTAAATTTGTTTTTATGAGTAACCCATAGTCACTTTTAATCAAAAATCCTAACACAAGCTAAGGAAACACAGAAACACACCATAGCAACAGATGAAAATATCCCAAATCTGTAGTTGTTCTAACTAAGTCAACTATTAATAAATGTGTAAATGTGTATAGAAATAAAGAAACCCACATCAACTTAAGCCTAATCTAGAACACCCAGAACCATAAATCAAGAAAAAATAAACTAAGAAGCTAAATGAAACCAAGAAGAAAGAAGAAGAACCTGCTTTAATGTGCCAGAGTAAATGTGAGATCTCAAATTTTATGAAATAAAAGTATTCAATTTTTCTATTTTGGTAAATAGTTAAATTGATAAAAGAATAAAGTTAATGGTGATATGTGAAATTTTTTCAAAGTAAACAAGTTGTCATAAAATAATCGGTGATAAAAGTATAGTAATACGCGTGGTTGCATAATAGCATACGATATTGATTATTGATGCTTACGTAAGAAGTCACTCAGTTATACTCAATTATTGCTACAATAATTGTTGCATCATATCTCTCATATTATTGATTCAATTATTGTCACAGTATCATCTGCATAATATGTTATATTATTAAATCAATAATCGAGACGACAAAGTTATTCATATTATTATTTTCAATATTGACAATGTCTAGAAGTTCTGTCAAGGAGAAGTTTGGTCACCTAATTGCGCGCCAATAAGGAGAAATCCTTATCGGAAAGCTCCCTCTTTCCTGGGAACGACCTGGTTGTTAAATATTGTGAATTATAATATTAATGATGAATAAGTTCGTGTTGATTAAAGATGAAATTGATAGTTCTATTGTGTTAGAATTATTAGTGTTAGTGAAAATCGACATTTATTTCGATAATAATTGATGGCTGGAGGTTATATTGACCAATCGGGTAATTAAACGGATAAATGAGCAATTAATTGCTATTAATTCACATGCTTATAACTATGTGTTCACATGTGTGTACTATTGATTCACATGATTTACTATTAGGGGAGTTGGTGCAAGATTGATAATACTTGCATGACTAATGTGACGCCCCCAAAATAGGTATACATCACCCATTCTTAGTCGCCAATAACATGGTACAGAAATAACTACAACTTTATTGTTACAACATATAAACTGTGAGTTTAAATACAGATATTGCCATCTAGACAATATCCACATACAAATAAATCCTCATCATAATTATTGATACATTATTTTACAAAATGGTGAGGACTACTAAACAACTCTCTAAAACCATCATTCCATACCCCGACTAACTTTCGCTACATTCTCGCCTCACGAGAAGAAAAATGGAACAAAAAGGAAAAGGGTGAGCTCAACTAGCCCAAGAAAAGAATATTATGACTAAGATAATACGAACAAATTATCGTTAGTCTTCAACAGGAAAAATCTAATAGAATACAATGGACAACAAGTTTTAAATCAATACTCGCAATGACGGAAAATATTAATTCATAGAAGAGTTACGTAGAGGATGAAATCTACTAATATCTATGAATATAACATCCATCATCAATATTTTTATCCTCGTAACATCAATCAATGCACCTCTTGAATCATATATTCATCCTTGCACTACAGGCCAAGGATATTCATCAGTTGGTCATGTTCATCTAAACACCTGTTCATCTTTGCACTAAGTGTGACACCCCCAAAATAGGTATACATCACCCATTCTGAGTTGTCAATACATGGTACAGAAACAACTACAACTTTATTATTACAACAGTAAAACTGTGAGTTTAAATACAGATATTGCCATCTAAACAATATCCACATACAAATAAATCCTCATCACAATTATTTATACATTATTTTACAAAAATGGTGAGGACTACTAAACAACTCTCTAAAACCATCATTCCATACCCCACTGCACTTCGCTACATTCTCGCCACCGAGAAGAAAATGGAACAAAAAAGGAAAATGGTGAGCTCAACTAGCCCAATAAAGAATATTATGACTAAGATAATATACAACAAATTATCGTTAGTCTTCAACAGGAAAAATTTAATAGAATACAATAGACAACAAGTTTTAAATCAATACTGCAATGAAAAATATTAATTCATAGAAGAGTTACGTAGAGGATGAAATCTACTAATATCTATGAATTTAACAGTCCATCATCAATAGTTTTATCCTTGTAACATCAATTAATATATATCTGGAATCATATATTCATCCTTGCACTACAGGCCAAAGACATTCACCAGTTGGTCATGTTCATCTAAACACCTGTTCATCTTTGCACTACGGGCCAAAGATATTCATCAGAAATCATTCATCTTTGCACTACAGGCCAAAGATATTCATCAGAAATCAATCATCTTTGCACTATAGGCCAAAGATATTCAATAATATCCTCATTTAAGACCGAGGATGATGAAAAATATTTTTTTTTAAAAAACGAATCCAAAGGAAACAAAATGACAAGAATTAAAGATTAAGGATTCAGTACTTTGTTTTATCCACGTCCAAAAATACCTCAAAAATAATCATAGTGGTGTAAAATTCAAGAATGATCAAAACATGGATACAATCAAAACTAGTATCCACAATAGATATTTTGGACGAAAAGGAAAATTTTTATTTTTCGATGAATAATGCCGTATTCGTGAATAGTTCCGTATACGTGAATAAAGTGTCGTATACGTAAATAGTAACTCTGACACCAAAAGTTCCAAATTTGATAAAAACTTCAGATCAATATTTCAAAGATAAATGATATTGAAGAAATAATATCATTACGAAAAAAAAAATAATATCCCTTACCTCGGAAAAAGACAAAGATTTAACTGAATCTCGGATATATGCTATAACTTGAACTTTCACCGTATAGCAATACTCAAAGTATACTCAAAATACTCACAAGAATACACTCGATAATATAGAGAGAAAACTTCAGCTTTACGGTGTGATTTTCAATTCTAACCTAAGCACTTATTTATAGAAATTGCTTAGAACACCAAAGCGAAAATTTAATATAATAATATATTTATAAAAAATTTCTACGCCATCCTTTGGAAATCTGAAATCAGCCACCTAGTATGTGATTAATGAGGCTCACAACATATAAAAAATGTTTTGTTATTTTAAACAATTAAAACTTCCAAAATCAATTATTTCAAACTCCTAACTTCAATAATTCACAATAAATAGCCCTTTTGTTAGAAAATTCAATCTCATGTGTTTTTATAGGAAATTCAATTCTCTACAACTTTGCAGAAGAAAGTTTTTTCAAATTCCAAATGTAAATTGACCGAAATCCACAAACCCAAGGCGATTTTACAAGTATATAATCAAATTGCAGTCCAATAAATGGTGTCCACCAAACATGTTTAACATGTTTTAAACATTTATTGCAACAAAAATACTCTTCCTCCTCAGATACTCATATATCCCACATTCGTTGTAAAAATATCACCATTATTATATTATTAAAATAGAATAATATATATATTTAAATGAATTATTTTATCGTAAAAAGATAAAATTTCAATTTTCAACAATTGTCACATTAAAAATTTTCTCCATCTATATCCACATAAAATCAATATTTTCCTCATCATATGAATCAATAATTAATTATTCACAAATAATATTACGTAATCACAATATCGACAACCTGCATGATTCCTGGAAGAGGGGCTTCTAATAAGAATTTCTCCTTACTTGGCAAGAATTAGGTGACCAAACCTCTCCTTGAGAGTAACTTTCTAGACATTGCCAATAATGTTATCTAATAATATTATTCGGATAATATGAATTATTGCTTCGATAATGAAAAATACCGTGTAATGACAATTTATCAAAACAACAAAGAATATAAAATATCAACGCAACAATTATTGAACCAATAAAATCTTGAATAAAGAATTATCGTAACCATTATTGAGTAGTGCCTTTTTACGTAAAAGTCAATAATTGGTGCAATACTGCGTATCTTCTTGTCATGACAACAACGCCAGACATCGTGTTTTTTAACCACCGGTATTCCAACAATTATAAATTGGTAACAATTACGCCTGATTATTTTTAAACAACTTAAATTTGTCGCTTTCTTCCTCCAATCGCTTTCACATATGGGGCCACACATGGTCGCGCCATCATACTAATATTCCCGACAAAGATTGAATATTCCACGACCAAACGAATATTCCCCGACAACAATGAATATTTTATAACCACTTGCTTATTTTGAAATATTTGCGTATTTTACCCATAACTATCCACATTAATCACATCAACCCTTACTATTTCAAAATAATAATTAGAGGAAATTAAATTTCATTTATTAATTATTTGGGGTCTTACAACCTCCCCTCCTTATGAAATTTCGTCCTCGAAATTGACATACGTACCTGGTGTTTCAAAAAGATGAGGATACCTCGCTTTCATTTCCGTTTCCAATTCCCATGTCATTTCTTCTATAGCATGGTTCCTCCACAAGACTTTAACTTGTGGTATGACCTTCGTCGCGTAGGACATGCTCCTTCCTATCCAAGATCTTGGCAGTACCTCTCCTCATACGTTAATTCTTGACTATCTCGTCCGTTTCTAACTCAATAACGTGGTTCGGTCTTTCACATATTTACTTAAGTACGAGATATGTGAAACACATTATGAACACGAGACATACTTGGAGGTAAAACGAGTCTATAGGCTACATTTCCTACTCGGTCAAGAATTTGAAATGGACCAATAAATCGTGGATTGAGCTTTCCTCTCTTCCCAAATCTTATAACTCCCTTCCATGGGGCAACACGCAACAATACATGATTCCCAATACTAAATTCCACGTCCTTTCGATGAAGATACGCATAACTCTTTTGTCGATCCTGTGCCGTTTGTATGCGTTGTTTAATCATTTGGATCTTTTCTGTGGTCATACGTACCAACTCGGGTCCCAACAATGTTACTTCACCCACCTCGTCCCAACATACTGGAGAGCGACATTTTCATCCATATAATGCTTGAATGGGGCCACACCTATACTTGCTCGATAAGCATTATTGTAGGAGAATTCCACCAATGGTAAATACTTATCCCAACCGCCTTGAAGTCTAGGACACAGAGTCTTAATAAATCTTCAAGAGTTTGAATAGTCCTCTCTCGATTGTCCGTCTGCTTTGAGGATGGTATGCGAATCAATCAGAAAATCCGTACCCATAGCTTTTTTGAAGCTAACCCAAAATCTTGAAGTGAATCTTGGGTCACGATCCGAAACTATAGATATCTGGCATGCCATGCAACCTCACAATCTCATTTGCATACATACTAGTAAGACGTTCAAGAGAATAAGTCTCCGTGACGGCAAGAAATGTGAAGACTTGGTTAATCTATCAACAATAACCCAAATAGCATTTATGCCTTGAGAAACCGTGGGAAGACCCAACGTCTAAAATCCATGGTAATGTGTTCCCACTTCCATTTCGGAATCTCAAGTGGTTGCAATGGTCCCTTAGGCACTTGATGCTCTGCCTTTTACACGTTGACAAGTTAAACATGTTGAGATAAACTTTGCAATCTCTCTCTTCATATTGTTCCACCAAAATGTATGTCGAAGATCACGATACATTTTAGTACTTCCAGATGGATTGCAAATGGTGTATTGTGTGCCTCCATCATAATCTTGTACTTCAAATTAGAGTGGTTAGGAACACAAAGTCCGAAGTGACTCAAGTATTCCTTCTTCATCGATTCTCGCTCGGAATAGCACCTTCTTGTACTTTCTTCTTCATATGCATCACCCCCAGTAATGCGGGCTTAAGAACCTTAACTTTTCTATTAAAGTTGGCTCTACGCGATACTTGACATCATCGCACTCGTTCCTCGTGATATGATCTTCTACTCAACGCGTCGGCTACCACGTTCGCTTTTCGGGATGGTATTGAATAGTGTGGTCGTAGTCTTTCAATAGCTCGAGCCAATGTCATTGCCGCATGTTGAGTTCTTTTTGAGTGAAGAAATATTTAAGGCTTTTATGGTCCGAATATATCTCCACTTTCTCCCCATATAGATAGTGCCTCCAGGATCTTTAAGCCTTGGCTTACGATCAACATCAACTCTAGATCATGAGTAGGATAATTCCTCTCATATTCTTTAAGTTGTCATGAGGCATGGGCTATGACTTTCCCATGTTGCATGAGAACACATCCTAACCCTTTTGCCCAAGCATCGTCAGAGATAACAAATCCATCCGAACCGGATGGTATTGTTAGAATAAGGTGCCAAATAAGTCTCCTCTTAAGCTCTTGGAAACTCTTCTCGCATTCTTCACTACAAAACGAATTTTGTATCCTTCCGAGTCAACTGAAGTTAGCAGTATGGCGATTCGAGAAAATCCTTCCACGAATCTCCGATAATAACCAATTTAGACCCGAAATCTACGTCTTTCACCACCGTATTCGGTTGCTCCCAACTTTATATTGCTTCAATCTTCACCGTCAATGATACTCCATGTTTTGACACCACGTGCCCAAGAAATGCTACTTCCTCAATCCGTAACTCGCATTTCTTTAACTTGGCATATAACTTATTTTCACAAAGCCTTTGTAGTACCAAATTTCAAATGGTGCTCATGATCTTCACGACTTTTGGAATATATGAGGATGTCATCAATAAAGACAACAACGAATCCATCCAAATATTCTTTGAATACTTTCGGTTCATCATATCCATGAAAGCCATGAGGGCATTAGTTAATCCAAAAGACATGACTAGGAATTCATAATGCCCGTCATTCGGATTCTAAAGCGCGCTTTTGAATATCCTCGCCTCTAATCTTCAAATTGATGATATCCAGGCGAAGATCGATTTTTGAAAAGAATTGTGCTCCTTGAATCGGGTCAAATAAGTCATCAATACGAGGTAGAGATACCTATTCTTGATAAGACATGGTTCAATTCCCCGATAGTCAATACAAAATCGCATACTCCGCCTTTCTTTCTTTACTGAATAAAAAGCAGGAGCACCCCAAGGAGATGTACTAGGATGAATGAAACCGATGTCCAACAACTCCTGTGAAGTTAGACCTTTAACTCCTCAAGTTCAATAGAGCCATTCGATATGGGGTTTTAGAAATGGGCTTTGTACCGTGTTCAAGGTCAATAAAGAATTCAATTTCACGCCCGGGGTAGGCCAGGGAAGTTCTTCAGAAATACGTCGGAAAGTCAATAACAACGGAATATTATTCAAATTTGACGTGTCTTTATTCAAATCCATAACATGGGCTAAGAAAAGCTTGACATCCGCTTTTTAATAAACGAATAGCTTTATGATTAGATATGATGTTGATTGATTTTAATGGTTTAGTTGTTTGAATTAAATACAACAAAGTTGTTTAGGAATATGAAAGCTAACAACTTTATTTAAAACAATCAATTTTGGCATGATGAGTAGTTAACCAATCAATCCCTAAAATTATATCAAAAGCAAGTATCTTTAAAGAGATAAGGTCAACGAGGTAAGGTGATGGTGCCAACTTGAATCAAACAAGATTTATAAACAGATGGATGTGATGAAAGTTTCTCCCAACGGAGTTTCCACAGATAGGTCAAAGTCTAATTTCTCCTGAGTCAAGTTTAAACGTTGAGCACAAGTAGGAGAGATAAATGAATGGGTAAGACTTAGATCTCTAGTAAAGTATAAACTTCACAAGAATTTATAAATAGCTTACCCGTGATCACCTCGTTTGGGTTCCTCGATTTTGACCGACCACAACAAACGCCTTCTTCAGAATCGTTGACTTTGACTTTTTTGGGATGATCTTTTGAGTCACCGTCCCCATTGAACTAGGTTTCGCTTACTGCGTAATCTCGAAGCGATATGTCCTTCCTTTCCACAATTATAGCATACCGAACTGTTGTGGGCGCTTTGGACCGATATGTCCTCTTTCCGCATTTATAAAGATATAATGGGTGGTCGTTTCTCCTCCTCGGAACCATTCTTCTTTGGCATTGTTGTCTTCATACGGTCGTTGTTGAATCTCTCTTTTTAAAATCTCCTCCGACTTTCGCTTCTTTTCTATTTTCATAGCCATGATTACCACCAGAGTGGTTACCATTTTGTCGTCCGTCTTTTTCTTTCTCCACCGGTTATTGTTGTTTTATCGATCGCTATCTCCTAGATGATCCTCGATTGTGGTACCTCGGTTGGCCATCGTACTACGTTATCTCGCTTCTAACAATTGAGCCCTATTAACAACATCTCAATAGAGAGAAAATTTATGATAGATGAGATAATCGACGATATTAGGGTTTTAAACCTCTCGTAAACATCCGCGTCATATATCCCTCATTCTCCACCAAATGAGGTGCAAACTGATAACTCTCGCAAACTTTGCCTCGTCTTCGAGACACCGCTATGTTGTTCTGCTCCCGTCCTAATAAACTCCACTTCCTTCATATAGATGAACACTTTCAAGAAAGTATTTGTCATTAAATAGTTTCAAAATGTCTCCCAAGACATCGCCGAAAAGTACCGGATGGGTACGCTTCACGCATCTCCCCACCAGAATCCGCTTCGCCACTTTAACATAAAGGTGGCGAATGGAACCTTCGTTCCTCTCGTGCATCCCAAGACATCGAATATCTTGGTAATTTGCTTGACCCATGTTTTACGCCATGATCGGATCTCGCTTTCCCTTAAATTCGTGGTCCCAACTTTGAATCCGCTTGGCGGACAACCCGTGAATTGCTATCATTTCCTCCTATGTTTTGAACACGAGTCTCCTCGTCTCGATTTTGTATGAACTGCAAAAAGCTTCTAAACATTAAAGCTGCTTCATCGTCTCGATCAAGCAGGTGTTGTTCACAGGAGGAACATTGCCACCACTGTTGCACGCTCTCCTCGTTGGTGAGTACAAAGTCTCCACTGGCCTCATTTCCATTGTTAATATTCTCAATCGACATTCTCAAATCATCACATAAAACAAGGGTTAATTAAGAAATCAATATATCACATAATATCCCTATATACCCGACCAACTATCAAATAAGCTTAGGTAGGACACACTTGGCAAGGATTTACTCTCCTCCCCTCCTAGTTCTATTCCCCGATCTCCGCCAGAGATCATATCCCTAAGCTCGATACCAACCGCGACACCCCAAAATAGGTATACATCACCCATTCCGAGTTGTCAATACACTATGCGTAAACAACTACAACTTTATTATTACAACAATAAAACTGTGAGTTTAAATACAGATATTGCCATCTAAACAATATCCACATACAAATAAATCCTCATCACAATTATTTATACATTATTTTACAAAAATGGTGAGGACTACTAAACAACTCTCTAAAACCATCATTCCATACCCGACTCGTACTCGCTACATTCTCGCCTCCTGAGAAGAAAAATGGAACAAAAAGGAAAAGGGTGAGCTTTCAACTAGCCCAAAGAAGAATATTATGACTAAGATAATATACAACAAATTATCGTTAGTCTTCAACAGGAAAAATTTAATAGAATACAATGACAACAAGTTTTAAATCAATACTGCAATGAAAAATATTAATTCATAGAAGAGTTACGTAGAGGATGAAATCTACTAATATCTATGAATTTAACGATCCATCATCAATAGTTTTATCCTTGTAACATCAATTAATATATATCCGGAATCATATATTCATCCTTGCACTACGTGCCAAAGACATTCACCAAATGGGTCATGTTCATCTAAACACTGCTCATCTTTGCCTTACTGGGCCAAAGATATTCATCGAAAATCATTCATCTTTGCACTACAGCCAAAGATATTCATCGAAATCAATCATCTTTTGCACTACGTGCCAAAGATATTCAATAATATCATCATTTAAGACCGAGGATGATGAAAATATTTTTTTTAAAGAAACGAATCCAAAGAAACAAAATGACAAGGATTAAAGATTAAGGATTCATGACTTTGTTTTATCCACGTCCAAAATACCTCAAAAATAATCATAGTGGTGTAAAATTCAAGAATGATCAAAACATGGATACAATCAAAACTAGTATCCACAATAGATATTTTTGACTTAAAAGGAAAATTTTTATTTTTCGATGAATAAGTCTTGATTCGTGAATAAGACTGTGATACGTGAATAGTCCGAGTATCGTAAATAAAGAACTCTAACACCAAAAGTTCCAAATTTGATAAAAACTTCAGATCAATATTTCAAAGATAATGATATTGAAGAAATAATATCATTACGAAAAAAAAAATATCCCTTACCTCTGAAAGGCATAAAGATTTAACCTCGAATACCGGATATAGGTTATAACTCGAACTTTCACCGTATAGCAATACTCAAAGTATACTCAAAATACTCACAAGAATATGCTCGATAATATAGAGAGAAAACTTCGCTTCGATTTTCAATTCTAACCTAAGACCTATTTATAGAAAATTGCTTAGAACACCAAAGCGAAAAAATTTAATATAATAATATATTTATAAAAAATTTCTACGCCATCCTTTGGGGAATCAAATCGACCACCTAGCATGTGATTAATGAGGCTCACAACATATAAAAACATTTTTGTTATTTTAAACAATTAAAACTTCCAAAAATTAATTATTTCGGAACTCCTGAACTTCAATAATTCACAATAAATAGCCCTTTTATCAGAAAATTAAATTCAATTCTCTACAACTTTGCAGAAGAAAGTTTTTTTCAAATTCCAAACAAAATTGGATCAAATCCACAAACCAAGCGATTTTATTGTGTTATAATCAAATTTCTCACCAATAAATGGTGTCCAATTTACATGTTTAACACGCTTTTAAACATTTATTGCAACAAAAATACTCTTCCTCCTCGTATACTCATATATCCCACATTCGTTGTAAAAATATCACCATTATTATATTATTAAAATATAATATATATATATATATATATATATATATTTAGATGAATTATTTTATTAGAAAAAGATAAAATTTCAATTTTCAACAATTGTCACATTAAAAATTTTCTCCATCTATATCCACATAAAATCAATATTTTCCTCATCATATGAATCAATAATTAATTATTCACAAATAATATTACAGAATCACAATATTGACAACCAAGCAATTCCCAGGAAAGAGGAGGCTTTCCCGATAAGAATTTCTCCTTCTTGGCCGCAATTAGGTGACCAAACCTCTCCGTAGATGTAACTTTCTGACATTGCCAATAATGTTATCTAATAATATTATTCAGATAATATAAATTATTGCTTGATAATAAAAAATACTATGTAATGACAATTTATCAAACAACAAAGAATATAAAATATCAACGCAACAATTAATAAAATATCAATGCGAAATTACCGAACCATTATTGAAAGTAAAGGCCTTCTTACGTAAGAGTCAATAATTGGTGCAATACTGTGTAAGCATTCGCAGTGCAATAACGCGTACATCGTGTTTTAACCAATTATTCCAACGATTAAATCGGTAACAATTACGCTGCAATTATTTTAAACAACTTATATTTGTCGCTTTTCTTCCTCCAATCGCTTTCAGTTATGGGGCCCACACATGGTCAAAGGCCGGTCAGTATTTAATATTCCACGACCAAACGAATATTCCTCGACAACAATGAATATTCCTCGACAACAATGAATATTTTATAACCACTTGCTTATTTTGAAATATTTGCGTATTTTACCCATAACTATCCACATTAATCACATCAACCCTTACTATTTCAAAATAATAATTAGAGAAAATTAAATTTCATTTATTAATTATTTGGGGTCTTACACTACGCCAAAGATATTCATCGAAATCATTCATCTTTGCACTACAAAGCAAAGATATTCAATAATATCATCATTTAAGACCGAGGATGATGAAAATATTTTTAAAGTAAACGAATCCGATTGAAACAAAAGAACAAATATTAAGGATTCAGTATTTTAAACAATCCAAGTTCAAAAATACTTCATAAGTAATCGTGAGTGGAGTAAAATTCAAGAATGATCAAAACATGGATACAATCAAAGCTAGTATCCATAATAGATATTTTAGACGAAAAAGGAAAATTTTATTTTTTTCGATGAATAAAGGCCGTGATTCGTGAATAAGATCAAGATATCGTGAATAAGGCTGCGTATCGTGAATAAGAATCTCACACACAAAAGTTCCAACTTTGATAAAACTTCAGATCAATATTTCAAAGATAATGATATTGAAGAAATAATATCATTACTGAAAAAATAATATCCTTACCTCTGGAAAGAGACAAGATTTAACTGGAATCGGATATAAAGCTTATAACTTGAACTTTCACCGTATAGCAATACTCAAAGTATACTAAAAAACTCACAAGAATACGCCGATAATAATAGAGAGAAAAACTTCATTTACGGTGTGATTTTCAATTCTAACTTAAGACCCTATTTATAGGAAATTGCTTAGAACACCAAAGCGAAAATTTAATATAATAATATATTTATAAAAAATTTCTATGCCATCCTTTAGAATCAAAATCACCCACCTAGCATGTGATTAATGAGGCTCACAACATATAAAAAGCGTTTTTGTTATTTTAAACAATTAAAACTTCCAAAATCAATTATTTGGAACTCAAAACTTCAATAATTCACAATAAATAGCCCTTTTGTCGGAAAAAATTGAATCTCGCGGGTTTTATAGGAAATTCAATTCTCTACAACTTGCGGAAGAATGTTTTTCAAATTCCAAACAAAAATTGACCGAAATCCAAAAAGCGAAGCGATTTTACAAAGCTATAATCAAATTTCAATCAATAAATGGTGTCCAATTTACATGTTTAACATGTTTTAAACATTTATTGCAACAAAAATACTCTTCCTCCTCGTATACTCATATATCCCACATTCGTTGTAAAAATATCACCATTATTATATTATTAAAATATAATATATATATATATATATATTAAATGAATTATTTTATCGTAAAAAGAAAAAATTTAATTTTCAACAATTGTCACATTAAAAATTTTCCATCTATATCCACATAAAATCAATATTTTCCTCATCATATGAATCAATAATTAATTATTCACAAATAATATTACGTAATCACAATATTGATAACCAAACAATTCCGGAAGAGGAGGCTTTCCGATAAGAATTTCTCCTTCTTCATGCGCGAATTAGGTGACCAAACCTCTCCGTAGATGTAACTTTCTAGACATTGCCAATAATGTTATCTAATAATATTATTCGGATAATATAAATTATTGCTTTCGATAATAAAAAATACTATGTAATGACAATTTATTGAAACAACAAAGAATATAAAATATCAACGCAACAATTAATAAAATCTTTGAGCGATAATTACTGTAACCATTATTGAGTAGTGCCTTCTTTACGTAAAGAGTCAATAATTGGTGCAATCTGCAGTATCTTCTTGGCAATAACGCCAGACATCGTGTTTTTACCAACCGGGTATTCCAACAATTAGTAAACGGTAACAATTACGCTCGTTATTTTTAAACAACTTATATTTGTCGCTTTCTTCCTCCAATCGCTTTCATTATGGGGCCCACACACGGTCAGCGTCGTAAATATTTAATATTCCACGACCAAACGAATATTCCTCGACAACAATGAATATTTTATAACCACTTGCTTATTTTGAAATATTTGCGTGATTTTACCCATAACTATCCACATTAATCACATCAACCCTTACTATTTCAAAATAATAATTAGAGGAAATTAAATTTCATTTATTAATTATTTGGGGTCTTACACTCACTAGCCAAAGATATTCATCGAAATCATTCATCTTTGCACTACGTGCCAAAGATATTCAATAATATCATCATTTAAGACCGAGGATGATGAAAATATTTTTAAAGAAAAACGAATCCAAATGAAACAAAAGAACAAATATTAAGGATTCGTGATTTAAACAATCCAAGTTCAAAAATACTTCATAAGTAATCGAGTGGAGTAAAATTCAAGAATGATCAAAACATGGATACAATCAAAGCTAGTATCCATAATAGATATTTTAGACGAAAAGGAAAATTTTCATTTTTCGATGAATAAGTCTTAAATTCGTGAATAGTATCAGATATCGTGAATAAATAGTCTTGAGTATCGTGAATAAAGAACTCTACACCAAAAGTTCCAACTTTGATAAAAACTTCATATCAATATTTCATCATAATGATATTGAAGAAATAATATCATTACGAAAAAAAAAAATATCCCTTACCTGGAAAGACATAAAGATTTAAACCTAATCTCGGATATAGGCTATAACTTGAACTTTCACCGTATAGCAATACTCAAAGTATACTCAAAATACTCACAATATACGCCGATAATATAGAGAGAAAAACTTGATTTACTTCGTGTGATTTTCAATTCTAACTTAAGACCCTATTTATAGAAATTGCTTAGAACACCAAAGCGTAAAATTTAATATAATAATATATTGATAAAAAATTTCTCGCCATCCTTTGGGAATCTGAAATCAGCCACCTAGCATGTGATTAATGAGGCTCACAACATATAAAAAACGTTTTTGTTATTTTAAACAATTAAAACTTCCAAAATCAATTATTTTAACTCAAAACTTCAATAATTCACAATAAATAGCCCTTTTGTCAGAAAATTCGAATCTTGCGAGTTTTTATAGGAAATTCAATTCTCTACAACTTTGCAGAAGAAAGTTTTTTCAAATTCCAAACAAAAATTGACCGAAATCCACAAACGGGCGATTTTACAGGCCATAATCAAATTTCAGTCAATAAATGGTGTCCACCAACATGTTTAACATGTTTTAAACATTTATTGTAACAAAAATACTCTTCCTCCTCGTATACTCATATATTCCACATTCGTTGTAAAAATATCACCATTATTATATTATTAAATTATAATAATATATATATATATATATATTTAAATGAATTATTTTATCAGAAAAAGATAAAATTTTAATTTTCAACAATTGTCACATTAAAAATTTTCTCCATCTATATCCACATAAAATCAATATTTTCCGCATCATATGAATCAATAATTGATTATTCACAAATAATATTACAGAATCACAATATTGATAACTGAAGCAATTCCGAGAAAGAGAGGCTTTCCAATTAGAATTTCTCCTTATCTTGGCCGCAATTAGGTGACCAAACCTCTCCGTGTGATGTAACTTTCTAGACATTGCCAATAATGTTATCTAATAATATTATTCGATAATATGAATTATTGCTTCAATAATGAAAAATACTGTAAATGACAATTTATTGAAACAACAACAATATAAAATATCGGTATGACAATTAATAAAATATCGAATAATAATTATCTGTAACCATTATTGAGTAAAGGCCTTCTTACGTAAGAGTCAATAATTGGTGCAATACCGGTGCGCTTCTTGCAAGAACAACGCCAGACATCGTGTTTTAACCACCGGGTATTCCAACAAATATAAATCTGGTAATAATTACGCCTGCTATTTTTTAAACAACTTATATTTGTCGTTTTCTTCCTCCAATCGCTTTTTACATGGGGCCCACACATGGTCACATACGTCCGCATTTAATATTCCCGACAAAGATTTAATATTCCACGACCAAACGAATATTCCTCGACAACAATGAATATTTTATAACCACTTGCTTATTTTAAAATATTTGCGTATTTTACCCATAACTATCCACATTAATCACATCAACCCTTACTATTTCAAAATAATAATTAGAGGAAATTAAATTTCATTTATTAATTATTTGGGGTCTTACACTCTGGGACCAAAGATATTCATCGAAATCATTCATCTTTTGCACTACTGTGCCAAAGATATTCAATAATATCATCATTTAAGATCGAGGATGATGAAAAAATATTTTTAAAGAAAACGAATCCAAATGAAACAAAAGAACAATATTAAGGATTCGTATTTTAAACAATCCAAGTTCAAAAATACTTCATAAGTAATCGAGTGGAGTAAAATTCAAGAATGATCAAAACATGGATACAATCAAAGCTAGTATCCATAATAGATATTTTAGAAGCGAAAAGGAAAATTTTCATTATTCGATGAATAGTCTCGTATTCGTGAATAAGATCAGATATATCGTGAATAAAGGCCGTATATCGTGAGTAAGAATCTCACAACCAAAAGTTCCAACTTTGATAAAAACTTCGTGATCAATATTTACGCATAATGATATTGAAGAAATAATATCATTACTGAAAAAAAAATAATATCCCTTACCTCGGAAAGACAAGATTTAACCTGGAATCTTCGGATATAGGCTATAACTTGAACTTTCACCGTATAGCAATACTCAAAGTATACTCAAAATACTCACAAGAATACGCCGATAATATAGAGAGAAAAAACTTGAGCTTTACGGTGTGATTTTCAATTATAACTTAAGACCCTATTTATAGGAAATTGCTTAGAACACCAAAGCGTAAAATTTAATATAATAATATATTTATAAAAAAAAAAAAAAAAATTTACGCCATCCTTTGAGAATCAAATCAGCCACCTAGCATGTGATTAATGAGGCTCACAACATATAAAAAACGTTTTTGTTATTTTAAACAATTAAAACTTCCAAAATTAATTATTTGAACTCAAAACTTCAATAATTCACAATAAATAGCCCTTACGTCGTAAAATTCGAATCTTGCGAGTTTTTATAGGAAATTCAATTCTCTACAACTTTGCGGAAGAAAGGTTTTTCAAATTCCAAACAAAATTGACCAAATCCACAAACAGAAGCGATTTTACGGTGCCATAATCAAATTTCAATCGATAAATGGTGTCCACCGGGCATGTTTAACATGTTTTAAACATTTATTGCAACAAAAAATAATCTTCCTCCTCGTATACTCATATATCCCACATTCGTTGTAAAAATATCACCATTATTATATTATTAAAATATAATATATATATATATATATATATATTTAAAATGAATTATTTTATCAGAAAAAGATAAAATTTAATTTTCAACAATTGTCACATTAAAAATTTTCTCCATCTATATCCACATAAATTCAATATTTTCCTCATCATATGAATCAATAATTAATTATTCACAAATAATATTACAGAATCACAATATTGACAACCAAGCAATTCCCAAGAAAGAGGAGGCTTTCCAATAAGAATTTCTCCTTACTGGCGCGCAATTAGGTGACCAAACCTCTCCGTAGACAGAACTTTCTAGACATTGCCAATAATGTTATCTAATAATATTATTCAGATAATATAAATTATTGCTTCGATAATAAAAAATACTATGTAATGACAATTTATTGAAACAACAGCAATATAAAATATCAACGCAACAATTAATAAAATACTGAACAGTAATTACTGTAACCATTATTGAGTAGTGCCTTCTTACGTAAGAGTCAATAATTGGTGCAATACTGTGTCTTCTTGTCAACAACGCCAGATTCTCGTGTTTTAACCACGGGTATTCCAACAATGTAAATGGTAACAATTACGCCAAGTTATTTTTAAACAACTTATATTTGTGCGTTTTTCTTCCTCCAATCGCTTTTCAGTTATGGGCCCACACATGGTCGCTACTTGTTGCATTTAATATTCCCTTTACGATGCGAATATTCCACGACCAAACGAATATTCCTCGACAACAATGAATATTTTATAACCACTTGCTTATTTTAAAATAGTTGCGTATTTTACCCATAACTATCCACATTAATCACATCAACCCTTACTATTTCAAAATAATAATTAGAGGAAATTAAATTTCATTTATTAATTATTTGGGGTCTTACACTACGGGCCAAAGATATTCATCGAAATCATTCATCTTTGCACTACAGGGCCAAAGATATTCAATAATATCATCATTTAAGACTGAGGATGATGAAAAATATTTTTAAAGAAAACGAATCCAGTGAAACAAAAGAACAAATATTAAGGATTCGTATTTTAAACAATCCAAGTTCAAAAATACTTCATAAGTAATCAGAGTGGAGTAAAATTCAAGAATGATCAAAACATGGATACAATCAAAGCTAGTATCCATAATAGATATTTTAGACGAAAAGGGAAAATTTTCATTTTTCGATGAATAGTGTCGTATTCGTGAATAGTGCCGTATACGTGAATAGTAACTTCGACACCAAAAGTTCCAAATTTGATTAAAAATTTCAGATCAATACTTCGGCATAATGATATTGAAGAAATAATATCATTACGAAAAAAAAATAATATCCCTTACCTCGGAAAGACAAAGATTTAACCTGGAATCTTTGGATATAGGCTATAACTCGAACTTTCACCGTATAGCAATACTCAAAGTATACTCAAAATACTCACAAGAATACGCTCGATAATATAGAGAGAGAAAACTTCAGTTTCTGATGTGATTTTCAATTCTAACTTAAGACCCTATTTATAGGAAATTACTTAGAACACCAAAGCAGAAAATTTAATATAGTAATATATTTATAAAAAAATTTCTACGCCATCCTTTGAGAATCTGAAATCAGCCACCTAGCATGTGATTAATGAGGCTCACAACATATAAAAAACATTTTTTTTATTTTAAACAATTAAAACTTCTAAAAATCAATTATTTGAACTCAAAACTTCAATAATTCATAATAAATAGCCTTTTTATCGAAAAAATTCAATCTCATGAGTGTTTATAGGAAATTCAATTCTCTACAACTTTGCGTAAGAAAGGTTTTTCAAATCCCAAGCAAAAATTGACCGAAATCCATAAACGGACGATTTTACAGGCCATAATCAAATTTCAGTCGATAAATGGTGTCCACAAGCATGTTTAACATGTTTTAAACATTTATTGCAACAAAAATACTCTTTCTCCTCGTATACTCATATATCCCACATTCGTTGTAAAAATATCACCATTATTATATTATTAAAATATAATAATATATATATATATATATATATATTTTAAATGAATTATTTTATCGTAAAAGATAAAATTTTAATTTTCAACAATTGTCACATTAAAAATTTTCTCCATCTATATCCACATAAAATCAATATTTTCCTCATCATATGAATCAATAATTAATTATTCACAAATAATATTACAGAATCACAATATTGACAACCAAGCAATTCCCAGGAAAGAGGAGGCTTTCCAATAAGAATTTCTCCTCTTCTTGCCTTGATTAGGTGACCAAACCTCTCCTTAGACAGAACTTTCTAGACATTGCCAATAATGTTATCTAATAATATTATTCAGATAATATGAATTATTGCTTCGATAATGAAAAATACTGTGTAATGACAATTTATTGAAACAACAGCAATATAAAATATCAACGCAACAATTAATAAAATACTGAACAGTAATTACTGTAACCATTATTGAGTAGTGCCTTCTTACGTAAGAGTCAATAATTGGTGCAATACTGGTGCCTTCTTGTGCAACAACGCGACATCTTGTGTTTTAACCAACGGGTATTCCAACAAATGTAAAACGGTAACAATTACTGTAGTTATTTTTAAACAACTTATATTTGTCGTTTTTTTCCTCCAATCGTTTTTCCGTTATGGGGCCCACACATGGTTTGCTTGTGCCGCATTTAATATTTCCGACAATGATTTATATTCCACGACCAAACGAATATTCCTCGAATACAATGAATATTTTATAACCACTTGCTTATTTTGAAATAGTTGTGTATTTTACCCATAACTATCCACATTAATCACATCAACCCTTACTATTTCAAAATAATAATTAGAGGAAATTAAATTTCATTTATTAATTATTTGGGGTCTTACACTACGGGCCAAAGATATTCATCAGAAATCATTCATCTTTGCACTACAGGCCAAAGATATTCAATAATATCATCATTTAAGACCGAGGATGATGAAAAAATATTTTTAAAGTAAACGAATCCAGTGAAACAAAAGAACAAATAGTAAGGATTCGGTATTTTAAACAATCCAAGTTCAAAAATACTTCATAAGTAATCGAGTGGAGTAAAATTCAAGAATGATCAAAACATGGATACAATCAAAGCTAGTATCCATAATAGATATTTTAGACGAAAAGGGAAAATTTTCATTTTTCGATGAATAGTCTTAAATCTTTCGTGAATAAGATCAGATATCGTGAATAAAGTCTTGATATCGTGAATAAGAACTCACACACAAAAGTTCCAACTTTGATAAAAACTTGATCAATATTTCAAAGATAATGATATTGAAGAAATAATATCATTACTGAAAAAAAATAATATCCACTTACCTCGAAAGACAAGATTTAACCTGGAATCTTGGATATAAAGTTATAAACTCGAACTTTCACCGTATAGCAATACTCAAAGTATACTCAAAATACTCACAAGAATACGCTCGATAATATAGAGAGAAAAACTTCAGCTTACGGTGTGATTTTTAATTCTAACTTAAGACCCTATTTATAGGAAATTGCTTAGAACACCAAAGCAGAAAATTTAATATAATAATATATTTATAAAAAAATTTCTACGCCATCCTTTGGGAATCTGAAATCAGCCACCTAGCATGTGATTAATGAGGCTCACAACATATAAAAAATGTTTTTGTTATTTTAAACAATTAAAACTTCCAAAAATCAATTATTTCGGAACTCCAAAACTTCAATAATTCACAATAAATAGCCCTTTTGTCAGAAAATTCGAATCTCGCGGGTTTTTATAGGAAATTCAATTCTCTACAACTTTTCAGAAGAAAGTTTTTTCAAATTCCAAACAAAAATTGACCGAAATCCACAAACGGGCGATTTTACAGGCCATAATCAAATTTCAGTCAATAAATGGTGTACACCGACATGTTTAACATGTTTTAAACATTTATTGCAACAAAAATACTCTACCTCCTCGTATACTCATATATCCCACATTCGTTGTAAAAATATCACCATTATTATATTATTAAAATATAATATAAATATATATATATATATATATATATTTAAATGAATTATTTTATCGAGAAAAAGATAAAATTTTAATTTTCAATAATTGTCACATTAAAAATTTTCTCCATCTATATCCACATAAAATCAATATTTTCCTCATCATATGAATCAATAATTAATTATTCACAAATAATATTACGTAATCACAATATTGACAACCAAGCAATTCCTGGAAGAGGAGGCTTTCCAATAAGAATTTCTCCTTCTTCTTGGCAAGCAATTAGGTGACCAAACCTCTCCTTGATGTAACTTTTCTAGACATTGCCAATAATGTTATCTAATAATATTATTCAGATAATATGAATTATTGCTTCGATAATAAAAAATCTTGTGTAATGACAATTTATCAAACAACAAAATATAAAATATCAACGCAACAATTAATAAAATATCGAATAAAGAATTACTCAGTAACCATTATTGAGTAGTGCCTTAACACGTAAGAGTCAATAATTGGTGCAATACTGGTGTCTTCTTGTCGCAAGCAACAACGTATTCAGACATCGTTTTTAACCACCGGGTATTCCAACAGTGTAAACGGTAACAATTACGCCGTTATTTTTAAACAACTTATATTTGTCGTTTTCTTCCTCCAATCGTTTTCCGTTATGGGGCCCACACATGGCTGCGCCGTCGTACGAATATTCCCCGACAGTACGAATATTCCACGACTTAACGAATATTCCTCGAATACAATGAATATTTTATAACCACTTGCTTATTTTGAAATAGTTGTGTATTTTACCCATAACTATCCACATTAATCACATCAACCCTTACTATTTCAAAATAATAATTAGAGGAAATTAAATTTTATTTATTAATTATTTGGGGTCTTACACTACGGGCCAAAGATATTCATCAGAAATCATTCATCTTTGCACTACAGGCCAAAGATATTCAATAATATCATCATTTAATATCGAGGATGATGAAAAATATTTTTAAAAGTAAACGAATCCAAAGAAACAAAAGAACAAATAGTAAGGATTAAGTATTTTAAACAATCCAGTTCAAAAATACTTCATAAGTAATCGGTGGGAGTAAAATTCAAGAATGATCAAAACATGGATACAATCAAAGCTAGTATCCATAATAGATATTTTAGACGAAAAAGGAAAATTTTCATTTTTCGATGAATAAAGGTCAGATTCGTGAATAATCTCAGTATCGTGAATAAAGGCTTGATATCGTGAATAGTAGAATCAGACACCAAAAGTTCCAACTTTGATAAAAACTTCAGATCAATATTTCAAAGATAATGATATTGAAGAAATAATATCATTACTGAAAAAAAAATAATATCCCTTACCTCTGAAAAGACAAGATTTCTTAACTGGAATCTTTGGATATAGGCTATAACTTGAACTTTCACCGTATAGCAATACTCAAAGTATACTCAAAATACTCACAAGAATACGCCGATAATATAGAGAGAAAACTTGAGTTTACGGTGTGATTTTTAATTCTAACCTAAGACCCTATTTATAGGAAATTGCTTAGAACACCAAAGTAGAAAATTTAATATAATAATATATTTATAAAAAAAATTTCTACGCCATCCTTTGGGAATCAAATCAACCACCTAGCATTTGATTAATGAGGCTCACTACATATAAAAAATGTTTTTGTTATTTTAAACAATTAAAACTTCCAAAAATCAATTATTTCGGAACTCCGAAAATTCAATAATTCACAATAAATAGCCCTTTTGTCAGAAAATTCGAATCTCGCGTGTTTTTATAGGAAATTCAATTCTCTACAACTTTGCAGAAGAAAGATTTTTCAAATTCCAAACAAAAATTGACCGAAATCCACAAACGGGCGATTTTACAGGCCATAATCAAATTTCAGTCAATAAATGGTGTCCACCGACATGTTTAACATGTTTTAAACATTTATTGCAACAAAAATTTTCCTCATCATATGAATCAATAATTAATTATTCACAAATAATATTACAGAATCACAATATTGACAACCAAGCAATTCCCAGGAAAGAGGAGGCTTTCCAATAAGAATTTCTCCTTAATGGCGCGCAATTAGGTGACCAAACCTCTCCTTGATGTAACTTTCTAGACATTGCCAATAATGTTATCTAATAATATTATTCGGATAATATGAATTATTGCTTCGATAATGAAAAATACCGTGTAATGACAATTTATCAAACAACAAAGAATATAAAATATCAACGCAACAATTAATAAAATATCG
This sequence comes from Panax ginseng, assembly GCA_020205605.1. NCBI lineage: Eukaryota > Viridiplantae > Streptophyta > Magnoliopsida > Apiales > Araliaceae > Panax > Panax ginseng. Next base: position 2,710,434 of record CM035139.1, on the reverse strand, counting down.
AAGCGAGAATTATCGTAACCATTATTGAGTAGTGCCTTCACGTAAGAGTCAATAATTGGTGCAATACTGCAAGTGCCATCGTCAAGCAACAACGCCAGACATCGTGTTTTTAACCACCGGCATTCCAACGGTGTAAACGGAATAATTACGCCTGCTTATTTTTAAACAACTTATATTTGTCGCTTTCTTCCTCCAATCGCTTTCACATGGGGCCCACACATTGGTCATTGCGCCGTCGCATTTAATATTTCCCCGACGATCGAATATTCCACGACCAAACGAATATTCCTCGACAACAATGAATATTTTATAACCACTTGCTTATTTTAAAATATTTGCGTATTTTACCCATAACTATCCACATTAATCACATCAACCCTTACTATTTCAAAATAATAATTAGAGGAAATTAAATTTCATTTATTAATTATTTGGGGTCTTACACTACGACGCCAAAGATATTCATCGAAATCATTCATCTTTGCACCTACAGCCAAAGATATTCAATAATATCATCATTTAAGACCGAGGATGATGAAAAATATTTTTAAAGTAAATCGAATCCAAAGGAAACAAAAGAACAAATAGTAAGGATCAGATTTTAAACAATCCAAGTTCAAAAATACTTCATAAGTAATCGAGTGGAGTAAAATTCAAGAATGATCAAAACATGGATACAATCAAAGCTAGTATCCATAATAGATATTTTAGACGAAAAGGAAAATTTTCATTTTTCGATGAATAAAGTCTTGAGATTCGTGAATAAGTATCAGATACGTGAATAAAGGCAGATATCGTGAATAAGAATCTCGACACCAAAAGTTCCAACTTTGATAAAAACTTCGATCAATATTTCAAAGATAATGATATTGAAGAAATAATATCATTACTGAAAAAAAATAATATCCCTTACCTCGGAAAAGACAAAGATTTAACCTAATATCGGATATAAAGCTATAACTTGAACTTTCACCGTATAGCAATACTCAAAGTATACTCAAAATACTCACAAGAATACGCTCGATAATATAGAGAGAGAAAACTTCAGTTTCTGGTGTGATTTTTAATTCTAACCTAAGACCCTATTTATAGGAAATTGCTTAGAACACCAAAGTAGAAAATTTAATATAATAATATATTTATAAAAAAAATTCTACGCCATCCTTTGGGAATCTGAAATCAGCCACCTAGCATTTGATTAATGAGGCTCACAACATATAAAAAATGTTTTTGTTATTTTAAACAATTAAAACTTCCAAAAATCAATTATTTCGGAACTCCGAAAATTCAATAATTCACAATAAATAGCCCTTTTGTCGTAAAAATTCGAATCTCGCGTGTTTTATAGGAAATTCAATTCTCTACAACTTTGCAGAAGAAAGATTTTTCAAATTCCAAACAAAAATTGACCGAAATCCACAAACGGGCGATTTTACAGGCCATAATCAAATTTCAGTCAATAAATGGTGTCCACCGACATGTTTAACATGTTTTAAACATTTATTGCAACAAAAATTTTCCTCATCATATGAATCAATAATTAATTATTCACAAATAATATTACAGAATCACAATATTGACAACCAAGCAATTCCCAGGAAAGAGGAGGCTTTCCAATAAGAATTTCTCCTTAATGGCGCGCAATTAGGTGACCAAACCTCTCCTTAGACAGAACTTTCTAGACATTGCCAATAATGTTATCTAATAATATTATTCAGATAATATGAATTATTGCTTCGATAATGAAAAATACTGTGTAATGACAATTTATTGAAACAACAGCAATATAAAATATCAACGCAACAATTAATAAAATATCGAATAAAGAATTATCGTAACCATTATCGAGTAGTGCCTTCTTCACGTAAGAGTCAATAATTGGTGCAATACTGCAGTGCCTTCTTGTCTGCAACGCCAGACATCGTGTGTTTTAACCACCGGGTATTCCAACAAAGGTAAATTCAGTATAATTACGCCGTTATTTTTAAACAACTTATATTTGTGCTTTTCTTCCTCCAATCGCTTTTCACATGGGGCTCACACATGGTCGCTACTGGCAGCATTTAATATTTCCCGACAAATTTAATATTCCACGACCAAACGAATATTCCTCGACAACAATGAATATTTTATAACCACTTGCTTATTTTAAAATATTTGCGTATTTTACCCATAACTATCCACATTAATCACATCAACCCTTACTATTTCAAAATAATAATTAGAGGAAATTAAATTTCATTTATTAATTATTTGGGGTCTTACACTACGGGCCAAAGATATTCATCAGAAATCATTCATCTTTGCACTACAGGCCAAAGATATTCAATAATATCATCATTTAAGACTGAGGATGATGAAAAATATTTTTAAAGTAAACGAATCCAGTGAAACAAAAGAACAAATAGTAAGGATTCGTATTTTAAACAATCCAAGTTCAAAAATACTTCATAAGTAATCAGAGTGGAGTAAAATTCAAGAATGATCAAAACATGGATACAATCAAAGCTAGTATCCATAATAGATATTTTAGACGAAAAAGAAAAATTTTCATTTTTCGATGAATAAGATCTTCGTGAATAAGAATAGTCAGATATCGTGAATAGTCCGATATCGTGAATAGTAACTCCGACACCAAAAGTTCCAACTTTGATAAAAACTTCAGATCAATATTTCAAAGATAATGATATCAAGAAATAATATCATTACTAAAAAAAAATAATATCCCTTACCTCGGAAAGACAAAAGATTTAACCTGGAATCTTCGGATATAGGCTATAACTTGAACTTTCACCGATATAGCAATACTCAAAGTATACTCAAAATACTCACAAGAATACGCCGATAATATAGAGAGAAAACTTCGATTTTAAATTGTGATTTTCAATTCTAACTTAAGACACCTATTTATAGAAATTGCTTAGAACACCAAAGCGAGTAAAATTTAATATAATAATATATTTATAAAAAATTTTCTCCCATCCTTTGGGAATCTGAAATCAGCCACCTAGCATGTGATTAATGAGGCTCACAACATATAAAAAACGTTTTTGTTATTTTAAACAATTAAAACTTCCAAAAATCAATTATTTCGGAACTCCAAAACTTCAATAATTCACAATAAATAGCCCTTTTGTCAGAAAATTAGAATCTCGCGGGTTTTTATAGGAAATTCAATTCTCTACAACTTTGCAGAAGAAAGTTTTTTCAAATTCCAAACAAAAATTGACCGAAATCCACAAACGGGCGATTTTACAGGCCATAATCAAATTTCAGTCAATAAATGGTGTCCACCGACATGTTTAACATGTTTTAAACATTTATTGCAACAAAAATACTCTACCTCCTCGTATACTCATATATCCCACATTCGTTGTAAAAATATCACCATTATTATATTATTAAAATATAATAATATATATATATATATATTTAAATGAATTATTTTATCAGAAAAAGATAAAATTTTAATTTTCAACAATTGTCACATTAAAAATTTTCTCCATCTATATCCACATAAAATCAATATTTTCCTCATCATATGAATCAATAATTAATTATTCACAAATAATATTACAGAATCACAATATTGACAACCAAGCAATTCCCAGGAAAGAGGAGGCTTTCCAATAAGAATTTCTCTCACTCTTGGCCATGATTAGGTGACCAAACCTCTCCTTAGATGCGAACTTTCTAGACATTGCCAATAATGTTATCTAATAATATTATTCAGATAATATGAATTATTGCTTCGATAATGAAAAATACCGTGTAATGACAATTTATCAAAACAACAAACAATATAAAATATCAACGCAATGACAATTAATAAAATCATCGAATAAAGAATTATCAGTGAACCATTATTGAGTAAGGCCTTTTACGTAAGAGTCAATAATTGGTGCAATACCGCGTGCTATCGCGTCTAACAACGCGACATCGTGTTTTTTAACCAACGGTATTCCAACAAAGTAAATCTGTAATAATTACGCCAAGTTATTTTTAAACAACTTATATTTGTCGCTTTCTTCCTCCAATCGCTTTCCGTTATGGGGCTCCACACATGGTCATGCTGGCAGCATTTAATATTTCTGACGATGCGACATTTAATATTCCACGACCAAACGAATATTCCTCGACAACAATGAATATTTTATAACCACTTGCTTATTTTAAAATATTTATGTATTTTACCCATAACTATCCACATTAATCACATCAACCCTTACTATTTCAAAATAATAATTAGAGGAAATTAAATTTCATTTATTAATTATTTGGGGTCTTACACTTCTGGGCCAAAGATATTCATCGAAATCATTCATCTTTTTGCACTACAAAAGCCAAAGATATTCAATAATATCATCATTTAAGACCGAGGATGATGAAAAATATTTTTAAAAGTAAACGAATCCAAAGGAAACAAAAGAACAAATAGTAAGGATTCGTATTTTAAACAATCCAAGTTCAAAAATACTTCATAAGTAATCAGAGTGGAGTAAAATTCAAGAATGATCAAAACATGGATACAATCAAAGCTAGTATCCATAATAGATATTTTAGACGAAAAGGAAAATTTTCATTTTTGATGAATAGTCTTATTCGTGAATAAGAATCAAGATATCGTGAATAAGGCCTTGATATCGTGAATAGTAACTCACACCAAAAGTTCCAACTTTGATAAAAACTTCAGATCAATATTTCAGCATAATGATATTGAAGAAATAATATCATTACGAAAAAAAAATAATATCCCTTACCTCGGAAAGACAGTACTTCTAACCTGGAATACCGGATATAGGCTATAACTTGAACTTTCACCGAGATAGCAATACTCAAAGTATACTCAAAATACTCACAAGAATACGCCGATAATATAGAGAAAAAAACTTCAGCTTCGTGTGATTTTCAATTCTAACTTAAGACCCTATTTATAGAAATCGCTTAGAACACCAAAGCGTAAAATTTAATATAATAATATATTTATAAAAAAATTCTACGCCATCCTTTGGGAATCTGAAATCAGCCACCTAGCATGTGATTAATGAGGCTCACAACATATAAAAAACGCGTTTTTTATTATTTTAAACAATTAAAACTTCCAAAAATCAATTATTTTAACTCCAAAACTTCAATAATTCACAATAAATAGCCCTTTTGTCGAAAAAATTAGAATCTCGCTGGTTTTTATAGGAAATTCAATTCTCTACAACTTTGCGTAAGAAAGTTTTTCAAATTCCAAACAAAAATTGACCGAAAATCCACAAATCCAGGCGATTTTACGTGCCATAATCAAATTTCATCGAATAAATGGTGTCCAATCGGCATGTTTAACATGTTTTAAACATTTATTGCAACAAAAATACTCTACCTCCTCAGATACTCATATATCCCACATTAAATTGTAAATATATCACCATTATTATATTATTAAAATATAATAATATATATATATATATATATTTAAATGAATTATTTTATCGTAAAAAGATAAAATTTTAATTTTCAACAATTGTCACATTAAAAATTTTCTCCATCTATATCCACATAAAATCAATATTTTCCTCATCATATGAATCAATAATTAATTATTCACAAATAATATTACGTAATCACAATATTGACAACCAAGCAATTTCCGTGAAAGCAGGAGGCTTTCCAATAAGAATTTCTCCTTACTTACAAGCCAATTAGGTGACCAAACCTCTCCTTAGATGTAAACTTTCTAGACATTGCCAATAATGTTATCTAATAATATTATTCAGATAATATGAATTATTGCTTCGATAATGAAAAATACCGTGTAATGACAATTTATCAAACAACAAAGAATATAAAATATCAACGCAACAATTAATAAAATATCGAATAAAGAATTATCAGTAACCATTATCGAGTAGAAGCCTTCTTACGTAAGAGTCAATAATTGGTGCAATACCGCAGTGCCATCTTTGCAACAACGCCAGACATCGTGTTTTAACCAACGGGTATTCCAACAAAGGTAAATTCGGTAAATAATTACGCCTTATTTTTTAAACAACTTATATTTGTCATTTTCTTTTCCTCCAATCGCTTTCATGGGGCCCACACATGGTCAAGCAGCTTGGCGTCATTTAATATTCCCAAGCGATGCAAATATTCCACGACCAAACGAATATTCCTCGACAACAATGAATATTTTATAACCACTTGCTTATTTTAAAATATTATGTATTTTACCCATAACTATCCACATTAATCACATCAACCCTTACTATTTCAAAATAATAATTAGAGGAAATTAAATTTCATTTATTAATTATTTGGGGTCTTACACTACGCCAAAGATATTCATCGAAATCATTCATCTTTGCACTACAAGCCAAAAGATATTCAATAATATCATCATTTAAGACCGAGGATGATGAAAAATATTTTAAAAGAAAACGAATCCAAATGAAACAAAAGAACAATATTAAGGATTCAGTATTTTAAACAATCCAAGTTCAAAAATACTTCATAAAGTAATCGAGTGGAGTAAAATTCAAGAATGATCAAAACATGGATACAATCAAAGCTAGTATCCATAATAGATATTTTAGACGAAAAGGAAAATTTTCATTTTTCGATGAATAGTCTTGATGATTCGTGAATAAGATCAGATATCGTGAATAGTCCGTGATATCGTGAATAAGAACCCCGACACTAAAAGTTCCAAATTTGATTAAAAATTTCATCAATACTTCGGCATAATGATATTGAAGAAATAATATCATTACGAAAAAAAAAATATCCCTTACCTCCGACAGAGATTTTAACCTGGAATATCGGATATATGCTATAACTCAACTTTCACCGTGATAGCAATACTCAAAGTATACTCAAAATACTCACAAGAATACGCCGACAATATCGAGAGAAAAATTTCGCTACGGTGTGATTTTCAATTCTAACCTAAACACCCTATTTATAGGAAATTGCTTAGAACAACAAAGCAGAAAATTTAATATAATAATATATTTATAAAAAAATTTCTACGCCATCCTTTGGGAATCTGAAATCAGCCACCTAGCATGTGATTAATGAGGCTCACAACATATAAAAAACGTTTTTGTTATTTTAAACAATTAAAACTTCCAAAATCAATTATTTTAACTCAAAACTTCAATAATTCACAATAAATAGCCCTTTTGTCAGAAAATTCGAATCTCGCGAGTTTTATAGGAAATTCAATTCTCTACAACTTTGCAGAAGAAAGTTTTTCAAATTCCAAACAAAATTGACCAAATCCACAAACGGCGATTTTACGTGCCATAATCAAATTTCAAATCAATAAATGGTGTCCAATCGACATGTTTAACATGTTTTAAACATTTATTGCAACAAAAATACTCTTCCTCCTCAGATACTCATATATCCCACATTCGTTGTAAAAATATCACCATTATTATATTAAAAAATATAATATATATATATATATATATATATATTTAAATGAATTATTTTATCGTAAAAAAGATAAAATTTTAATTTTCAATAATTGTCACATTAAAATTTTCTCCATCTATATCCACATGAAATCAATATTTTCCTCATCATATGAATCAATAATTAATTATTCATAAATAATATTACGTAATCACAATATTGACAACCAAGCAATTCCGTGAAAGAGGAGGCTTTCCAATAAGAATTTCTCTCTTCTTTGGCCGCAATTAGGTAGTGACCAAACCTCTCCTTAGATGTAACTTTCTAGACATTGCCAATAATGTTATCTAATAATATTATTCGGATAATATGAATTATTGCTTCGATAATGAAAAATACTTGTGTAATGACAATTTATCAAAACAACAACAATATAAAATATCAACGCAACAATTAATAAAATAATCGAATAAAGAATTCATCAGTAACCATTATTGAGTAGTGCCTTCTTCACGTAAGAGTCAATAATTGGTGCAATACTGCAGTATCATCTTGTCAACAACGCAGACATCGTGTTTTAACCAATTCGCATTCCAACGATTAAATCGGTAAATAATAATACGCCGTTATTTTTAAACAACTTATATTTGTCGCTTTCTTCCTCCAATCGCTTTCAAGCATGGGGCCACACACGGTCAAGGCTACTGTGCGTCATTTAATATTTCCCGACGAAGATTTAATATTCCACGACCAAACGAATATTCCTCGACAACAATGAATATTTTATAACCACTTGCTTATTTTAAAATATTTGCGTATTTTACCCATAACTATCCACATTAATCACATCAACCCTTACTATTTCAAAATAATAATTAGAGGAAATTAAATTTCATTTATTAATTATTTGGGGTCTTACACTACGGGCCAAAGATATTCATCAGAAATCATTCATCTTTTGCACTACGTGCCAAAGATATTCAATAATATCATCATTTAAGACGAGGATGATGAAAATATTTTTAAAAGTAAACGAATCCAGTGAAACAAAAGAACAAATATTAAGGATTCGTATTTTAAACAATCCAAGTTCAAAAATACTTCATAAGTAATCAGAGTGGAGTAAAATTCAAGAATGATCAAAACATGGATACAATCAAAGCTAGTATCATTAATAGATATTTTAGACGAAAAAGGAAAATTTTCATTTTTCGATGAATAGTCTTGTATTCGTGAATAAGATCAGATATCGTGAATAAAGGCAGATATCGTGAATAAGAATCTCAGACACCAAAAGTTCCAACTTTGATAAAAACTTCGAGATCAATATTTCAAAGATAATGATATTGAAGAAATAATATCATTACTGAAAAAAATAATATCCCTTACTCCTCGGAAAGACAAAGACTTAACCTGGAATACCGGATATAAAGTTATAACTTGAACTTTCACCGTATAGCAATACTCAAAGTATACTCAAAATACTCACAAGAATACGCCGATAATATAGAGAGAAAAAACTTGAGTTTACGTGTGATTTTCAATTCTAACTTAAGACCCTATTTATAGAAATTGCTTAGAACACCAAAGCGTAAAATTTAATATAATAATATATTTATAAAAAAAAATTCTACGCCATCCTTTGGGAATCAAATCACCCACCTAGCATGTGATTAATGAGGCTCACAACATATAAAAAAACGCTTTTTGTTATTTTAAACAATTAAAACTTCCAAAAATCAATTATTTTAACTCCAAAACTTCAATAATTCACAATAAATAGCCCTTTTGTCGTAAAATTAGAATCTCATGCTTTTTATAGGAAATTCAATTCTCTACAACTTTGCGGAAGAAAGTTTTTCAAATTCCAAACAAAAATTGACCAAATCCACAAACCAAGCGATTTACACAGCCATAATCAAATTTCAAATAATAAATGGTGTCCAATCGACATGTTTAACATGTTTTAAACATTTATTGCAACAAAAATACTCTACCTCCTCAGATACTCATATATCCCACATTCGTTGTAAAAATATCACCATTATTATATTATTAAAATATAATAATATATATATATATATATATATATATTTAAATGAATTATTTTATCGTAAAAAGATAAAATTTTAATTTTCAACAATTGTCACATTAAAAATTTTCTCCATCTATATCCACATAAAATCAATATTTTCCTCATCATATGAATCAATAATTAATTATTCACAAATAATATTACGTAATCACAATATCGACAACCAAGCAATTCCTGTGAAAGCAGGAGGCTTTCCAATAAGAATTTCTCCTTAATGGCGCTGCAATTAGGTGAAAACCTCTCCTTAGATGTAACTTTCTAGACATTGCCAATAATGTTATCTAATAATATTATTCAGATAATATGAATTATTGCTTCGATAATGAAAAATACTCGTAAATGACAATTTATCAAAACAACAAAGAATATAAAATATCAACGCAACAATTAATAAAATATCGAATAAAGAATTATCAGTAACCATTATTGAGTAAAGGCCTTCTTACGTAAGAGTCAATAATTGGTGCAATACCGCAGGTGCTATCTTGTGCAACAACGCCAGACATCGTGTTTTAACCAATTTTATTCCAACAAAGGTAAACGGTAACAATTACGCCGCTATTTTTAAACAACTTATATTTGTCGCTTTCTTCCTCCAATCGCTTCACATGGGGCTCACATACATGGTCGCTACCGTGGCATTTAATATTCCCCGACGATGCGAATATTCCACGACCAAACGAATATTCCTCGACAACAATGAATATTTTATAACCACTTGCTTATTTTAAAATATCATGTATTTTACCCATAACTATCCACATTAATCACATCAACCCTTACTATTTCAAAATAATAATTAGAGGAAATTAAATTTCATTTATTAATTATTTGGGGTCTTACACTACGCCAAAGATATTCATCGAAATCATTCATCTTTGCACTACTGTGCCAAAGATATTCAATAATATCATCATTTAAGATCGAGGATGATGAAAAATATTTTTAAAGAAAACGAATCCAAAGAAACAAAAGAACAAATATTAAGGATTCAGATTTTAAACAATCCAAGTTCAAAATACTTCATAAGTAATCGAGTGGAGTAAAATTCAAGAATGATCAAAACATGGATACAATCAAAGCTAGTATCCATAATAGATATTTTAGACGAAAAGGGAAAATTTTCATTTTTAGATGAATAGTCTTGCGTATTCGTGAATAAGATCAGATATCGTGAATAAAGGTCAGATATCGTGAATAGTAACTCCGACACTAAAAGTTCCAAATTTGATTAAAATTTCGAGATCAATACTTGACATAATGATATTGAAGAAATAATATCATTACGAAAAAAAAAATATCCTTACCTCGGAAAAGACAAAGATTTAACCTGGAATATCGGATATAGGCTATAACTTGAACTTTCACCGATATAGCAATACTCAAAGTATACTCAAAATACTCACAAGAATACGCTCGACAATATCGAGAGAGAAAATTTCAGTTTCTGGTGTGATTTTCAATTCTAACCTAAACACCCTATTTATAGGAAATTGCTTAGAACAACAAAGCAGAAAATTTAATAAATTAATAATATATTAATTAATATTCCTATGCCAACATTTGAAGAACTGAAATCAGTCATTAACATCACATGCAAGACCCACCATTAATGCTAAAAACGTTTTTCTTATTTAAATTATTTTAAACTTCCAAAAATAAATTATTTCGGAGCTTCAGAACTTCAATAATTCACAATAAATAGCCCTTTTGTCAGAAAATTCAAATCTCGCAAGTTTTTATAGGAAATTCAATTCTCTACAACTTTGCAGAAGGAAGTCTTTCCAAATTCCAAACAAAAATTAACCAAAATCCACAAACGGGTGATTTTACAGACTATAATCAAATTTCAGTCAAGAAATAGGGTCTACCGACATGAAAAACATGTTTTAAATATTTTTGATAACAAAAATACTCCTCATCCACATATACTCTGTAAGACCCCGAATTTTATGAAATAAAAGTATTCAATTTTTCTTATAATTACAATTCAGTAAATGGTTAAATTGATAAAAAGTTAAAGTTAAGGGTGATATATGAATTTTTTTTCAAAAATACGCAAGTGGTTATAAAATATTCATTGTTGTCGGAGAATATTCGTTGGGTCGTGAAATATTCTTTCTGTTGGGAATATTCGTATGACGGCGCAGCCATTTGTGGGCCCCATAACAGAATAACTGTCGGATGAAGAAAAAGACAAATTAAATTTTTATAAATAATGGCGTAGTGGTTATCATTAACAATCGTTGGAATACCGTGGGTAAAGTAAAGTAGTAATACGCGTTGTTGCACAAGAGAGACACCAGATTGCACCAATTATTGATTCTTACGTAAGAAGGCACTGTAAGACCCCAAATTTTTATAAATGAAATTAATTTTTCTCTATTTATTATTTTGAAATAGTAAGGGTTGATTTGATTAATGTGGATAGTTATGGGTAAAATACGCAAATATTTCGAATAAGCAAGTGGTTATAAAATATTCATTGTTGTCGGGAAATATTCGTTTTGGTTGTGGAATATTCGTCTTCTTCGGGGAATATTCGTATTTACTCAAATCTACACCATGTGGGCCCCATAACTGAAAGCGATTGGAGGAAGAAAACGACAAATATAAGTTATTTAAAAATAACTACAGTAGTTGTTACTGCTTTAATCGTTGGAATACCCGCGGTTAAAACACACTAATACGCATTCATTGAAGAAGAAGCTACGGTATTTCACCAATTATTGATTCTTACGTAAGAAGGCACTACTCAATAATTGTTACGAATTACTTGCTCAAGATTTTATTTTATCGATTCAATAATTCTTTGCATTGATATTTTATATTGTCATTGTTTTAATAATTGTCATTACACAATTATTTTTCATTATAGAAGTAATAATTCATATTATCCTAATAATATTATTAGATAACATTATTGGCAATGTCTAGAAAGTTCTCGCTTAAGGAGGTTTTGGTCACCTAATCAATTGCTAAGTAGAAGGAGAAAATTCTTATCGAAAGCCCTCTTTCCTGAGAAACTACCGTCAAAAAGATCGTGATTCTCGTAATATTATTTGTGAATAATTAATTATTGATTTATATGATGAGGAAAATATTGATTTTATGTGGATATAGATGGAGAAAATTTTTAATGTGACAATTGTTGAAAATTGAAATTTTATCTTTTTCTGATAAAATAATTCATTTAAATATATTATTATATTTTTATAATGAATGGAAGATATATGAGTTTATGAGGAGAAAGAGTATTTTTGTTGCAATAAATATTAAAAATAGATTTTGTGTGTCGGTAGACCCATTTCTTGATTGAAATTTGATTATAGCCTGTAAAATCGCCCGTTTATGGATTTCGGTCAATTTTTGCTTGGAATTTGGAAAAACTTTCTTCTGGAAAGTTGTAGAGAATTGAATTTTCTATAAAAACTCGCGAGATTTGAATTTTCTAACAAAAGAGCTATTTATTATGAATTATTGAAGTTTTGAAGTTCCGAAATAATTGATTTTTGGAAGTATAAATTATTTTATAAAAGAAAAACGTTTTTTTTTTACTTTTTCTAGAAGGGAGCATGCGGGAAATGCTGGGAATTGAAATCTAGAATGAGTACGTAGAAGATTATATATATATATATTAATATTATATTAAATTTTCTGCTTTGGTGTTCTAAGCAATTTCCTATAAATAGGGTGCTTAGGTTAGAATTAAAATCACCCCGTAAATCAAGTTTTCTCTCTATATTATCGAGCGTATTCTTGTGAGTATTTTGAGTATACTTTGAGTATTGCTATACTATGCAAGTTCAAGTCATAAACTTATATCCCAGATTTCAACTAAGTAAGTACTGCTTTTTGAGGTAAGGATATTATTTTTTTCAGAATGATATTATTTCTTCAATATCATTATGTCAAATATTGATCCAAGTTTTATCAAATTTGGAACTTTTGGTGTCTGAGTTACTATTCACGATACTAAGACTATTCACGATACTACCAGATTATTCACTTAATTTACACTATTCATCTAAAATGAAAATTTTCCTTTTCGTCTAAAATATCTATCAGGGATACTAGCTTTGATTGTATCCATGTTTTGATCATTCTTGAATTTTACACCACTATGATTATTTTTGAGGTATTTTTGACGTGGATAAAACAAAGTACGAATCCTTAATCCTTAATCCTCATCATTTTGATTCACCGGATTCGCTTTTTTAAAAAATATTTTTCATCATCCTCGCCTTAAATGATGATATTATGGAATATCTTTGGCCTGGTGAAAAAGATGAATGATTTCTCGATGAATATCTTTGGCCCAGAATGCAAAAGATGATGAACAGTGTTTAGATGAACATGACCAATCGGTGAATGTCCTCGGCTCAGAAGTGCAAGGATGAATATATGATTCCGATATATATCGATTGATGTTATAGGATAAAATATTGATGATGGATCATTAAATTCATAGATATTAGTAGATTTCATTCTCTACGTAACTCTTCTATGAATTAATATTTTCCGTCATGCAGTATTGATTTAAAACTTGTTGTCTATTGTATTCTATTAGATTTTTTTCCCCGTTGAAGACTAACGATAATTTGTTCTCTATTATCTTAGCCATAATATTCTTTTATCGGGCTAGTTGAGCTCACCTTTTCCTTTTTGTTCCATTTTTCTTCTCGTGACGCGAGAATGTAGCGATTACTAGTGGGTATGGAATGAAGGTTCTGAGAGAGTTGTTTAGTAGTCCTCACCATTTTTGTAAAATAATGTATCAATAATTATGATGGGGATTTATTTGCGTGTGGATATTGTCTAGATGGCAATATCTCGTATTTAAACTCACAGCTTATATGTTGTAATAATAAAGTCAGTAGTTATTTCGCACCATGTATTTGACAACCTCGTAATGGGTGATGTATACCTATTTTGGGGTGTCACAATTAGTATCGTAGCTTAGGGATATGATCTCCGGCGTAGATCGGGGAATAGAACTAGGAGGGGAGACGAGTAAATCCTTCGCTAGTGTGTCCTACCTAAGCTTATTTGTTAGTTGGTTAAGATATAGGGATATTATGTGATATGTTGATTTCTTAATTAACCCTTTTTTATGACAAGATTTGAGAATGTCGAATCGAGAATATTAATAATGGAGTAAATGAGACCGTGGAGATACTGTATTTACCAACGAGGAGAACGTCAAACAGTCGACAATGTACCTCCTGTGAACAACACCACTGAGCAGATGATGAACGACGGGATGTTTAGAAGTTTTTGCATTTCATGCAAAATCGACGAGGAGACTCGTGTTCAAAATACGAGGAAATGATAACAATTCACGGGTGGTCACAAAATGCAAGCAGCTCAAAGAGTTGGGACCACCGCACTCGAGAAAGCGGATCCGATTAAGGTGGAGACGTGGGTCAAACAAATTACCAAGATATTCGATGTCTTGGGATGCACGGAGAACGAAGGTTCCATTCGCCACCTTTTATATTCCGTGGCGAAGCAGTGACTACTCGGTGGGAGTCGCTTGAAGCGCACTCCATCCAAATTCCCAAGACTCAAGATATGTCTCGGGAGACGTTTGAGAACTATTTAATGACAAATACTTTCCCGAAAGTGTTCATCATATATGAAGGAAGTGGAGTTTATTAGGCTCGAGCGAGAACAACACGACGGTGTCAAAGACGAGGCGAAGTTCATAGAGTTATCCGTGTTTGCACCTCATTTGGTGGAGAATGAGGAACGGATGACGCGGATGTTTCGAGAGGTTTGAAACCCTAGATACGTCAAGATCTCATTTCTCATAAATTTTCTCTTTATTCAGATGTTGTCAGCGGGGCTCGGGTTGTTAGAAGCGAGATAACGAGTAGACGCTCAACCGAGGGACCATAACCAGGATCATATCAAGATAGCAGTCATCGTAATAACGATAACCAAATGAGAAAGAAGAATACGAACAAAGGCGGTAACCACTCGTGGTAATCGTGGCCATGAGAATAGAAGAAGCGAAGAGTGGGGAGGAGATTTTAAAAAGAGGAGATTCAACAACGACTATGCTGAAGACGCTCAAATACCAAAGAAGAATCGGTTCCAAGGGAGGAGAAAGACCACCTATCAGATGTTACAAATGCGGAAAGAGGGACATATCAAGACAAACCGCCCACAACAGCTCAAGGTATGCTATAATTGTGGAAAAGAAGGACATATCGCCGAGATTGCACTATAAATAAAACCACCAAATGAATGGTGACTCAAAAGGATGTCCCGTAAAAGTCAAAGTCAACGATTCACGGAAGAGCGTTTGTCGTGACTAGTCAAAATGCGAGAACCCGAACGAGTTTAGCACGGTTAGTTAATTATAAATTCTTGCGAAGTTTATACCTTACTAGATACCTGCTTACCCATTCTTTTATCTCTTTGCATACCAATGTTTGAACTTGACTACGGAGAAATTAGACTTTGACCTATTTATGAAGACTCTGCTAGATAAACTTTCATTACATCCGTTGTTTAGAAATCTTGCTTGATTCAGTTTGGCACTATCACATTACCTCATTAACCTTATTTCTATAGAGATATTTGCTTTCGATGTGATTTTAAGGTTAACTACTCATCATGCCAAAATTGATTACTCTCCGTAAGTCATTAGTTTTCATATTCCTAAGCAACTTCGTTATTCAATTCAAGCAATCAAACCATTGTAGTCAAACATTTTCATATCAAGCCATGAAGTCATTCATTTATTACGGATGTCAAGTTTTCTTAGTCCATGTTATGGATTTGAATAAAGACACGCCGATTTGAATAATATTCCTCGTTGTTATTGATTTTTCCCGACGTATTTCAAGAATTTCTTGCTTACTCCCAAAGCTCGATATTAAATTTTGTATCGACTTTGAACCCTGTGACAAAACTCATTTCTAAAATCTCATATCGAATGGCTCTATTGAACTTCGTGGAGTTAAAAATCCAACCGTAGAAGTTGATACTCGAGCCTCTATCTCAAACTTCCTTTGTGGAATGCACCAAAGCCGCATCTCCGTAGGGACACCATATTCGCGATAAGAAAACGATAGGTGTCATTGTGACGTCTATCCAAGATTGGGATATGAGTCACAATTGAGAAAGCAACCTAAGTCAAGAATCAAAATACGTAGCTTTCTGCACTTAATTAGTTATTATCTGAGATTCATCAAGGATATTCTCGAATTGCTATTCCATTAACGCAGTTGACTCGTAGAGATATAAAATTCGAATGGAGCAAGGAATGTGGGAAGAGCTTCGAAGAACTCAAGTGGAGACTCATTTCAGCACATGTTCTGACCATGCCATCCTAGAAAAGCGAACGTGGTAGCTGACGTGTTGAGTAGAAGATTGTATACGAGTACGAGTACGATATTTTCAAAGACTCATTTCGTATAACTTACAAATAATAGAGATGGAGATGAAAACTCTAGTTACCCACGTGATGATATACGAGTATAATCGACTTTAATTGATAAAGTTAAAGCTGTTCAAGCTACACACCGGAGCTGATGAATTAGAAGAAGGAGGTGCAAGAAGTTGTTATTTCAAAAGCGAGAATCGGTGAGGTGAAGAAAGCTCAAACACTACAAAAAATAAGGTCATTGCCGATAGCACATGCCGTCGCTTAACGACCATATTGCATTGCTGCATAATGGGGTCATTAAGCGACAGACCGTCTGTCGCCTTACCGTCATCCAGATGGGGTCGTCGCCCCGCCTCCCGCCACCGCCACCGCCTAAGTTGGTCATTAGCGGCGAAATAGTCATTCTTGACGGCGTCTTGTCATAAAAGACTCATTGCCAACCATGACGGCCGCCGCCAATGACCCACTTTAAAAAAATAATAATAAAATTGCAAAATTCCCCTGTTCATTTATATATTGTACCTGTTATAAACTAAGAAAAATAAATAATGACAATATACGCATATCAATAACAATCATATCTTTTACTATCAACAATTAATATAATTAGATACCAAACTCAAATCAGACAAACTCAAAAGCTAAATACATACATGAAAGTCAAAATATAAATATAAACAACTATCGCCCAAGATCGAGAATCTCTCATCCCATCACGGCCCCATCCTCCATAGTCTCATCAAAGATCACTTCGAGATCATCACCATCTCCTCCACGAAAGCATCACCGTGCCGCCATCTCCACCTCCACGAGTCTCATCAACAAGACCCTACAAAATTAAAATATTAATAACGAGTCCCCAAAATAGATCATATTTATATTATTTTAGTTTGTGTTCTATGTGTTGTTTCATTTAAACAGAGCGATAACTCTGGCTCCGTAGATGTCTCAATCGAGTACCGCCAACAGTAACGCTGCGTTCAATACCCACGCGGTGCAGTGTGTGTTTTGCGTGGCGTTCGGACCGACGATGCGGGTTTTGGCTCTTTTCGCTTTTTGGCTAAATGTTGTTCGGGCCGCAACCAGCGATAACTCCTGGTCTCGTATGTCGTAATCGAGTACCGCCAACAGAACGCTGTTCAATACCCACGCCAGTGTCAGTGTGTGTTTGCGCGTATGCCTTGAGAGGACGATGCGGTTTCGGGCTCTTTTTCGCTTTTGGCTGTTGTTGTTCGGCCAAAAACCAGCGATAACTCGGTCTCCGTGATGTCGTAAATCGAGTATCCGTCAACAGAACGCTGTTCAATACCCACGCTGCGGTCAGGTGTGTGTGTTGCGCGATGCCTTCGGATGGACGATGCGGGTTCGGGCTCTTTTCGCTTTTTGGCTGTTGTTGTTCGGCCAAAAGATGACGATAACTCTGGCCTCCGTGATTTTGGAATCGAGTAATCGTCAACAGTAACGCTGTTCAATACCCACGCCAGGTCGTGGTGTGTGTTTCATGGGCATTCGAATGGACGATCGCGGGTTTCGCTCTTTTCGCTTTTTGGCTAAGTTGTTGTTCGGGCCAAAACAGACGATAACTCTCGGCCTCCGTATGTCGAATCGAGTACCGTCAACAGTAATGCATGCTTAATGCCTACGCCAAGTTGTGTGTGTTCATTGCGTGGCGCTCGGATGGACGATGCGGGTTTCGCTCTTTTTCGCTTTTTGGCTAAGTTGTTGTTCGGCTTTTGCACCAGGCGATAACTCGGTCTCCGTATGTCGTAATCGAGTACCGCCGGCCATAACGCTGCGCTAATACCCACGCTTGATGTGTGTGTGTGTTCATGCGGCCTTCGGACGACGATGCGGGTTTTGGGCTCTTTTTCGCTTTTTGGCTGTTGTTGTTGTTCGGGCCAAGAAATTAGCGATAACTCGGTCTCAGATGTCGAAATCGAGTACCGCCAACAGAACGCGTGTTCAATACCCACGCTGCGTCGTTTGTGTGTTCGCGTGACGCCTTGGATGGACGATGCGGTTTCGCCTCTTTTTCGCTTTTTGGCTGTTGTTGTTCGGGCCAAGAAATGACGATAACTCTGGTCTCCGATGTCTAATCGAAAACCGCCATTGTAACGCGTGTGTCTAATACCCACGCCAGCATCGCAAAGTGTGTGTTTGCGTGATGCCTTCTGGGACGATGCGGGTTTCGCTTTTTTCTTCTATTTGGCTGTTGTTGTTCGGGCCAAGAAACCACGATAACTCTTCGGCCTCACGATGTTTGAATCGAGTACCGTCGCCAGTAACGCTGTTCAATACCCACGCGGTGCTGTGTGTGTGTGTCATGCGTGGCCTTGACCCGACGATGCGGGTTTTGGGCTCTTTTTCGCTTTTTGGCTAAATGTTGTTCGGGCCAGCAAACCAGCGATAACCCTGGTCTCCGTGATGTCGTAATCGAGTACCGCCGTCAGAACGCTGCGTTCAATACCTACGGGTAATCGTGTGTGTGTGTTGCGTATGCCTTGAGGACGATGCGGGTTTTGGGCTCTTTTTCGCTTTTTGGCTGTTTGTTGTTTTCGGGCCAAACCAGCGATAACTCTGGCTCCGTGATGTCGAAATCGAGTACCGCCAACAGTAACGCTGTTTCAATACCCACGCCAGCGTCAGTGTGTGTTTTGCGCGATGCTCGGATGGATGGACGATGCGTTTTCGCTCTTTTTCGCTTTTTGCTGCTATTGTTTGCTTTAGCCAGAACAGACGATAACTCTGGCCTCCGTATTTTTAATCGAGTACCGCCAATTGTAACGCTGTGTTCAATACCTACGCTGTGCAGGTGTGTTTGCGCGGCATTCAATGGACGGCGCGGGTTTCGCTCTTTTTCGCTTTTTGCTCAAGTGTTGTTCGTTTATTGCAGAACAGACGATAACTCTGGCCTCCGTATGTCTAATCGAGTACCGCCAACAGAATGCATGCTTAATACCCACGCTGGGTCGTCAGTGTGTGTTTGCGCATGCCTCGGATGGACGATGCGGGTTTCGCTCTTTTCTCGCTTTTTGCTGTTGTTGTTCGGCTTTTGCAAACCAGCGATAACCCTGGCCCGCTTGTCGTAATCGAGTACCGCCGCTTATAACGCTGCTTAATACCCACGCCGGTGATGTGTGTGTTTGCGTATGCCTTGACCATGGACGATGCGTTTTGGGCTCTTTTTCGCTTTTTACTAAGTGTTGTTGTTCGGCCAAGAATTAGCGATAACTCTGGTCTCCTGTATGTCGAAATCGAAAATCCGCCAACAGAAGTAAGGTTCAATACCCACGCTGCGTCGTGTGTGTGTTCATGTGGCGCCCGGATGGATGATGCGGTTTCGGGCTCTTTTTTGGCTTTTTGCTGTTGTTGTTCGGGCCGCAAACAGACGATAACTCTGGTCTCCGATGATGTCTAATCGAGCACCGCCAACAGAACGCAGTTCAATACCCACGCGCAGTACTATGTGTGTGTTCAAGCGTGGCGCTCGGAGGGACGATCCGGTTTCGCTCTTTTTTTCGCTATTTGGCTAAGTTGTTGTTCGGCCAGAAATAGACGATAACTCTCTGCTCCGTATGTCTAATCGAGTATCGCGTCAACTTGTAACACATGCCTAATACCCACGCAGTCCGTGTGTGTTTCGTATGCGCTCGGAGGGACGATGCGGGTTTCGCCTCTTTTCTACTTTGGCTGTTGTTGTTCGGGCCAGAAACCAGCGATAACTCTCGGCCTCCGTATGTTCGAATCGAGTATCGCCGCTTATAACGCTGCGTTTCAATACCCACGCAGTCAGGTGTGTGTGTGTTTGCGTGGCGCCTCGAGGGACGACGCGGTTTCGCTCTTTTTCGCTTTTTGCTAAGTTGTTGTTCGGGCCAGCAACTAGCGATAACTCTGGCTCCGTATGTCGGAATCGAGTACCGCCAACAGTAACGCTGTTCAAATACCCACGCTGGTGTGTGTGTGTTTGCGTGGCCTCGAGGACGATGCGGGTTTCGCTCTTTTTTCGGCTTTTTGCTAAGTGTTGTTCGGGCCAAGAACCAGCGATAACTCTATTCCGTATGTCTAATCGAGTACCGTCAACAGAACGCTGCGTTTAATACCCACGCTGGTCAGTGTGTGTTTGCGTGGCATTCTGACGCACGACGCGGTTTTGGGCTCTTTTTCGCTTTTTGGCTAAGTTGTTGTTCGGGCCAGCAAACCAGCGATAACCCTGGCCTCCGTGATGTCGTAATCGAAACCGGCCAACAGTAACGCGGTTCAATACCCACGCGCTCTGTCAGGTGTGTGTTTGCGCGTGTGCTCGACCGACGATGCGCGGTTTTTGGGCTCTTTTTCGCTTTTTGGCTGTTGTTGTTCTGTTTATGAACCAGCGATAACTCTGGTCTCCGTATGTCTAATCGAGTAATCCGTTAACAGTAACGCGTGTTCAATACCCACGCCAGTGTCGTGTGTGTGTTTGGCGTGAAGTTCGGATGGACGATGCGTTTCGCTCTTTTTTCGCTTTTGGCTGTTGTTGTTTTGGCCAAGAACAGATTTATAACTCTGGCCTCCGTGATATCTAATCGAAAATCGTCAACAGTAACGCGGTTCAATACCCACGCTGCGTCGTGTGTGTGTTTGCGTGGCGCTCGTGAGGGACGATGCGGTTTCGGCTCTTTTTCGCTTTTTAGCTGTTGTTGTTCGGGCCAAGAACAGCGCGATAACTCTGGTCTCCGTGATGTTTAATCGAGTACCGTCAACAGAACGCTGCGTTTTAATACTCCACGCTAAGGTCAGTGTGTGTTTGCGTGGCGCCTCGGACGGGACGATGCGGGTTTTGGGCTCTTTTTCGCTTTTTGGCTAAATGTTGTTCGGCCGCAAACTAAGCGATAACTTGGGTCTCCGTATGTTCAATCGAGTACCGTTATTAGAACGCTGCGTTTCAATACCTAATACCACGCTGTGGTCAGGTGTGTGTGTTTGCGCCCTGGACGACGATGCGGGTTTCGAGCTCTTTTTCTGCTTTTTGCTGTTGTTGTTCGGCCAAGAACCAGCGATAACTCTGGTCTCCGTATGCCTAATCGAGTACCGTCAACAGAACGCATGCTCAATACTCTACTGCTGTCTGTGTGTGTATTTATCTAAGCAATACAATTACAAATTACATAAATTAAATAAGGAAATACATAATTTAATTATTTTTACCGTCAATATGTGGTGGGAAGATGTCACAAGACAATCGCACACACGCGGATGGCCTCCTCCCATACTACACCCATGAGATCGTCAACGGCAGCTGTAGGATCGATAGAGCCGTGGACAACCTCCTGAACCAGCTGATATATCCGCTCGCATAATGGTGCGCTGATCGCACAACACCGCCGACATGCACCCTCTATGATCCGCCCGGAAGAAGTCATCGATAATGAAGGGCGGCCATACCGATCCAATCGCACCACTACCTCCAGGTGGGTGGGCGTCGTCGATATCTCGCAGCAGCGGGACTAGGGTGTAAGCCGACATGGGGAATGCCCACAACTCTACCCTTCTTCTTGGTCCCCTCAGCTGCACCATTACCCTCTATCTCCTCGTCTGCATTACGATATACTCGCTCACCGGAGTGTCACCTCTCCGGGCCGCTCTCGCCAACGCAAGATCTTCAACCGTCACGACAAAAAACACATTAGTGGATGATACGCAAAGTATAAAATGAAATAATATAAAAGAATATCCAAATTTTAAATACATATTAAATAAGAGCATTAAATAACTTACAAAGAATGTATTACGCCTCGTGTGAGATATAACCACTGTCACCTTTCTTTTTGGTGGGCGTACACCAAAACTCCAAGCCGAGAGGGTGCATGCTTTAAACTCACCTCAAGTCTCTCCCAGACAGTCGTCATTTAATCGAGACCCAGTCAGCAGTGAGATTTCACGTTGTCGGGCAAATTAACGTTGTCTTCGACATCTTCTTGAAGGCCTCGCCGTCCCCAAATGCCGCATATCCGTCCCACACCGCAGCAGAGATATGAAATCTGTCCGACATCCTTAAGTGTCCGTCCATCACCCATCTTCGCCCGGGCCTTTTTCTTCCAAATAGACCCACTTGTGCTAATTCATCTCTAGTATCTGCGAGTAATAGTCATGCCATGGGCTTCCCCGCCTGCCTTCAAAACGATAATATCTCTCGCACATTACACATTAAGAAGTTTAGTAGACAACATAAATCAAAGAGATAACATAAATCAAAGAGGTAACAACATATTCAAATGTCTAATAAAACTAGCATATGAATGATTGGCATCCTACCTTAAATTCGCAATAATAATCAACTCGACGCACGACGATCATCCACATCCGCCCACCTCATCCACTTGCTTGAGAATCGGTTATGGACGATCCTAAAGCAACGTGTTCCTCAAGGCGTGGCGTCAAGGATACTACAATTGAAATTGCAAATTACAAAGAATATATTAGAACTAAATACTTATATTATATAGGATTATGAAATTACCTATTACCTACGAGTCCCAACACGACATATAAGAGGCGCTGAGGGGATTCCCTAGTAAGCCACGTATAGTCTCCTCATGAGGCCTACGTCGATCACCTATATATTGAAATACATCAATATTTATATAAACGAATATAATGTCAATACAATATAAAATAAAAAATAATAAGGTGTATCCCAATAACATATATAATTATACCTCGACGATCCTACCGATCATCACGCTGTAGAATCTCCACTTCACCACGACTGCAAGACGCCCACCACGATCGCTGTGGTGTGTGCGCGCCATATGATGTATATCCATCAACTAAAAGAATGCAACATACAAGAAAAGAGGGATAACATAGAGGATAACATATGATACACAATTAAAAGAATGCAACATAAATAGTAACTCTAAAAGTTACAAAGATAAATAGTAACTCTAAAAGGATACAATTAAAAGAATGCAACATAAATAGTAACTCTAACAGATACAACATAAATAATAACCTAAACCGACACAAATAAGACATACTCCTAAAACAACTCAACACCTTATTTAGTAGATTAATATAAGTTGAAGATAATGATTGCACTACTACAAACTATTACATTTGAATACAACTAAAATGACACAAATAAGACATACTCCTAATCATTTATATCGTCAAAGCCATCAATATCGTAATCGCCATCTTCGAAAGCAAGAGATCTTCACTATCGTTGTCATCACCATCTTCGCCGCTGCCTTCAACGATTTCTTCAATTATATTTACCTCCTCAACAACATCATCTTCACTTTCGACAAATGACAACATCATCCTCTTCTTCACTAGACTCACTAATAATTGTCACATCAAGAGTGTGACACTAAGTAGACTCGACTTGAAAGGTTCATCGTCCTGACGAGGAGTCAGTGCCTTAAAACCACGGGCTTTGGTGGTTATAACAAGATGCCATGGGCTTGCAAGAGTCTTAACACTCACAGTAGTACACCTCGTCGCTGACTTGCTAAAATAAAAGGCTCGTCCCATACCACTCATCGGGCCTTAGTTTTGACTTAACATTAACAAATACCCGTCCCGAATTTTTATCTACTTTAACTCCATTCTCAACATCAAACCAATGACAATTAAAGCAAACTAATTCTTTATGACCCCAATATTTGAGAACGACAACTTCTAGAATCGTCCATACCACCATCCCAAAATGTTATCGTAGCAGCCTACCTTTCACCACAACACCGTAATCAATGTAAGCGACTTCCCCAATATCGTAACACTTAAATCAGAATCGCTGACAATGCAACATGTATAAGTATCTACAGATCTTTCGGGGCCACTCATTATAAGCTTTAGTCGATTGTCACCTAACTCATCCGTGAGGACCTAATGTACATTAACACAACATATTCTAAAGTTAATTACGCCCATAAGAATAAGTCTATGATGGTAGATTCATTGAACGCTTAAAGGTTAGACTTACATGATCCTTAAACCATTGCACAAATTCTCCATTTCAAATTTTGCAAATCCTCGTCCGATATACTCGGATTCGCTTCACGCATTTCAACATCATATCGATCGCAAATACGCTTATATACTCAATGTGTTTGGAAAGGAACTTGACACAATTACACCAGCATATATAGTTATGACTACTTACTTAATGTATGGCGCTTACTTCATTCATGTTGACATGTGCATACAATGTGGCAAATGTGATACTCACTATCTGGTCAAGAATCGCGCTTTTTTACCGCCGAATGGGCGTGAGGATGACTAAAGGCGCTTAATTCTCCATTTTCCTCGTATGCAATGTACCGATTCCAACGTAGTTTATCAGTGCTTCAGATGAACATTCTACTCAAAGTACAACGAAAGTAAATTAACAAGTTCCTCCATAACATAACTTTTCAAAGAATCGAATTCTACACGCCTCTATTCTTCACCTTTTTAGAGACGTCGTGATATACCTATGTGATATATAGATTAACAAAAAATAATGAACATTTTACCGTATTAAAAACATTAATGTCATTACCTCTCGAATGGATACATCCATCTATATTGTACGGACCGCCAAACTTAGCTTCAGATGGCAAGTGAATAGGTAAATGCTCCATCAATCAAAAAAAAAACGATGGAGGGAAGATCATTTCTAACTTGCACA
The DNA here is from genome assembly GCA_020205605.1 of Panax ginseng. Lineage (NCBI taxonomy): Eukaryota > Viridiplantae > Streptophyta > Magnoliopsida > Apiales > Araliaceae > Panax > Panax ginseng. Next base: position 2,684,880 of record CM035139.1, on the reverse strand, counting down.
TTATTTCCACTATCTCGATCTCCATTTTATCTATGTCTTTGACCAAGCTCCGCCAAGCATAGATCTCTCAAGAAATTAGAAAGCTCACAAGCAGCTTCAACCACACGCTTTGGTAATAAGTCGATAAATGCCACAGGATCACCTTCGCATGAATACGTGATAATCATGACTTTTGAGACCCCAAACTTCAAATTTCAAATTTACAACACCTTGCTATATTCAAGAATATCCATCCGGGAGCTTCAAATTCAATCGATCCAATTACATATCAATATCAACTGCTCCTCGGTCAAAGTATATTCAAATTTTAGGCATTACCGCCTTACTACCCTCCCGATATGTACCCACAAATCTTCCCTAATGTTCATTTCACCAAATCAAGCCTCGACTTTGTTGTTGTCCTTTGTTCTACCAATGGCATCTATGACTGTATAAAAAATATTATCAAATACGTTCTTCTCAGTATGCATCGGATCTAAACAATGACGGATGCAGAGTGTAGCCCAATAAGGAAGGTCAAAGAACATGGATCTGTGTGTCCAGTTGTGAACCTTACCGTAACCATAAGCTCGCTTCTAATCTGTGATTCTTCCCTGAGGTGGAAACTTCAAATGACTAATCCAACTCAACACCGCCGACCCGTAAAGACGCCAGTACTTGACGCTTCTCTGTTTTTCGATTGAATTGTCTACTCATCCGTCGATAACGATGTTCAATCCAAGAAAACCGGCCTGGATGTTGCGAAGAAACTCATTTTCCCCCATGTTTGAGCCAAGCATACTTTTAATCGACCCCATGCACACGGGACATGATAAGCCCCATGAGTCGACCATCCATCGATCATTCCTAACGCCGGAAGTCATTTATTGTCCACAAGAAAGTCGCCTCATGTCAAAGTTCTCGCTTAAGAGATACATCATAAGTTTGAACCCCTTTTTCCCACAACATCTTCAACTCATCAACTAACTACCGAGGTATACATTGATGTCTTTACTCTGACTCTTATCACCCGAATCAAGAAAGGCATGAACATGTAGGGACCTTTCATGCACATCAAAGGCGGAGGTTATACACCACAATAATCACCGGCCAAGTTGAGTAGGGCTTTGTAAGGGCCTGCTAAACGGATTAAATCCATCCGTAGCAAGTCCAAGCCTAACATTGCGAACCTCTTCAAAAAACGAGGGTGCTTGTTATCAAAATTTTTCCACTCAAGCCCATCTCGCGCCAAAAAGGCCACCGACCTTCGACTATGTCCCGTGTAGAGTGCCACCTCATATCCCCGGTGGTATGTATTGACATGAACAACCACAAGCTTTCTCGGGGCAATGGGAAAGTAACGCAAGATCTTTCTCGGCACGCCTTTTCCCTTTTTCTCATACTGCTCACAAGATTCACTTGTACCACAAATATCACACGACCTCTTATCTTTATCGACATCACCGTAATACAACATACACTCATTCTCACAAGCATCAATCTTCTCATACCCTAGATCGAGCCTTTTGACCATTTTCTTCACATCATAGTACGACTCCTAGAACTTATTGCCTGCGCAGTAAACACTCCTTCACAATGCTTAATAGCTCATTAAAACCTCTCTCCATACCATGCTCATTCTTGAAGTGTAAAAACTTAGTCACAAAGCAGATAAGACGGTGTGTTTTTCGTGTCTGGCCATACACATGGTGTCACCGCTTCATGCAATAACTCATAGAAACCCTTAGCCCCATCATTCGGCTTTTCGCTCGACGCCATCGCCATCCCCGTCTCTCAGATTCCAATCGAAAGTACGAACCAAAGAGCCTTCGACTATCATGTTAAGACAAATCAAAGGTTTCGTCACCTCCGGATTCCGGTTCTCGATTCATGTTCATCCAACCAGTTTCCCCATGATAGATCCATGTCAGATAACCCCGCTTGAACCCATACGCAAAAAAGTCGCATACGACATCACCCTTTCCTTCCACACTTCATTCACACACCTCTTACAAGGACATCCGATCTCATCGCCACGACTTGCTTTCAAACGCCAAGTTGAGAAACTGCTTAACCCCACTACGATACTCGTAGCTAAGCCCACTCCTATCATCGGGCTACCCTACGCTCCATCCAACTTCGATCAATGTACATCTCTGGACAACCGTGCTCGCTATATATATGGAAAGTTAGACAAACACAATCAAGTCTCCAAGTTAATGTATATGCAAGCTTATGAGTTTCCTAACTTCATCTCCCACTCTAACGGTCAGCTTCTATCCCATTCTCGATGTGTCGCTTCATCGATGCTAACAACTTGAACACATCTTTATTTTTTTCGTAATTTTCTAAGAAGATTCTCCCATGGTCTTTAAGTACACGAAATAGACTAACACATCGTAGTCTAAATATGCACCCAAAGAACATCAAGAGATATATACTGACCGAAAATTCAAAAAATATAAAGACGTGCTCAAGTCGTTAACCCCGACCTAAGTAAGATCGAAACATACAAGAACAGTCCCAAAACGGGGACTATTTGAGATTCACTCCTACTATGTGAATCTCAAACGGGTTTCTAAGCTTCCTAAACTATATGACAATATATATATGCACATATCAAGTCACATGGAATACACGCATTTGATCATAGTGATTACTGAAGTTAAAAAAGATAGATTTTTTCAAGGATGAAAAAGAAATCAAAGAAACACAAAGAAGATCACTTTCTTAGACTCTTAGAGCTGCACTAATCAAGTTCAACATGTATATCCTAGAATCCACAATCATGGAATATACTACTTTCTCGTTGTACTAAAAACTAAAAAACATACAAAACAAACTTAAAAAACATAACAGCTTCAACAAGTAAAGAAATTATTTACTTTGTTAACCTAAACCAATTAAAACACTAGATCCTAGAATCCACAATCATGGCATAAATATGGGGGGGATTAACAGATGACGAGCTTCTTAAAGAGATGAGAAATAAGGTCCCAAATGAATATGCTACATACAATAACACCATCGATATTTGCGAAAATATAAAGATATTCTTGTAATGCAAAATCATCAAAGCAATACAACATTAATATCTCTCAAATAAGGCAATCGCAAATATATCCTCGAGCATAATGGTTAAAACTAATCAAAGTTCAATATAAAGAACTATCCTCCGCTTCAGTAACAAAGAACTACCTAACATACTTGGCTTTTCCACTAGGCTAAAAGGTTTATCATACGTTGGATGATCATGACCTAAATGTTTATCCTTTCTCACCCGTAGTTGTAAAATACAATAACTATTATAAAGATACATTTCCAATTCATGAGTAGAACTTACTAACCAAAGATATCCCAAATATTGTAGTAAATTTTTCCCCCAACCATCTATATGTAACTAATGGACCTAACTAACCCAAATGTTTATTTATAATGTAGTTCTCATGTGCTTAGAAGGTATGAAGTTATGCTACATACAGGGATGGAGCCACGTGAGCCTTATTGGGGCCTACCGTTCTAAATGGTCAACTTTTTAAATCATATAGATTTTAATTGAGAATTTATCAAAAATTTCGCCATTGTTTTTTTTTGGAAACAACATACCGTATGTCATAAAGGTTTTATACAATGTATGTTATGAAAAGTCAAGAATTTTTTTTAGCTTTTATATATACTAAAACAAATTATATTTAGTATAATTTTTAGCATTTTATCATTTGCATTAATTAATTTAATTGTGACTACACAAAGAAACTTAAAATTCATGAAGAAATTATTACAGAAATTACATAATAAGAAACATAATAGATGTTTCCCTAGTACATATGGAGATGAAAATGTACACATACAAATTAATATCATATTAAACCAAATACGCTTTAATGTAAGTTCAACCTTGAATGATTATATAGTTTCATATTAAATACCCAACTTGAACCTAAATAAATTAAAGAGGAGATAGGAAAATTAGTTTCCGTAAATTGAATAAATATATATCATAGCCCCAAATATTATAAAGACACTTACTAAATGTTGTTGTATGTTCAAATCTTACATGTTTATGAGCCTACTAATTCAAACCACTTTCTTGTACAATGAAGGTAAAATTAAAGTTGAAGCCACGAACCTCGGCCGGAGGTATCGCTCGAGGACCCCATTAAAGGCTTCATCATAGCCAAAAGGGGAGGGTTTGCAACAGTGATGAGAGAAATGGGCAAAATGTGAATCAATAAACCGAAATGGGCAAAATGGGTGACCTTTAGAGAATCAATAAACCGAATTTGAGATTCAGTGGGGAAATTAAGGAGCGAAAATGGCTGAAATTGATAGGGAAAGAAATATAGAGAAGAAAAATTTATAAAAGGAGTCGTTGCCGTCGAAGAGGTTTTAATTGTCATTCTCGACGGCATACCCCGTCGATAATAACCCCGTCGCTATTAAGTCAATGTCGACGGCACAACCGTCGATGGTACAATCATCACCGTCGCCAATGAGGTTTTCCCTCCACCGGGAATCTCTGGCGCCAAAAAAAGGATCATTATCGACGGTTATCATAGGCGACGGCTAGGTCGTCAATATTGACCTTATTCTCGACGGGGACTGTGCCGTCGACATTGAGTCCGTCGCTAATGACCATTTTTTTTGTAGTGAAACCTTCGATTTATTAATCCATTTGAAATTCTCGATCGAATAGGAACTGTGGCCTATAGACTCGTTTTACCGCTAAGTATGACGCGTGTTTATAATGTTTTTTACGTATCGATGTTACGTAAATATGTGGACGACCCGAACCACGTCATTGAGTTAGAACCGGACGGGATAGCCGAAGACTTAACGTCACGAGGAGTACTGTCGAGATATTGGATAGGAAAGAACATGTCCCATGTCTGAGGTTATACCACAAGTTAAAGTTTTGTGGAGAAACCATGCTATTGAGGAAATGACACGGGAGTTGGAAAGCGGAAATGAAAGCGAGGTATTCTCATCTTTTCAAACACCAGTGTACGTCGTCAATTTCGAGGACGAAATTTCATAAGGAGGGAGGTTGTAAGACCCCAAATTTTTATAAATGAAATTTATTTTTCTCTATTTATTATTTTAAAATAGTAAGGGTTGATTTGATTAATGTGGATAGTTATGGGTAAAATACGCAAATATTTCGAATAAGCAAGTGGTTATAAAATATTCATTGTTGTCGGGGAATATTCGTTTGGTCGTGGAATATTCAGAATCTGTTTAGGAATATTAAATGCGACAAATAGCAACCCATGTAGGGCCCCATAACGGAAAAAACGATTGGAGGAAGAAAACGACAAATATAAGTTGTTTAAAAATAACGGCGTAGTTGTTATCGTTTACACTGTTGGAATACCCGGTGGTTAAAACACACTAATACGCATTGTTGAACAAGAAGACACCAGTATTGCACCAATTCTTGATTCTTACGTAAAAGGCACTACTCAATAATTATTACAAGTAATTACTTTATCAAAGATTTTATTTTATTGATTCAATAATTGCGCATTGATATTTTATATTCTTTGTTGTTTCAATAATTGTCATTACACAAGATTTTTCATTATCGAAGCAATAATTCATATTATCCGAATAATATTATTAGATAAAATTATTGGCAATGTCTAGAAAGTTCTGCTCAAGGAGAGGTTTGGTCACCTAATCATTGCTTGTAGAAGGAGAAATTCTTATTGGAAAGCCCTCTTCCTGAGAAACTACCGTCACAAAGATCGTGATTCTCAGAATATTATTTATGAATAATTAATTATTCATTTATATGATGAGGAAAATATTGATTTTATGTGGATATAGATGGAGAAAATTTTAATGTGACAATTGTTGAAAATTGATATTTTATCTTTTCTCGATAAAATAATTCATTTAAATATATTATTATATTTTAATAATATAATAATGGTGATATTTTTATAATGAATGGAGGATATATGAGTTTATGAGGAGAAAGAGTATTTTTGTTGCAATAAATATTAAAAACAGATTTTGTGTGTCGGTAGACCCATTTCTTGATTGAAATTTGATTATAGCCTGTAAAATCGTTCGTTTATGGATTTCGGTCAATTTCTGCTTGGAATTTGGAAAAACTTTCTTCTGCAAAGTTGTAGAGAATTGAATTTCCTATAAAAACACGCGAGATTTGAATTTTCTGACAAAAGAGCTATTTATTATGAATTATTGAAGTTCCGGAGTTCCGAAATAATTGATTTTTGGAAGTTTAAATTATTTTATAAAAGAAAAACGTTTTTTTTTACTTTTTCTAGAAGGTAGCATGCGGGAAATGCTGGGAATTGAAATCTAGAATGAGTACGTAGAAGATTATATATATATATATATATATTAATATTATATTAAATTTTCTGCTTTGGTGTTCTAAGCAATTTCCTATAAATAGGGTGCTTAGGTTAGAATTGAAAATCACACTGTAAATCAAGTTTTCTCTCTATATTATCGAGTTTATTCTTGTGAGTATTTTGAGTATACTTTGAGTATTGCTATACTATGCAAGTTCAAGTCATAGCTTTATATCCCAGATTTCAACTAAAGTCTTGTCTTTTGAGGTAAGGGATATTATTTTTTTCAGAATGATATTATTTCTTCAATATCATTATGTTTGAAATATTGATCTGAAGTTTTATCAAATTTAGAACTTTTGGTGTCTGAGTTACTTATTCACGATATATGCACTTATTCACGTATACGATACTATTCACGAATACTTACCTTATTCATCGAAAAATGAAAATTTTCCTTTTCGTCCAAAATATCTATTGTGGATACTAGCTTTGATTGTATCCATGTTTTGATCATTCTTGAATTTTACACCACTATGATTATTTTTGAGGTATTTTTGACGTGGATAAAACAAAAGTACTAATCCTTAATCCTTAATCCTTGTCATTTTGATTCAATCGGATTCGCTTTTTAAAAAAATATTTTCATCATCCTCGCCTTAAATGATGATATTATGGAATATCTTTGGCCCAGAGTGCAAAGATGAATGATTTCGATGAATATCTTTGGCCAGTAGTGCAAAGATGAATGTGTGTTTAGATGAACATGACTAATCGGTGAATGTCCTCGCCTCGTAGTATGTGGATGAATATATGATTCCGATATATATTGATTGATGTTACGAGGATAAAAATATTGATGATGGATTTGTTAAATTCATAGATATTAGTAGATTTCATCCTCTACGTAACTCTTCTATGAATTAATATTTTCCACTGCGAGTATTGATTTAAAACTTGTTGTCTATTGTATTCTATTAGATTTTTCCCTGTTGAAGACTAACGATAATTTGTTCTCTATTATCTTAGTCATAATATTCTTTTTATCGGGCTAGTTGAGCTCACCCTTTTCCTTTTTGTTCCATTTTTCTTCTCGTGAGACGAGAATGTAGCGATTACTAGTGAGGTATGGAATGAAGGTTCTAAAGAGAGTTGTTTAGTAGTCCTCACCATTTTGTAAAATAATGTATCAATAATTATGATGGGGATTTATTTATGTATGGATATTGTCTAGATGGCAATATCTCGTATTAAACTTCACGCTTTATATGTTGTAATAATAAAGTTGTAGTTATTTCTGTACCATGTATTTGACAACACAGAATGGGTGATGTATACCTATTTTGGGGGTGTCACAGTTTGTAAGACCCCAAATTTTTATAAATAAAATCCAATTTCCTCTAATTATTATTCTTGATTAATAAGGTGGTAATTTGATATAATGCTTTGGTTATGGGTGAAATGTGCAATTTTTACAAAATAAACAAGTGGTTATTAAAATATTCATTTTGTTTGGGAATATTCGTTTGGTCGTGGAATATTCAGATCGCTTTGTCGGGAATATTCGTATTTACTACCAAACGACCATGTGTGAGCCCCATAACTGAAAAAAGCGATTAGAGGAAGAAAACGACAAATATAAGTTGTTTAAAAATAATCTAGTTAGTATTACCGCTTACAATCATTGGAATACCCGTGGTTAAAATACGATAAATATGCGTGGTTGCAGCACAAGAAGACGGTATTGCATGAGATTGTTGAATTATTGATCCTTACGTAAGAAAGGCACTACTCAATAATTGTTACAGAGTGAGTTACCGCTCAATATTATATTGATTCAATAATTGTTGCGTTGATATTTTGTATCATTGTTGTTTCATAATTGTCATTACACGGTATTTTCCATTATCAAATCAATAATTCATATTATTTGAATAATATTATCGATAACATTATTGGCAATGTCTAGAAAGTTCTGCCTAAGGAGAGGTTTGGTCACCTAATCATGCTACCAAAGAAGGAGAAATTCTTATTGGAAAGCCCTCTTCCTCAGGACCACCACGGTTGTCGATCTTGATTCTCGTAATATTATTTTTAAAATAATTAATTATTGATTATTATGATAAAGAAAATATTTATTTTATGTGGATATAGATGGAGAAAATTTTTAATGTGACAATTGTTGAAAATTAATATTTTATCTTTTTCTGATAAAATAATTCATTTAAATATATTATTTTAATAATATATTAACGGTGATATTTTTATAATGAATGTGGGATATATGAGTATATGAGGAGGTAGAGTATTTTGTGGCACTAAATGTTTAACACATGTTTTGTGTGTCGGTGGACACAATTCTTGACCGAAAATTTATTATAGACTGTAAAATCGCTCATTTATGGATTTCGGATAATTTCTGTTTGGAATTTGGAAAACCTTCCTTCTGCAAAGTTGTAGAGAATTGAATTTCCTATAAAAAGTCGCGAGATTTGAATTTTCTGACAAAAGGGCTATTTATCATGAATTATTGAAGTTCCGGAGTTCCGAAATAATTGATTTTTGGAAGTTTTAATTATTTTATATAAGAAAAACGTTTTTGTGGTTGTTGGCACATGGGTGGCTGATATTTTTGACCAAAGAAGGCATGCTAGAGTTTTCAAAACATGTGGGTAGGAATTTTGAATAAATAATAATATATTTTATTAATTTAGTCTCCTTTTGGCTCTTCTAACATTTTCCTATAAATAGAGGCTAAGTTAGAATTGAAAATCACACCGTAAACTAAGTTTTCTCTCTTTCTCTCTCTATATTATCAAGCGTATTCTTGTGAGTATACTTTGAGTGTTCTTTATCTATATGCGAGTTTACACAAGACTATACCTAAAATTCAATCGAAGACGGTTATTTTGAGGTAAGGGATGTTATTTCTTTCATGAAATGATATTATTTTCTTCAATATCATTATGCCAAAATCTTTGTTGAACTTTTTATCAAATTTGAAACTTTTTTCATGTCGGGGTTACTATTCAGCGAGTTACTATTTACGAGTTACTATTCATGAGTTACTATTCACGACGAGTACTATTCACGAAGCGTGAAGATGTTTTTTGTGAAATTTCTATCTTTTTTGTGTGGGTTACTATTCACGATATCGCCTATTCACGTATCTGACTATTCACGAATCTGACTTTATTCAATTAAAAATGAAAATTTTTCTTTTTGTCCAAGATGTCTATTTTGGCTACTATCTTTGATTGTATCCATGTTTTGATCTTTATTTTTGAGTTCTGCTTCAAAATCGCTTATTATGAAGTATTATCGATCTTGGATAAACCGCTGTATGCGAATCCCAATATTTGTCCTTCTATCTCACCGGATTCGTTCTTAAAAATGTTTTTCATCATCTTCATTCCTTAATGGTGATACTTGATGAATATCTTTGGTCCAGAGTGCAAAGATGAATGATTAAATTGATGAATATCTTTGGCCTATAAAGTGCAAAGATGAATGATTAAATCGATGAATCTCTTTGGCCGTAGTGCAAAGATGAACAGTGTTGAGATGAACATGACCAATCGGTGATATAAATGAATATCTTTGGCACAGTAGTGCAAAGATGATTAAAGATGTATATTGATTGTTGATACAGGATAAAATATTGATGATGGACTTTTAAATCTTAGAAGACAAGTAGAATTCATTCTCTACGTGACTCTTCTAATGGATTCTTTATTTCATTTGCATTTGTTGATCTAAAACTTGTTGTCTATTGTATTCTATTAGATTTTTCCTCGTTGAAGACTAACGATAATTTGTTGTATATTATCTTAGTCATAATATTCTTTATTTGGGCTAGTTGAGCTCACCCTTTTCCTTGTTGTTCCATTTTCTTCTCGTGGAGGTGAACATGCAGCAGGATCGAGTCGGGGTATGGAATGAAGGTTCTAGAGAGAGTTGTTTAGTAGTCCTCACCATTTTGTAAAATAATGTATCAATAATTATGATGGGGATTTATTTGCGTGTGGATATTGTCTAGGCGGCAATATCTCGTATTTAAACTCACAATATGTATTGTCGTATTTCACACGACATTTGTATTATTGAAGTTGTAGTTATTTCGCATCATGTATTTGGCGACTCGTAATGGGTTGGGTGGAATAGACCTATTTTGGGGTCGCCACACAGTTATATCGAGCTTAGGATATGATCTCCATGCGGAGATCGGGAATGTAACTAGGAGGGGAGAGAGACGTAAATCCTTCGCTAGTGTGTCCTACCTAAGCTTATTTGTTAGTTGGTTAGTATATAGGGATATTATGTGATATATTGATTTCCTTAATTAACCCTTGTTTTATGACAGTATTTGAGAATGTCGACTGAGAATATTAACAGTGGAGTAAATGAGACCGTGGAGATACCTGTATTTACCAACGAGGAGAACGTGCAACAGGCTGGCAATGTACCTCTTGTGAACAACACCACTGAGCAGATGATGAACGACGGGATGTTTAGAAGCTTTTTGCAGTTCATGCAAAATCAGACGAGGGAGACTCGTGTTCAAAATACAGGAGGAAATGATAGCAATTCACGGGTGGTCACAAACAAGCGATTCGAAAAGAGTTGGGACCACCGAGTGGAGAAAGCGGATCCGATTAAGGCGGAGACGTGGGTCAAATAAATTACCAAGATATTCAATGTCTTGGGATGCACGGAGGAACAGAAGGTTCCATTCGCCACCTTTATATTCCGTGGCGAGGCAGACTACTGGTGGGAGTCGGTGAAGCGTACCCATCCACCGTGACTCAAACGATGTCGGGGAGACGTTTGAAACTATTCAATGACAAGTACTTTCCTCGAAAGTATTCGTCTATATGAAGGAAGTGGAGTTTATTAGGCCGAGCGAGAATAACATGACGGTGTCCCAAAGACGGGGCGAAGTTCGCGAGTTATCCAGTTTCAGATCTCATTTGGTGGAGAATGAGGAACGATGACGCGGATGTTTCGAGAGGTTTGAAACCCGGCGTACGTCGAAGATCTCATTTCTCATAAATTTTCTTTTTATTCGATGTGTTGTCAACAAGGCTCGGTTGTTAGAAATGAGATAACGAAAGTACGTTCAACCGAGGGACCATAACCGAGATCATATCAAGATAAGCAAATCATCGTAATAACGATAACCAAATGGAGAAAGAAGAATACGGACAAAGGCGTAACTACTTCGATGGTAATCGTGGCCATGAGAATAGAAGAAGCGAGTGGGAGGAGATTTTAAAAGAGAGATTCAACAACGACCATTGAAGACGCTCGGTACCGCCAGAAAGAATCGGTTCTAAGGGGAGAGAAAGACCACCGGTCAGATATGTTACAAATGCGGAAAGAGGGACATATCACCAAACCGCCTACAATTCAAGGTATGCTATAATTGTGGAAAAGAAGGACATATCGCCGAGATTGCACTATAAATAAACCAATCCCAATGAGAAATGGTGACTCAAAAGGATGTCCCGAAAAAGTCAAAGTCAACGATTCTGGAAGAAGCGTTTGTCGTGATCGTCAAAATGCGAGAACCCGAACGAGTTTAGCACGGGTTAGTTAATTATAAATTCTTGCGAAGTTTATACCTTACTAGATACCGGGCTTCTACCCATTCTTTTATCTCTCTTGCTTTACCAATGTTTGAACTTGACTATGGAGAAATTAGACTTTGACCTATTTATGGAGACTCTGATTAGAGAAACTTTCATTACATCCGTTGTTTAGAAATCTTGCTTGATTCAGTTGGCACTATCACATTACCGTTAACCTTATTTCTATAGAGATATTTGCTTTCGATGTGATTTTAAGGTTAACTACTCATCATGCCAAAATTGATTACTTAGTAAGGTTGTTAGTTTTCATATTCCTAAGCAACTCATTATTCAATTCAAGCAATCAAACCATTGTAGTCAAACATTTTCATATCAAGCCATGAAGTCATTCGTTTATTACGGATGTCAAGTTTTCTTAGTCCATGTTATGGATTTGAATAAAGACACGTCAGATTTGAATAATATTCCTGTTGTTATTGATTTTTCCTGACGTATTTCCTGAAGAATTTCTTGGCTTACTCCCAAAGCCTGATATTAAATTTTGTATCGACTTTGAACCCGGTACAAAACTCATTTCTAAAATCTCATATCGAATGGCTCCTATTGAACTTCAAGAGTTAAAAATCCAACTGTAGAAGTTGATACCCGAGCCTCTATCTGGTGACTTCCTTTGTGGAATGCACCGAAGCCAGACTCTCCGTAGGGGACACCATATTCGTGCGATAGTAAACTGATAGGTGTCATTGTGACGTGCTATCCAAGATTGGGATATAAGTTACAGTTGAGAGCAACCTAAATCGGTAATTAAAATACGTAGCTTTCTAGACTTAATTGGTTATTATCGGAGATTCATTGAAGGATATTCTCGAATCGCTATTCCATTAACGCAGCTGACTCGTAGAGATACAAAATTCGAATGGAGCAAGGAATGTGGGAAGAGCTTCGAAGAACTCAAGAGGAGACTCATTTCAAAGACATGTTACGACCATGCCATCCTGAAAAAGCGAACGTGGTAGGCGACGTGTTGAGTGAAAGATTGTCACATGCACTACTCAATAATTGTTACGATAATTACTTTGCTCAATATTTTATTTTTGATTCAATAATTGCTGCGTTGATATTTTATAATTGTCACTACACAAGATTTTTTCATTAATTATCGATCAATAATTTATATTATTTGAATAATATTATTAGATAGCATTATTGGCAATGTCTAAAAAGTTCATCAAGGAGAGGTTTGGTCACCTAATTGCAAGCCACCAAGAAGGAGAAATTCTTATTGAAAGCCCTCTTTCCTGAACCGCTCGGTTGTCAATAATGTGTTTCGTAATATTATTTGTGAATAATTAATTGTTGATTAATATGATGAGGAAAATATTGATTTTATGAGGATATAGATGAAGAAATTTTTAATGTGACAATTGTTGAAAATTAATATTTTATCTTTTTCTGATAAAATAATTCAATAAAATATATTATTTTAATAATATATTAATGATGATATTTTTATGATGAATGTGGGATATATGAGTATATGTGGAGGAGGAGTATTTTTGTTACTAAAATGTTTAAAACATGTTAAACATGTCAATTGGACCCCATTTCTTGACCGAAATTTGATTATAGCACGTAAAATCGTCTGCTTGTGGATTTCGGTCAAATTTCATTTGGGAATTTGAAAAACTTTCTTCCAGAAAGTTGTAGAGAATTGAATTTTCTATAAAAATCATGAGATTCAAATTTTTCGGCAAAGGGCTATTTATTATGAATTATTGAAGTTCAAGTTCAAAATAATTGATTTTTGGAAGTTTAAAATATTTAAAGTGTGAAAACGCTTTTTGTTTTGTGGGCGACCCTAGCATGTACTTATTAAGCTAAAATCGATTTCTAGAGGCGTAGGAATCTTGATTTATATATATTATTATTAAATTAAATTTTCTGCTTTGGTGTTCTAAGCAATTTCCTATAAATAGGTGCTTAGTTATAATTGAAAATCACACCGAAACCGAAGTTTTCTCTCTATATTATCGAGCATATTCTTGTGAGTATTTTGAGTATACTTTGAGTATTGCTATACTGGTGCAAGTTCGCTTCAACGTTATTCCAATGTAAGTCTTCTTTCTTTTGAGGTAAGGGATAATAAGGATTTTAAGGGTTATTATCTCGAAATTCTTCCGAACCTTCAAAATTCGGAAAAATTTGAAATGATAATTTGATGAGTTTTGTTGTGTGTCCAAAATGGCGATTTTTGGATGTATAGATTAAGAGTTATGAATTTTATGAGGAAAGACTATTTTAAAAGAAAACCCTTATAACTCCTCAGATTAATTCCAAAATTGATGAAATTTTTATTGGGAGTACATCTATATAATATCAAGATATATCGTAAATTTTAGAATTTTTGGATAAAAGTACAATTTATGATAAATGTTTAAATATTCTATTGGTTTTGGCCATGTGAAAAATAGTAAATGACTTTTAAAAATTCTCGAGAAAATATATGTTCAATATAGGACTATATTCTCGCAAAATTCCGTAAAAGAAATATTTTTGGAACTGATTTATTATTTTTCATAAAAATAGACTAGTTATGAGTAAATGAATTAAATATGTTATGTGAAGTAAGAAAATTAGAAAATAAGATTTTATGGCTTGAGAATCCTACATGAGGTATATGCAGATTTTTGATGAGGATTTTGGTTATTGGTGATGAAATTTTATGAGTTTGGCATTTTAGAATGATTAAATGCATTATTTTGTAAAGTGTAAATAATTAAAATAAATTGTTTATAAGCTTAAAAAAAATATAGTATTCTTTCAATATCATTATACCGAAATATTGGTATGGATTTTATTGTGGAATTTCTACCTTTTTGAGTCGGGTTTACTATTCATGAGATACTATTCACGAGTTACTATTTATGAGTTACTATTCACGAAATTACTATTCATGAGTTACTATTCATGACAAAATTGTTTTTTTTTTCTAACCAAATTATAGTTGATTTATGAATATTACTCTGGAGATTAAAACTATATATTGATTATATTGATTTTATTATCATATATAACATTTTTATAACCCTGATGTTGAAATTCTCTTTCACTGGAGTGTAAAGATGGGTAGATTATTGGTATGATCATGACTAGGGTTCTTTTTGGCCAGTAGTGAAAAGTTAAATTGTGACTGGTATGATCATGACCATTGAATTTATAATTGAATATCTTTAGCTTAAGTGCAAAGGTGAATTGATCAACATGGTTATAATTATTGTTTATATAAATTCAAATGATTATATATTTCTTTGAGATATTAATATATTTGATCCAGAATGCAAATATGAATCGTTGAGGAATATCTTTGGTCCAGAGGTGCAAAGATGAATTGTGGATGAATATCTTTGGGTCGTAGTCTGAAAGATGACTGTTGTTGAATATCTTTGTCCCAGTAGTGCAAAGATGAACCGTTGATGAATATCTTTTGGCCTGTAGTGCGCAAAGATGACTTGTTGATGAATATCTTTGGTAGTAGTGCAAAGATGAATTTATTAAGTAGGATTATGAACATAAACCGTGATTTGGTATAACCATAATCTTTGATGTTTCAGGTGATGAAAATTATCTTTGTCCTGGATGAGAAAAGGAATTTAGAACTACAATTACGATTATGAGTTATACATGTGATTGTAGACAAGAATTGTTGATTGGTGTCACAGGGATAAAACATTGTTGGTGGACTTTTAACATGGAGAAGATAATAGACTTTATAGTCTATTTGACTCTTCTAATGGATTGCTCGTTCCGCTGCAACTATGGTTGAAAAGTTTTATCATCTAACATATGTTCTAAATCTCCGATTTATTACTTTTGAAGGCTATTGATAATTTATTTATCTTTAGTCATGATATTCTTTACTGAGCTAGTTGTGCTCACCCTTTTGCTTCACAATTCCTTTCGTGTAATAAAAGTGTATCCGGGTCGAAAGGGAATAACAAGGAATAGAATCGGTGGTCTATAGATGTTGAGGTGAGGTGAATTTAACTTGGAAGGGTGTTTTGCCACTATCATACAAGATGTCTAATAACATACAACCTCGTGTCATCATAAGATGGGTGTGCTTTCATCCACTTCTGCCGAGTATATCTACAAGCACTATCTATATGATCTTGGAGTCTATTTGAAATATAACCCTCAATTAGAGACAGTTGAGATAATGATATGTCAAGAGAAGACTCATCATTGGGAAGAATATGATAGTAATCTTCTCATTTTTCTTTGGGGTCTATTGGGTCAACCGAGGATAATTTCGTGGCCATATGATATCTATCATAACCTAGAAGCATGGCCTCCCATGCACGAAGGTTTCTCTTGAGCACTTCCCAAAGATTCTAATTTCTAAAACAGTTTTCGACTATACCTTTATGTAAGGTGTCATTATGAGGTGCTGTCCACGGTTGGGACATGAGTCACAGTTGATATATATTTGTATCCAAATTCACAGCATATGTGTTGTTGTATTTTGCACGACAATTGTTGTAATAAAATTGTAGTTGGTTTCTGTACCATGTATTTGGCGACTCAGAATGGGTTGGATGGAATGGACCTATTTTGGGGTCGTTACATACTCATATATCCCACATTCATCGTAAAAATATCATCATTATTATATTATTAAAATATAATAATATATTTAAATGAATTATTTTATCAGAAAAAAATAAAATTTCAATTTTCAACAATTGTCACATTAAAAATTTTCTCCATCTATATCCACATAAAATCAATATTTTCCTCATCATATGAATCAATAATTAATTATTCACAAATAATATTATAGAATCACAATATTGACAACCGTGCAGCCTCTGAAAGAGGGGCTTTCCAATAAGAATTTCTCCTTCTTGAAGCGCAATTAGGTGACCAAACCTCTCCTTAGACGTAACTTTCTAGACATTGTCAATAATATTATCTAATAATATTATTCGGATAATATGAATTATTGCTTCGATAATGAAAAATAATGTGTAATGACAATTATTGAAACAACAAAGAATATAAAATATCAACGCAAAGAATTAATAAAATATCGAGCAAGAATTATCGTAACCATTATTGAGTAGTGCCTTAACACGTAAAAGTCAATAATTGGTGCAATAACGTGTCTTTCGCTGTCAACAACGCCAGACATCTTGTGTTTTAACCAACGGTATTCCAACAATGGTAAACGGTAATAAATACGCCTGTTATTTTTAAACAACTTATATTTTTCGCTTTTCTTCCTCCATCTCTTTCCGTTATGGGGCCCACACATGGTCATACTGGTCGTATGAATATTCCCCGACGATGCGAATATTCCACGACCAAACGAATATTCCCACAACAACAATGAATATTTTATAACCACTTGCTTATTTTGTAAAATTTATGCATTTTACCCATAACTAACCACATTAATCAAATCAACCCTTACTATTTCAAAATAATAAATAAAAGAAATTCTATTTTATTTATAAAAATTTGTGGTCTTACAACCTCCCTCCTTATGAAATTTCGTCCTCGAAATTGACGTGCGTACGACTGTGTTTTCAAAAGATGAAGATACCTCACTTTCATTTCGCTTTCCACTCTCTCGTGTCATTTCCTCTATAGCATGGTTTCTCCACAAAACTTTAACATGTGGTATGACCTTTATCGTAGGACATACTCCTTCATATCCAAGATCTTGACAGTACCTCTTCGTGACGTTAAGTCTTCAACTATCTCGTCTGGTTCTAACTCAATGATGTTATTCGTTCGTCCATATATTTACGTAACATCGATGACGTAAAAAAATGTTATAAACACGCCGACATACTTGGTAGTAAAAGCGAGTCTATAGGCCACGCTTCTACTCGATCGAGTATGAATTAATAAATCGAAGGTTTGAGCTTTCTTATAACTCATCGACTCTTACTTCTAGAATAACGCCTTCTTTGCACCTTCTTCTTTATATTCATCACCTCCGTCTCTGTAGCTTGAGCGGCTTTAACATTATCGATTAAAGTCGATTCTACTCGTATATCATCACGTGAGTTCCTGAGTCTTTAACTCTATCTTTATCATTTTAAGTTATACTGAAATGAGTCTTTGTGTTATCAACATCGCACTTGTAAACGCATACGATCTTCTACTCAACCCGTCGCCTACCACGTTCATTTCTTCTACGATAATATTGAATGGTACGATCATAATCTTCAATGACTCGAGCCAACGTCTTTGGCGCATGATACGCTCATTTAGTTAAAGAAATATCCGAGGGTTTAGAAATAGGTTTTGTACTAGGGTCAATATAAAATTCGATTTCTCGCTTCTAGGGTAGGCTAGGAAGTCATCGTGATTACGCCGTAAAATTTATTAACGATAGAAATATCATTCAAAATCGTGACTCTCATCCAAAACTTGGATAACACGTCACATTGATACTTCTAACAACTTGCCATCGTTATTCACAATGTCTCCTACGAAAAAGTCCGCTTCAAGCGTTCCACACAAGGAAGTCAACAACGAAAAGGCTCGGGGCTCTTTACTTATGGCTTGATATGACAATGATTGACTTTAGTGGTTTGGTTATTTTGAATTCGCATAATAGGTTGGTTAGAGTATGAAAGCTAAAAACCTTACAAAAGCATGATGAGTAGTTAACCAATCGATTCCAAAAATCACATCCATGCAAATATTTTCAAAGAGATAAGATCGACAGTAACGTGAAAGTGTTGATTTGAATCAAACAAGATTTATAAATAGTTGAGGTAACGAAGGCTCCTACTAACGGTTTCAACTAATAAGTCAAAGTTTAACTTCTCCTGAGTCAAATTTAAACTTTGAACACAACAAGGTGAAATAAAAGAGTGAGTAGAACCCCAGATTCAACACTTCAGATAGACTTCGCAAGAACTTATGATTAACTTACCCGTGATAATTTTATTCGTGTTCCTCGTCACAAAAAATGCTCTCTCTTAAACTACCTGGCTTTGGCTTGTCTGCGGGACATCCTTTTGAGTCACCGTCCCTCAATGAACTATGTTTTGCTACTGCATAATCGCGAAGCGATATGTCATTCCTTTCCACAATTATAGCATACCTTGAATCTGTGTGGGCGCTTTGGATCGATATGTCCTTTTTCCCGCATTTGTAGATATGAATGGGTGGTCGCTCCTCCCTTGAACCGATTCTTCTTTGGCGCCGACGCCTTCATATGGTCGTTGTTGAACCTTCTCTTCTTGAAATGTCCACTGAGTCACCTCTCCTATTATCATGGCCACGATTACCACCCGAGTGGTTACCGCCTTTGTCAAGATTCTTTCCTCCCCACCGGTTATCATCGCTCGATGATCATTGCCACCGATATGACCACGTTGTGGTCCCTCATTGAACATACTCGTTATCACGCCTAATAATTGAGCCCCGCTTACAACATCCGAATAAAGAGAAAATTTATGAGAGATAAGATATTGTCGAATCTCGGGTTTTAGACCCCTCAGAAACATACGCGTCATTCGTTCCTCATTTTCTACCAAATAAGGTGCAAACCTGGACAACTCCGCAAACTTTGCCTCGTACTGAGACACCGTCATGTTGTTCTGCTCCAGTCTAATAAACTCCACTTCCTTCATATGACGAACACTTTCAGGAAAGTATTTGTCATTAAATAGTTTCAAACGCCTCCCAAGACATCCGAAGTATAAATTTGGATGGGTACGCTTCACGATTCCCACCAATGAATCCGCTTCGCCACGGAACATAAAGGTGGCGAATGGAACCTTCGTTCTCCGCGCATCCCAAGACATCGAATATCTTGGTAATTTGCTTGACCCACGTTTACGCCTTGATCGGATCCGGCTTTCCATGGAAATCTGGTGGTCCCAACTCCTTGAACCGCTTGATCGCGATGCATCACGTTCTTATCATTTCCACCAGTATTATGGATGAGGCGCCTTATTTCGCGTTGTTGCATGAATTGCTCCTAAAACTACTTAGCAAGATGATCGCCCAAGAGTTATCAATGTTTCTACCGCATTTTGGATGCGAGGCGCCTTCATCTTTGTTGTTGCATGAATTGCATAAAGCCTCTGACCATCCCATCATTCACCATTTCATCGGTGTTATTATTTTCATGAGGATTATTGTCCTCTAGTTGCATATTATCCTGATTATTGATCTGTGGAGACTCAATGGTCTCCTGTGCTCCATTGCTTATCTCAACATTTTCGGATGCCATTTTCAAATACTGCCACAAAACAAGGGTTAATCAAACAAATTATCATATCACATAATATCCCTATATTATGACCGATTAACAAATAAGCTTAGGTAGGACACACTAGCGAAGGATTTACTCGTCTTTCCCCTCCTAGTTCTATTCCCCGATCTCCGCCAGAGATCTTATCCCTAAGCTCTGATACCAACTGTGACGCCCCCAAAATAGGTATACGTCACTCATTCTGAGTCGCCAATAACATGGTACAGAAATAACTACAACTTTATTGTTACAACATATAAACTGTGAGTTTAAATACAGATATTGCCATCTAGACAATATCCACATACAAATAAATTCTCATCATAATTATTGATACATTATTTTACAAAAATGGTGAGGACTACTAAACAACTCTCTAAAACCATCATTCCATACCCCACTAAGCACTCGCTACATTCTCGCCTCCCGAGAAGAAAAATGGAACAAAAAAAAGAAAAGAGTGAGCTCAACTAGCCCAAAAAGAATATTATGACTAAGATATAATACGAACAAATTATCGTTAGTCTTCAACAGGAAAAATCTAATAGAATACAATAGACAACAAGTTTTAAATCAATACTGCAATGAAAATATTAATTCATAGAAGAGTTACGTAGAGGATGAAATCTACTAATATCTATGAATTTAACAAATCCATCATCAATATTTTTATTCCCCGTAACATCAATCAATATATATCTCGAATCATATATTCATCCTCGCACTACAAGGCCAAGGATATTCATCAGTTGGTCATGTTCATCTAAACACCTGTTCATCTTTACACTACGGGCCAAAGATATTCATCAGAAATCATTCATCTTTGCATTACAGGCCAAAGATAGTCAATAATATCATCATTTAAGACTGAAGATGATGAAAAATATTTTTAAAGAAATGAATCCAGTGAAACAAAATGACAAGGATTAAGGATTAAGGATTCGTACTTTGTTTTATCCATGTCCAAAAATACCTCAAAAATAATCATAGTGGTGTAAAATTCAAGAATGATCAAAACATGGATACAATCAAAGCTAGTATCCACAATAGATATTTTGGACGAAAAGAAAAATTTTCATTTTTCGATGAATAGTGTCGTATTTGTAAGACCCCAAATAATTAATAAATGAAATTTAATTTCCTCTAATTATTATTTTGAAATAGTAAGGGTTGATGTGATTAATGTGGATAGTTATGGGTAAAATACGTAAATTTTACAAAATAAGCAAGTGGTTATAAAATATTCATTGTTGTTTTGGAATATTCGTTTGGTCGTGGAATATTCAAATGACTTTGTGGGAATATTCGTGATGCGACCTGCCGCAGACCATGTGTGGGCCCCATAACTGGAAAGCAATTGGAGGAAGAAAACGACAAATATAAGTTGTTTAAAAATAACTGCAGTAGTTATTCTGGTTACATCGTTGGAATACCCGGTGGTTAAAACACGATGAATACGCGTTGTTGCGACAAGAAGACACCAGATTGCACCAATTATTGACTCTTACGTAAGAAGGCACTACTCAATAATGGTTACGATAATTATCGCTCAAAGATTTTATTAATTGTTGCGTTGATATTTTATATTTAGTTGTTTCAATAATTGTCATTACACACTATTTTTTCATTATCGAAGCTAATAATTCATATTATCTCAATAATATTATTAGATAACATTATTGGCAATGTCTAGAAAGTTCTGCTCTAAGGAGAGGTTTGGTCACCTAATTACGCTACCAAAGAAGGAGAAATTTTTATTGAAAGCCCTCTTTACCTGAAACCGCCTCGTTGTCAATATTGTGATTCTGTAATATTATTTGTGAATAATTAATTATTGATTCATATGATGAGGAAAATATTGATTTTATATGGATATAGATGGAGAAAATTTTTAATGTGACAATTGTTGAAAATTAAAATTTTATCTTTTTCGATAAAATAATTCATTTAAATATATATATATTATTATATTTTAATAATATAATAATGGTGATATTTTACAAATCTAATGTGGACTATATGAGTATATACTGAGGAGGAAGAGTATTTTTGTTGCAATAAATGTTTAAAACATGTTAAACATGCTCAATTGGACCCCATTTATTGGATCGAAATTTGATTATAGCATGTAAAATCGCCCGTTTATGAATTTCGGTCAATTTCTGTTTGGAATTTGGAAAAACTTTCTTCTGCAAAGTTGTAGAGAATTGAATTTCCTATAAAAACACGCGAGATTCGAATTTTCTGATAAAAGAGCTATTTATTATGAATTATTGAAGTTCCGAAGCTCCGAAATAATTGATTTTTGGAAGTTTTAAATATTTATATTAATAAAACGTTTTTTTTGTTGTGTGGGCAGCCCTAGCATGTGTTTAATGATCTGAGATCAGTTGTCAAAGTATGTGAAAGATTATTAAATATATTAATATTATAATAAATTTTCTGCTTTTTGGTGTTCTAAGCAATTTCATATAAATAGGTGCTTAGGTTAGAATTGAAAATTACACCGTAAATCAAGTTTTCTCTCTATATTATCGAAATTATTCTTGTGAGTATTTTGAGTATACTTTGAGTATTGCTATATACGGTGAAAGTTCAAGTTATAAATTATATCCAAAGATTCCAGGTAAAAGTATTCGCTTTCCGAGGTAAGGATATTTTTTTTTTGTAATGATATTATTTCTTCAATATCATTATCTTTGAAATATTGATCTGAAGTTTTTATCAAATTTGAAACTTTTGGTGTCTGAGTTACTTATTCACGATATCTCTGCCTATTCATGTATATCGACATTATATTATTCAATTTAAAAAATAAAATTTTTTCTTTTCGTCCAAAATATCTATTGTGGATACTAGCTTTGATTGTATCCATGTTTTGATCATTCTTGAATTTTACACCACTATGATTATTTTTGAGGTATTTTTGGACGTGAATAAAACAAAGTACGAATCCTTAATCCTTAATCCTTGTCATTTTGATTCACTTTGATTCGCTTTAAAAAAATATTTTTCATCATCCTCG
Organism: Panax ginseng; assembly: GCA_020205605.1. Taxonomy (NCBI): domain Eukaryota; kingdom Viridiplantae; phylum Streptophyta; class Magnoliopsida; order Apiales; family Araliaceae; genus Panax; species Panax ginseng. The sequence continues at coordinate 2,661,678 of CM035139.1, read as the reverse complement.
GTCTTAAATGATGATATTATGGAATATCTTTGGCCCAGTAGTGCAAAGATGAATGATTTCGATGAATATCTTTGGCATGTAGTGCCAAGATGAATGATTTCGATGAATATCTTTGGCCCGTGGTCTGCAAAGATGAGCAGTGTTTAGATGAACATGACTAATCGTGAATGTCCTCGGCCTCAGTAGTGCAAAGGATGAATATATGATTCCGTATATATATTGATTGATGTTACAGGGATAAAAATATTGATGATGGATCGTTAAATTCATAGATATTAGTAGATTTCATCCTCTACGTAACTCTTCTATGAATTAATATTTTCCGCTGCGAGTATTGATTTAAAACTTATTGTCTATTGTATTCTATTAGATTTTTGTTTTCCCTGTTGAAGACTAACGATAATTTGTTCTGTATTATCTTAATCATAATATTCTTTACTGGGCTAGTTGAGCCCACCCTTTTCCTTTTTGTTCCATTTTTCTTTTCAGGAGGCGAGAATGTAATGAAGTATTTAGCCTGGGGTATGGAATGATGGTTTTAGAGAGTTGTTTAGTAGTCCTCACCATTTCTCGTAAAATAATGTATCAATAATTATGATGAGGATTTATTTGTATGTGGATATTGTTTAGATGGCAATATCTGTATTTAAACTCACAGTTTTATTGTTGTAATAATAAAGTTGTAGTTGTTTCATGCAATGTGTATCGATAACTCGTAATGGGTGATGTATACCTATTTTGGGGTGTCACAAGATTCGTGAATAAGATCAGATATCGTGAATAGTCACGCAGATACGTGAATAAGAATCGACACCAAAAGTTCCAACTTTGATAAAAACTTCGTATCAATATTTGACATAATGATATTGAAAAAATAATATCATTACGAAAAAAAAATAATATCCCTTACCTCTGAAAGACAGGTGATTTAATTGAATAATCGGATATAAAGCTATAACTCGAACTTTCACCGATAAAGCAATACTCAAAGTATACTCAAAATACTCACAAGAATACGCCTCGACAATATAGAGAGAGAAAACTTCAGCTTAGGTGTGATTTTCAATTCTAACCTAAGTACTTATTTATAGGAAATTGCTTAGAACACCAAAGTAGAAAAATTAATAAATTAATAATATATTAATTAATATTCCTATGCCAACATTTGAAGAACTGAAATCAGTCATTAACATCATATGCAAGACTCACCATTAATGTCAAAACGTTTTCTTATTTAAATTATTTTAAACTTCCAAAAATCAATTATTTTGAGACTCTAACTTCAATAATTAACAATAAATAGCCCTTTTGTCAGAAAATTCAAATCTCGCGCGTTTTTATAGAAAATTCAATTCTCTACAACTTTGCAAAAGGAAGTTTTTCCAAATTCTAAACAAAAATTGACTGAAATCCACAAATCCAAGCGATTTTACGATTTATAATCAAATTTTAGTCAAGAAATGGGGTCCACCGACATGAAAAACATGTTTTAAATATTTTGGTAACAAAATACTCCTCCTCCACATATACTCATATATCCCACATTCATCGTAAAAATATCATCATTATTATATTATTAAAATATAATAATATATTTAAATGAATTATTTTATCGTAAAAGATAAAATTTCAATTTTTAACAATTGTCACATTAAAATTTTCTCCATCTATATCCACATAAAATCAATATTTTCCTCATCATATGAATCAATAATTAATTATTCACAAATAATATTACAGAATCACAATATCGATAACCGTGCGCTTCCTGTGAAAGAGGGGCTTTCGAATAAAATTTCTCCTTCTCAATTAGCAATTAGGTGACCAAACCTCTCCTTGATGTAAACTTTCTAGACATTGCCAATAATGTTATCTAATAATATTATTCAGATAATATGAATTATTGCTTCGATAATGAAAAATACTTGTGTAATGACAATTATCAAACAACAAAGAATATAAAATATCAACGCAAAGAATTAATAAAATCTTTGAATAAAGAATTATCGTAACCATTATCGAGTAAAGGCTTTCACGTAAGAGTCAATAATTGGTGCAATAACGCATGCATCTTGTGCGCAAACAACGCCAGACATCGTGTTTTTAACCACCGGGTATTCCAACAAATTAAATTCGTAATAACTACGCCTGTTATTTTTAAACAACTTATATTTGTCGCTTTTCTTCCTCCAATCGCTTTCACTATGGGGCCCACACATGGTCAAGGTCAAATGCATTTAATATTCCCCGACGATCATTTAATATTCCACGACCAAACGAATATTCCCTGACAACAATGAATATTTTATAACCACTCATTATTTTGTAAAATTTCATGCATTTTACCCATAACTAACCACATTAATCAAATCAACCCTTACTATTTCAAAATAATAAATAAAGGAAATTTCATTTTATTTATAAAAAATTCGGGGTCTTACAAACTTTGCACCAAAATATCCGATCAAAATAACATTTTCAGGCCAGAATCAACTTTACAAGTAGCAACTCCCCAACCAATCAAAATTTCAGGCCTGAATCATCTTTTCAAGTAGTAATTCTTGCAGGTCCACGTCCTTATCGTCTATTCGAATATTTAACGACTTCAAGTTCACGTCCTTATTATTGCAATCCTGCAACTCAAAAGAAACTCAGAATCGAACACGCGATTCATCAACACATAGACTACCGCCAGTTATTTGTGGAAAAAAAGCAGAAAATAAACAAAAAGGTTATATAAATGATAAATCTGTCATCAATACCATATCTCAAGTCTCTCTCAAACACACATAGGCACAAAAATATACTACTACAACTTACTTCAAACTGATCCATTAAAAAATAAATTCTAATCTATCACAATAATTATCGCAAATCAAATTACTATAAATACATGCCATTACACACAAACACGATAAAGACACACCACGATCCTAAATATATAACAACATTATATTCCATAATTTTGCAATCAAATAACAAACCACCCATTTCATTAACTAATATAAAAAAAATTAATAACTAATACCCAAATCTTCTCAAAGTGACAAATAAATGAAACCCTAAAAGTAATTGATTTGTAAATTAAAAAAAATATATCATATTAGGGTATGGACTGATTTGGGTAGAATTGTTTCTGAGTGAGTTATCAAGGTAGCTTTGAAACGCAGGATCTCAATCCGTTGTTCATGGCCATGGTGGGTTGGGTTTGCTCGTAGAAAAATGCGAGAAAGAATAACAAGAAAACCCTATTTTCTCTCTCTCTGCTCTTTCTTAAATAAAATGCCTCTTCTTCTGTTAAAGATGATAGATTTTTGATATAAAGATGTTGAATTGGGGGGATATGAGAGAGATATATTAGTGACCGTTTGGGGGAATTCGAAGACTCGGCTCTGTGTGTAAGAAGAGAGAGAGAGAGTGTGTTTAAAATTAGAATAAGGGAAAAGAAAGAGAGCTGATGATGTGGATCGTGGATGTGACATTTATGTATTTTCTCTCTCTGCTCTGTTTTATATTATAGATTGTTGGATAGTCTAGACTGTCTAGCCTTGTGATTTGTACATGCATACTAATTTATACTTTTATATATTTTAATAACTTATTTATAGACACTATAAAATTGTTGTTTATTTTTTATATCAGTCAACATTCTCTAATACAACAAACAATAGTTAGTAAATAGTACTACCTTCGTTCTTTAATAGCTCGTTTTAGAGAAATATTTTTATTTCTAAATATAAGTCGTTTGAGAATTTCAAGTAAACATTAATTGCTTAGTTTCTAATATTACCCAAGTAATAAATATAACTTTGGTTTTCTCACTATTTTTTGACCAATAAATAATACTCTCTTTTTTTCAATACAAGGACAATATAGACAATTGATAATATATTTAATGTTTTACAATTATTTTTTTAATACTTATGCACAATTTTAAAACGATCTATATTAAAGAACGGAGGAAGTAGTGATTAGGAGCAAATGTAATTTTATTTTATGTGATGCACACTATTTATGCAATGTGCTAATATTTTCTATTTAATTAAATTAATTATTTTATTCCATAATATTTGGGAACTAATCAATGCACAATAATACAAATTTTCTTTTTCTTTTTCACCTCTCCTTAATCACATGACATTATGTTTGTTTGCATACCAAAATTATTAACTTATTTTATAATCTCAAAATTATTAATTTATTTTATAATCCTAAACTAATTAAGACATTTTTAGATTAATATTTAAGTACATAAGAAAGGAACAAGGTTGGAGTAAAAATTGGTGTTGGATTTGTGGCCAAACAGCCAATCTCTAAATTTACCTCCTACAATCAACCTCTCCAAATTAGAACTTTCTGGAAACATTAGAGACAAATCAACCTATAAATATTCTTTTTCTTTACTACCGTTTACCCCCTCCTTCCCAAACACTGCCCAATCGACACGACTACGAAGACTGGCCAACAAACAATGGCGGACGAAGCTAAAGCCAAAGGAAACGCGGCGTTTGCCGCCGGTAACTTTTCCGACGCCGTACGTCACTTCTCCGATGCGATTAGCATGTCCCCCACCAACCACGTGCTTTACTCCAACAGATCCGCCGCCTACGCTTCTCTCAGCAACTACTCCGATGCCTTATCCGATGCCAAAAAGACAGTCGAGCTGAAGCCTGATTGGTCCAAGGGCTACTCCCGGCTCGGCGCATCTCACGTCGGCCTCCACAACTACAACGACGCCGTAGAAGCTTACAAGAAGGGCCTCGAGATTGACCCAAACAATGAAGCCTTAAAATCCGGACTATCCGACGCACAGTCGGCCGCGGCAACCCGATCCAAGCCTCCGAACCCGTTCGGCGACGCGTTTGGGCCAGAGATGTGGGCTAAGCTGACTTCCGATCCTTCCACTAGGGTTTATATGCAGCAGCCCGATTTTGTTAATATGATGAAGGAGCTTCAGAAAAACCCTAGCAATTTGACTCTATTTTTGAAGGATCCGAGGGTTATGCAAGCTCTTGGCGTTTTGCTTAACATTAAGCTTCAAGCACAATCTCCGGAGGATATGGAAATGCCGGATGCTCAACCGGAGAGGAAGAGGTCTGCTGAGGAGGAGCCGCCTGTGAAGGAGAGGAAGCGGGAGCCTGAACTGGAGCCGGAGAATATGGAAGTATTGGATGAGAAGAGGGAAAGTAGAGAGAGAAAGGCACAGGCACAAAAACTGAAGGAAGCAGGGAATGCGGCTTATAAGAAGAAGGATTTTGAGACGGCCATTCAGCATTATACCGCAGCCATTGAATTGGACGATGCTGATATATCCTTTATTACAAACAGGGCTGCTGTGTATTTTGAAATGGGAAAGGTACACAAATTATCAAGCTTCAATCTTATTTTACATTTTCAAATATTGAACAGCAAATTTTTATTTTTTTTTCCTTTCCAAGTTCTGAAAAGTCTCAATCTTTATGCAATCTAATGTTGTAAGCCTGATAGTTTGAATTGGTGCTTCATATTACTTTTGGGGCTAAGCAATTTGGCTAAAGATTGAATTTAATTTACGTCCTTATGATGACTTGTCAAAAATAATAAATTAAAAAAATCCTATATATGATCAACTTAAGTAGCGGTTTATGTTATCAAGGTGTATTTATTCTATTAATGATGAACTTAAGTAATTAGGGTCCGTATACTTGTATAAAATGTACTTGTTTCTTGTTCTTTTGGCGAAAGCCGTTTCGAAATGTACTTGTTTCTTGTTCTTTTGGCAAAAGCCGTTTTGGATCATTATCACACTTATTCTATGATAAATTTTTATCTTATCGATTTGTGAAATATGTCGGTCATTCTGCTTTGTTTCTCATTCAACGTGTGAGGTTGTACTGTTACTCGGTCTGTTCCACAAAAAGTCTTATTTGCAAAATTTGCAAACTTTAAGGATATGTTTTTATTCCATGTTTATTCCTAAATATAATGAGAATTTAGTTTTGTAACAATGGCATGATAATGCAATTGTGTTGTTGTACTTGAGGAAATTATGTAATTCTATAAAAAAAATTATCATCAATAAAAGAGGAGTTCTTTTGTGGAATAATATATATATATATATATATATATATATATATATATATATATATATATTATTTTTTGGTTTGCAAATAGGACTCTTTTTGTGGAACAACTTACCATCTCTCATTTTTCATTTTAAACTCATCATTCTAATTTGATTCTTAACATTTAGTCAAGGAAAAAGAAAGCGTAAAACTTACAAAATGTGCAAAGTAGATTTTCTCACTCGTTGATTTTTAATTAAAGTTGTTACTATTACATTGCACTGCTATTTGGTTTTCATTTATTTAGTTACAATTAGTGCTATACATAGTTGATCCTGCTAAAATTCTAGAGATTGTTGCAATTAATGTGACTGAAAGTTGGTTAATGCATGGGTTTCAAGTGCTCTATGATGTGAGAAAAGACGTAAGAAACCTTCTAATTTGTTTATTACTTAAATTCTCTGTAATCCATTTTGTCAATGAAGGAAAATGGATTATGAATGTTAATTTTATTAACTCTTCATCTTTCCCAGTATGAGGAATGCATCAAAGATTGTGATAGAGCTGTTGAAAGAGGAAGAGAACTTAGGTCAGACTATAAGATGGTTGCGAGGGCATTGACAAGAAAGGGGACTGCCTTAGTCAAGACAGCGAAAAGCTCAAAGGACTATGAACCTGCTATTGAGACATTCCAGAAAGCATTGACAGAACATCGCAACTCAGACACACTGAAGAAACTCAATGACGCTGAGAAAGCAAAGAAAGATCTGGAGCAACAAGAGTATTTTGATCCAAAATTAGCTAACGAGGAGCGTGAGAAAGGTACTCTTCCACTCTATATTTTCTAGTCGAGGGTTGTCTACCGTATTCTATTCCTTGTGTAATTCTGTATATGTGCACACCTAGAGGGGGGTGAATAGGTGTCTAAACTAAAATGTGAGTAAGGTTGTGTTTTCTGAGAATTAAGCATCTGAATGGTTATGAGGTCTGAATCTAAAAAATTGTTTGATAACTAAAAAGGAAGTTATCTCTTAATGACACTATTTAACCATTTTAAAGGGTAAAATTTTATTTAACAATTATAAATATTCAATTTAATAAAAATGAGTGCATAATATTGTTGAATATATTTATATAAAAAAAATTATCAAAAAAATTTAATTAAGAGGTACCTCTTAATTATTAAGATTTCATTTTCTGTCTTATCGATTAAGAGGCATTTAGAGGTAACAAAAAAAAAAAATATCATCATGCCTCTTAGCGAATAAGATGCAGTCCATTAAGAGTCAATCAGATGTAAACAAACAACACCTAACAATGTCAAAATTTTATTTTCTTGTTACAAAACTAAAACTGACAGGTGAAGAGTGACTTATATTGTCTATTTTAGAATAAATTTTACTTGAGTATACTTTATTTATCAGCATTCCATTATTGTGTAAATGTGTTCAAATACAGAGTAAGCTTTAAATGATCAAACCAAAGGAAATAACAAACACAAGGAGGATTTTTACATGGTTCAACCCCTATCCTCTATCCTCTATCCTCTATCTAGTGGCTTAATCCACGTCTAATACCAATTGGTATCAGAGACTATTTTTATTAATCTTTAAAACTGATTAATTACAAAGAAAAACTTCTTGTTCAAAGTAGCTTCACACTGAGATGGACACTACTGTCCTTTGCACCCCTGCAACCTTCGAAGCTCTCTTTGAATAGACCCTATCCACTACTGGATCAGTCAAGCCAAACAAGCCTTGAACTCAAAATTTGATACAAAGAATTTTAAATACAATATGCTATAATTTTCCAGCCAATAAAGGATCAACAATAGAACAAGGACTTGCTGGAAAATAGACTTTGATAGCTCTCTATGAAGATATCATAGATATCAAACTTGATATTAGCTTAAAGTTTCCTGAACTCATAAGAGCTTCAAGTATTCTGCACTATGATTAGCCGAGAAGGAGGAGTATTTATAATAATATGACCAACCGCTAAAAAAGAGCTGTTAGTATAAAAGACTTGGTCCAGTTGGTAAGCCACATGTTTTGAGAAATTTGTTTATCAACAGATATAATATAATCTCCTCAACAACTTTTTTAAACAGATGGTTTCCAAAGCAAACTAAATAGCATAAAATAAGGAGAGAAAGAGACTGATTGAAATACTCTAATAGATTGCATAGCCATGATGGATTCCGTAATAGACTCCTAATCAATTAAGATCGCATATCTTTATTTGATTCTAAGAAGGATATATATATATATATATATATATATATATATATATATATATATATATATATATTAAGTAAATCTTCAGCAATAATAATACCTTTGAATTTATCAACTAATGGACTATTAATCAATTTTGGGCCAACCAAGAAATCAACAAATTAAATCAGCCCAAACAATTTAGACAAAGTCCATTACACTAAATACAAACCCAAGAATATTGTCATCATTAAAATCATAAAAGATATAAACCAACACCCTGTAGCATTGTATTCCTTTCCTCAAGTACTTGACTAATCTACATTTTTCATCAGGCAATGAGTATTTCAAACAGCAGAAGTATCCAGAAGCAATTAAGCAATATACAGAATCTTTGAGGAGGAATCCCAAGGACCATAAGGTTGTCCTTGTTTTGGGTTTTTACTACTGTGTACACATTATTCTGTAGGAGAAATGCTTCTATTACTTGGTGTTAAGATGCACAAATCTTTGATGTCTTTCTCAGGCATACAGCAACAGAGCGGCTTGCTACACAAAACTTGGGGCATTGCCTGAGGGATTGAAGGACGCAGAAAAGTGTATTGAGCTTGATCCCACATTTGCTAAGGGGTATACCAGAAAAGGGGCTGCCCAGTTTCTTATGAAAGATTATGACAAAGCTTTGGAAACATATCAAGAAGGATTGAAACATGATGCTCGCAACCAAGAATTGCTAGATGGTGTTCGGAGGTATTCGTCATTGACCGTGTGTGCTTTCATTCGATTACGAGTTTCTTTAGTGTTTCTGAATATGCCAATTGGTACACCAAATTTTCTGCAGATGTGTAGATCAAATTAACAAGGCTAGCCGTGGGGATTTGAGCCCTGAGGAATTGAAGGAGCGACAGGTTTGGAAACTTGAAGCACTTGTGTTGAGTTCAGTTGGTTCAGGTTAATTTGAGATCTAATTCGAAGTTGATCTAACTTTTGTAGGGTAAGGCGATGCAGGACCCAGAGGTTCAGAACATTCTGTCGGATCCTGTTATGAGACAGGTACCATTTTGGGGATTTTTAAAGGGAGGGGTTTCTTGTTTAGCTTCTCATACTGAAGTTGCTGAGTTTCTAATATGTTGATTAACTTTGTGTTTGAGTAACATGGGTGGTATTCTCGACAGGTGTTGGTTGATTTGCAGGAGAATCCCAAGGCTTCACAGGAGCACATGAAAAACCCTCTCGTGATGAACAAGATCCAGAAATTGATAAGCTCGGGAATTGTTCAAATGAAATAAGTCACTTTAGCAGATCAGAATCTCTCCATCGTCTTCCAAATGTGTAATTAGAGCTGGAAAACCATTTTACAACCCAAACTTAACTAGATCTATTGGGTTGGATATCTATATTTTATAATTCAAGTTGTGCATAGTTTAGAACTATATTTGGTTGTCTAAATATAGACCCAAATTTATTGAAATCATCCCTTACTTTATTTTTCTCTCAGTAAACTCCTCTCCCCCATATCTAAAATAAAATAGTTTGGCGGCATTAGAAAATTGAAGCAGAGATATTATAGGAAAAGTTACGAAATATTCTGTTTTTTGTAAATCTTTTTTATGGGTGATTTTAACTTTTTTTTCTTTTTTTAATCTTACCTTTTTCTACAACCCAATTGCTTTTAATTTTAAAATTACTGAACTTTGCGTTGATCAATTTTGGAACAATGAACATGTTTACAAAATTAAATATACGTGTTAGACTTTTAAAAGTTAATTTATAAAATTTAAAATTAATATGAAGTTATTTAATTTTAGTATAAATAAGTATAACAATTAATTTTGAGTTTTAAGATTTTATAAATTGATTCTAAAAAATTAAAATGTATCTTTAATTTTGGAACTCTCTTCGTTCCAAAATTAGAGAATAGAGATAAAAATTTAACTTTGGATAGAGAGATAACTTATTTGACTTTGGAGGTTAAACGACAACATATTAAACTTTAAAATTGGTATGACTCAAAAAAATTTAGAATTAAATAAATTTTATTAAACTTCAAAATTGGTATGACTCAAAAAAATTTAGAATTGAATAAATTTTGTGATTAATAGTTTTTATTATATACTATACAACTATAATAATTGTATGAACTAAAATTAAATAAATTCACATCAATTTGAAGTTTAATATGAAGTCGTTTTACCTCAAAAGTCAAATTGTATCTCTAATATTAGAACGGATGGAGTGTGTGTATATATATATATATATATATATATATATATATACACACACACATAAATAGGGCAAAGGTACAAAAAAATTCACATGATTTTACCTGAAGTCCCATTTAGTTCATGAACCTTTTTTTTTTCAAGTATCCTTAACGTTACAAATTTTAAGTGAACTCTTCCCTTCCTGTTAACGGACATGCCACTTACACTACCGATCGTGACTGACACATAGACATATTTTGCTGATGAAGCTGGACACCCGAATGAATTTTTATTACCCAAAAAATTCAGATCTATTTTCTCTCCCTAAACCTATTTTTCTTAAATACATTTTCCCTATCTAAAGTTTCACCATGTCTGATTAGGTTTGCTCTGATAGACCCATCAAACTGCCACCGACGAAACAGACCAGCAAGTTATCAGTACTCAGTCCAGGACAACAATGCCTAAATCTAGCTAAAACGGAACATCGACAAACCCAGGGATCTCGATCGCCGGCAAACCTTCGATTCTGGCAAACACAATCAAATCCAAACTAAAGAGAATAAAAGGAACAAATTACAAGCTTAGATCGAAAGAGAACATAAATAACAACCCAAACAAATCCCAAATTTGAATATAAAAAGAAAATTAATGAACAACATGATATTCAGATCGAAACACACAAATAAACAACAAAAGACCCATCCTTGAAAGACAAAACCACGCGAAACAAACGGTTAGGGGTGTAAACAAGTCAAATCTCACCGAAAACCTTCATGCTCAGATTCAGTTCGACTCGGAAAAAATTGAGCTTGAATTCGACTCGGATTCGATAAGGGATTTATATTTTTGTGCCAGATTTGACTCGGATCATTACTTCGACTTACTTCCTAAGAATAAGACTTTCGACTGCTTTAAAAGTCGAAGCCACTACCTATGAGCCTTCAAATCGTGTTTCGAATATGAACCACTTTATTTAAAATTGAACCACTACATACTAAATTGGTTACTTAACTAATATTTATATATAAAACTTTTTCACTTTTATTTATGTATTGAAATTATAAAGAATGTAAAAAAAATTGACATTCAATTCATTGATTTATTCAAGTACAAGTTTACATAATTTCATACTACACTTTATAAATTATAAAGATCGATACAAATATCACATATTTAGCTTACCAGCATGGATCAGACCAATATTCGAATATGATCCATCGAGCAGGTATCGAGTATAGTTCGAGAAAAAAAATAAAATATCGAACCCTAATCTGAGCGAACACTGGTATGCTCGAATTCGACTCGTGTATCATTAAACAGAAAACGAGTATAGATCAAATTCGACTCGGATCAACTTTGAATTCGAGCTTTGAATCATATTTTCGAGCCAATCCGAACCAAAATTTTGGCAAGAAATTCAAACCAGAATCAAGCGAGATCTCAAACCAAAAAATGCTTAGACGGAATAGAACACCCCAAACAAAAGGGGAGACAAATCATCAAACCTCTGGCAGCCTAGATCCAAAAGAACCAACGAGAGTTCCGGCGAAAATGGAGGGCATAGGTTAGAAAAAACAGATCCAATCAATCAGATTCTAAACATTAACAACTAAATTCTGATAAATATAGAACAAACCCAGGATTTCAAAGTCAAATAGCAATAAATTAGTGGAAATCGAACCGACACCAACACAACTCATTTCAACCCAAATCACTAACCAGATCAGATCCATAATCACAAGTCCAGGAACCGCGCGAGCATAAACTCCTCTACTAACAAAGTAGTGTTTTGCTTAGTATGACATGATGAATTACTTTTTCGAAAAGGTGTTAGTGTTAGATTTGTATATAGTGCGATCATTCAATCAAATTACATAAAAGGTGCGGAAGCGTGATAAAACAAATTTTAAAAATTTTCATACAAACCATCATCATGATCATACTTTGTGCATAATTATCAATTAATAGAAAAGAGAAGGAGAACAAGTTTATACTCTTGTAGAAACTAGCTTTCTCAGGTACGAGTTTACCTCTAATTCCTTTTCACGTTCAACATGAATCCACCGAATTTGATTCCTTCCTTTGATCAACGTTAATGTAACACCCCAGTCCCACATCGAAAGATAGGGAAAAAATTTGTCTGCATATAAGAAAATAAGTTACTACCAATAGTACCTTCAAGTCATGACCTTTTGGGAGCCTGTGGTGGGCTAAGATGACCCAAGAAGATACTATTGGGCTAGTAGTTTGAGGCCTTATTTTGATGGATTTGATTCGATTCGGACTTGGATTTGACCTTAGATTTTATTCCGGACTCAAATTTGACCGGGTTGTTTATATATGGTATCAAAGCCGACTCTCGAAAACTCTGGCCCGTCATCCGATCGAGTTCTTGGAGGTGGGGACACGAAGGTGGTGGTATTATCCCACATGGAGAGATGGAGGTCCTGAGGTGGGGACACGAAACCAAATAGATTATCCCACAATGGCTAGGGAGGTAAAGATCTTTGGTAGTGTGTGTGATCGGTTCGACGGGGACGCTCGAAATTTAAGTGGGGAGTTTATAACACCCAAATCCCACATCGAAAGATAGGAAAAAATTTGTCCATATATAAGAAATAAGTTACTACCAATAAGTACCTTCAAGTCACGACCTTTTGGGAGCCTCGGTGGTGGGCTAAGATGACCCAAGAAGATACTATTGGGCTAGTAGTTGAGGCCTTATTTTGATGGATTTGATTCGATTCGGACTTGGGATTTGACCCGAGATTTTATTCCGGACTCGAAATTTGACCCGGGTTGTTTCAGTTAACCACTTAAGTGTTTGGCCTCTAGAGGTGATCCACCAAAGAAAAGAACACATATTCAAGAAGATGAGTGTTTGACAAAACCCTAATTCTATTTTTATAGAATATTGTGTACTCTCCCAACTCTTGAAATTGTCATTAACCTTAAATCAAAATAAGATTTATCTTATTTATAGATGTAGGCAATCTTCCAAAACAATTTAGGAATAGAGTTTTATTTTAATTAATTAAACTCCTTTAATGAATCTCAATTTTTTAGGTACCAAAAAATTGTCTAAGTGTCAATTTCGACAACAAAGTATGTCAACGTGTCAGCCACGTTAGTCTAGGTGGCATGTCCGTTAACGGGAGGGGCAAAATTGACATGAAATTTATAACATTAAGAGCACTTTTGAAAAAAAAATTCATAAACTAAGTGAGACTTCGGGTAAAATTATATGGGCTTTTTTACACTTTTATCATATATATAGGAAACTGATCTATAGTCGAGATTATAAAGATAAAATTAGTTTTACAATAGATCTCAGTTATCTATCCGCGAATTGAACGATGAGAAATAATTAGAAAAATTTGAGCTCCACAGTTTAATATGAAAAATTCCGTAATATTAAACTGCTTATTAGTAGATGATATCAAAAATACTATTTGTCAATCCGTTCTCCCAATCTCGACCCTTCCACGCCTCCTTCTCCTTCATTCTATCTCGCTAAGTCTTCCACCTTGAATTTAAATATTTATGTGGAGAGAGAAAACTAACCACACCCTATCCAGCTCTAGCACACCCACCACCCATCAGGAAGAACTTTAAATAAGAACGATAGTTCTGATCTAAATGTGAACATGATTTGGGGGCACAAGGAGGATTAAGGATATAGATCTTGCACCGGATGCATGCTCCATACGTAGTTACGTACTCAATCACTATATATGGGAATTGCTCCGTCATACTATATCATTTTATTTTATACACTGTTTAACATAAAAGAGTTCTACTTCTAAATTCAATTTGTTTTTTAATTTATTTAAAATAAAAAATTTTGTAATTAATAATAATTTTTAATTTACAAATTTATTGACTATATATATAAAACCCAATAAATTCATATATATCAATGTTATATATGGCTTAATTAAATTTTGATTTTAAAGTTCAGGTGGTCATATTGGCAATGGGCAACAGACACGGGAAGCTGGGTGGTTAGAGCTTTGAGTGCTTTTAGTTTGGACCACTTAATGCTAATGCTAATGCTAATGGGTCTTTTTGATTAATTCAAAAAAAGAAACAAAAGTGTCTTTCTATTTCTTAGTCCTGCATAACATCAAAAACTCTTGGTGGACATGAAAATAGGAGATGAAATCAGACTGGAGGTCTATTTAAATTTTATATATTTGTGTTTTGACCTTCAATAGAGGTAAAAACACAAATAAATAAAATTCAAATATAACTTCTGTCCATGTAGAAGAACTCACATAACATAGGTAGAAATTTAATATCTTCACATTAATTATATATTCATTAAGAAGGCAAATAATGAAAATTTAATATATAACAAATATGTATTGATCGAAGAAAATATAAATATATTTTTTACACTTCTTAAAATATATGTATAATAAAAATAAAATTTTCAAAATGGGAGTTTTTACGTCGACCTATTATTTTGAATATTAAGATTGGCGCTGAACTCTTAGACAAATTCTTTTGAGTAATTTTTCATTTCAATGATAAATTTCAAATAGTAAAATTTATCATTAATAAAAATTATACTTAAATATGTTAAATCAAAATCTTAATATCTATATCTATATAAATATATAATATATAATATTAAGATAAAACTTAATTTTTTGGTCCTCCTCTTTGGTCTTTGGTATAAGCCTATAATTTAACTAGAAGTAAAGCACCTTTTATACTCATATATAGTGCTAGAATTAATTTAACTAGAACTTTAATATTAACTTATTATTCCGCAATAATTTTATTTTTATGAGAATCCTTTATTTATTTTGTCATATAATAAATTTTAACTTAAAAAATCTTATTTAGGATTTTAAGTTAAGTTTCTACTCAACTTTAGTCTCTAAATGACTATATATTAAAAATATTATGAGTACATAATAGTTAATACAAAAATTATATTATATTATATTCTTCAATTACCAATTCTATTACATATAGGAAACCTTTAGTTAATTAATATTACCAAACAATTCTAATTTATATATTTGTTATTAAAATTTAGTTAGCTAGCTTTTAAAATTAAAATCATAATGGCAACTCATTATTTACAACAATTATATTCTTAAAAATATAAGAAAAATATTATGAGTAAATAATAATTAATAAAAAAGAGTTGTAATGTATATTACAATATATATTAATGATTAAAATTTTGTAAACCACTTTATTCCATATAGGAGATATTGAGTTAATTAATTTTTTTTTAAAAATTCCAACTTGTATATAACTAATTAAAATTTAATTACCTTTTAAAACAAAAATTATAGTCGTAACTTGTTATTTTACAGCAATTTATTTTTTATAGAATTTATTTTTAATTAATAAATACTGTGTTTAATTTAGACTTTTAGGTTTACACTCAGCTTTGAACTCTAATTAAAAACATATATATAAATACGAATCATTGATTATAAAACTACATATTAAAATTTGAAACTATATAACAACTTAATATTAAATTAAAAATAACAAAATAATTATATTAATTAGTAACACTCAATTGTGAGTATTCGAAAATTTATAATTATTCTAATAATAACATGAAGTAAATTTAAAATTCAAAAATATATTGTATAACCACTAAATAAAATAAATTAAAAATAATTTTATTTAAAAACAACCAATGCTTCGCAAGCACTTAGCTAGTTAAAATAAATTGTTAAAAAGAAAGAAAGAGACATGATGGAAACAGTTGACTATTGTATTTTCCTTTTATATTCTCACCCCACTTCATATAATTCGGTTTTAGGCTAAAGGATGCATCGATCTTTATAATATATGGTAAATCATTAGCTCGTGATTCATGCTTTAACCTACATTGCATATATATATATATATATCGGTTCGGTTTTTAAGTTCATCATTTTATCTAACATACTATGCTTATTCTCCTTTAGCGATGAATCGGACGACGATTCGATCCGTCACTATATATAGAACCGTCACTATATGTTGTCCGTGACTAAAAATTAAAACAACGATTCTATATATAATGATTTTAATCAATCATCGTCCTATTCCATCGCTAAAAGGGTAAAAGAAAGTATGTTAAATAAGAGGTGAACTTAAGATTCTGACCATATATATATATATATATATATATATATATATATATATATATATATATATATATATATATGGCCTGCCTCCAATAATCATGTAGCTTAATTAAAATCGAACCGCCTATAATGCGACGGTTTTATCCATAGCTATAAGCATGTAAAGTCGGTTTTTTATGCTATAACGACGATAAAATCGTCGTTATACCTTTGCTCGCTTTTAGTTCACTCCCTATAATTACCGGAGAGAGTCAAGATATATATATATATATATATATATATATATATATATATATATATATATATATATATATATAATTGCTATGTGAATGATGTATATATTCTCGCCTCCTTTAACTCGCAAGCAAAGCTATCTCTTTCGCTTATTCTATATAACACTTGTTAACGCCAAGATCTTCTCTCCACGTCCCCAATCACGTAAGACGCCTCGATCCTCGCATACAAGAAACACGATAAACACCACAAGCTTCGACTACTGTTCACTTGGGATAAATTTCGCGCGTGAGAGTCGATGATGTGTTCACAAGGTTAACAATGGAGGAAAGTAATGTCTAGTGTCTAGAGATAGATAATAATTCTCCGTTGTGTGTCTGTGAGAGGATATGAATATGAAAAAATGTATAAGAACGTACCTGTTGGGGAAGGCTTCCTTCTATAGTTATACTATCTCTACCCTGATTATCGTACCACCCACTACTACCCCGACACCCCTCCGATCCGATGGGCTCACCGATCAGATGTAGTCTATCCACCGCCTTTGGCCATTGCTTTCTCATCACCGTACGGCCATGATCCCATCCACATTAATGCATGGCAGGAGTTTTAGTCAACCGTCATGCTTTTTCATCATCAAAAGTCAAAATGTAATGATATTAAAATATCTAATGGGTCGATCTACCAAATGACCCGATCTTAAAGGTTAAAATGGAAATAATATGGTAATCGGGCCCAATGACTTTTACGGATTAATAATAAAGGCCCAAAGATTGATTAAATGAAAGCCCAATATACCCTACCAAAGAGAGGAAATATCACGACCCAACATTGCCCCTAGTTTTTGTCAATGTAATGTTTAATAGAAAACTATAAATGGTCCATGATAATTTACTAAAGGTCCACAGTAAGAAATAATTGAAGTGCACCCAGTTACTGTTCACGAGATGAAATGGGAGGAGAATGGAGGCCCAAATAAGAAAAGCCCTGTCTAATAGATACATGGACCCGGAATCGGGACGCTTCCCATTCAAACTCTAAATCATTACTAACATTTAATGTGCAGCCTTGAACACCGTGTAACCGTCAGTATAAAAGATAACTTTACCAAATTTGATAGTTTTACCTGCCCATTTGAAATTCGAGCGCCTTTTGAACTCTCTCTCTGCAAACCGTCAAAAATGGCTTCCCAAGACTCTAACAAGGTTCTCCCATACTAGTAACACCGATCACCGCTGCTCCGCCAAATCCTACCGCCGTGAAGAAACTTCTTCTTTTTGAATCCAAAGGGTCGAAAATCGACAAGAATCCTCTCCCAAAACTCCCAAAACCCTCCGAATTCTACAGAAAGCACGGATCGCTTCGCATGCCAATACTCCTCTATCGTGGATCGAGGTCGAAGTTACAGAGGATTCGATCCCTGTATTACATTCCGGATACCCATGCGGTTAGGGCTCCCAGATCCCATGAGAAGATGTATCAACCGGCCAGAGGGTCGGACTACCGTCCCCCATGACCTTACTCGAGAAAGGGGTTCGCTTCCTCCCGCACATTTTCATAGTGACTTTATCGGGGTTCCCGGGGTGGGGTTCTCCCAACCGGCACCAAATTCTTACATTCATATTTGGCCTTCGTGGCCTTCGCCATGAATTGGGCGTGGAGCCTTCCTCGACTTCTTCTTCACCGTGATACAAGATAGTCCAATCTAGGGAGAAGGGGTTCAAGGCCATTAAAAAACACTCAAGTCGAGAAAAAGTTTGAGAGGCGCTTCATCAGTGAACACTCCTTCGAGCAATAGGGGATGGCACGAGAAATGGTTCTACGCCAAAGGTCCCAAAATTTCTTCTTTACCGAATCACCATCGATGAGAAGATCTCTGACTTCTAGAGACATTTCAAAGAACGGAAGTTGAAATGATGGAACTTTTCGACAATTTCCCTAAGGAGGAGTGGAAGTACGGCCCCTCTCAAAACAGTATGGTTATATGACCATAAATGTAAGCATCTATTCTATTTAATATATATATGAATTTTGAAAATGCTTTTATAATGTGGATCCTAACACAGACCTGCTTTGGTTCATGCAAGATCTTTGATCGCACCGAGCTCCTTGAAATAAAGGAGTTTGAAGATTTATTATCCCGGAAGTCCTCTAAGTCGCTGAGACTCGGCCAACAGAGGCTACTCCCCAAGTCGAGACGACCGGAGATACACACCGATGAACTCCTAATCAAGAACCGTGGTCGATGAGGTTCCCTGCTTTGGAAGAGACCTCCTACCTACCGCCGTAAGAAGAGGCCATTAGAAAACCCAGATCAACTCCTCTCCCTAGCTCTTTCTGAGCCACCCTGAAATTGAGCCAACTACAACATCCATTCCTCGACGAGGAGGCTTACTCGATCGTCTCCGATCAAGAAGCATCCTTCTGACCAAAAAGTTAAAACCAAGATAACCCTCATTGACCGCCAAGAGCTCGGGGTGCCCCTGGGCTTCGATCATTCCCCCTTCGTGCCCTCAGAGAAATACAGATTGTCAAAAGAAGGTGATCAGATTTAAATAGCCTTCAAACGCATTGCCCAGAAGAGAGAAGCGTGACACCGACAATCATCCAAGCTCGCCTCTGCCGCTTCTCCCCCAAGAACCCATCCCAAATAAATCTCCTTCTCCAAAACCGTATATGCCAAACCCTCTCTCCCGAAAGAACCAAATTTCCTTCACCGAAAAGGTCGAGACCTCTCCCCTAATGACCCGGCCTTTCGTGTCGTGGTTATCATGCCGAAGCCATGGGGTCTCCGACTCGTAGCCTAGATTTAATGCAAATTTTCCTTCGACCTCTTCTTCGGGGCCTTCAGTGCGGAATCTTTGACGATCATCGGCTTCAAAGATCACACCTGACGGAATCGTCGATGAAGGGATGAGCTATCCGCTAAGGTAAATAATCATTTCTTTATTTCCTATCTCCTCGTTTCGCTTGAATATCCGGTAATCGACTTGAGTACTATTTGAACATACGCAGTTAATGTCGCCTTTCTTGGACGCTTGCGTCCAAGGCACATAAATGGGGAGGCCGAGGAAGATTTCATGAGACAGGAGATCAACATGCTGAAATCGACCTTGGCTCGAGAAAGGGCCGATCGAGAAGACGCTTCATATCATCGATGGCCTCCAACGAGATTTAGATCGAGCTAAGATGGACTTGAAGACGTCTGATGATGAACTAAGGGCTACATAGGATGGGTCAGTCAAGGTCTGCCACCCAACAAACTTTAACTGATCTGAACGTCGGCCTGGTCGAAGAAACCTACTCTTGAAGGCCAAAAATGAGGAGTTTTCTTCGGCCAATCGGAGCTTGGCAATTCACTTGGCGGCGACGCCAACAAGGCCCAGACGAAGAGCGAGACATAAGAACAAACGCCATAAACTTCGTCCACAAAATAAAGGAGCTTGAGGGATTTTGGTCCTCTTCTCGATCAAGAGTCACTGCAGCAGATTCAGTGCGGACATCACAGTGGACTCGGATAAACTCAATGCCGAGATCATGAAGGTCTATTCGGAGGGTTATGAAGACTGCCGGGAGCGAGGTAAAGAGAAGCTATCTGCTGCCCAGCTGGATCCGGCTCTTCTTAACTCCGAGGACGAAGGTGGCGCCTAAATGCCCTTCCTGCTTTTGTTCTAACTATGTGAAAATTTAACTGTTTAAACTTTTTATGTTTTTGGGATTACTTTAAAATTTTATATATGAACGCCGATGTTGTTTCTATATTTGTGTAATTAGTTCATAAATGAATCGATCAAATGAATGTTTAGTTTTCTTGATGAATCTGCAATTTCCTTAATCAGGAACTATGTTTTCTGCTTAGTTTCTTGTCAACAATTCAAGATTTAAACCGAACCTAAAATAATGAATCGCTTAAAGCATATAATGATTAATTTATGAAATGAAGTGAATTGAATTTTATGGATGTAATTTAACGTAATCGAATTGAATGGATCAACTCAACACTTAAATAAAACAAAGTAATATATACTCATTGGTTTCGGAGTGCGAGATCGGTCATTTGTTTACCACTCTAAAGTGAACAATTATATAAGACCAAGATATAAGGATCAAGATATAAGGATCAAGATATAAAGATCAATTGTGACCATCGACTTACCACCCTTGGTAAAATCAATATAGGATCATAAGGACCTTCGCTCACCACTTCTTGGGTAGAACGACAAATAAATGGGTCGCCATCTAATGGCCAAATAGTCCTACCATACCTCCTTACACCATATAGTGACCATAGGACAAATAGGACCAGGATCAATAAGTGACCATTGATTTACCACCCTCGTAAAATCAATATAGGATCATAAGGACCTTCGCCTACCACTCGGGGTAGAACGACAAATGGGCTACCATCGAATGGCCAAATGAGTCCTACCATATCTCCTTACACCATATAGTGACCATAGGACAAATAGACCAGGATCATTAAAGTGACCATTGATTTTCCACCCTTGGTAAAATCAATATAGATCATAAGGACCTTCGCTCACCACTCTGCTAGAACGACAAATGGGTCGCCATCAAATGGCCAAATGAGTCCTACCATACCTCCTTACACCATAGTGACCATAGGACAACAGACCGTGGATCAATAGTGACAATTGATTTACCACCCTTGGTAAAATCAATATAGATCATAAGGACCTTCGCTCACCACTCGGTAGAACGACAAATGGGTCGCCATCGAATGGCCAATGAGTCCTACCATACCTCCTTACACCATAAAGACCATAGGACAAATAGGACCGTGATCAATAAAGAAAAGTTGACTTTTTATTGATAATGAACAATAATATACGATTCCTCATGAATTGACTTGATCTTTATTGAAGTATTTCCGGAGCCCGCCAAAGATGCCAAGTGTTTTTGATCTCGAACCATCTAATGCCTTTAACCGATAAGTGCTCGAATTTGATACTTCGATCACTTCATACCACTTTTCCCATTGGCATTAACTTTTCTCGTGCTTTGAGTGTAGAAGCTTGGCTTTCTAAGGATCTAAGTCTCCTACTTCAATCTGGCTTGATTCCTTTGTTGTAATGCTTAGCTACTCTTCGCTGATAAGCGGCCCAGCTTAAGTAGAGCCACCTCTCCGACTTCTTCTAGCAGATCCAAATTGGCCTTCACCCCTTCGTCATTGAGATCTCTTTGTATTGACCGACCAAGACTTGAGATCCGATTTTGACAGGACTAAGGCATCGCATACCATAGGCCAAATTAAAAGGTGAATCCTCGTGGTTGTCCCTGTAGTCCCAGAAGCCCACAAAGACGCGAGAAAGCGCTTCTTCCGCCATCTTCCTTTAGCTTCATCCATCAAGGCTTGATCCTGCTTCACAGTCATTCCGCTGGTCACCTCAACTTGTCCATTTGATTGTGGTGAGCCACCAAGTCTTCTTATGTTGAATCCCTCACTTTTTAAAATGCTTCAAAATTTGATCCCATTTAATCAAGCGTCAGTTGTCCGATATCAATATTATAGGATCCCGGTTTAACACTACTAACTTTTTATGAATTTCAAACACTCTTGTTCAAGTTATTAATCGGCGGTCGCTTCCCACCCATTTGGTCATGTAATCAATAAAGAATTCATGACGGCTAACTTGACCTTTAACTTTAGGCAACGGACCCAATATATCTACCCCCAAATGGGAAGGGTATAGAGATAAAATCGAGTATAGCTCTTCCTATAATGATGTGGGATCGATCGCTGAAATGGCACTTTTCACATTTCTTGACATACTCAGTAGCTTCCTTGAAAATTGTAGGCCAATAGTATCCTTGTCAAGTACTTTGTAAGCCAAAGATTTAAGCAAACCATATGATCACCGCAAATACCCTCGTGAACTTCCCGAAGAGCATATTCCGCCTCGGATGGGACCAGGCACTTCAGCAATGGTGAAGAAAAGGCCAATCGATAAAGATCCCCATCAATAAGAACAAAATTGGCACTCTTGTACTTGATCTTCTTTGCTAACATATGATCCAAAGGAAGGACACCATCTTCCAAATACTCGATGTAGGGGTCATCCAAAGAAGCTAGATCGTTCGATACACATCATCGCTTCATGCCAACACTCAACCGAAAAAAACTTCCAAATAAATCGATCCGCTGAAAACATCTCGCATCCGTAGGTGGCCAACTTTGACAAAGGCATCGACGATAGAATTGTCATTACGCTTATGCCCCAAATTCATAATGTAGCGAATTCGAGTCAAGTCGATACTTGATCATCCGAAGTTCCACAAGCTTCATAATCTCCCGATAAACGCTTGACGACCAACCGAGAGTCATCAGAAATGATAAGCTTCGACTTCTAGACTTTTTACCAATCGAACACCCGCTAGCACCGCTTCATACTCAAATTTCGTTGTTCGTTGCTTTAAACCTAAATCGATGGCTCATTTGAACTTTGAACCCTCTCGACTCGTCAAGATAATTCCCACCTTCTACTAATACCATGGTAGAAAACCGTCGCATATAGAGTCCAAGCATTCTCGACCTTTGTTGAAGGATCGCAATCGCCGACGGACGATTCAACTTCGTAACTCTAAGATCCGCTTTCGGTGAACGAACATTCTACCATAAAATCGCCAAAGTTTGACCTTTGATAGAGGTTCGGGGATGGTATTCGATGAAAATCGACAACTCCATAGTCCATGACGCTAGTCTTCCGTAAACTTCGGCTTGCCCATCACCTTTTTCAACTACCGATCCGTGTATTTACCAGAGTCGGCCTTTTGAAAATATCGCCAAGCTTTCTACTAGCAATTATTAAAACAAAGGCAAATTTCTCAATATTCGGATACCTGGTTTCAGCATCTCGTAGGACATAACTGACGTAATAGACTGGATGCTGCTTTCCACTGACCTCCCGAACTAGCACTGCTCCAATCGCTAACGAACTTGCTGCAAGGTACAGATATAAGGTCTCTGCTGGGGCGGGCTTCACCAATAAAGGAGCAGAAAAAAGATATGTCTTTATGCCTTGGAAGGCGCTCTTCACACCAAGTCCACCGAATGTCTTCGCATTCTTTGGCCCTTTCAATGTATCAAAGAAAGGAAGGCACCTCTCCGCAGATTTGGCGATTTAACCTCCTTAAAGTCAGAATCCTACCAATGACGTTGAACATCCTTGAAAGATCGAGGAGTCTTCATATCAAGAATGGCCTCGGATGTTCTCCGGATTGGCCTCGATGCCCTCTCGATCGACTGGATAGCCCAAAACTTTTCTCGCACTTCTAGGCCAAAAGTGCATTTGGCGGGATTGAGTCTCAAATTGACGATGACGAATGGTTTAAAAGCATTCCTCTAGATCGTCCAAATGATTCTCGAACTCATGACTCTTTCTCACGATCATGTCATCGACATATACCTCCATGTTCCTCCCTAAATGCTGCTGTCAAGATGAAGTTCATCATTCTTTGGTAGGTGGCTCCCAAAGATTTATAAGGCCAAAAGTCATCTTCAGAAGTAGGCGCACAATCGAATCGGTGTGTAATGAACGCTGCCTTTGGAATGTCCTCTTTACGCATGGATATTTGATGATAACCTAAAAAAGCATCCATAAAGCTTAGTAATGCATACCCCGAAGTGGCATCGATGAGCTGATCGATATGGGGCAGAGGATAAAAGTCCTTCGGACAAGCTTTATTGAGGTCGGTGTAGTCGATGCAAACCCGCCATTTTCCATTCTGCTTCTGCACTAACACTACATTCGCCATCCATTCGGGATAATCAATTTCATAGATGAAATCGGTAGCTAACAGCTTTGCGATTTCCTCATCAATGATCCTTTGTCGCTCGGGCGCAAAGATCCGCCTTTTTTGCCGAACTGGCTTCTTCGAGGATCTACATTCAGACTATTTCCAGCTATCTTCCGGCTTACTACAGGCATGTCCTGTGGTTCCCATGCAAAGATATCTGCATAGCAGCGTAAGAGTTCCATAAGGTTTGTCCGAAAAGGTTCTGGCAAACCCGAACCGATCTTTACAGTCTTGTCTGGCTTTTCGATGATCAACTCGATCTCCTCTCGTCTCCCACTGCAGGATCACCAACGGCTTCAATCGCTCTCTGTAAAAGGTTCGATCTCAATCGTCATCGTTTGTTTTTGCTTGCTGACCCCCACTCCGGAAGAAGTAACAGCATTCCGATAACATCTTCGGGCCAGATCCAAGTCCCCCGCCACTTCTCCTACTCTATGCGCTGTGGGGAACTTGATTTTGAAATGAGGATGAAAGTCACAAATTGGAGAGCGGTCCAAGTAGGTCTTCCCAAGATATAATAGAGGTCAATCTACATGCACAACATAGAATTTGCACATTATTTCTACTCACTTGGGTCTTTGTCAAGAAGATAACCGGAGTTCGATAAGGCTCTGCAACTTTGACCGGATCGTTACTGAAGCCGTATAAAGGAGCCTCCTGCCCTACCTCCATTTTCTGCCCATCAAGATGCATACTTTGATAGGCATGAGCGTATAAAATATCCACTGAAGATCCATTATCTATCATCATGTGCTTCATGTCCACCGAGCCCACTTGTGTTGTGATCACCAAAGCCCCTCATGTGGGCTCGATGGGCTCAAGGATAATCTGCGTCAGGAAATGATATGATGGTTCCTGGAAATGGCTGTCAATCTTCGGGGGAGACATCTCATTCTGACCATGACCAATCCGTAAGCCCTTCTCTTCTTCCGTATCAACTTCCCCATAGATCCACCGGTTATCACATCGATGACATGCCTTGGCCGAGGTACTGGAGCCATTTGAACCGGCTCCGAATAAAGATCACGGTTAATATTCTGCAGATCATTCGCGGCCACATACTGCACCAACAAGCCATCTTTAATCTTCTTCTCCACGAAATCTTTCAAATTGCAACACTCGTTAGTGTCATGGCCAACGATTGATGATAGCCACAATACTTACGAGAGTTACCCCGTCTGACCGTTTAATTATCACGGGGTAGCTCAAGAAAGGTCGGTTTCGATTTGATCCAAAATCACCGATCTCTATCGTTGTTCAGGTTGGTGTAGACCTTATTCACCTTTGGGGTCAAACAGGGGACGATCGCTTCCTCGCCATGAGTTATCAGATTTCTTCGAATTGCCCTCCGTCGTCATCATTGTACCCTCGCTTCTCCTTTGATCAACTTCGCCTTGGCAACCATCACCTCTTTCAACCGGTCCGGGAAGGAGGATGCTTCAGTCGTTTCATAGCTTCTTCCACAACAATATAGCCTTCTGCCTTGTAAAAGGCTTCGGCCAAGCTCTTCGGATGGTGGAACATCAACTTCTTCACCAATTTCTCAGACTTCACCAGATCCAAATTTATTCTTACGAACAAACCTACAACACTGAGATCATTGAGGTCGGACACTGGCCGATCGCTTCTCTGAACCTCTTTACATCTGCCCAAAGATTCACTTTAAAAGCTGCTCGATGCGTGCGCTGAGAACCCGAAGCTTTCCTTCTTCTTGATTACTCCCAAAACGGGATGAAACTTATCACAAAGCTTCGGTCCAAGAGGATATCGAATCGACAAGAAAGTTCCTAACCACTTTGTCTCAGATCTTTTCTCGGTATTCGAATAAAAGTGTGGCACTACTTGGCGTCGGTGAAGTCATAATAGTCTATTAGCCGATCAAATGTCTGGCTATGGTCATAAGGATCCCCGGTCCCATCGTAACTTTCCATGCGAGGCAATTTTTTAGTGATATCTCATTAACAACCTCACCCCACCGCTTCGAGCTCTTTCAACTCCTTCACTGTAAAAATCAACGCCTTCGGGCTATGGGGAAACCTCTTTCTTGTGAACGATACTCTGTTTATGAGAGGATCGACCTCTTCCTGTCGATCCTACTGCCCTGGTGGGACTTCTTGATCTACTCCGGTGTACAACTATGTCCTTATGGTGAGAATGATCACGTTGATAGTCCCTTACTCTGATTTCGGGCATGATCTCCCTCGACCTACTCCTTTGTTTGTCGTCGTCTCGATGCTGAGAGGCAACGACCATTATTGCCTTCTTCGAGGCCACGGGAGTTCTGCTCCTCGATCTCTTCCTACTGTGAGAACGATCCCTAGAAACATGCGCGGAATGCTCCGTCTCCTTACCCTCTCGCCGTGGCACCTCCTTATGCCTACTCCGCCTTTCGGACTGAACACGGCTAGATGCTTCGTCCCTTAACTCCGCCACCCGAAGCATCTGTTCGGCTATATCTTCTCTTTGCTTCAACAGAACCTCCAAGGCTTTATCTGCTTTGTCCGCCATCTTCGCCAACTTGGCGGCTCTATCTCCCTGACCACTTCTACGATAAGTCTTGGTCTCAGCCGCCTTCCTTTGCCCTCGACCATGATCTCGCTCCTTATCCACACCGAAAACTAATCTTCGCCCGCCTCACCATGAATCTTCTGACGGAGATCTCCCGAATTATGCTTAGAGGTCGTGTTCTCGTGAGCACTTTTAGAAGGACCTGACGATCCTTCACCAAAAACACGAGGCGTTGATTTAACTAATGACCCATCGCCCCGCCTTTCCTCGGCGATCATCCCTACTCTTCATCATCTTCCGAAGTAGGTTAAACGATTGTGATTGAAAATGTTAATGACACTAGAACTCAAAAGCCCTCCTTCTAGCGCCCAATGTTAACGCCAAGATCTTCCGCCACGTCCCAATCACGTAAGACGCCTCGATCCCCAGACAAAGAAACACGATAAACACCACAAGCTTCGACTTTACATGTTCCGGCTTGGGGATAAATTTCAGCGCGAGAGCCAAGATGTGTGTTCACAAGGTTAACAATGGAGGAAAGTAATGTCTAGTGTCTAGAGATAGATAATAATTCTCCGTTTTGTGTCTGTGAGAGGATATGAATATGAAAAAATGTATAAGAACGTACCTGTTGGGGAAGGCTTCCTTGCTAGGTTATACTATTTCAGCCTGGATTATCGTACACCCACTATTACCTGACACCCCCTCTGATCTGATGGGCTCTACCGACAGTATGTAGTCTATCCACCGCCTTTGTTACATCAAGTTTTCACTCCGCCACCGGCTATGATCCCATCCACATTAATGCATGGCAGGAGTTTTAGTCAACCGTCATGCTTTTTCATCATTGCAAGTCAAAGTAACAGATATTAAAATATCTAATGGGTCGATCTACTGAAATGACCCGATCTTAAAGGTTAAAATGGAAATAATATGGTAACTGAGCCAAATGACTTTCACGGATTAATAATAAAGGCCCAATAAATTGATTAAATAAGTAGGCCCAATATATCCGATCCAAAAATAAAAAATATCACGACCCAACAACACTTATTTATTTTCACCAAATTGTAATTTAGAGTACGTAATTTACGTGACGTTAGTGCTCTCAAAATAACTTCCCGTAATTTTGTTGTTATCATTAATTTATTAGATAATCAATCACAAATTCACCACTGTTATCAACAAATACAAATACAAATACATGCAGTAATAACCTTTATATTGTTTGACACTGCCACCTCAACATTATTAATTTTTTCTAGTCAATGCACGTCTTTATTTTTTTCTTCCCGTCACGTATACTAGTATACTACAAGCTCTTCCAGACATGCTTCATTCATTATTTTACTTTTTCAAGGTGACGGTAATAATGATTTAAAACTCCACATCTAACCCTCCCTTTATTTGTTCTAGTAATTTCTTAATATTATTATTATTTCCAACATTATTATACTGAAGGGGACACATAAACCAAACTGCAATCATTTTCTGTATTGCTATTAACATCATTATTGCTATTTGCTAATAACATGTTTTTTCATACCCAACACACCAATGTAATGAACCTAAAGATATTACTACTAAAATACTACTTAGTACATGATGAGTGATGATACTGTTTGTGAAGTGTTGACCAGGATATTCGTGGTCAAAGGGTCAACGGCCACAACAATATTATCAATTTCTTCTATTTTACTAGCCTTTTATATCGGGGTAAGGCACTTAATTAAGTGATACAAAAAAAAAATCATTATTGTCTATACATAATATTAAACTCTGAGGATATGTTTAATTATTTATAAGTATAATATTTAGAATTAAATTATTATTTTTTAATTAGTGACTTGTTTGTTTTTAAAATTAGACTTGAACTATATATATTAGTTTAGAAATAACAAAATGATTTAAAAAGAGATTTACTTAATATCATATCCAACAAAGTATTATAATTCCTATCCTTTGAGATTAAAAATAATGGACAAAATTAACATATATCATTTTAAAATGATTGGTTGTATCATATTCTATTAATTTATACCTATTGATTTTGAGAATATGATCTTTTTGTTAATAGTAATAATAGTATAATAGTCCAATCAATATATTTTTATTCAATTCTTTAAATAATCTTGAACAAAACAAATATAACATTCATGTGATTATTTTAAGTTGTCTAATGAATATTCTCTGTGACGCCCCCAAAATAGGTATACATCACCTATCTTGAGTCGCCAAATACATGGTACTAAATTCAAATACAACTTAATTATACAACAGTTGTGTAAAATACGACAAAATACATGCTGTGAGTTTTAATACAAATATTATCATCTAGACAATAACCACACTCAATTTAGTCCTCATTACATTTATTATCACACAATTTAACAGAATAGTGAGGACTACTAAGACATCATCTCGGACCATCACTCCGTTCCCCGATTGAGTCCCTCGCCACGTTCTCATTTCTTGAAGAGAACAGTGAAAGAAAGGGTGAGCTCAACTAACCTAGTAAGAAATATTATGACTAAGATAATGCAGAATAAATTATCATTAGTCCTCAACAGTGTTAAACTGATAAAATACAATAGACATCAAGTTTAACTGCAGCGGAACATGCAATCTATTAAAAGAGTCAAGTAGAGAATAAAATCTACTATCTTTTATGATTTAAAAAGGTTTTTCATCACTTTTATCGTTGAGACTCAGCTTAATAAATAATCCACATCATCCCTGCACTACGGCCAATGATATTCATTAGGGTCACGACCACAAATTATTCATGCACTACGGGTCAAGGATATTTGTGTATTCATCAATGGTCATGATCATGCCAACAACTGTCCATCAATGCATTTCGGGCCAATGAGGACTTTTACCACATCATTTGTAATATTACGGTCATGATTACACTGAATAATCCCTGGTCATAATCATACCAAGTCCATCTATGCACTACAGGCCATAGATGATTTACAAAAATAATATAAACATGAGGATGATGACAATGATATAAGAATTCAATAAAACAAGTTCAAGAATTAATTTATTCAGGAACTAATAACGTCCAAATTGTCAACATGATACTTCTTTATAAAGTAAAATTCAAGAATGCTCGTAAGAATATTTTCATGAAAAGATCTTTGGATGAAGCCAAGAAATATCAAGAATATTCCACTAATTTCATGGAGTGTAGAAGTCAAAACTTTAACCAACTGAGTATAATATAGAATGGAATAACAAAAGAAATCACCATGCATGCGGTGATTGATTATAGACAAAGTTATTCCAATGTAATAATAAATAACTGAGTATAATATATTCTATTTATAATCTAATAAAACGAATAACTTTTAAAAAGATTTTACTATGCAAATATTATGCAGGCACTATGCAAACACTATACATAATAAAATATAATATATTCTAATTATTGTCTAATAAAATAGATAACTTTATAAAAGCATTCTGTTTTATAGAATTTTTTTTTTACTATTAGCCTAATAAAACGAATAACTTTTATAAAAATATTCTGTTTTATATAAAAAGTTTATCTGTTTTATTACGTTAATGATACGAATAAAACAAAACTTCATCATCATTATTATTATTCACATTATTAATCGACTGTGTCGCTCCTGTGAAAGAAGGGCTTTCCAATAAGGATTTCTCCTGTTATGCCTTGAATTAGGTGACCAAACATCTCCTTGGCGTAACTTCTAGATATATCGTTAATAATGCAAATAATAATATTAACAACTTCGTCATCTCAATTATTGATTTAATAACATATAAAATATCGACAATAATTGAATCAAACCGTGAGTGACTTCTCACATAAGCATTAATAATCAATACTGGTAATGTTCTTATGCAACCACGCAGACATCGTTGTTTCTTTTACTACCGAAGTAGTTCAACATTATCAATCAGTAAAACTTCCGCCGTTATTTTCATAAAATATTTTTGTCATTTTTCAATCCGGCTAATAATTACATTGTGGGGTCCACCAATGATTGTGCTGTCGTCTTTAATATTCCCCGACCAATGTAGAATATTATATAACAACTTGTGTACTTTTGCAAAATTTATAAATATTACCCACAACTATAACATTATATTAAATTTATTCCATAATATTCAAAATGATATTTATAGAAAATTCATTTTATTCATAAAAGTTGGGGTCTTACAATCTCCCTTCTTATGAAATTTCGCTTGAAATTAGGTGGTACGTGACTGGTATGTCGAAGAGGTAAGGATACCTTGATTTCATTTCGATTCTAACTCCATGTCATTTTCTCAACATCGTGGTTCCTCCATAACACTTTGACTTGAGGTATAACCTTGAGCGTAGAATATGTTCCTTCTTATCCAAGATTTGAACAGGAACCTCTTCATACGTTAAATCTTCCACTATTTCGTCCGGTTCTAACTCAATAATGTGGTTCGGGTCTTTTACATATTTACGTATCATGGATATATGAAAAACGTTATGAACACGAGACACACTTGGCGGTAAAACGAGTCTATAAGCTACAGTCCCTACTCGATCGAGGATTAAAAATGGGCCAATGAATCGAGGATTGAGCTTTCAACTCTTTCTAAATCTCGTAACTCCTTTCCATGGAGCAATACGTAACAACACATGATCTCCAATATCGAATTTCACGTCCTTTCGATGAAGATCAACATAACTCTTTTGTCGGTCTTGTGAGGTTTTTCTCGTTGTCGGATCGTTTGAATCTTTTCCGTAGTCATACGTACCAACTCCGGTCCCAACAACGTTACTTCACCCACCTCATCCCAAAGATACCGAGAACGACACTTTCTTCCATACAACGCGCCTCGAATGGAGCCATGCCAATACTTGCTTGATAACTGCTGTTGTTGTAGAAACTCCACCAATGGTAAGAACTTGTCCCAACTTCCTCAAGTCAAGGACCACGTAGTCTTAATAAATCTTCAAGAGTTTGAATAGTCCTCTTTGATTGTCTGTCCGTCTGAGGATGATAAGCCGAACTAAATCGTAAATCTGTGCCCATAGCTTTTTGCAAATTAACCCAAAATCGTGAAGTGAATCTTGTGTCTCGATAAGAAACTATGGATACTGGCATACCATGCAGTCTTACAATCTCGTTTATGTATATACGAGCAAGACATTCAAGTGTATAAGTTTCTCGTATTGGTAAAAAATGAGCAGACTTGGTCAATCTATCAATAATGACCCAAATTGCATCTATGCCTTGAGAAACCTTGGGAAGACCAGTAACGAAATCCATAGTAATGTGCTCCTACTTCTATTCTGGAATTTCAAGTAGTTGAAATGGACCTTTTGGTACTTGATGCTTTGCTTTGACTCGTTGACAAGTTAGACACCTTGAGATAAACAGCGCTATCTCTCTCTTTATATTGCTCCACCAAAATGTATGACGAAGATCACGATACATTTTGGTACTCCCAAGATGGATTGCAAACAATGTGTTGTGCGCCTCCATCATGATTTTATACTTTAAATCAGGGTCGTTAGGAACACAAAGTCTGGAGTTGACTCGAAGTATTCCTTCTTCATTGATTTTTGCTTCCGGCATATCACCTTCTTGTACTTTCTTCCTCATACGCATCAGCTCCAAGTCTGTAGCTTGAGTAGCTTTAACTTTAACGATTAAAGTTGGTTCTACTCGTATATTCGCCATCATCACATGGGTCCCTAGAGTTTTTAATTCTATCTCCATCCTTTGCAAGTCATATAAGATGGGCCTTTGTGTTGACAATATCGCACTTGTACCCGCATATGATCTTCTACTCAATGCGTCAGCTACCACGTTTGCTTTTCTAAGATGGTATTGGATGGTATGATCATAATCTTTCAATGATTCAAGCCAACGTTAACATCGCATGTTGAGTTCCTTTTGAGTGAAGAAATATTTGAGGCTTTTATGATCCGTAAAGATCTCCACTTTCTCCCCATACAAGTAATGCCTCCAAATTTTAAGTTGAAGACAACAAATTGCTAACTCTAGATCATGAATATGATAATTCCTCTCATATTCTTTGAGTTGTCGAGAGGCATAGGCTATGACTTTCCCATGTTGCATGAGAACACATCCTAACCCCTTGCCTGAAGCATCATTGTAGATGACAAATCCCTCTGAGCCAGATGGTATTGTCAGAACAGGTGCTGAAATGAGTCTTCTTTTGAGTTCTTGAAAACTCTTCTCACAATCCTCGTTCAAACCGAATTTTGTATCTTTTCGATTCAGCTGAGTTAAGGGAGTAGCGATTCGAGAAAACCTTTCTACGAATCTCCGATAATAACCAGCTAAGCCGAGAAAGTTACGTACTTCGGTCACTGATTTAGGTTGCTCCCAGCTTTGAATGGCTTCAATTTTTGCCGGGTCAACATATATTCCATGACTTGATACCACGTGCCCAAGGAATGCTACTTCCTTAAGCCAGAACTCGCATTTCTTCAACTTGGCATAAAGCTTATATTCACGAAGCTTTTGGAGTATCAGCCTCAAGTGTTGCTCATGATCTTCACGGCTTTTAAAATAAATAAGGATGTCATCAATAAAGATTTACCACAAAGTGATCCAAATATTCCTTGAATACTCGGTTCATCATATCCATGAAGGCGGCGGGAGCATTAGTCAATCCAAAAGACATGACTAGGAATTCATAATGCCCAGACGAGTTTTGAAAGTCGTTTTGGAATGTCATCGATTCTAATCTTCAATTGGTGATATCCTAACGAAGATCAATCTTTGAAAAGAATTTGGCGCCTTGCAATCGTCAAATAGGTCATCAATACGTGGCAATGGGTACCTATTTTGATGGTGACATGATTCAACTCTTGATAATCAATAAAAAGTCGCATACTTCCATCTTTCTTCTTCACGAATAGAACAGAGCACCCCAAGGAGAAGTACTAGGGCGAATAAAGCCAATGTCTAACAATTTCTGCGGTTGGGTCTTTAACTCCACGATGTTCAATAGAGCCATTCTATATGGGGCTTTGGAAATGGGTTTTGTGTCTGGGTTCAAGGTCGATAAAAAATTCAATTTCACGCTTACGGGGTAGGCCAGAAGTTCTTCAGTGGAATCGTCGGAAATTCATTAACAATAGAAAATCATTCAAAACTAACGTATTTTTGTTTAGATCCGTGACATGAGCTAAGAAAGCTTGACATCCATTTTTCAATAAACGAATAGCTTTATGGCTTGAGATGACAGTGATTGATTTTAATGGTTTGATTGCTTGAATTCGTAATAATAGGTTGATTAGGAATATGAAAGCTAACAACCTTACGAAAATAATCAATTTTTGCATGATGAGTAGTTAACCAATCAATCCCTAGAATTACGTCAAATGCAAGTATTTTCAATGAAATAAGGTCGACAAGTAATGTGAGGGTACCGATTTGAACCAAACAAGACTTATAAATATTTGATGTAATAAAGGTTTCTCCCAATGGAGTTTCAACAGATAAGTCAAAGTCTGATTTCTCCGGAGTCAAATTTAAACGTTGAGCGCAAGTAGGAGAAATAAAAGAATGGGTAGAACCGGTATCAAATAAGGTATATACTTCACTAGAATTTATGATAAGCTTACCCGTGATGACCTCGTTCGGGTTTCTTGCTTTCTGAGAGGTCACGACAAACGCTCTCCCTTGAACAACCGGTTTTGTCTTGTATGGGATGACTTTTCCTGCCTCCATCCCAGCTGGACTTGTCTTCGGTGCATGACAAAATCGGGCTAGGTGTCCTTCTCTTCCACAGTTATAACATGCTTTGGAGGGCATCGCACAGTTTAGAATGATGTGTCCCTCTCCTCCACATTTGAAGCATATGATAGGTGGTCGTTCTCCTTCCTTAATGACAGGTGCTGATGCTGACGTCTTTCCATCATTGTTGAATCTTCTTTTCTTGAAATGTCCATTCTTATTGTTTTGGCCATGATTACCACCGAAGTGGTTACCATTTCTGACATATTGATTCCCTCCATTTCTGGCTGCTCTCTTTTGGTTGGGTTGACTCATTATCACGCTCCAATAACTGCGCCCTATTAACAACATCTGAATACAAACACAGTTTATGAGAGATAAGATATTGACGTATCTCTGGTTTCAAACCTCTTAGAAACATTCGCGTCATTCTCTCCTCATTATCAACCAAATGGGACGCAAACCGGGACAGCTTGACAAACTTGGCTTTGTACTGTGACACGGTCATGTTGTTTTGTTCCAGTTTAATAAACTCTACCTCTTTCATGTGACGAATACTTTCGGAAAAGTACTTGTCGTTGAATGCTTCTTAGAACTTCTCCCAAGACATCTTCGGTCTGGCAGTTGAGTACGCTTTCTGATTCCCACCGATGTCTGCCTCCGCCACGCGACATGAAAGTGGCAAAGGAACCTTTTGCTCCTGGAGCAACCCAAGACATCAAATATCTTATTGATCTGCTTTATCCACGTCTCCACCTTAAGTGGTTTTGGCTCTCCAAAAAACTCGGTGGTCCCAACTCCTTGAATCTGTTTGGTGGTGACCATTCGAGAGTTGCCGATGTTTCCACTGCATTTTGGATGAGCCGCCTCTCTGCTGATGTTGCATGAATTGCATGAAGCCTTGGAACATTCCATCGTTCATCATTTGGTCAGTGTTGTTATTTGCATGATGATTATCGCCTTCCTGATGCACACTGTCCTAGTTATTGATCTGTGGAGACTTAACGGTCTCCTGTGCTCCATTGATGTTCTCAACATTCTCTGGATGCCATTTTAAACACCGCCACAAAACAAGGGTTAATTAACATATCACATATTATCCCTATACTCCGTGAACCAATTAAATACCAAATAAACTTAGGTAGGTCATACTAAGCGAAGGAGTTCCCCGTCTCTCCCCTCCTAGTTCTTATCTCACATCTCAACCAGAGATCATATCCCTAAGCTTTGATACCAACTGTGACGCCCCCAAAATTGGTATACATCACCCATCTTGAGTCGTCAAATACATGGTACTAAATTCAAATACAACTTGATTATACAACGATCGTGTAAAATACGACAAAATACATCTTGTGAGTTTTAATACAAATCTCATCATCTGAATAATAATCACACTCAATTTAGTCCTCATTACATTTATTATCACACTATTTAATGTAATAGTGAGGACTACTAAGACATCATCTCGGACCATCACTCAGTTCCCCGACTAGTCCAGCCACGTTCTCATTTCTGAAAGAGAACGGTGAAAGAAAGGGTGAGCTCAACTAGCCCAAGAAGAAATATTATGACTAAGATAATGCGAGAATAAATTATCATTAGTCCTCAACTCGTGTTAAACCGATAAAATACAATAGACATCAAGTTTAACTACAATGAACCTCTGATCCATTAAAAGAGTCAAGTAGAGAATAAAATCTACTATCTTTTATGATTTAAAAAGGTTTTTCATCACTTTTATCGTTGAGACTCAACTTAATAAATAATCCACATCATCCCTGTACTACGGCCAAGGATATTCATTAGGGTCACGACCATAAATTATCCATGCACTACGGGTCAAGGATATTTGTGTATTCATCAATGGTCATGATCATGCCAACAATTGTCCATCAATGCATTTCGGGACAATGAGGACTTTTATCATATCATTTGTAATATTACGGTCATGATTACACCGAATAATCCCTGGTCATAATCATACCAAGTCCATCTATGCACTACAGGCCATAGATGACTTACAAAAATAATATAAACATGAGGATGATGACAATGATATAAGAATTCAATAAAACAAGTTCAAGAATTAATTTATTCAGGAACTAATAACGTCCAAATTGTCAACATGATACTTCTTTATAAAGTAAAATTCAAGAATGCTTAGAAGAATATTTCCATGAAAAGATCTTTGGATGAAGCCAAAATATCGAAGAATATTCCACTAATTTCATGGAGTGTAGAAGTCAAAATTTTAACCAACCGAGTATAATATAGAATGGAATAACAAAAGAAATCACCATGTATGCGGTATCAGATATATAGCGAGTTATTCCAACAGAATAATAAATAACTGAGTATAATATATTCTATTTATAATCTAATAAAACGAATAACTTTTAAAAAGATTTTACTATGCAAATACTATGCAGGCACTATGCAAACACTATACATAATAAAATATAATATATTCTAATTATTGTCTAATAAAATAGATAACTTTATAAAAGTATTCTGTTTTATAGAATTTTTTTTTACTATTAGCCTAATAAAACGAATAACTTTTATAAAAGTATTACATTTTATATAAAAGATTTTCCGTTTTATTACGTTAATAATACTGAATAAAACAAAACTTCATCATCATTATTATTATTCACATTATTAATCGACCGTGTCGCTCCTGTGAAAGAAGGGCTTTCCAATAAGGATTTCTCCTGATTGGCGCCGCATTAGGTGACCAAACATCTCCTTGGCAGAACTTCTAGATATCGTTAATAATGCAAATAATAATATTAACAACTTCGTCATCTCAATTATTGATTTAATAACATATAAAATATCGACAATAATTGAATCAAACCGAATGACTTCTCACATAGCATTAATAATCAATACCGTGTGCTACTTATGCAACCACACGTACATCGTACTTTTACTACTGAGTAGTTCAACAAAGATCAACAGTAAAACTTCCGTCGTTATTTTCATAAAAATATTTTTGTCGTTTTTTCAATCCGACAATAATTACGATGCTAGGGGGTCCACCAATGATTGTCTTGTCGTCATTTAATATTCCTTGACCAATCGAATATTATATAACAACTTGCGTACTTTGTAAAATTTATAAATATTACCCACGACTATAACATTATATCAAATTTATTCTATAATATTCAAAAATGATATTTATAGAAAATTCATTTTTATTCATAAAAGTTGGGGTCTTACATTCTCATTCGAAACAAATACTTTGAAGGTGGGGGCACCTTTACCTCACCTGAATTTTTTGTTCCCTCCTTGGCTCCTTCCCTTTCCCAATTGTACACACCCCATCACCACCCTCTTTTTGTACAAATGACTTTTTAAAGTAATGATAATTTTGTACTACTTTTATTCCTATCGATCTACATGTGTAATATTTAGCTCAAAAAGTAAGTACTCTCTTTTACTTTCTTTTCTTTTTTAACTAACATTTTGTAAAGTTTTTTAGTTGTAAAAAAAATGAGAAGAAGATTTTTGACTCGAAATATACTCATTTTTTAAATATTATTTTTCTAATTAAAACTCAAAAACACCACTTTTCTTAAAAAAAATTCTCTTCTATTATAAAATTGACATTATCTCCTTTTTTTTTCTTTCGCTTCCTTTTCTTTTATCACCAAATTAAAACTCAAAGACAAAGATAAGGTGTTAAAATTCCAAGACTATTTACTTAGTTTTATTTATCCCGTGTGACCTTATCCAACTCTTTTGGATTTATTACATTAATACTATATTGGATTTTTAATAAAAAAATTTGTTGATAAAAAAAATCATTCTAATATTTTCCTTATAAGAAAATCATGAATATACATACATATATATATATATATATATATATATATTAAACTTAATAACTTAAGTGTTGAGAAATTATATTGAATTTAGAAAAGTATATATATAGTTATAATTTTTATTCTTTAACAAAAAAAAAATTTAAAATTTGACCCCACTGAACTTTGTGGTTAGATCCGTCCCTGTCAACAAGACTATTAAATTCCGAAATTAACTAATACTCTCCAAATAACAATCCATAAAATATAATCATAAAATTATAATCCTTCTAACCAAACATGACTTTAGCTTGTTATACTGTACTAGAAGACAAATTACTCGGACTTTCATGGGATAAAAGAGTTTTAATTTGTTATATATATATATATATATATATATATATAGCTTTCATTTAGATACAATTTTTAATTTTTAATTTTTTAATTTTAATTATGTCTGATTATACCATACGCAAAATTTAATATTGATGTTGAAAAGTTAACAAAAATAATAAAACTTTTTTTTAAGATTTGTGGTACAAAATACAAGTTTAGTTTAATTATAGTAAAATTATATTATTAAATATGAGGACAATGTATCATTTACTATTACCACTAATAAAAAGTGAACTCTTTTTGTGAAACAAATATTACACATAAATGAAATCCAGTTTGTGAAACGGAAGAAATAATAAGTTTTAAGGATACTTAGTGAATTACATATTAAATTATTGGAAATTGGGAACTCATTTTCCACTTTTCAGTAGAAAATATAATCCAAAAATTGTCCCAGATCTTGACAACGCGAATTTAAAGTTGGTACGGAGTTGTGTTTCATGATTTACACTTTTGATGTCTTTCTGTACATAAAATATATTTGTATATATACGAAACGTATGACCTAGTATTCGTATTGCCTAAGCTTTACTCCATTATACGTTCTGCAGGTAGACACATGCATATACATAATACATATATATGTTAAAAGAATTCTTCCTCCATTCTTTAATATAGGTCATTTTAGAATTGTACACAAGTATTAAAAAAATAATTGTATAGCATTAATTATAATATCAATTGTCTATATTGTCTTTGTATTAAAAAAAGAGATTGTTATTTATTAGACACAAAATAGTGAGAGAACCAAAGTTTTATTTAATATTTGGAGTAATATTGAAAACTAAGCAATTAATGCTTTCTCAAACGACTTATATTAAGGAATAAAAATATTTCTCTAAACCGACTTATATTAAGAAACGGAGGTAGTATTTTATTTCTTTATGTGGTCTCTATTATTTATGGAATTTTTGAACTTATATATTGTATTAATTTAATCACCTTATTTATGGGTTTGATAATTATGTGGCTCATCATAAATATTATTACTAATATTAATGTGGCATAATGGGCCCTAGGGTTTTATAATCTTGATAGACAATTTTAACTCTTATCTATTTTATAAATAAAACAGTTAGGGTTTGGTCCCAATTGTCGTTTTAATAACTTTATACACACCTATACATTTATCATAAGATTGAGAAAAATAATTGAAATCTTTCACTCTTAAGCGTAGCGGAAACGTGATACATACAAGCTAATGACTTTTCTCAATTAATGTAAATACCTAATGTGATGATTAATTTAATTATTTTATTATATGCA
This sequence comes from Panax ginseng, assembly GCA_020205605.1. Classification (NCBI taxonomy): domain Eukaryota; kingdom Viridiplantae; phylum Streptophyta; class Magnoliopsida; order Apiales; family Araliaceae; genus Panax; species Panax ginseng. The sequence continues at coordinate 2,621,337 of CM035139.1, read as the reverse complement.
ATAGCAAGTTTAGATATATAATTTATTTAACAAGATAGACTTGGATAGGAGTATACATGGGACTTGGCCAGAAACACCAAATTTCAAAATTAATTCAAACAACCACCATATATATAGGAATATCATTTTATAAATAACATATAAAGCATACTTAAGTCTAAATTAATGTTGGAGATTTATTTCAGGAATCAGTAATCGATATTCATGTCTGTTGGCAAATAACTAGTAATAAATTAGTACGTAGAACTAACAAATTGACAATAATATTTTGATAATAAAAGATTAAATATTATATTTATTCTTTCTTTTGTAGTCATGATCTTTAGTTGCGGTGTCATTACGGACTGTTAAGTTTATTATATCTTTTTTCTCATGTATACGAAAGAAATTAGTCATCTAAATTTGTACTGCGTACATATATATATATATGGACAGGTTTTACTTACTTAGGGTTTTGGAACAAGTTGTTGAAACGTGGGGAGCCGAAACAATAATGAGTGTATACCAGTAATGATCAAGGCTTGCTTCATCATTCCTTGACTTTCAGCCCACCACTTAATATGTGCATATACTTGCTTATCTTTCATCAATTGAATTTTCATGTAACTTATGCGTTTTGTTCATGACAGAATGATAGCTACTTTTACTAATTAATACTTTTCAAATACAAATACAATTATTATTATTATTATTATTATTATTATTATTATTCCACTTAATTTAATACAGTATGCATTTCAAACCTAGACTTGATCAAAGAAAATCTTCGACCGGAGGTTTCAATAGCTAGCCAGCTAGTATATAGGTTATATATGGCATTAAATTTCCTGTTTAGTACTAAAGCTGTTGAGGTTAATAGTGTAATCGTGTCGTATTTTTTATTTTGTCCCTATAAGTTTATTTATATTATCATTTTATCCTTTTTATAATAACTTTTTTTATATTTTTAACAAATTTTATAAAATTATTATTTTAATTTACATAATTTATACGTTTGCCGCCGGAAATTCTACCGTGCTACTCATGCTAGTATAAATAGTGAGAGAAAGTGAAGAGGTCGATTAACTTATCGGCACGCACAAGCACATGACTCCACTTAGTAAACTACTCCAGTATATGTTTCATAAGCAAAAGTATTAGAAGAGTATGGTCCCATCATCAATACGGGATAACGGTGTAGGTCCCGTTTGCACAACCGGCCTGCACTCCGCGTTTGTGAGGCTAATGATCAAATCCTAGCCCCACGCCGGCCCCACCAGTGCCACGTATCATTCCCTTTTGTGGGGTCCAATATCCATTAGTCAAACACAGTAGACCCTGCGCCAGAATATATATATATATATATATATATATATATATATATATATATATATTCAGGGACGGAGCCACATATATGTTGGAGGGGGCCACGGCCTCCCAAGATTTGAAATTTTTGTAAAATTTATCCCAAAAAGTTTGAAAATTTTATAAAACTACATTTATATATTTTATTTTGGTTTGAAAATTTTGTAAAATTTAATTTACCCCAAGTTTTGACGAAGTTTTAAAAACTTTTTTTGCTATGTTTTATTATCTTTGTCAAAGTAAATTCTATTACTATATTATTTTTTTTTTTAGTAAAATATGTTTTGTAATAGTGAAATTTTATTTTTAGTGATGAATATATTTTATGCTTTTAAAATTTTTTGGCCCCCAAAGAACAAATCTGGCTCCAAATCCCTTGTATATACTACCTCGGTTCATAAAAGATTATCGTTTAAGGTTTTTGTACATGGATTAAGAAAGTACTCCATCCATAAAAGATTGTCATTTTAAAAGAAAAAATTTGTTTCAAGAAATTTGTAGTTTATAACTTTCGAGGAGAATAAATTATTTACTTTCCTATATTATCCTTACCTTCTCTCATTGTCCCAAGAAATTCTCTCTAGTATTAATAGTTTTCAACTTCCCATATAAAGGGATAGTGATGGAATTTCAAACAAATTTTACTTGGTAAATGATACTTTCTTAATCCATGTGCAAAAATTTTAAACGACAATCTTTTAGGAACGGAGATAGTATCATTTACTAATTAAAATTTGTTTGAAATTTCACCACTATCCCTTTATGAGAAGTTAAAAACTATTAATACAAGAAAGAGAATTTTTTGAAACAATGAGAGAAGGTAAAAATAATATAAAAAAATAAATAATTTATTCTTCTCAAAATTTATAAACAATAATTATTTTAGAACAAATTTTTTTAAAAACGGAGTGAGTATATATTTGGAGAGGTGTCTTTGTCGGATCAATTGGGTCGGTTTGTGGGGGGCCTTATCTCGTGAAGAGACTAAAAATATACTCCCTGCCTCCGTATAAAAATAAAAAATTGCAGGTCGACCAACCAGAGGCAGCATGGAGTTGCTGGCGAGGACTTGAACTTATATTTATTCATCTTTATTGCCCTTAACCTTAAAAAACTTATCATACACGTACAACCTTTTCTACGGAGTATTTTTTTTCCCACAAAAACAAAATTTCTGTTTCGCTGTTATTTAACAAAAAATCAGTGGTCGTAAAAAAGGTCTTCAATTAATTTTGATTACAGTAAATTTATTATCACATAAAATTACTCACATGTATACTTTAATGGCCTCACGTGGACTATTAAAATATACATATGAATATATATATATATATATATATATATATATATATACACACACGATTTTATGTGATCGTAAATTTATTTTTTTGATTATGTTCAATAACTTGAGGAGGAGTTAGTTTATGGCTAAATTTTATTCTAGGCTCTCTCTCTCTCTCTTTATTTTTCCATTATTCTATTATTATAAAGTGTCACGCGCCTCATTTTTCTATTTAACTCAAGGTGGTGGTTGGCCACTGTAGTTGAGAGAGTAAATATATATTATTGAAAAAAATTATTACTTTGTTTCACAAACATAGTTTTTTAAAGTCAATAAAAAAGAAATCTTAAAATTAATTGGCTTTCGGAAAACAAGATTATACTTCCTTTGTATAAAAATTGATTCTATTCTTTCTTGACAGTGGAAGTATGTTAAATTAATTAGATGAAGTTAAATTAAGCCGAAAGATATGAGGGTATGTACTCAAAATTTCAAATTTACATTGGTAAGCATACAATGGACGTGATATATTATAATTAGTTGAACTAGAGTAACTATAGCGACAGTTTTTTGGGTTAGTGACGGTTTTATTAAATCAATCATAGTTTAAAAAATGCCTTCCATATTCCGATCATAATAATGTCACATAAATAATATATATATATATATATATATATATATATATATATATATATATATATATATATATATATATATTCATTTTAAATAACACTTTTCTTAAATAACATTTTTTTATTAAAATTACGTTATGAAAAATTTAATTAACTTATTTTTTTTAAGACAATGGAGTACTATTATAAAATTTGTTATGTATCAATTTGAAATTTTTGCCAACTAATTAATAAAATAAGGAGTAATAAATTAATCACTCTTAAACCAAAACACTTTTTTGGTCGGGTGTGGGGGCTTTAAGAAGGCCAATTCATCCCATGCCATCAGATTTCTGGTCTCGAGCGTTAATTTTCTCTCTTCTCTACCTTTCCCAGTAACATCAAATAGCAGTACCATTGATTAAATATCTTCTTTCTTTCTTTCTTTCTTTCTTTCTTTCTTTCTTTCTTTCTTTCTTTCTTGTCCTTATCAGTTGCTGGTGGGAAGGGTGGGTGGAGTATTTCAGTACTACCACCATTTTCCGCCTCCCCATTTATCCCGGTAACTTTTCCCACAATCAAGCTTCCACTCCCAGTGATGATGATAACATAAACAACTAATTTATTGAGAGAAAATTAAAAGATTGTGAGAGGGATATATATTTTCAGATATATAATCAAGTCTAATGTGATTAGTTTCTGCTGGTTCTTTATTTTTCTTGCTTCTTATATGGAACCATTCCCCTTTATTCCTATTTTTCCATTCCTCAACCTCTTCCTTTCTACTTTCTTTTCCTCCCTTTCCTCGGGATCCGTTCATTCTTGAAAAACACTGTTTTGTTTTGTGTTAGGTTCAATTCCCGAGGAAAGCTAGCTTATGATCTTTTTTGTCAGCTTCATATATATTTGGCCAAGAATTTTGCACCATATTGACTTTAATTATGTATGACTTTTATCTACACTGATTGGTGGAAACAAAGTTGGGAGATCTCTCAAAGAAGTTCATTCAAATTTGTGTATTAGGGTTGATTCCTTGTATAGGATTACCAAGGTTCTTCTTCTTCATTTCTCTCTTGTTCTTGGTTGGATTCATTCTTTTTTTTTTCTTTTATATTATAATTGTGTATTTAATATTTGGAATATATGAACTCTTTCCCCACAAAATTTATGGGATTATTTATGTTTATGCAATGACTGATTTTGCTCTAATAGTTTACCTTAATATTTGCATGTTGGTGTTATAAATTAAAATATCACCTTCTGCATCTTACGGTTCATAGATCAATTAGTAATCGATGCAAGGCCTAAAATATCTCTCTGTTTTCTATGTTCCGTAATCTTTTCCCTTTATTCTAATGGATAACGAATGCATCGATTTTATGAGAACTGAAATAGTGGCTTATAATTAATAATTATCGACTTTATTATCATTTTTTTTATATGTTTATGTCTTCATTTTAAGGCTCTTCAGCAAGATCTCGCCATGTTTGTCAATGGATTCCGTAAAACTTTTATTAATTAATTATTAATGGTAAAACTAAGTAAGTTGGGTTATAAGTACACTACTAACGCATTCTTGATTTTAAATGATTTATTTCCATTTCTATATTATGAATTGCATGCTGTTATGTATTATGTGCAATAATTTCATATTTTCTTGATTCACTTTCGTGTATGTGTAACTTCTATATTTGAATGACATATATAAACACAAGTAAAGGTAATGAATTTTTCTTATATGTGCATTATTCTTAGATAGCCTTCACTTTTGAGCTAGGTGGAGCAAACAACTTTAATTTACTCGTTTTCATATATGTGACATATATACCTCAAGCAAAAGCCAACTTGAGTAGATTTATCTAGACAATCAAGTAGAGGCAGCTTTCCCTTGAAGATGTTAAGCACAGTGTATGCATATTACATACATGTGTATGTGTGTGTGTGAACGGTTTAAAACAGTGTACTACATTAAAGTATAATTCAAAATTTTAGCTTATATTTTAAATGTTTCTTATGGTTAACTGATACAACGTACACAATACTACATTCTTTGATGACTAAAATTTAAACATTAAAGGAGAATGAGGTTAATTGCACTATATTGTTAAGACTGATTCTAAATTATAATATTAATATTAGCAGATTCTAAATTCCACTGTCTGTCCAAGTCTTTTTCCAGATTTATACAATCATGCATGCATAGTTTGCAACATATAGAACCCTTAATTTTCTTCGATATTGTATGTTTCTCGTCTTTTTTCGCTATATATATTAGGCGCGCTGAATTGCTAAGTAGTGTAATATATGTGACCATGAATTTGTTAAGCATGAAATTTCTTGAAGAGCTATTGAACTTCAGTACATGTGTAGTAGAATTTTCTAATATCTTCTTGAGATGAAATTTTCATCAGCTTGTAAAGTTTATGCTGATACTACCATTTTGTCTAGCTAGGGTTTCCATATGCAACTTAGCACCCTATGATATAACATCATATACTCCATCAGTTTTTCTATACAAATTTCATCTTCATCGGTACATCACTCTCTCTTTCTCTCTCTCACACACACACACACATATATCTATATATTCGACACTTTACGAGCAAAAACGATATTGATCTGTTTCTTAAGCACTAATAATAAATGTTTCTACCTTTTCAAATGCAGTGTTTAATTTAATCGATAATTGTGAAATATGAATACTATTCCGCATGTCCCTTCGGGTTTTAGATTCCATCCTACAGATGAAGAACTTGTTGATTACTACCTTAGAAAAAAAATTGCTTCAAAAAGAATCGATCTAGATGTCATCAAAGATGTTGATCTCTATAAAATCGAGCCATGGGATCTTGAAGGTAAATTATATAGCATTTTCTAATTTTAACTCCATCCATGCAGCCAGTTTTTATTTATCAAATGTTCAATATAATATACATTTCAAAATTGACCTTTATCATATATGCTGTTCATCTGGCTCGTATTATTATTATTATTTCAATGAAATTGAACAGAACTTTGCAAGCTAGGAACTGAGGACCAGAATGAGTGGTATTTCTTCAGTCATAAAGATAAGAAGTATCCAACCGGAACTCGAACTAATAGAGCTACAAAAGCAGGATTTTGGAAAGCTACAGGAAGAGACAAGGCCATATACTCTAAGCACAGTTTAGTTGGCATGAGAAAGACCTTGGTGTTTTATAAAGGTCGAGCCCCAAACGGACAGAAGTCAGATTGGATTATGCATGAATATAGACTAGAAACCAACGAAAACGCGGCTCCTCAGGTAAGTTGACACAACGAAAGATTAATAGAATAATAGAAACAATCACAGCTTAAAAGAAGCAATGAGTTTTCTGAATTTATAAAACTGAGTGAATACAATCTCGATCATGATATATAGGTCACTGTTTAAGGATATATATTTAATGTATATATGTTTTCCCTCACTTTGATAAAGGATGAGTAAATACTGTATTTTATTGTGTCAGTTATTTTTTAAAGCATTCGTATATATAGATCGAGGCTAGGATATTAGTATATGAATATTTGTGTATTTGATTCTTAAAAATGGAACTGAAAATCTTGAACATGAACAGATGGCATAGTTTACCAATTTAATTAAAGCCCAGTTTATCTATAAATCAACAAGCTTCTTTTTTTTTGGGTGTGGGTTGGGTGGGGTGGACGTGGGGCGGGGTGGAGCAAAAAGCAGATTTTTTTTAATAAAAAGATTGTAGTAACGAATATGCTCACAATACCATCACATATCGTGGTACACGGAATATGGATGCTTCGATAATATATCATGGTGCTAACAGTTGAGTAATACGTCTCAGCAACAACATTAGTGTTATTACATGGTCTATTACCATGTTAAATATGAAGAAATTAATCCCCAAAAAAAATTAACTTGTGGTTTCACACTTCTTAGCTTTCAAACCCTACGGAAAAAAATGTTTACATAGCTTCCAAACCCTATGGTAAAACCACTAAGTTTTTCTGGTATTATTAGTCTCAAACATCAAAGCCTTATTCTTTCCTCTCCAATCCCCAAAGCCCTATAGATTAAGATTACGAGACAACGGGTATACATGCTGCTATAGTAGATATTAGTCCTCCTTAAATCTGCTATACGAAATGAACTTATTATGAAATGCATCATGCATTACTCTTGTTTGATTTATTTTGTTTAATTTTCTTTCCTACTTTGACTTTAAATAACAGATTTTAATGCATTTTCTCACGCGCTCGTAAGTTATTCATTTGATTTAGTGACTTAATCATGTTTGACTAATTGCATCAGGAAGAAGGATGGGTTGTGTGTAGGGCTTTCAAGAAGCGTTTGACAACGGTAAGGAAAATGGATGAGCACCAGCCTCTGTGTTGGTACGATGATCAGGTCTCATTCATGCCTGATTTTGATTCTCCTAGGCAAATACCTCAGCCTTATTCACCATACCATAATATTCATCAATATCCCTGCAAACAAGAACCTGAGTTGCAGTATTATAGGCCTCATGAAAGATTCCTCCAACTTCCGCACTTAGAAAGTCCGAAAGTTCCACAATTATCAGCAGGAAGTGCAAGCTGCAATTCAGTAACTCCATATGGATTTGAGCAGTCATCAACACTCACACAAGAACATATGCAGCAAAACAACCAAGCCCTAAACATTAACGCGCTTTATGGTAGTAACAATATTGAGCAAGCAGTGGATCAAGTGACCGATTGGCGAGTCCTTGACAAATTTGTTGCATCTCAACTAAGTCAAGATCAAGCTGATACTAAGGAGGGGACCTGCTCAAATGTTCAAGTGGCGGAGCAAATAAACATGCTATGCAATGATTTGAAGAGGCCGGATCAAGTGGCTTCAGAAAGCACTTCTATATCCACCTTGAGTTGCCAGATTGATTTGTGGAAGTAAGAACATATTATAGTGACTAGAAATTATTATTACTATGCACTAATTATTAAAAGTACAATATTATAAAAGGGAAGAGAACTTCGTCTAATTCCTGTAAATAATAAAACTATTATGGCGATAACTTTAATTAATTAGCTGTTAGATTTGTGCTAAACAATGTACTGAAAAATTCCAGGAAGCTTTTAATGGAAATAAATATATGGATTGTATGGTCGAGTGCTATAGTTGGGACTGATTAATGAGCGTTGAATTGAATGTTTTCTTTTTTCTTTTTTTAATTTGCATTGCAGCTTGAAAGTGTATTTGAAGAGTTGTTGTTTTTGGCTATGTATTTGATCATTTCACTCTAATTGGGATTTGGACACACAAAAAATTTCTCCCTGCCCCCTAAATTTTTGCAAGCGCCATCGTGCATGCCATATATATATATACACATATATATATATATATATATATATATATATATATATTCTCAGATTTAATTCTCTGGTATAATCTAATCAATAAAAAAATAGAACAAGGAAGAGGAAACACAAATATGTTCCGAGTTCCGACATATATATTCAACCTTAAATAAGTTACGCATTTAAAATTTTATTCCACCACTTGAAACGATTTTAAGGACCATAAAGATGATTGAAGAGTAGTGTTGACGTCCATGAAAGAGCATGACATGCATTACTCATCAAAAATGAAGTATTTAGTTGCACACATTTTTTGGTGTGCCACGCGGATTTTAAGATGCAGTAGTAACATTGAATTTAGATATTAGTATTTGAATATATATATATATATATATATATATATATATATATATATATATATATATATTATCTTCGTTTCTAAAAGATTGTCATTTAAGGTTTTTGGCACATAGATTAAGAAAGTATCATTTACCAAGTAAAATTTGTTTGAAATTCCATCACTACCCCTTTATGGGAAGTTGAAAACTATTAATACAAGAGAGAATTTCTTGGAACAATGAGAGAAAGTAGGGGTAATATAGGAAAGTAAATAATTTATTCTCTTTGAAAATTGTTAACGACAAATTTTTTGGAATAATTTTTTTTTTCTAAAACGACAATCTTTTAGGAACGGAGGGAGTATATATAGTTGAGACAGTAACATTTAAACATATTAAAAAGAACATAAAATTCAAAAAAAAAAATTATTCAACATGTCAAATCCGTGCAGCACGTACGCACCAAAAATGTGGTATAACTAAATTGAAATGAATGGAATAGTATTCATAAAGTCTACAATGTAAGCAAAGCGCCGGAACAGTTAGCCATGGCCACCATCTAGTAAAACATGGGAGAGCGTAGGTAGGAGGAATTATGGAAAACGAAGACGTACAATTTGTCAAATACATAATAATAACCATGTATTCCATAGATTTCCAAAGTCCAAATAATGCTTGCATGAAAATACGTACTACGGTCCATGCACAAGTCGAGAAACTATGAAAGGGGCTTAAGTGCTTAGTGCCAACCCTTGTTGAGATCTTTACAAGGCGTGGTGGTGATACATTAAAACATGTTCTGTTTTGCAAGGAGGTTTATCATGCGCAGTGAATTAATTTTGATACTTTTGTGATAAATGGTAATTAGTCGATGAATTGTGGTTTCTTTAAGAATATTATATTACCACATATGGGTTGAAATCTCTATAAGGCATGGTGATGCTATATTAAGATCAGTTTTGTTTTATGTTGTGGTGTGTTTGGTTTTTCAATTCTTGTAATGCAACTCTTTGCAGTCCCATCCAAATCTTTTTAAATTTCTCACATTTGTATTACATTTTGGGATCTTTAATAAAATTATTTTTGCTGATAAAATTTTTTTAACCATGTGTAGATGCAAATTAGATTATTTTTTTATTTGTCATCAAGCATATAATATATATACAAATTTGATTCAGTTAGGATATTATTGAAATTAAGCCATGCATTACCATATATACCAATATTAACATTAAGGTAGTTGATTGATTAATGAGGAAAGATTATTGCTGTTGGTTGTTCAATCAAATTATATATATAAAAATTGTAAACAAGCTAGTTAGCTGCAATATTAATTGCATTGTTTGCTAATAATTTCGTACTGAGAGGACATGAGAATTCTTATATTCATAACGCAAGTCATAACTTGAAGAGACAATAAGAAAGTAACCAAAAGCCAACTCTAATATATGAACATGTACTAATTAGCCTATATCCTTAAAATAATTTACCTTGTACCGGAGCAAATAATAATGAAGCCATTTACGCGCTTTTAATTGAAGTTGAAACCATAGAGAGAACATGAGTACCAGAAGAACATAAAATTAAAGAAACGAAATATTGATATCACCATGGCTTCCCGGCCGGCCGGCAGGTTGAATTGTGAGAGCTGGAAATGGGAAAAGGTTAAAAGAAGATAAGTGAAAATGGACAGGCCGAAATGTATAAAGTACAATTCAAAGTTTCAAACATACATTCACTTGGCCGGCCAGTTGGTTTTTATAAATATATACTCCCAACATAACGACATTGAATGTTGTAGGTCATAATTGTGACGCTCCCTAATTCGGGTACTTGAATACGCAAACCTTTAAGCGTTTATTACATGATAGTTTAATATTTACAAACATGAAAACTATCTATTACAACACTCTTCAGCTATTCTCCTATTTTTCCTTTTCCCTTGTCTTTCTCGGACCTTTACCTAAAAAGTCTGCCGGTTTTAAAACATTTAATAAAACAAGTATGAGCATTTAATTGCTCAGCAAGTAATAGCATTCTTTAAAGCTTAACAAAAAATAAATGTTTTCTTTGAAGCATGCTTTGTCAGTGAATCAAAACTGTAAAGCAATAAATCTTGAATCATTCACATTTTTGAAATATCATAACAACATTGAATAACTGAGAGGTTTTAAGACCATGAACATATTTTTCTTTTCTTAAAAAGGTTCAATCAGAAATATTATCAGATGAACCGTCTTAACTTACGAGCACGTAGGGTGATCAACCCTTTATGCCCTGTATTGATCAATACTATCTTTTCCAGAACAATTTTCATGTTCTACATCACCACTCCCAGAGTGCAATAAAAATATCCCATTTAAGGGTATGTTCAATCTCAGTTTTAGATTCCAACTACAACAATATAGCTGGACAGCTTAAATCATGGCACAATAATATTTCAAGACTTAATTGAAATATTTCACAGCTGTGTCTGGCCAGAAAGAATGGCTCAGACTTCTTTGCAACCTGCTCATGCATAAGATAATAGCTTACCCAATCTTTTGAAGCTGATTGGAATAAAAAGATTATTCAATCTTACAATATTCATAAATAATGAAAGACAGTTCAAAAATTAGAGAACCTGTCAACATATGAATAATCTCAAAATACTTGCTCAATAAAGAGTAAGATTTAGATACTTGCCTTGTTCATAGACTATTGATTAAATTTAGCTTAACTTGTTCTCACAAAGCCTACACAATTATATTTGCATGTACAAGTACATTAGCCAAACATACAAGTCATATAGTTTGTATTTTCACATATCACATAATCACATTGATTATATTTTTAGTTTGTGTTGTTACTTTTGAAATACTTGTACACATTTTTCAAATACCTCATTCATGCTCTCAAAATAGCCATTTGTCTCTTTAATAGAGTTCAGTATGCTTATTACAATAATTATTTACACTCTATTAGTAACTTTAGTATATGAGCATTTCATGTTTTTGTTACTTAATTTATAGCACACAAGGTGTCTTCATAGCTTAGTTCATGTTTTGAGAGTCCCACATGTATGGTTCATGCATAGTCCTTTCCCATGATTTATAATTTCATTTTTGTATGCCATAGTGTTACATAATTTTATTTTCCTTCATAATGTCAAAACAGTCCCCTTTTCAACTAAGTGCATCAAACAATTTTTTTTTTTTTTTTAAATAACAGTTCCAACTTGATTAGCCATGTGGGAAGCCAAGCTTTACCTGGTCCCGTGGGGCTAAGCCAAGCTAAGTGTGGCCTAGGTTGGCCTTGCGGTCCCAAACATACCTAACAGTCCCTAACCTTGCCACTCTTCTGCTTTATAACTTGTTACTTCATTATAAACTACTATATATGCAGCATCCACATTGAATTGGAGATTTGATGTAAATCATATATATTTTTTTATTTAGAAAGTTTTAACTTGGTTTATATTAGATTTTGGAACTCAAAATAGGTGATACCTTTGCTTATAAGAAGGAACCAACAATTAAGCATCTCTAGCCATATAAGTGTATCTAACCGAAAGCTAATGTAAAGCTCCAGGTCAAGCCAATTATGTTCATTCTTCTGCTGCTGCTTGGCGGTAGCCTCTGCTCCCTGATTCTCCTTCAACTCTGAGACTTACACATCCCAAAGGAAAGTCTATATACATAATTATAAAACCAACCAAAACCATACTTGATAATTAGTTTCATAAAATTATGTTAGTTTGTCAAAATGGTGCCAATTGTTTGTTCCACCAACATTCTTCTTTGGTACTTTGCTTCTGCATTGAATGCGGCGACTTTTCTCTCTCGCGTGGTCACTTTGCGGTCTTGTATAATTTAGCTTATATACCAAATTGTGACAAATTTGACATAGGTTGTGTATCATATAAAGGACTCAGATTTAGAAGTTCGATCACTCCATTTCAGATTCCATAGGCCACTCAAAAAAGCGTTGGTAGAATCAATTCTACTAAATAAATTTTTAACTTTTCATTGAAGCTTAAAATTAAGTTTTTTTTTCTAACTTGACAAACCCAAATACTCTAATTATCATCATGTATGGTATACATATCCAGCCTAGGCTTTAATTCTATCAAATAATCAATTTTTAAGCAAAACAGTCCATTAGGGACTTTTATCGAACAGTTAGTGTGCATAGTTTTAAGACATCTTTTGCATAGCTATTGGTTTGCTCTTCAATCCCATTTTTATCTCCCTTATGCCTTCACACATCCAACCTATCTCCTTTACACAAATTCCAGTCATAACAGTCTGATATACAAAGCTAAACTCAACATATTAGTTTGTAAACTAAATAATTTCTTAACTTGATTATCTTTAATTTACTTTAAGTTTCCATAACATATCTTCTGCTACAAATGATACCAAAACTCTGTAAGTAATCAGTGGTTATATAATCTAACATCACACACTGTTATTCACAGTTTAGCCAAACGTATTTACTGTAAACAAATACATACCACCCTTCCTCTAAATTAAAGAAAAATATTTGATATAAGAAAACTGTGAGTTTTGATAATCCCTACATGCTTGGTTGTTATACAAATTAAATTTACCAATTACTTTACCAACTAAGCGTACTCAACCATTTAATCCCAACATCGCAAATACATCAAATAACACATTTCTTTCATAAACATGTATATGTATGCTATATGATGAGAGAAAGATTACCTTAAAATTTGAATTCTCTGTGACAATAACCTGCTTTGTCTTTTGTTCCACTCTTCTTCCTCAATAATCCCAAAATTTGGGTATTCTTCTAACTCTTACTAAACAACCCATCTAAGTAGAAATTTTAGAATTTGTATACCACTTTTTATGTTTACTAGAGAAAAGCGACCTTAAGAAAAAAAAAACAAAACTACATTTATAAACATACTTGGTTTCGGTTAATCATATTATAGGTAAAATTTGAATTGTAGAGCTAGGTTATTAAATAACCGCCAAACACATGCTAGACCACTAAGTCAAGAAACTCTGTTTAAAGGCCACGTTAATAAATTTGAGTGTTAATTTTCTCTTGATAAGTTTTAATTTTAAAATTTGTTTTGGCAAGCATAACCCACTACCTTTCTCTCTCTTGCACTTAATGCACCACTTATAACATATACTAAATACAATAAAATGCATTACACCAATTTGGATAAAAAAATAAAAATAAAATAAAATCCGTAAATCATTTCCATGAAAGTAGATTGGTATTTATTAAATATAATAAATACTAATTATTATATTTAACATATCACCACATCACACATTACTGCTCGCATATGATAATATAATAATACATACAAAAAAAAATTATTACAGTAAAATCTTATTTTATTTACTCAGAAAAAATGTGATTTGCTACAATAATTGTGCAACAAAACTAGGAAACAAGAGTAGTAGTATGATCTTGATCGATCATGATGAGGATGTTGTTGTTGACTTGAAGTTAGCTAGCAATAGCAATAGCAATAGCATGCATGATTTTACTTGATGAGTTGAAGTCAAGCTAGCATTATGAAATTAAGTCCCTCGATCTGATCATCTCATTCAAGCAATAACAATTTATTCTACGGGAGACACAATGATTTGGCGTGCAACCAAACCACGCGCATTAATGCAGTGTGTATAACATGTGTGACCGTATCATTAGGCTAAGTTCATTAATTATATGATGAATGATATTCACTTTTAATGGTGTTTTTTTTAAATTTCATTTTAATTTTTTAACGTTTTCGTTTCTTTTATTATTATTTAATTTTTCTTTTCATAAAATGAGTAAAACTTTATAAAATATAAACTCAAAAAAATTAAATAAGAAAATAAAATTTATTTTTAAAAAAAGTAGATTATTTTCAATTTTTATGTAAAAACAGAAATTAAAATACAAAAATAATAAAAGATAAATTAATAGTACATAGTTATAAGAGTTAGTTTCTAGGTATTGCTAACTCTTGCTAATGGTGTATGAATAGGAGTAATTCAGAAGCTGTTGACCCATTGAAACTTTTATGTATGAAGCCCTAAGTGCAGCTATATATGTTGAAAGAGGATGTTGTGATAATTTGACCTCGATCATCCTCGATCGGCAAGGCAAAGCAAAGCCATTGACAAATTAAGAGTGCTTGTTTACTTGAACTTGATTCACTTTTCTGGTGTTTGTTATTTTGATGCTACCTTAATTAGTTGCAACTCATCATGACGTCAGATTTTTATTTTATTTCGTACTTAATTCACAATTTTGTACATTTTTTTTAACTTTTGAAATATATTAATTTCTTTGTCATACAATTGAATTGAATAGATTCTGGTTATAATTCAACTCAACGTAGTGGTTAATGTTTAGCCCAGAATGATCAAAGTGGGCTGGGTACATATTTCTTGAATTGTTATTACCTAAAAAGATGTTAGGGAAAAAAACTAAAACCCTATTGTTCAATATATCTGATATTCATCCATTTTTATTTTGATCCGTTATATCTGTATCTATATATATGAGAACTGATTTATAATCAATGTTATAAATTTAAATTTATTCTTATAATAAATCGTGATCGTCTAATTGCAGATTTAATTGTGAAATTGATCCTCCGTCCGTAGTTTAATATGAGAGATTCTGTAGTTTAATTCTACAGACGGGAAAGATGTCTAAAATACCCCTTCAAATTCAATTATATTTTTAAGTTTTTTCGGGTTCCGCAGTATTAAATTCAATTTTTAAATTTTCTAAGTTCCGCAATATTACAATGCAGATGTCAAATTATTTTTATGTCCTCAAATAGCTATTTACAGCACAAACAATTGACCCTCACTCATTGATACAACTGATATGATGCATATTTAAGGGTGTAAACGAACTGAATCGATCCGAGTATTGAGTTGCTTAGATTTGGTTCACAAAATTTATCGAGTATAAAATAAGATTTGATTGAGGCTCATTTAATACCGAAAGTCGAAGCACGATTCGAATCGAGCCCGAAGCGGTTTGAACTTTTCGACGAATATGATCCAGAGTATCAATAAAAATTACAATTTGAATAGGTTGAATAATTTATAGAACTTTAAAATGTCTTTCATATTTGACTCATTTATATTTCGAAATGAGTTCGAATCAAACTTTTAGTCGAATGAATACTGAATCAAAATTCCGAACTGTTTTCTTTCGTTTTGATCTTTATACATATTTGACAACAAATTGGTAGACTTTAACATTCAAAGGTCTTCAATTATTAATTTGTGCCACAGTATTTGGAGTTAACATTTGGCGTGAATCAGCTCACAAGACTCGATTAAGTTGGGGTGTATAATTGGAATTGTCGTCTAATTTAGGGGATGCTGCTGTTGTGTGATCAATAACAATAATTATTCAACTATTTCCCATTCAATTTCACAAGAACCAAACTGTCAATCTCACATCTCACAAGAATAATATGCCAAAAAACAAAAACAGGAATGGATGAGAGAGAATCAAGTATCGAACTTTAATTGGAGAATTGAAATCTAGACGAAAAAATTTAATAATCAGTTCGTTTCCTGAATAAATTTTGAAGTATCTTGATGTTGATCAGAAGAAGATAGAAAACACAGTCTTCACGAGAATGATGAGAAAGACAAGAATGGATGAGAGAAAAGTTACGTGTGTCAATCGATTTGACTGAAAGCAGTCCAGGCTTTTAATATTAACCTAACTCAGCGTTTGTAATTTAATTTTGCGAATATATTGAACAATTTTTTCATCTGGAGTATTAAATTTGTGTATCCCCATATTAAACTATGAAAATTCTAGGCGGACATTGGTTTGGCGACCGGTCTTGCGACCGGTCCAATTTTTTTTTTATTTTTTTTTAAAATGTCTCCCAAATAATTTATAAGATTTATTGGGCTGGAATTTTTACGAAATAAAAGTGTTTTTGGATGTCATTTGGATACATGTAAAAAATATATACTCAGAAAACACTTTTATTCTCGTAAAAATTCCAGGTTCCATAAATCTTATAAATTATTTGGAGACACAAAAAAAAAAAAAAAAAATTGGACCGGTCTCAAGACCGGTCGCCAAACCAATGTCAACGTAGAATTACTCATTAAACTACGTTGGCTATGTACACCACCAACTGAGCTTATATCGATGGTTAGCTATCTCCCCACCTTAGTTGGGGCTCCCATTCGATCGTGCCGCCGATGTTAATAAAATTATAACTTGGGTGAGAAAGTGCAAAAGTGGGCTACCAAAAATCCAGGCAGTCTGGAATTTATAGAGAATAAATAAAATTCATTATTTGGTGAGCTGACGGAATTCCAATATATAATAATAAAAATGAAGAGAAATTTAAATCAAAATTATGATGGATAAAAAAACATGAATTTGAGTTTTATTAATGGATATATATATATATATATATAGTGTCTTCCTTTGGCTAATCCTGATCGGACCCTAGCTACTTATCACAAGGTTGTGATATACTGATTAAGTAATAAGTAAGGTGGCTACTAGTCCCAAATATATAAAAATTAATTTAAGAAAAAAATCGTTCTATCAAATTAAGCCCTTGCGAGGGAATCATCCATTTTGTGGTGTGGAGCAGTTAATGGGATGTGGTATCTCAAATTAATTAATGTCTAGTATATGTCCGTGGTTCGTTCAGTCTATTAATTAAAGACCATATCTATATATTACTGTCTTTGTGGGGGTAATTAAGTAGCTAGCCTAGTACTCGACTGTAAGACCTAATTAACTCTCTCACTCACACAAACACAAAACTCAATCACATATTTCTCTCAAGTCTTAAAATGTTACATGATTTTTAATTGTACTGTACTACTCTCCAACAACTTAGACGACCTAATATTACTCTCTTTATAAAATATCCACAATTTTCTTTTTTCTATTTAAAATAGGACACTTTTAAAATAAAACTATTATCAAAAATAAGATTTTTTTTTAATAATTAGACTCCAATATATAGTAAATATCCTATTTAAAATAGAACACTTTTTTTTTATAATAATAAAAAAAATTTAAAATAGAATTCGAGAAGTAACTCGATAATTTCTCACTGACTCAATTTCCAAGTATTTCAACTTTATATTTAAATAAAATTGAAGGAGTTTAATTTCTCAACATGTCATGTCATTAATTTTAAATGAATCTATTGTACTTTAACCCATATAATTTGTCATGACTTTGAATGGAGCTACGGTAAAGCTAGATAACTTGTTTACCAATACTCTTCTTAAGCTATGAATAATCCTAATTATAAAAAGCTATATAGCTAGCTAGCTAGCTCGGAATTGACCTACGTGCCCCGTCCACCGATCACTTAGAGTGGCCCTAGCTAAAGGCCTTTAAGACACGTACGCTCGCTCAATCGCTCATCAATGCAATTGTCACCTTTATCGGGTTCTACGTACGTAGACTACATACAAAACCCTCTCTTTATCTCCGTCGGTATTCACACAATGGGCTAGAGACATGATACTACCCTCATGATACTTTATCAAACAGAACAAATAGGTCGTACGTTGCAGGCTTTTTATATACTAGTGAAATTAATTAAGCTTTGATTACCATTCAACCCTGCATGCATGCATGCATGCAGCCACACACACACACACACACACACACACACACACACACATATATATATATATATATATATATATATATATATATATACCACTCCATCACCATGCATGAAATGACATGAACATGCATGGATATGGAATAACATGTCCTGTTCAAGAGTTTTGAGAAACTATTCAAAATATCTATATATATGCAATATATAGTTGATGACAAAATTCTCCTTTCAACCTCCATCGTGACCAAATTAAAATGACACTAAACGGAATTGCATAATTAATTTTAAATTTTATGCTTGAGAAATCGAGCCTTGATATATATATATATATATATATATATATATATATATATATATATATATATATATAACTAGCTAGCTAGAGTATATACTCTCAATATATAATTACCCGTACTGCTAGACCTACCTCTTGTAGCGTCAGCAGATTCCGATCACTGAACAAAAGAATCCAGCTTATCATCTCCACCAGCATCTCTGTCAGATCAGTCTTGTCCTTTTATATATAAAGATATTATTAATCCATTTATAGCTCGTTTTTGTTGCTTCAAAATATCATTGTTATACTATTTATTTCTACATTTATAATAATTCATTTTCCATCATATTGTTATATATAGGTTTATATATGAACTTTTCTATATTTTTTATGGGTGGGAGAAGGGTAGGGATGGATTTGGTGTTCCCTGCGTTTCACAATCTAAAATAGAAACTGAGAATTATACTCTATAACCAAATTTGAAACAATCATATACTGTGTAAACCCAATCACTGTGTACATGCATGTGAGTACTATAATTTGTCTATTTGCAACTTAATAGATTTTTTGTCTCACTGAATTAATACCCTATTCAGCACAGATAATCTGTCCATTTGCAGTACCAACCTTCACCCTCTCTGATACTATCCCTTAGCTACTGTGAGATCATATATAAATATGCGTGTGTGTGTGAACTTAATTTGAATATTTTCTACAAAGAAATTCCTTCCTTTTTTTCCCAAATGAGCACAAGTTCCTATTCAGGAATCAACAAGAAAATTTTCATTCCTAATGGTTCAAAAATTTTAAAAAATTTGGTCTACTGTTATATATAAATTTATTTGACTATAAATAAATAAAAAACCCTCTTAGTTCTTATAATCAGACTTTTTCTTTAATGTTGGGGGATAATTTATTAGACACCGAAGAAGGAGAAAAACTAATTATCTAAAAGTAATAATAATAAAAGCACTTTCCGTACAGTATATAATTCGGTCTTTTATGTCCCCGTGATTTTTCATTGACTTCCTGGATGAAACCCATCCAAGGATGTCTTATCTCAGATTCACTTCCATGCCAATTTATTTCCATATTGATGGGTATTATATTTTAATTCAAATTTACTGTTTTAATGGCCTGTAAAAGGTCAACAAACTTTTGTAACTTTTTACTTAGTCAGAAAACACAATAAATAGTTCCACAGAAGTTACACAGTACCCCTTCTACCAAGTAGTGCCAACCACGGGTGTGCAACCGGTTTTTATTAACTTGAACCGGACCGATATCGAACCAAATCTAGTGAAATAATTTGTGTTAAATTTTAAATTCGGAATAAATTTCGGGTCAAATCTCAAATCAAATTAAATACATTCAAATAAGGCTTTAAATAGTATTTTTTTGGGATTATTTTCTCACCACAGACTCACTCAAAAGATCATGACTAAAATTAAGTACTATTGATAATAACTTAATTTCTTAAATACAGATAAATATTTTTAATATTTTTCTATTTGAGATTGGAGTATTACATCTAGCTTCCCTATGTGATTTGAATTTATGAGTGCAAGTATACCTTTAAAGGGACTTTTTGGGCATGCTAAACCCTAAAGAAAACTACTAAAAATGATATGGACGGTAATGGTTATGAAATACTTCCTCCGTTCTAATAATATTAATTTTTTTAAAATTTAAAAATAACATATATTTTTAATATTTTAATCAATTTTAAATTTAAAAACATTTTAAATTAACTTTCACAATTCAATAACAAAATTATAAAGCGGAAGGGAGGAAGTTTGGTAAAAACATTAATTTAAGTGAAAATTGACACCAATCTTTTCACCACAGTTGGGGTTGGTTTGCAAGTAGGATAGGAAAGGAAACCCTAAAAATGTGTGGCGGAAAAGGGGTTTAAATCTATCTAAAATAGCTAGTGTATATATATAAGTCAAAAAGAAAGAAAACAGAGTTAAAAATATTGCAGAAAAAGGACAAAGGAGATGAGGCGGAGACTGGAGAGCAGATTTCCTATCCTCAATTTTTTTGTTTTTTTATGTTTCTTTACTTAAGTTTTGATACTTAATCTCTTATTTAATATTAATTAATTTTAAAATTAAATAAAAAAACGTGTTAAAATTTAAGTGGGAGAACAGAAAATCTATTATCGATAAAACGGGGGTAGGTAGCTAGGTTATAGTCTGTCGACGAAGATGTTTAACCGAGAGAGAGGAGAGAATGAGTAGTCAAACCATTAAAAGTAAACTTCCTAGTTACTATTACTATTTATTTCTTTATCATGTAAAAGTTGGAGTTGCAAAATTTTATCCAACACTCATTTGGATTCGGCCGCCGTAATCCACCCATAAAAATTTAATTTGAAAATATATACTTTAAATATAAGTTTTAAACATTTAAATACAGTTTATATAATTATTTTTTCTTAAGAACCTTATAATATTAAATTTTAATCTTTGAGGGTTAGGTAACATTAGATCCTTGCTAAATAAGAGCTCTTAGGTTCAACTGCTCTCCCAAATTAACAAAAACAAAAAAAACTTAGTAATGAATCACAAGAGAAAATGCTAAGAAGTCAAATGACTATATACAGTAAAAAGAGAGATGCTTTTAATTGTTCTGAAATTAACTGTAAGTTTGGCTAGCAATTACTCTTCCAGGCCATTTCACTAGGGGAGTCACAATTGTAAAATTTACAAATATTTAAACTTACACCTAAATATTAAGTTGTTAGTTAGCATTGTGATATGGTAATGGTAATGGTAATGAAATAAATTATGATCACAAACTTGATATATTGTGTCTATAGTACGATTATTAAAAATGTGAAATGTTTTTGTGAAAAAAATATATATATAAAAATTAGATTTCTTCTTCTTTTTTTTTTCTCTTTTTTGTGAAAGTGATTACTTGTCTTTATTATTAAATATGATATAATAAAGTTAATTTAGCTTGTTAAGCTGATAAATAGGTGTTTGTTTTTGTAAATATAAGAATTAGTAAATAAATTTTTGGATTAGTGAACAAAATTAAATAGATCAAATATTGGATTAAATACCCATTTCTATATATATATATATACGCATATTACATTTAACATAAGATCATTTTCTTAAAAATAAGCCTGATATAGCCATCATAATTCATAATTAGAAAGAACCCTAAAGCGGCGGAGATGGAGGCCGAGACCGGCCGGGCGGAAGGTCTTAGATATATAGGGCTAATTGTCCGTAGGATAAAAGACAGGATGCGTTAAATATGTGAAATGTGATGGGTTTTGACAAAAGAGAAAAAAAAAGTATGTAATTTGAAATCAACTATATAATTAAAAATACATTCTGGTTGAACTTTTCTATTTATATTAGCACGAGTACTATTCAAATTTTTATTAATTAAAAACTATCCAAATTTAAAAATATTCTTATTTCTAATAGGAACAAAAAAAATGGAGAATTTTTTCTTTCTTATTCAAATTAGTATAATTATTATACCAATTTATAATAATTAAATATATACTATTCAAATTTGTAAGGCATTATTCAAAAGAAAAATTAAAAATGTTCATGTTTCTAATAGTAACAGAAAGAGGATGATCTTTTTTCCCTATTCAAATTAGTATAAATACTATACAAATTTGCAATAATTAAATATATACTATTAAATTTTATAAAGTATTCAAAAGAAACTTAACTAATCTCTAATAGAAAAATAACTTCTAAAAGAATTTTTTTTTTTTTGGGTTTTATCAATTTAATTATAAAAACATTTATCAAAATTTTATGTAATTAATTAAAACAATATAACATATGACACTATATTACTTCAGTTTATTAAAAACGTAAAATTATACCAAATCACATGATAATTGTATTACTAATATATGTGATTTTTTTAAAAAACATAAAAACTGTAAAATTAGTTAAAAATTTATGGAGAAATTATTACAATTTAATTGTCATAACTAAAATAAAACTTATTAGAGCTTGAGTTTTATACTTCTTTTTGAATTATAATTTCAAATAAATTTTTGTCAATAAAAACGT
Source organism: Panax ginseng (assembly GCA_020205605.1). Lineage (NCBI taxonomy): Eukaryota > Viridiplantae > Streptophyta > Magnoliopsida > Apiales > Araliaceae > Panax > Panax ginseng. The sequence continues at coordinate 2,598,492 of CM035139.1, read as the reverse complement.
TAATATAGAATTTCATTAATAACTTAAACACTGCTAATCATAACTAAATAAATATGCACTCTATTTGATGTTTAACTTAATATATAATTGATCGAAGTAACTTATAACATCTATAACATGTATTTCACTATTTTTATTTAAATAAATATTTAATAAACAAATAACTATAATTCTATTCTCAAAATTTTAAATAATATTTATCTATTTAATAATGTAATTAATGATTATCTATACTGGCCGTGCTTGCACGGAATTGATGAACTTAAAAGTTTATAGCTTTCATATTATAATATTATATAATGAAAATTAATATACACTACAAATATTTAGGTTTACATTTTAATTATACGTATAAGTATTAATAATAATTCGTAAACATTACGTAATTGTGATACATATCGGCCCTCCCCTAATAATTAAGTTGGAAAACTACATGTGAATGAGGTAAAGATAATATGAGGCCATGCAAACGTCCCTTTCTCGTTCCTCTCCCCCACATCTGTCGCTTCTCTCTCTTTCTCTCACTCACATTGGGAATGGTAATCATGCATGCTCTCTTAGCTTCTGTTGTAACACCATGCGTATGTTAGCCAAAGAGAAACAACTCCTTTGTAAATGTACACCACTTACATGCATGCATTTGTGTACATATATATATATATATATATATATATATATATATATATATATATAGTGATTCATGATTAATGTAGTCAAATTATAGTTATACTTATAATAAATTGTAATTACCTATTCGATAATCAAACGATTTAATAAAATTCATTTTCATAATTTAATTTTTAATATTTTACAGTTTAATATTGTAAACAAGATAAATATCTAAAATATCCTTTCTTATTCAAGTCTTTTGTAAGACCCCAACTTATTATAAATAAAATTAAATTTTCTCTATTTATTATTTTAAAATAGTAAGGGTTGATTTGATTAATGTGATTAGTTATGGGTAAAATGCGCAAATATTTTAAGTATGCAAGTGGTTATAAAATATTCATTTTTATCGGAGAATATTCGTTTGGTCGTGAAATATTCTTACCGTTTAGAATATTTGTCGACGACAGCAACATGACTTTGTGTGGCCCCATAACGGAAAGCGATTGGATGAAGAAAACGACAAGTATAAGTTGTTTATAAATAACTTGAAGGTTGTTACTGCAGATTATCTTTGTTAGAATACCGTTGGTTAAAACACACAAGAAGACACCAGTATTGCACTCAATTATTGATTCTTACGTAAGAATGCATTACTCAATAATTGTTACGATGAGTTCTTGTTCAATATTTTATTTTATTGATTCAATAATTGCTACGTTGATATTTTATATTGTTGTTGTTTCAATAATTGTCATTACTACACAAGATTTTCATTATTAGATCAATAATTCATATTATTTGAATAATATTATTAGATAACATTATTGGCAATGTTTAGAAAATTACATCAAGGAGAGGTTTGGTCACCTAATCAAGCGCTTGAAGAAGGAAAAATTCTTATTGGAAAGCCCTCTTTCCTCGAGAATCACCGGTTGTCAATATTATGATTCTATAATATTATTTGTGAATAATTAATTATTGATTAATATGATAAGGAAAATATTCATTTTATGTGGATATAGATGGAGAATATTTTTAATGTGACAATTGTTGAAAAATTGTTATTTTATCTTTTCTGATAAATAATTCATTTAAATATATTATTATATTTTAATAATATAATAATGGTGATATTTTTACAATGAATGTGGGATATACGAATATATGAGGAGGAAGAGTATTTTTGTTACAAAAATTATTTAAAACATGTTAAACATGTCGGTGAACCCCATTTCTTGACTGAAATTGGTTTATAGCCCGTAAAATCGTCCGTTTGTGGATTTCAGTCAACTTTTGTTTGGAATTTAGAAAAACTTAAACTTACAAAGTATTAGAGAATGGAATTTCCTATGAAAAGAACATGTGGATCGAATTTTTCTTATAAAAGGGCTACTTATTATGAATTATTGAAGTTCCGTAGTTTCGAAATAATTGATTTTTGAAAGTTTTAATTATTTTTAATAAAAAAAATATTTTTTTTATTTTTGTCATTATTTGGTGGCTGAATTCAGATGGTCAAGGTAGGCTAAGGAAAATTTTATAAATATATTAATATTTTATTAAATTTTCTACTTTGGTGTTCTAAGCATTTTCCTATAAATAGGTGCTTAGGTTAGAATTGAAAATCACACCGTAAACTCCAAGTTTTCTCTCACTTTCTTTTTATATTATCGAGTGTATTCTTGTGAGTATTTTGATACTTTGAGTGTTCTTTATACGGTCTGCAAGTTCCTTCAAAGACTATATCCCAGATTCCAATTTAAGTACGCCTTTTCAAGGTAAGGGATGTTATTTTCTTCTTAAATGATATTATTTTCTTCAATATCATTATCTTTGAAATATTGGTTTGAACTTTTAATCAAATTTGGAACTTTTTGTGTCGGGGTTACTTATTCACGTATACTCACGACCTTTATTCACGAATCTGATGATTATTCATCGAAAAATGATTTTTTTTCCTTTTCGTCCAAAATATCTATTATGGATACTAACTTTGATTGTATCCATGTTTTGATCATTCTTGAATTTTACTACACTATGATTATTTATGAGGTATTTTTGGACATGGATAAATCGAAATACGAATCCTAAATATTAATTCTTTTGTTTCACTGGATTCGTTTTCTTTAAAATATTTTTCATCATTCTCAGTCCTAAATGATGATATTATTGAATATCTTTAGCCTGTAGTGCAAAGATTAATGTGATTTTATGATGAATATCTTTGGTTGTAATGCAAAGATGTACAGGTGTTGAGATGAACATGACCAATTGATGAATATCTTTGGCCTGTAGTGCAAAGATGAATATTTGATTCTAGATGTATATTGATTGATGTTAAAGGGATAAAATATTGATGATGGACTTTTAAATTCATAGATAATAGTAGATTTCATTCTCTACATAACTCATCTATGAATTATTATTTTCGCTGCGAATATTGATCTGAAATTTGTTGTCTATTATATTTTATCAGATTTTTCCTTGTTGAAGACTAACGATAATTTGTTCTATATTATCTTAGTCATAATATTCTTTACTGGGCTAGTTGAGCTCACCCTTTTTCTTTTTGTTCTATTTTTCTTCTCAGGAGGCGAGAATGTAGCGAGTTCTAGTCGGGGTGTGGAATGATGGTTCTAGAAAGATGTTTTAGTAGTCATCACCATTTTTATAAAATAATATACCAATAATTGTAATGAGGACATATTTGTGTGTGAATATTGTCTAGACGATAATATTTGTATTTAAACTCACAGTTTTCATGTTGTATTAATAAAGTTGTAGTTATTTCTGTACCATTGTATACCTATTTTGCGGACGTCACATCTTTCGTCCGCAGTATTAAACTGCGGACGTTAGGTATGATCAATTGAGAAACGACGTCATTTTTAAATAAGTCTCGTCCGCAGTATTAAACTGTGAATGTCAAATTTAATTTTTTTAGTTTTCTAGGTTCCGCATTATTAAATTGGACATGTTAAATAATAAAGATAGGCCGGTTCCTTTAACATCTCTATATTATTGAGGAGGAAAATTCAATAGTAATTGTGACGCCCCCAAAATAGGTATACATCACCCATCTTGAGTCGCCAAATACATGGTACATAAATCAAATACAACATAATTATACAACCGTCTCCAGAAAATACGATAAAATATAAACTTAGAGTTTAAAAAGAATATTGCCTCCTGAAATAATATCCATTCTCAATGGAGTCCTCATGCATGCAGATATACAAACTCAAATTCGCACCTCATTACATTTATTATCACACTATTTAATGTAATAGTGAGGACTACTAATACTATCATCCGGACCATCACCCGCTCCCTCGACTAGTCCCCTCGCTACGTTCTCATTTTTTCAAGAGAATAAAGAAAGAAAGGGTGAGCTCAACTAGCCCAAAGAAGAAATATTATGACTAAGATAATACAGATAAATTATCATTAGCCTTCAACAATGTTAAACTGATAAAATACAATAGACAACAAGTTTAACTACAGCGGAATAAGCAATCCATTAAAAAAGTCAAGTAGAGAATAAAATCTACTATCTTTTATGATTTAAAAAAATTTTCATCACTTTTATCATTGGGACTCACAAATAAATAATCCACATCATCCCCGCACTACTTCTGACAAGGATATTCTTTAGTATCACGACCACAAATTATCTATGCACTCTACGCCGAAGGATATTCGTATTCATCAATGGTCATGATCATGCCAACAACCGTCCATCAATGCACTACGGGCCAATGAGGACTTTTATCACATCATTTGTAACATTACTACATGATTATACCGAATAATCCTCGGTCATAATCATACCAAGTCCATCTATGCACTACAAAGCCACGTATGACTTTCAAAAAATATAAATATGAGGATGATGACAATGATATAAGAATTCAATAAAACAAGTTCACGAATTAATTTGTCCAGAACCAATAACGTCCAAATTGTCAACATGATACTTCCGTGTAGAGTAAAATTTAAGAATGCTCGTAAGAATATTTCCATGATATGACATCGGATGAAGCCTTGAATATCAAGGATATTCCACTAATTTCATGGAGTATAGAAGTCAAAACTTTAACCAACCGAGTATAATAAAGAATGGAATAACAAAAGAAATCACCATGCATGCGGTACTTCACATGACATGAGTTATTCCAATGTAATAATAAAGATTTTAACCAGTCCGGTGTAAAACACACGCATGTGATATTCCAATGTAATAATAAAAAAGACGGAACCAGTCCGATGTAAAACACACAAACAGGATATTCCAATGTAATAATAAATGCGGAATAATAAATATGGAACTGTGCCGTGAAATTCACACCGACTGAGCGGATATATTTCGTAATAATAAAGAACTAATAATAAAATAATTTCACCAAGTATGCGGTATTGCATAAACAAAGTTATTCCAACATAATAATAAAGAATGGAATAATAGAAGAAGATCACCAAGTTTTGGGTAAACCGCGTATACAAAGTCATTCCACCAAGTATAGGTAAATCACAGACACAAAGTTATTCCAATGTAATAATAAAGAATGGAATAACATAAGGATTTCACCAAGTATAGGGTATGCCACAGATACAAAAGTTATGTATAGGGTATGCCACTTTTACAAAAGTTATTCCAATGTAATAATAAAGAATGGAATAATGTAAGTTGTCTTCATGAATAAGAAAGAATAACACCTCTTACCGTAAAAAGACAATCGGATATCAAAGTAAGAAGTAGCGGTATACTCTTTTCTTTCTCTATAATTTCTCTCTCTAGAGTTTCAGTGAATTCGTAAGAAATAATGAAGGAATGAGCTTCTATTTATAGAAGAATGGATTGAATAATAACTAATTCATGAATGGTCCATATCGATTTACTTTTAAACGAACGATCTAGATCGATTTACTATTAAAACTTAAAGCGACGGTCCATACTAATTTACTATTAAAACTTTAAACCAGCGACCCATATTGATTCACTATTATAACTTTCCACCAGCGGTCCATATTAATTCATTCAACCAACTATTCAAAAATTAAAGACATCTCCTTATGGAATAATATTGTACCCAAATACCCGAATGCACAATAATAGAGTGAATAGTAACCGGATGAATAGTACGCATGAATAGTAACTCATGAATAGTAACTCGACACAAAAAGTGCCCTAAATACCCGATTGAACAATATAACCTTCAAACATCAATTACTATCGAAATAAATGTTTAACACAAATAATTTCAACACAATGAAACTATCAATTCATCTTTAATCAACACGAACTTATCCATCATTAATATTATAACTCATAATATTTAACAACCAGGTCGTTCTCAGGAAAGAGGGGGCATTCCAATAAGGATTTTTCCCTATTGGCGCGCAATTAGGTGACCAAACCTCTCCTTGACAGAACTTCTAGACATTGTAAATATTGTGATTTAATAATATGAATAATTTTATCGTCTCAATTATTGATTTAACAATATAACATATAATGCAGATGATACTGTGACAATAATTGAATCTATAATATGAGAGATATGATGCAGCAAATACTGTAGCAATAATTGAGTATAACTGAGTGATTTCTCACGTAAGCATCAATAATCAATACCGTATGCTACTATGCAACCACGCCAGACATCGTACTTTTACTACCAAGTAGTTCAACAAAGATTAATTCTGTGAAAACTCCGCCGTTATTTTCATAAAATATTTTTGTCGTTTTCTAAATACGACAATTCTTCCGTTGTGAGGTCTACCAATGATTGTGCCGTCGTACGAATATTCTCCGATAAAAAGAATATTCCCCGACCAATCGAATATTATATAACAACTTGCATACTTTGCAAAATTTTCAAATACTACCCACAACTATAACAATATATCAAATCCACACCATAATATTAAAAAATATTTCGAAAAAAATTAAATATTTATTCATAAAATCTGGGGTCTCACAATCTCCCCTCCTTATGAAATTTCGCCCTCGAAATTTACGTACGTACTTGATGTGCCGAACAGATGAGGATACTTCGTCATATTCTAACTCTTGAGGTATAACCTTTAAGCGTAGAATATATTCCAGGATTTTAACAGGTACATCTTCATACGTTAAATTATCCGCTATCTCGTCCGGTTCTAAATTAATAATGTGGTTCGGATCATCCACATATTTACGTAACATCTATACATTAAAAACGTTATGAACACGCGACATAATTGGCGGAAAAACGAGTCTATAGGTCACAGTTCCTACTTGATCGAGGATTTCAAATGGGCCAATTAAATCGAGGGTTGTGATTTCCTCTCTTCGTCAATTCTTGCTTCTAGAATAACGCCTACTTGAACCTTCTTCTTCATATTCATCAGCTCTGAGTATGTAGCTTGAGCGGCTTTAACTTTATCGTTTAAAATCGATTCTACTCGTATATTCGTTATCTTCACGTGGGTCCCTAGAGTCTTTAACTCTATCTTCATCATTTGTGAGTTATACAAAATGAGCCTTTGTGTTAACAACATCGCACTCGTAAACGCATACGATCTTCTACTCAACGCGTCAGCTACCACGTTCGTTCTTCCACGATGATATTGAATGGTACGATCGTAATCTTCAACAGCTCGAGTCAACGTCTTTGGCACATGTTACGTTCGTTCTAGGTGAAGAATATTTCAGGGTTTCAGAAATGGGTTTTGTACTGGGGTCAATACAAAATTTGTTTTCACGCTCTAGGTAGGCTAAGAAGTCTTCAAGAATACGTCAGGAAATTTATTAACGATACCAACTATGACTTCTATCCCTTAACCTGGATAGCACCTCACAATGATACCTATCAACTTGTCACCGCAGAATGGCGTCCCCTACGAAAAGTCTGGCTTCGGTGCATCCCAAGACTTGGAAGTCACCAGCAAAAGGCTCAGGGCTCTTTACTTATGGCTTGATATGACAATGATTGACTTTAGTGGTTTGGTTACTTGAATTCGCATAACAGGTTGGTTATGAATATAAAAGCTAACAAACTTACGAAAAGCATGATGAGTAGATAACCAATTGATTCCTAAAATCACATCAAAAGCAAGTATTTTCAAAGAGATAAGATTGACAGGTAACGTGAAAGTGTCGATTTGAATCAACAAGATTTATAAACAGTGGAGGTAACGAAGGTTTCTCCTAACGAAGTTTCAACCAATAAGTCAAAGTCAAACTTCTCCGGAGTCAAATTTAAACGTTGAACGCAAGCAAGAGAGATAAAATAATGGGTAAAATTGGTATCTTATAAGGTATAGACTTCGCAAGAATTTATAATTAACTAAATTAAAAAAAAATCGAAAAAAATCCACACCATAATATTAAATCAAAAAATTTTGCAAAATTATATAACAACTTGCATACTTTGCAAAATTTTCAAATACTACCCACAATTATAACAATATATCAAATCCACACCATAATATTAAAAAAATATTTCAAAAAAAATTAAATATTTATTCATAAAATCTGGGGTCTCAAAATAATAATGAGAGATCTAATTTCTGATGAGTCTATAATTGAAGTTTGAAACAAAAAAAGTGGTATCTTCTAAAATTCACCCTCAGCCTCTAAAGTTCTTTATTTGACTTCTGTGGTCAGCAATTAGTTCCAGAATTAATAGATTCAACAACTAAGAAAATTGAATTCCAGTACAGGATTGAGGAAAATCAAAAAATAGTGATTATCATGAAACCAATATTTAGGTTCTGCATTTGATATTGTGACTCAAGCTGAAACAATTTTACAAGAGGAAACCAAGTTTACAGTGCTTGAATCCATGGAAATGGAATAGACTAAGAAATTTTAAAAATAATTGAATTTGACATCTGCAGTTTAATACTGCGGACATGATTTATTAAAAATGGCGTTAATTTCCAATTGACCATACCTAGCGTCCGCAGTTTAATATTGCAGACCGGGAGCCTTTTACAATGAGGAATATTTTGGACATCTATCACGTTAGTAGTATTAAACTGCGAAATACTGAAAACTAAATTGCAGACGAAAGTTCTATTAAACCGTTGGATCATCTGATCTAGGGTTGAGCAACAAACCAATTTGCATCCGAAATAGCACCAAAAATCACATAAACTGCACCAATTAAAGATGCACCAACGGTTCCGGCATATGTGACGGTTTTTATGTGAGTTGAAAAATCGAATTTACGATTTGGACTTGGTGGACAAAACCACATGTATAAAACCGAAACTGCACCATACGCCCAAAAGATAATGAAGCCAAGTTGTCCAGAGTGATTTATAAATTTTAATGGGAATATGATTGAGCTTACCATCATCATCATTATAATAACAATAATAATTTGCAAGAACAAGTCCATCAACAACTTTATTTACTGTTATCCACCACTATGTTTATATAGATACATAACAACTCATATGCATATATATTTTCTATTTTCCTAATATTATTATCCTAAATTTAAAAGGATAATTAACTTATGTATTATTTATTTTTCTTTATATAAGTAGAGTATTATTAAAATCAGAAAGCAGCCAAAATAGTTTTGGGCTCGATTAGTGCTCGACTTAAAAAATACGCAAGTAGATTTGAATTCGTTAATAATATGATCCAAATCTGAGCATTAAAAGTAGTTTGAATAAAAATATGAGTAGAATCTGAGCAAAGTTATACTCGACTCATTTAAAATTCAAACTACTTAAATTTTTAATTTTGATTCGATACATACTTGATTGATACAAATTCGATTAGATGCTCGATACATTCTCTTATAATATATAAAAATATAAATCAAATTACGATAATTAATTATTATTGTTTTGTTTTGTTTTGTTTTTAATTTTAATTGTGATTTTATATTTATAAAGTGTAATAATAAATATATTTTCTCATTTTTAAGTAAAATAACAAATTCAATTTATAATTATATTTATTATAAAACTAGTTATTATGTGGATACTTGAATTTGAGCTTAAATTTGAAGCTCGCGAGTAGTTTGAATATAATTCAATCCGAGTCGGATCGAATTCGAGTAATAAATATTCGAGTCGAGCCGAATCTGAGTAGAAATTTTCAATTACAATTCGAATTTGAGTCGAATTCGAGTACAAATTTATATATCATTTCGAGTCGAATTCGAGCAGCCCTCTGTTCACTTCAGTTCGACTCGTTTACATCCTTAAGTGTTATATATGATGATAAATTTATCAATATTAAATAAATACGAACAAATATGTGAGATATGATAATAAGCATGAGACTCATTAAATAATTAATTTATTTTATCATTTTATGTTCAACATTAATTAGTCACACCCTACATTATATAAAATCGAATTTACGATTTTGGTCTGGTTCTATTTAGCTTTTGTTTAGACAAAAATATTATAAGTAAGGTTGTGTGTGTTATCAAAGTGATATTTAATATTGTGTGATGCTAATTAATTATTAATTTAAATTGCATAAAGTTTGTTGTTTTAATTAGTTTCAGAACCGAAGCCGCACCGCACGATTTAATACCGCATCACACCAATCACAAACGGTTTCATGTGCAGTTTTGGATTTGTCAAACCGCATCTAAACGGATTCGTGTACGGTTATACGATTTGAGCTTCAAACCGCACCATTCTCACTCCTAATCTAATGGACGCTCATAATTTATTATAAAAATAATTTTAATTTAACAACATTAATTATACATCAATCCCTATATACATACATATTACATATGTCTAGCTGCATAACATTCGACAAATACTCCTCTATTTCAGGATTCCCATTTATCAATATTTTCATCCACACAAAATAAAAATAAAAATAAATCCTCTTATATTAATCTTATAATAAAATTACATAATATATTTAAATTTGGTCATGATAATAACATTATTATATCATTATAAATAAACTAATAATTTAATATTTTTAAGAGTACATTAAATAAAAATACATTTTGATTACTTGTAAATTTTGTAAATAAAATTCTGTTCCAACGAGAGTACTATATTGTATATATAAGAAAAGGTGAATGGGCCCCTCTTGGTTTCTCCTTATATTACTATTACTATGCACCCTTCTCTTTTCCTCTGTCAAACTTGTTTCTCCATCTATTTCCTGTGCTCTTAACCTTTTCTCCCCTCCTCTCTCTCTTTCATATGTGAAAAGGAATGAAAGAAAAGCAGATCCAAGGTGGTAGTTAATCTGTCAAGTCCATCAATCAAATCAAATCAAATCAATCAATCAATCAAATCAATCAGAGAGAGAGAGAGCTAACATGATCTGAACTGAGCGCAGCCAATAAATTTGAAAAGGGAACAAGGCAAACAAAGATCATGTCCTCCTCCTCTAATCCTGCAGCCTCCTTATCATCTCTGGACCAACTCCCTCCCTCCTCCTCCTCCTCCTCCGAGCAGCTCTGTTATGTTCATTGCAACATTTGCGACACCATTCTTGCGGTATTAATTATCATTTTCTAATTTTCAGGAATTAGCACTAATCGATCTCTCTCTCTCTCTCTCTCTATATATATATATATATATCCCTTTGTGCTTAATGAAAATATCTTAGACGACTAAAGCGGAAAACTGTCCCCTAACTATGATATTATCTTCGTCAATCAGTTTCACTAACTAGCAAAGCCCAGCTCCCTTAAGGGGACAGTTTTACATTAATTTGATCAGTCATATTTTGCACCACGTACGTTGCTTCAATTTTCATTTAAGGTTTCTTCCATTTTTGTCTACTTCATCTTTCTTTCTTGATCGACTTCACTAAAATCATCACATAGTGAATAATCCCATGCATCCAAGTAGTTCATATTATATTTAATTTTTGGGTGTAATTAATTATTTTGTTATGTATAGGTGAGTGTTCCTTGCTCGAGTTTGTTCAAGACGGTGACAGTGCGATGCGGCCACTGCAGCAACCTCCTCCCAGTAAACATGCGTGGGCTGCTGCTCCCACCTGTACCTACTAATATTTCAGTACCTAATAATAATCACCTTCACTACTTGCCCCATTCCTACTCTTTCTTTTCTCCTACTACCCATCACAACCTTATGGTATGTTATTTAAGGTTTTTATTGAAATACAATTATGTCTGTGACCCTTTCCAAATCTTTTGGATTAATTTCTCACATTTTTGTTACATTGTATTAATAAATTATTATTTTTTTCCTGATAAAAAAATGCGTAATATAAAAATTGTGCCCATTGAAACTAATATACTAATCCATATACATTATTTAGGTTGATGATTAATTATGTATCTATGTGTGCAGGAAGAGATTCCAAACCGTAGACCGAACTTTTTGATGAATCAGGCTAATCTGATCGGTGAGTTTTCTCTATCGGGGAGAGGTGGATCAGGACTTGATCAGCTTCCTAGGCCTCCACTCATTAACAGACGTGAGATTATTTATTTAATTTCTTTTAACTACTTCAATTATATATGTTGAACTCTCTCTTGAAACATAAAACAGCATGCTCAATGTACTGTTGGTACTCTTTTAGTCATTCAACAGAGAGAAGAAAAAAAGTTTAAAAAAATGAATAAGGGAACCTTTCTCTTTCGAGTGCTAGCTCTTTGATATACAGTTTAGAAGGATTAGTTAATTAGGAGAAGTTATTGTTGCATCTTTTAGCTCCAATTGCAGCTTTTAGGGTGTTATTTTGAATTTGGGGTTAGTTCAGTATACAATTTATTGTTTATGGCCTAATCCATACCTTTTGGATTGCCATACTTTGTAAGGATTTTATTTTAATGAAATAAAATCCATTTGCTTTTCAAAATATACATATTATATGTATATAATATGTATATGTAGACACCCTAATATACATTAAAGATTTGTATCATAAAATATATATTTAAGTATCTAACTCATAATCAATTGACAATGAGTGAAGTAGTCACTATATATACCTCGATGAATAACTTTATATCTTAACAACGCCCCCTCACGTGTGGCCTAATTTTGAGTAAAATGTGTGGACAATTTGAATTTGGTGACGTGGAGCATGTTAGCTATTGGGGTTACATATATATATATAGCCAAACACATGGATAATTTTAATTGGGTGATATAGAGCATATGGGCCGTTTGGTATTCTCACGAGTAGTGTATGCTCTGATACTATATTAAAGTATTCAAATCATAATCAATTGACAATTAATTAATGAGTGGAGTAAACTTATAAATTATACATTTAGTCTTCAGGTCTTAGTCTTAGTTCCGATATAAAACTTTATATCTCAACAATATAATACTACAGTATATTATATGCCACATCACAATACATGTTTGCAACTATCAATTTAACTAGTTCAACTATTATATGTCTCTAAGTGTACTTTGGTACTGTTATTTGTTTCTCCTATGTATAGCTGCACCTAGTTTTTTCTGTACTATATGATTAGGTATATATAGAGGGAGAAAAAAAGAGTATCAAGTTTAGTAGAGATGCATGGAGAGATCACTTATAGGCCTTTGTAAGTCCTACTCATTTATATTTTTGTATGTGGGTTTGCATGTCCAGCTCCGGAGAAAAGACAGCGAGTCCCGTCTGCCTACAACCGATTTATCAAGTGAGTATGTATATATATATATATATAACTGATCATCAATTCATCATTATGAAAATATGTATATATTATCTTGAAAAACTCTGACTGTCATAAAATCTGCTTACTAAACAACTCCAATATATGAGTGCATGGTCATACCACCAATATATAAATGTATTAATAATGTGCAGGGACGAAATCCAACGCATTAAGGCAGGAAATCCCGATATTAGCCACAGAGAAGCCTTCAGTGCTGCTGCTAAGAATGTAACTTAATTCTCCTTCATTTACGCATATACGTAAATAGATTTATATATACACACACACATTTGATCCATCAATCATTTAACCCAACACACGTACACTCTTTGCTCTCTTTTTTATTCCCCCCATGCATGTCGAAAATAAAAAACTATTATGAAAATCAAAAAGAGTTTCTACATTAAGAGTACTTACATGAGAAGTTTGAAGTAAACGAGAGTCAAGAAAACTTGACAAATATGTAGTCTAGAATTATCTGAAGTACCACAAGGGTGATATATGTAAGGCTACAAATAACTTCAACTGCATGTGTAAGTGATTAAACTAATGATATGAGAGGGAAGGGAAGGGAACAAGGCAATCATGCAAAATCTCAAGACTAAAGAACCCATCCTCAACTATTCAATAAATTAACATAAAGGGTAATATTCAATAGTCATGTAACCTGATTCCAGGATCAGTAATACATTTTGTCTTTTAAAAATTAATTTGCTAAATTGTTGAATTGAAAATATATACGAATTTATTTAATTTTAATAATTAAAAAAAATTCTACTAGTATATTTGTACTAAAACAATAACATGTATCATATTTATTGTTTTCAAAACTAATATTAATTCACATCGATTTTAAATTTTAAAGTTTCCAAATTTAACTTGAAAACAAAAGGTGGAAATGTAGTTATAATTTTGAAAACTGAGGAAGTATTTGCTAAATATTTTCAATTTTACCTCGACATTTCTCTTTATTTACAGTGGGCCCACTTTCCACACATTCACTTTGGTCTCATGCCTGCTGATCAGACTTCTATCAAGAACACTACTAATACTGTGCGCCAACAGGTATACTACTAAGTAATAGATTAGTGCATGCATTGCAATAGAATGATAGGAGAAGCAAAATATTCTCAGTTTATGATATGAATTATCGTAAAAAAATTCCAAGTTAATATTTATTCTTCTGGTTAATTTGTACGTGTAGGATATGAATGCAGAAGATATTCTCATGAAAGACGGCTTGTTTGCTTCGGCTAACATTGGTGTCTCACCTTACTAACAGTGATTGATCGAAGCTGCTGATTTTCTATTTCTCCATCTCAATTTATGTACTATATAGAAACGTACGTGTAGCAGTAGCCTTAATCGGCCAGCTTCTGGTTTCACCGTTTGAAAATAGATTTCTAGATCGATCATATGCCAATCTAAGTACTCTTAACAACTTAAATATCTATCTATAAGTAGATATATCTTCTAAGTTTCACTGTCTCTAGCATGTACCTTTCAAATCCTACTACTTCCATTTCTGCTTTGAAGATCTTTCTGTTTCAAATTTCTCACTGGTGTACGTGTAGCCTTTAGCCATCCAATGGTCTGGTTTGATTTAATATGCATGCTTCATATCACACCCCCAAACACTATCCTTATTGCTAGCTTTTAGCCATATTGTTCTGATGGTCTGGTTTGATAAGATTTTCCTATCACAAACTTTAGTCTTAAAATTTAATATTAGAAAGAAAAAAAATGTAAGAATTTCATGTGTTAATGAATGATATATATTTAAAAGTCAAATGTAACTATCATGCATCTCGATAAGAAAGAGCCTAACAAGAGACTTACACAAGATTATCGCGAATATTAAGATTAGATAAAAGTTAAATAATAACTAGAAAATAGAATAATTGATTTGTAAACATGAAAAGATGGATTAACAATGATCGAGAATGATTAAAGGTGGTGAGGGAGCAAAAATTAAGGGAGACATTTTGATCCTAAATGTATCAATTATATATAGGGAATTGATTTATAACTAATGTTGTCTATTCTTATAAGAGATTTGTAAGTGTCGAACGGTTTAATAGAGTTTCATCCGCTGTTTAATTTTATGTATTTAATAGAGCATCCATTGTTTAATTTTCAGTATTACTATATCTTATAATAAAACATGTATAACAAATGTCCAAAATACTCCTCATTGTATAAGTATTAAACTGCACAATCTAAAATTTTAAAAAAATATTATTTGGCTTCTGCAGTAAACTGTGGACCCCAAGTATGAACTGATTTTATCAAATAGTCTATCTATCAGGAAGACAACTTTCATGGTCGAAGGAACTAGCTCCACATCATAAAAATCCGCAACATAACGAAACTATTGACTAATCAACCACAAACTCTCAATAACGAAACTATTGACTAATCAACCACAAACTCTCAATTCATTTGCAATGCAATAGCATGATCTACAAATATACAATTCAGATCTAATGGATCGAATCAGATAGAAAATCCCATCATTTATCACCCGAGCAAACAAAAAAATGTTGTCCGGTATCACAATCAATACCCATAGTCGCTATCTTTCGCTGAAACGTTCGAGCATAGGAGACGCAGTAGCCCTAACACTAACCGGAGATCATCAGCCAACACTGTCACTCCACCAGGGAACGGAGTACCAGAGAGATCTAAACGCCGAGGAGGAGGTCAGCGATCGGCAAACGTAGAAAGTAGAGAGGATACAGGAGACGAAAGCCAAGTTCTAGAGATAACATGATACTAATTATTATTATTTTAAAGTTTTTAGGTTCCGCACATGCCAATTTTTTTTTTCTACATTAAGTATTTTAGATTTAACAGTTTAATACTGTAGCCAAAAAAAAATTAAAATTTTTTAGGCTCCATAATTTATTATTCCGGACAGAGAATTTGTATAAAAAAAAGTATTTTAGATATTTGTTCCGTTCACATTATTAAACTACGAAATACTAAAAATTAAATTGGGAACGAAGGTTCTATTAAACCGTTCGGTCATTGTATAAATGTTCAAAATATATTATAAAGATAACCTTAATTTAATAATGTTAGTTATGAATCAGTCCTAAAGAGTCAGTACTGTACTACTGTGTAGTATCAAAATGTGCTATCTACGTACAGACGTACTCATGTATGTATATAATACTCCAATATCATTAATCTTGATCCCTCCAACATTTAAACTGTACCTATCAACAAATCCTTGACAAAAAGAGAATATAATTGTCCCCACAACAACTAATGGAATTAATCTGTCTCTATTAAATTTTTTAAAAAAAATAATAATAAAGCTTCATTTCAACATCAATTTGTTTCAGAATTTGACCCCCATAATGCCTGAAATCTTTAAACACTACACAATGGAATGGAATAAAATGCAAAATCTTGGGGTTGGGACCGGGGCCTATCTGATCAACAGATCCAACATGCACTGCCGGGAAGGCATTCTCTCACATCCACTTTTTACAGAAAAAGCTTGTAGTACCAGCTAGCGTGTAATATATATATATATATATATATATATATATATATATATATATATATATAAAATAAGAGAATCCATCATCACTAAATACTAGTACTACACCACTACTAGTTGTAATGAACTAATGATAATCATTTTTCTTTTGAGTTTCTTTCTGTTTTAAATTGGTGTGACAGTCGCATTTTTCTCATAAATTCATGTCCCAAATCTCATTAAATTTTAAGAAAGTGGTGATCTTAATGTTTACGTTACATTCACATTTTCCTAATAAACTATGATGCACTTAATTAATTGTATTGGAAATGGATGAATTGTCATTACATAAAATAAATAATTGGGTAGTGAAAGAATGATAATCCAAATAAATATAAAAATGGATCCCCGGGAGCTTATAGTACAAAGGGAAGGAAAAATGAATGTGTCAAAATTACCTTAGTTTCATATCAACAAGCCTGCCTGCCTAGAGAATTACACACCTAAACAACACTCACAAGTACAAATTTAGCAAGCGAGGATCCCCCAGTGGAAAACTAAATGCTTAGTAGAACATGGATATTATTTATCATCATCAGCAGAGTAAAGAACAGCTTTGATTCATTGCTCATGAGTGATGTTGCAAAAGAAATATCTTCTGGCCTGAAAATGAAATAACAATATTGTAAAATTAGAACTAGCCTTGTGAACTAACGCTATATATGTTTTAGCAACTCATTTCCAAGTTTTGCAATTCCATATAATTGAGTTTTAGTTAAAAACTCCATTCCAATTCATATATATATATTCTTAGAATTGAGTTGCCTTTAAAAAGAAGAGTTTGAAAAAGGTTGGGTCCTCTATATATATTCGTGTACATACTTTTGCAATTTGCTGAGTGCGCCACAGAAGAGGGCATTTTCAGGGATGGGCAACTCTGTTTTGTTAGTGGGTTCTGGATTGACAACCTTGACATAAGTTTCTTGACCAAGATACCATGAGTCAAGGTTTTCTGTTCTCAAATTCCAGATTCCAACATTATCAAGTGAGATTAAGACTGCAGTCCATGCCCCGGGGAAAACCTAAAGCAGCATAAAACCATTGAGTTTAGTAATAATTTAAATGATACTTCTCTGAGCACAACATAAAACTTCTTTCATGTCCTCCAATCAAATCAACTCTAATCTCAACAAAACTGGAGGGAATTATCATGCATGAAAGTTCGATTTTTTGATTATTTAATTTGCATAGTTTCAGAAGTCCTGAAGGCACTACAACAGTTGTAAAGCAGTTGTTGATGAAAATTTGCAAGGGGTCCTCTCACAAAATAAGGCAATGAGGTTCAAAGTTCTTTTCCATGTACGTACCCTGATGTTATATTAACTACCATGTGTCGCAACAATAATGGCAAGTTTACTTCCTTTTCCTGATATGGAAACATAACAAGCAGCAGATGGAAAGCACCAACTTCAATAAATCCAACCACTAAAACATATTTCTATGTTAGACGCGAAAAAGGAATTAATGGATTAGAACTTTTGGTTAAGAAATAGGGAAAAAAGAAGGGGAAATACACACACACACACACACACACACACACACACACACACATATATATATATATATATATATATATATATATATATATATATATATACATTCATTCAATTTAGTGAAGTCATCACCCATCAGCATATGAGCACTAATAACTTTTTGTATTGTAGAAAGAACCATGCAGAATCAAATTTAACTGATGGCCGGGAAAAGTTATCTATGTGGCATGGGCTCAGAATGTATAAGATAAGTATAATCATGCAACTGCCTAAAAAAACATCATAGCAGTCTAATGTTCACCAAAAGATCATATTTTCTAGCAGATGTCCAATAGTTTTCACCAATGCAAATAAGCTCCAAAACAATGGATTTTCTAGGATTGCCCAAGAGCTAGTATAAGAAATGGACTAGTCTCTCCTACGAACCCAATCAAAATAATAGCAATTTTTTACCTGTGACGTGGCACGAGCAATTCCATCCCACTTATTATATGTGCCCCTACTAGCCTCTGTCCACTCACCATAATCCATCCTGCAATTGAGTAATCAAATGGCAAGGTAACAACAGCAAGTTAGCAGAAGATACAAAGCCATATACATGAAGATATAATGGTGTTTAGAGGCAGGGAGCAAATTCCTACCCAACTACAAAAAAGGCATATCCATCCATGTGGTAGCTTTGCATCTTGGTGTCATTGTTTTGCAGTATTACTTCCATAAATCCTCTAAATGTGCCATTAATTATCCTTGTTTCCATCTTAGGTGGTCCTGTAAGTGGCCTGTTGGGAAAATCAGCCTTATATACACCCTTCACTTTGTATTGATCAGCAAGCCTAATTGGTGTGTGTGGATTAACAAATGAGATCCCATTAAGTGTCGTCCGTCGTTTCCCATCAATCATCACTGGTGGCTTGTTTTTCAATACATATACTTCGGTCACATTGATGGAGCCATACCTAAAAGAACCTTGTGGGTTTGGGCGAGCACCACTAGCAGACACATTCCACCTGCACATATATATTTAACCATAGGACTCCTAAATCAGTTAGGTAGAGACAACGAACGAATGCATTATTATGCTTGAAGGGAGAAGTAATTGAAGTTGAAATACGCAGATAAGAATAAAAATAAGTAATTAAAGTGCTTTCACAAACATTAACGTGCCAACCCATTCAAAAGGAATTGTGAACAAACCTGATGGACCTTGCTTGGTTCATTGAGAATGTTTTGTCAAATTGATCACTTGGTGGTTCTGGAAGGGGACCAGATGCTATTCCTTTAGAATTTGAATAGTGCTAGATGCCAACACCAGTAACTCTTTTCCAAACTGATTCATTTACAAACCTCGCACTTGCTACTATGTAATAATCAGTGCTTGCATTTTGATCCATGGTTACCAAGAAAGAGTATGATTGTCCAACGTGAATATCTAAACTAGTATAATTCTGATGTACAGTATATGATCCCTCAGTTTCTGCTAAAAGCAAGTTATGGTTCTGAATTCTGAAGTTCAAACTAGTTGACACCCCAACATTGCTGACACGGATGCGATAAGTTTTGCCTGCCCAACATCGTAACATTTAATAGTTTAAATAGGAAAGAGAAAGGGAAAGTAATGTATATTCACTTTCTAAGCATCAAGACATGTCTTCTGATGGATCACCAAAAAGTTTTTCAATTAGACTAATCTATGATACATGAATCTCTAACAAAATCTTGTTTTTCCATTTTTTCTATCAAAAAAGCTGAACTGGTATATAATTATCGGGGGAGGGGGGGAGAGAAGTAGAAGCTGAAATAGGAAGTTTATTTCCCTCTTAAGTGTAGGATTTAGTGACAATAAGTCAATATGACTGTCGATGAATATCACAAAAAAAATTAAGGTGAGTTTTCACAAGATGAATATCACATAAGGAAAACTACACATGTTGAAGCCAATTAGCGGAATATAAGGTCCCTGATATATTAGTAATAAACTAATGCCCTCTGATTCATGACCTATATATTGATTCATGGCCTATAGGGAGTAAATGCAACTATCAGACTAATGAAAAAGTGATCATCGCAGATCCAGAATTATGGAATAATATATATATATATATATATATATATATATATATATATAAGTGAAAAGCAGCCAAAGTCTTGACCAATTTGTGTGGAAAAAAAGTTGTATGCAGTGAGTTGTTTAAATGAAAGAATTAATGCAAAGAAATATCAATTCAGCCTCGTTAAGCTAACACCAAATGAATGTTCAATTTAATCTACAAAACCTCCAAACAAATAGCAGATCTATTAAAGTAACAATTTCATTATATCTCCCTCACTAACAATGCTGTTCATATTACTCACCAGGGTGGACGTCAATTTTCTCATAGTCAATGCCATCAGGCACAAGAGTATCGTTATATCTATAAGGGCCTTTCCCATTAATAAGAACACCATCCGGCATTCCGAGATCTTTCCCACCATTAAGAGTCCTCTTCAGAGCCTATAATCCAAACAGAACCAAACAATAGTCACATTACATCTTTTACTTCAACATACATTACATAAAGAGTCCTTGTTAACAAATTCTTGAACACTAACCGTATGGTTGCTTGTGTACCAATCACCAATCATGATTGAAATATCCCCATCTGGGGTTGCAAAAGGAATGGGAATTATTGCCCTATTATACTCCACCTGTTTTAAAATATAAGATCACTATTGACTTTTTAAAATTAATTTAATATATTTTTAAATTTAAAATTAATATAATTTTTATTAATTTTAGTCTAAATATTATAAATTATCTAAAAATACTTCTTATTTTAAGATTTGTTATTTTATAATTTTAATGAATCACTTTAATTTTAAATTTAAAAATATTTTATTTTAATTTTTAAAAATTAATAATAACTTATCAGTTATCATCAAGAGCAAGAGAGAGAAAGAGAGACACTGAGACAGAGTGGCATAAAATCTAGAGAGAGAGTAGCCAAGTCAAATGCCAGCCAATCGACAGTTCAAAAATTCAGCCGTATAAGCTTTACACTCTTTCAATTGGTTTAATGTTGTCGTCCACCCGACCAAATTATGATATTAATATAATACTACTATTAATATTATTTTTATTTAGTTCAATTTTATTTTTAAAAAATAATAATAATAAATCAAATAATAGTATAATGGTAATGACATTCTTGATAATATTACGTTATTTTATATTATTATTAATAAATAAAAGATTTTATAAAATAAAAAAATACAAATATGTTTTGTATTTAACATATTTGTATAGTCGAAATGATCAAGAAGTGATTCCTTATTTTTTTTTAAATGAGGGACTTTTTTTTTATTTTATTTTTGTTTTTTTTTTAAACAATTAAAAAAAGTTTAATATTTTATGGAATCGAATTTTTCCATAATCTGATGTTTTAGGCGTGTTTTGAATACCTATACTAAAAAGTGGTGGTACAACAATCTACCAAACTGTATATATACATATATTTTATTATACGTCTCAAATCACACCCAAAACACATATTATGAAAAAATTTCAGTTCTATAAAATATTAAACTTTTTTTTTTAGTTGTTTTAAAAAAAAGTAAAAAAAAAGCAAAAAAAAAAAAAAATCCCTCATTTTAAGAAAATAAGGGATCCCTTACCTGATCCTGACCTTTGTATAGTATGTACATAGGCACGTATACTGATATACATGGTCAGAGGCATAAGTAGAGATCCTCTGAAAGCGCCACGTGGTTGCGGCCAGCACCTTGTTGGACCCATACGTGTGGATTGAAATTGAAACAAATTTCCCAAAATAAATGATATTTGTAATTCATATGAAAAGAAAGAAAAAGGAATAAGTTAGAAGTAGGAATATAAATGAATCTACTCAAATCCAATATTGAGTTATTTAAATTTTATTCATAAAAATTATGGAATATATATAGAATAAAGTTTGTTTAGTTATTGAATCGAACACGATCTCAAATTGAATTCGAACAGTTTTAATTTTTCGAACGAATATGATCTAAATATCAATAAAAAATTACAATTTAAAGATATTCAAATGATTTATCGAACTTTAAAATTTATTCATATTTTTATATTTTAAATCGAGCTCGAATCGAACTTTTAGTCAAATTAAGTACGAATCAAGCTTAAACCGTTTGATTCATTCTACCGTCTTAATTAAAAAGGGTTGTGGCTTAGCAATTGGCATGAACATCAAACCGGAGGGGTTGGGTTTAAAATTGTTTTCCCATTGCACTATTCAAGATGTTTGATTTTTTAACTCTCTATTCAAGTCAAATCCAAACCTTATAAATAAATAGAATATTTGAGCGTAAAATTTTAATTAAATTTGTTTTCTTAAATCATAAAAACATTTTCTTTATTTTTTTGGATCTAATGAGTTGCTAAACATAATCACGCAAAAAAATAATTATCAGGTCTAAGCGCGAAGGTTACATAATGTTAACATTTATTAATGAAAAAGATGAGTAGCTAGCATGGCAATGCTCATGGGCATCTGTCCATAATTTTTTATTTTACTTTTTTGCACAAACATGAGAATATGATTAATATTATTCTTATTGAAAATTAGTCATCGAACAATTAATGACTATACACAAATATGTCTATGTATAATAACACAAAATATTTATGGTGTATAATACTACAATATTTTAATACATATTCAGACAATTTAAAACACTGTTCATCATAATTAATAATATAGAAAGAAAAGTTTCAATATTTAAAGAAAGATTGTAAAATGCCAGTTTGATCCAAAAATTTAAGTCATTAGATTATTGAACTCATTCATATATATTAATCATTCAAATTTTTATTATTTATTCGATGTCACTTGTAATATTATAACAATCTCCTCGATGATTCAAGCTAGAGATTGTAATATTGTAAAATTTATATATATTAATTCTTTATTTGATGTTGGACTTAATTCAAGCTAGTGATATATATCTTAAAAAAAATGCAAGATTGTGGTTGTTGCACCATCTTTAAAAAGTTACTACTCCATTAATAGTAAAAGAAAAAGAATCCTTAACATCGATCCAAGAAGCATGATGTATAAAATTCAGGTAAACTCGATGATTAAACTAAAGTTAGGAGTTAGGACTACTAGTTTGATTTAATTAAATGCAAACACATCATCATCATTATCATGATTTGAAACTTTTTGTCATAATCTTGGTTTAGCCAGCCCAGCCGTCCACGGGGCACGGAGTAGCATGCGAGCTTGTTATGCTCTACTTGCTGCTCTGCTTTGTTTTACGCGTCAATGATATGATGGGTTGACTTATTATTAATTCACCTATAACTTTGGCTAATTTCAAAATCTGATTTGACCAACACTAATTTCAAGATCACTAAATAAATAATCTCTCCTATTCAGATTAAATGACGTTTTAGAAAATTTTATTTTATTTTATATAAATGTCATTTTAGAATCTCTATGCAATATTGCACTATTTTTTCTTAATTTACCTCTCTATTTAATATGCTTAGTAAATGCAATTGTGGAGAGAGAAATAATTAATTAGGGACAATTGTGGAGAATGAGAAGAGACAATTGTGGAGAGAGAAATAATTAATTAGGGACATAAAAGACATTTTGTGTTATTTCTTAATAAATGTGCTTAACTCTAAAATGTCATTTAATTTGAATAAGAGGGAGTATTTACTCTCTAACATAAAAAAAAAACGAGGTTGGTTATAGTAGGGGTGTAAACGGTAGTAAACGAATACGGATACAGGTATATCTGTATCCGTATTCGGAAAATCAATTCGCTATCCGTATCCGTATCCGATATCCGTCGGATTTTAAAAATATTATCCGTATTCGGTATTCGAAAAAATATTCGAATACGGATAAAATCCGTTACCGTTTATTCTATCAGAATAGACAAATTATTCGAATATCCGAATTCGTTTATCAGTAACCTAATATAAAATTCATTCAAAATATTTACGAAAAAAAAAATTAAAGTTTAAATCATACATATTAATTAAACACAATTTAATATTTAAACCATACATATTAATTAAACATCATAATCATAAGGGGAGGAAAATGTCAAACACATCATCATAAAAATTACAAGATTAATTTACATCCTAACTTAACTTGATGCATACACCATTGATCATCCTTCATCAACATTATCATACAAGAAGATTAACTTAATTCACATCATAATACAACATTGATTGCATCTTAACTTGTACCGCAAGAGAAAAATAAATAATATTAGTATAACTATTACACTTGTGATTACAAACTGTGTAAATATTCTCTAACAAACTACCCATTTATTTTTATATCAAATCGAACTATGCTACTACATGTCTTTCTTTTTCTCATAGATTTTTGCCTTTTTTATATCATAGATAAATATGATACTACATGATTTACCTAGAACTGGAAGGAGCTTAATTATAACATTAATGGTGGTGTTAATTTCAATAAAACTACTAGTAATATATATGTACCTTGTGCAAAAAATCAAAACCTTACAAATGTTAAGCTTAAGTAATATTAGCAAGTTTTTCCTAATTAATCGCTTTCGATTTTGATTAGTGAATTTAGTGAAGATTGAACATCACATTTTATGACATTCTCCCTTCCCCCTCTTCATCAAATTTGCAGTTTTCAATTTCTCAATATTTTAGTCTCCACCGTGTGTGAGCTTTGAGATTTAGAGATTTTTGTGATCAATGTGAAAAATAGCGACTCTAGTCAATACTCTTTAGTTTCCATCTCCTTTACATATTGGAAGTATATATTAACACATTTTATAGTAGTTTGAATTGCTAGCCGGTTTACATTTTAGTTCTTTGTCATACACTTTATTCTCCATCGATTAAGCTTGAAACTACTACAACTTAATGAATGTCGATATCCGAATTTATTTGCAAAATAAATTACTCTTTCCTATCATACTACACATTTTGTTGCCCCAAGACCTTGCTCCTCAAGTTCAAAAAAGTAACTACTATAACCTTCAACTCACTTGTTACTTTTTTAGTTTTCCTCCACTAAATTTTTTCAAGTCATGGTACTACTGCATTAGAAATCCTTACAAATGTTAAGCTTAAGTAATATTAAGCTACTGCATTAGAAAAACTTACAAATGTTAAGCTCATGATCCTCACTATCTCCAATGGTAGCACCAACTTCAATTGTGGATTCTCTAGCTGTATATAAATAGTAAACATAAATAAAATTAGTACAAGTATTGAACAATTTTAAAAAAATGTTAAATTAATCATACTTACATTTACCCATTTCAACTTCCGGTAACCAATCTTTGACACACATTAGAGTTTCCACCGTGCTTTTAATTTAGTGATGCACGAATGTATGGGTGATAAGTCTACGTGCTTGGCTAAAAGATGACTCCGAAGCAACGGAAGAAGAAGGAATAGCAAGAATATCCCGAGCCATCTTTGCAAGTGTTGGAAACTTAGGTCCATAATGTTTCCACCAATGCAAAATATTAAAATCTAATGGATTGTCATCATCCAAAGGGTGCAAAGTCTCTTCAAGATATTCCTCCAACTCACTTTTTTTCATAACATTAGATGCACAATCTTTTGCTACAAACTTCTTAAATGAGAAAATTCCACTTGGATTATTTTTGACTTTGATAAATTATCTTCATGACTTATGGATGAAATACTAGTGTCACCCCTTGCTTCAAATCCACTAGTATCATCATATTCGGTAAATAACTCAAGCAAAAATTTTTGAACTTTGTTTACATATATTTCGGCATAATCACCATGTATTTCCCTACAAGCCCACTCAACAATTTTCATCTTATAACGAGGATCAAGAATTATCGCAATCGTAAGAAGCAAGTTAGATTCCTCCCAATACTTATCAAATTTTGTTTGCATCTCAATGGCCATTGTAGAAATATAATAAATATGACTCCCTCTCCACTCCACCAACTTCATGCGAATAGAATGAACTTCCATGTAATACAAATTTGACGTAGGATACATAACTCCCGAAAGTCTTTTTGTCACGTCATTAAACAAACACAAACAATCACAAACGTTCTTTCCCCTTTCCCATGCTTCTCAAGAAGGCAAAAACTTATAACCACTATCTAAATCGGCTAAACGCTCAATTACATCCCGAAGCTCCAAAGCATTCACAAGCATATCAAAGGTAGAATTCCATCTAGTT
Organism: Panax ginseng; assembly: GCA_020205605.1. NCBI lineage: Eukaryota > Viridiplantae > Streptophyta > Magnoliopsida > Apiales > Araliaceae > Panax > Panax ginseng. The sequence goes on along the minus strand of CM035139.1, from coordinate 2,571,992 downwards.
TCCACATCGAATGGAATACGCCTTTTAGAATTGAATCTTGTTTGGGTCAAAGCAAGAGCAAATTTTTCATCTCTAGCAGGTGAACTATCAATATATTTGACAGTTTTTCGAATATCCTCAATTAAACCATGAACTATCTTCAAACCTTGTTTAACAATCAAATTTATAATATGAGGACAACATCGAAGATGAAACATGTCACCATTATGCAACAAAGCTTTCTTACCATTCAACCATGTTTTGACACCTTCTAACATTCCGAAATTATTTGAAGCATTGTCAACAACAACACTAGATAACTTTCTATCAATATTCCACTCAAGAATTTGACGTTTTAACCACTCACTTAAATTCACACCATGATGTGGATATTCAACAACATGAAAAACAATTATTTTTTTATGTAATTCCCATGCATCATCAATGTAATGACAAGTCACACAAATATAACCCCGATTTGAAAGTTTGGTTTCCATCCATCGGTCGTTAAACTAACTCTAGATGATAAACTCTCAATTTCTGTATAAATTTTAGCCCTCTCTTCTTCAAACACATCACCCAAATCTTTTTTCACTTGTTTACGTGAACGGAATTTATAAGTTGGCATAACATATGAAATCCAAAGACGAAAGTAGCTATGCCGACCATAAAAAATGAATAATCATGTTTTGCAACCATTTTCGTGATACAAAGATCTTTCAACTAATGAGTCATATTTATATGTAGTTACCTTGAATAGGGTTGTCTTTGGTGACACACTTCCCAAGAAATGGTTGCAAAGGGTCAACACGTTGTCTTTTGGCAAGAAACACAATTTTTTGATGATTTTTCAAATGAGTTGTGCCTTTATTGCTTGCCTCCAATCAAATTTTCTTTTACAATGTTTGCAAGTAAGAACAACATTGTTACCCATTCCAACCCTATCAAAATCACCCCAAAGCAGTTTGATGTCAAAACTCTTGTCTTACGACCACTTTCATTTGTTGAATGCTCTTCACCAATCGGAGTAGATGTATCATTAGGGACATTAGTTGTAGCATTAGTAGAAGAAGCTAAACTATCAACTTGTGCAATTGAGGCAGCACTGCTACTACCTACTTGTTGAGACATTTTTCAACCTGCAATTAATTAACCTCCATATATCAATCATGGAAAAAAAGAAGAGATCCAGTTTTCTAAGTTGCACACATACCGACCATCTAACAAAAACTAGGGAATCATTCCATATTTATGATGTAGCGAATCGCATTTTCTGAGTAAATAAAATAAGATTTTTTTGTAGTAATCAGTAAAAAAAAAATTTCTTCTCGTATGTGTTATTATATTATCATGCGCAAAGTGTATTTTGTGATGAGATGTTTTGTCATGTATAATATTTAATAGTTATTATATTTAATAAATACCCTCTGTTTGATGATGAAATGATGTATGGATATTCTATTAAAAAAAAATTGAAATGTATTTTGGTATATTTAAAGCATGCATTAATTGCAAAAGAAGTAAATGTTATTTTTCTCATTTGAACACGACATATTATGAATTAACGTTAATAGTAAATGAAACTCAGCTTATTATCGTATACGTGGCTGTTAAAACAGGAGATAATCTATTAGCTTAGCAGGTGCTGGCGATTATACAATAACTTAGCTTTACAACTCAGTTTGCCTATAACGTGTTTTACATAGCCAGAGTTCTTATAAAACAGAGCTTCAGGTTGTAACAAGCAGTTTATTTCTTAAACCCGCACAGAAAGTGTTATAAAAACAAAAATAGTGAAACTCTATAATTTCTACGAACTGGGAAAATACCCAAGTTTCGAGTTGTTAAGGAAGAGGAACTTCGGTAGCTCGAAGCTGTGGGGTGAGCGGGAACATGTCAAATAGAAGGTATGAATTTATTAGTCAGATTTTCGGTTCTTTCTCTTATATTTTATGTTAAAAAAAAAAAAAACGAAGTTAGTCAACTGGGTTCTTAAACTAAGGTGAAACCTTTGAGATATTATATAAATTTGAGTTATGTTTGAAATCCATGCTCTGCTTTTATTACGATAAGTTAAATTTAGTGGGGTAATATAACCTCAACATGAACTAATTAATTGTTAATGCATTGAGTATATATGGTTTTGGTTATGTGCTTCACCGAATTTAGGCAAGGAGATAAGTGGCTGTGGAGTAATAAGGAGAATAATATGGGTTTATGATATAAAACATTAGCTTTGAATTTGGTAATATAAAATTGTGCACCCCACATGCTTGACAAAAGTCCCAAGTGGACTGTTTTAGATTAAAGTCAGTTATTTGGCAAAACTTAAGTTTTGGATGACCAAATGTTTTACATATACTGATAAAATAAAGAGTTTAAGAGCATAAAATGGTAATGAATATTCAAATTCAAGCCAAAGATGTTTGTAGTTGGTGGGTCAGCTGCTACCCACAGTAGCAGTAGTCTTAAGCATCAGTTGAGACTCTCTTTGAGCTCTAGTTTGGCAAACATTAAACTACTAAACATGTTTGTGTATCACTTCTCTGCAATACGAATACATATGATTCATGTAATGCTCAACACTTGGCACAATAGGGTCAAGAATAAAGGAGTAAATTTGCCTGCTTGGCAAGTTAAGCGTGACGTGTCAACAAAGAATAAAACTTTTGGGCCATGGCCGGAGTTTTTTTTTTTGGGCTAATAATCATTGTGTTTAAGTAGCTGAATATTACCCGATTGTTGGTATTTTATCAAATAAATGCATCATCTTTGATTTGCTTAAAAGGAGTTATTTTATGGCTTGAGAGGAGGAATGCAGCTTCTGTACTTGGGTGACAACAAGTGTGTTGCAGCAGCTAGAGTAATAGCTTTAAGTCACTAGCATTTTTTTATATCAAGAGGTGTGTCACAAGTAGCATATTAATTAATTTTGTTTTTCAAAGCAAAGGCAGATTTGTTGCCTATTTTGTGACAGCAGCAGTGCGCATGGTTGCACAAATGATAATGCTTTCTTTGATGAATTTGTGTTGAATATAGTTAGATTATAAAATTCTCCTCAACTGTTGTGTCTAGATATTAATAACTGTACATCCCTATATTTATATTGATAATGGTTGAGTTGATGGTCAATCAATAAAGGCGGGGAAGGGAGACTACTCACGCTCACTGAGACAAAGAAGTGGTAGAAAGGAGCACTTGCTAGTAGTTTAAATAGCTTGGAAAGCATAATTAATAGACTGCCAATATATAAAACATTTATGTTAAAACTTGGGTTTACATAATTGTACACAGCATAAGTTATAAAGTTATAAAACAGAGGGCTAATCATAGAGCAAAATCATTATTTTCTTTGACAATGACATTAGCAATGACGATTAGCGATAATGCAATTTTTTAGAATACTAATGGGCTAACATATTATAAGATAAGGTTAAGCAAATTGGAAAGTGTTGCTTTCGGGTTAAGGGTCATGTAAGCTCATTTAGGGGTCATAAGGCTCAGCCAAACCTCACGAGGGCTAGACATAGTTTGATTACCACCACGAAGGCGGTTTTGACATTTTTAAAGTAAACAAGAATGTTTAGCATCTTAGTAAAAAAAGAAAAATTGAAACTATAAACGAATAGAACTATAAATTGTCCAAACAAGTTTTAGTCACATCTAAAACACGTAATTTATTATAAAACAATGGTTGTTATGATGAGACTTTTAAGGTTGCTAAGCCAAGTTTAGGCTAGTAGTGTCGTAAAGAATTCCTAAACTCTGCGACGAAACTAACTTGTCATAACTTAGAAAAGATATTTGAACTAAGATTCTAGAAAAATCTTGAGCAAAAGATTATGTCAGACTCTATAATAGAAAGAAATGATTGTTTTAAGAACATGGATGAGATATTTGAAAAATGTATAAAAATATTTCAAATATAAAATATAAACTAAAAATATAATCAATGTGATTATGTGATATGTGAAAATACAAACTATATGACTTGTATGTTTGGCTAATATACTTGTACATGCAAATATAATTGTGTAGGCTTTGTGAGATCAAGTTAAGCTGAATTTTATCAATAGTCTACGAACAAGGCAAGTATCTAAATCTTACTCTTTATTGAGCAAGTATTCGGAGATTATTCATATGTTGACAGGTTCCTTAATTTTTGAACTGTCTTTCCTTATTTATGAATATTATAAGATTGAATAATCTTTTTATTCCAATCAGCTTCAAAAGATTGGGTAATGAATTATCATGTGTATCAAATGATATTCAATATACATGAGTAAATTGCAGAGAAGTCTGAGCCATTTCTTCTGGCCAGACATAGATGTAAAATATTTCAATTTCTTTATATTATATCTTGAAATATTATTGTCTTTGATTTAAGTTCAACTATATTGTTGTAGTTGGAATCTAAAATCGAGAATGAACATACCCTTAAATGGGATATTTTTATTGAGGAGTGGTGATGTGGAACATTTTGTTCGAAAAAGATAGTATTGATCAAAAAAAAATCATGTTCAAGTGGTCTTATCGATAAATTTTTCTGATTGAACCTTTCTATGTTCATGGTCTTATTCTCGAATTCATGTTGTTATGATATTTCAAAATGTAAATGATTCAAGATTTATTGCTTTACGAGTTGATTCATTTGTCAAGCATGCTTCAAAGAAAACATTTATTTTTTTTAAGCTTTAAAGAATGCTATTACTTGCTGAGCAATTAAATGCTCATACTTGTTTTATTAAATGTTTTCAGCTGAGCAGACTCGGGCAGAAGGGTCTGGAAAAGACAAGGGAAAAGGAAAAGTAGGAGAATAGCTGAAGAGTGTTGTAATAGATAGTTTTCATGTTTATAAATATTAAACTATCATGTAATAAATCTTAAAGGTTTAATGCTTGAGATTAGAAGAACTTTGATGTAATTACTTTATTAAGTTTATGTTTATTATATTCTGGAAGTTTTATATCGTGAGCACTGAATAAGGGTTTCAAGTACCCAAATTTGGGGGCGTCACAGGTTGGTATCAAAGCCTTAAGTTAGAAGCCTTAGGATGGGAACCTGGGGTTATAACTTTAAGTTAGAGCGACAGACATGAAATAAATAACTCATATAGAGTTGCAAGAAGGTGAACTGTGGAATTTCATTTTAAAATATAAATATAAAATAATTTAAAAATAACTGTTATTTGTTATTTGTTATATAACTTGTATTATGTATTAATCAAGTTATTTGTTTTTGTGTAGGATGGCAGAGATTCAGGAGGAGTTAGTTTTTGTTGAGGAGCAGATCGCTCCACCACCAGTAGCCCCAGTGCAAGTAATAGATTTAGATCCAGAACCTATAGAAGAAGAGGAGGATCCAGAGGAGGAGGTGAATGAGGTACCAGATGATGGGCCTCAACAGAACGAAATGGAAGAAGCAATGATACAGTTAGGGGCAATGATCCATTATATGATGGATCAGAACAATGAATTGCTAGCTAGACTTCAGGTATCTGAAGACAAAGTCCAGAATATGGAAGTACAGATCCAGGGATTGCATGAAGAACGACATGGAATGGAGAATATTTTAACAACCTCTAATGATTATATTCACCATTTAGAATTCATTGGATGAGTGCAAAAGACAAAAGGAGATAATGAATTTTGTATATATTCATTCCATGGAAAGGGTCCGAGCCATTGTCTGCAGAATCACCCCGAGAGCTAGAACGACTAAATATTCTATTTCATGAGCGAGGTTATGGCTATTCTTGAAGAGGAAGGCGTCGTTCCATCACTCCAGATCTTGGGATAGGGATATTTAAGTGTCAGTCTGGAGATGTTTATGGCATGTATATTTATGATAATATAAATACTATAAATGGGTTTGTATGTGTAGTATGTGAATGTACCCCACTTTTGGTAGTTCTTTGGGGATATCTTTTGGAAATCCTAACCTGATAGTGGTTAAGGATTAGTATATGTAAATCTTTTGCTAGCAATGTTATGAAAATAGTACGCGTAATTATGTAAATAGTAATTGTGAATATGTAATAGCCAGAAGAGTTTACAAAGATAGAAATGATCAAGGCACATGTAAGAGCATGTTTAATTTATAATAACATTAAATATGTTTGTTATGAATGTTATTGTTTTAACATTTTGTATGAATGTTCTTGTAATAAATGGTTTAATTATATGAATGTTATTAAACAGATATAAAATGCCACCCAGAATTAGAGGAGGAAGAGTACCTAGGGTACGAAGAAATGCTAATGTGGAACCTAACACTAAGAATAGAAATGAAGAGGTTCATAATGAAAATGAAAATAGGAATGAAGCCCAAGAGAATCCTATACAGCAATTTGCACGTTTTATGATGGAAGCTTTTCAGAACAGGAATGCTCCACCACCTGACGCGAATGTTCCACCACCACCACCAATTATTCACAGGGCTAGCTTCAAAGATTTTAAAGGTGTAGGACCTCCACGAGTTTAGAGGACTACAAACCAATCGAGGCTCGATCATGGATTCAAGAAATGGAGAAAGCCTTTGAGATAACTAGGGTAAGTAAAAAGCGAGAAAACTTCATTTCTTTTTTATATATCTTTGAAAGGGGAAGCAAATTTTTGGTGGGAAGCAAATAAAACCAGAGCCGGTGCAGGTGTAATAAGGTGGTCCAAATTTAAGAAACTTTTCTTTGAAAATTATTTCCCTCTGGAATGCAAAAGTAGGATGGAAGTCCGATTCCTTGATCTTAAACAAAGTGATATGGTATGTCTCGAGTATGTTGCCAAGTTCAATGAGTTGTACGATTAAGCTCCACATCAAGTGAACACGAAAGAACAAAAAGCGAGGCGGTTTGAGTTGGGCTTGAAGCCTTGGATCTACAATAAGTCATCGATATTGCAGATTGGAACTTATGCCGTTCTCCTTGAGAAAGCAATTATAGCAGAAAGTGGTAGTGAAACAGGAGGTAGATATAATAAAGATAAGAAGAATAAAGGACAGTCTGAAGGATTGGTTAAATCAGAAGGTACTAGTAAGTGGAATAAGAAAAGGAAATGGAATAATGTTGGGAACACGAGTAGTGTTCAAGGTGGACAGCAAAAGAAGAAAATTGAAGCGTGCAAGAAGTGTGGAAAGAATCATATGGGCATTTGTCTAAAAGGACAGACGGTTTGTTATAAGTGTGGACAGGAGGGACACATTTCTCCTAACTGTCCAAATCCAAAGAAAAATTATGGGTGTTATGTTTGTGGATCGATGGATCACTTTGCTAGAAATTGTCCGAAGAAAGGAGTAGAGGAGAAAGCGTTGGTAAAGGAAACAAAGTGGCACTAAATGACTTTACAATTGCACACATACACACAAATAAAATAACTGCCGCCGAACCTTCAATATGACAGCAAAGGATGCGGTAACATCTAAGGATGTGGTTTCAGGTATTGTCCCTATCAACAATATTAATGCCTATGTATTATTTGATTACGGGGCAACTTTGTTCTTTTATCATCATGAATTATTAAGCGCATAGAAATGCCCTTATCGAATTTAGAAATACCCATGGTTATAGAAGTGGCTAATAAGGAAGTGATTCTGTAGAGCATGTCTATAAGTATTGTTGCGTTAAGATAGGAGAATGTGAACTTCGATGAGATCTAATTCCGTACAACTCGGGAATTTGATGTTATTTTGGGAATGGATTGGTTGTTTAAACATGGAGCAACCATCGATTGCCAAAGAAAATATGTGAGTTTTAAACCTACAAAGCAACCGAAGATCGTGTTTACGACAGTAAATCACTAAAGCAGTCGCGATGCTTAACAATGATGCAAGCAAAGAAGTTGTTACAAAAAGGTTGTATGGGTTATCTCGCATATGTGGTAGACACTCAACAAGAAGGAGCAAGGATAGAAGACATTGTGGTGGTAAATGAGTTTGTAGATGTTTTCCCTGACGAGTTACCGGGCCTTCCGCCAGACAGGGAAATAGAATTTGTTATTGATTTGGCACCTGGTACGGCACCGATTTCAAAAGCACCGTACAGAATGGCTCCTGTAGAAATGAAGGAATTGATGATACAATTGCAGGAATTGCTGGATAAAAAATACATTCGACCCAGTACGTCTCCATGGGGAGCCCCTGTGTTGTTTGTAAAGAAGAAGGATGGATCGTTAAGACTTTGTATTGACTATAGAGAGTTAAATAATGTGACGATCAAGAATAAATATCCTTTGCCCAGAATCGAAGATCTTTTTGATCAACTGAAAGGGGCGAAATATTTTTCGAAGATAGATTTGAGAACTGGATATCATCAGTTGAAGGTAAGAGATGAAGATGTTCCAAAGACAGCATTCCGAACTCGTTATGGTCATTACGAGTTTTTGGTTATGTCTTTTGGATTAACGAATGCACCAGCTGCATTCATGGATATGATGAACAGAATATTCAAACCATACTTGGATAGGTTTGTGGTAGTATTCATAGATGATATTCTGATCTATTCCAAGACACAGAACGATCATTCTGACCATTTGAGAGTAGTGTTGGAAACACTAAGAAAAGAAAAGTTATATGCGAAATTCACTAAATGTGAATTCTGGCTAGAAAGAGTTCAATTTTTGGGTCACGTGATTGATAAAGATGGATTATCTGTGGATCCAGCGAAGGTAGAAGCAGTTATGAACTGGGAGCAGCCGAAGACGCCTACTGAAGTGCGTAGCTTCTTAGGGTTAGCGGGATATTATCGGAGATTCATTCAAGATTTTTTAAAGATAGCCACCCCGTTAACTAACCTGACAAGGAAGACAGTTAAATTTGTATGGAATGAGAAATGTGAAGAAAGTTTTCAAGAACTCAAGAAAAAATTGAGTAATGCTCCAGTGTTGTCCTTACCCGACGAAACAGGAAACTTTGTAGTATATAGTGACGCATCACATAAAGGGTTGGGATGTGTCCTTATGCAGCATTTGAAGGTTATTGCATATGCATCACGGCAGCTAAAGGATTATTAGAAAGGATATCCTACTCATGATTTAGAATTGGCAGCTATGGTGTTTGCTTTAAAAATTTGGAGGCACTATTTGTACGGAGAAAAATGTGAAATATATACAGATCATAAAAGTCTAAAATATATTTTCACACAGAAAGAGCTAAACATGAGACAAAGAAGATGGCTGGAATTGATTAAGGATTATGATTGTGAAATCCTTTATCACCCAGGTAAGGCAAATGTGGTAGCTGACGCCTTAAGTAGAAAAGGTCGCGATAAATTGATGTCATTGACAGCTCAAGATGAGTTAATAACAGCTATGGAAAGGATGGAGTTAAAAGTTAAACTACCACAAAAATCAAATGAAAAGTTGTATTTAACAGAGACTTGCTCAACTCTTTTGGATAGAATCAAGGAAGTGCAATTTAAAGATAGGGAATGTGAGAAATTGAAAGAGAAAGTCTCATCAGGAAAAGAAGGAAAGTTTAACATCGATAAGGATGGGATTATTAGATTTGAAGGAAGAATTTGGGTTCCGACAGAGCTGGAACTGAAAGAAGAAATACTACAAGAAGCTCATTGTTCAAGACACACAATTCATCCTGGCAGTACCAAAATGTATCAAGACCTCCGATAACATTTTTGGTGGCCAAATATGAAAAGAGAGGTTGCAGAGTATATCAGCAGATGTTTAACTTGTCAGCGAGTAAAAGCTGAACATCAGAAACCTAGTGGTCTTTTACAGCCCTTGGAAATTCCTAAATGGAAATGGGAACATATCACAATGGATTTTGTGGTAGGACTCCCGAGGACGCCAAAGGGATTTGATGCGATTTGGGTTATAGTTGATCGATTAACAAAATCGGCACACTTTTTGCCAATCAAGATTAGATATAATCTAGATCGGTTAGCTAACCTCTACATCAAGGAGATTATTTCCCGGCATGGAGTGCCAGTATCCATTATTTCAGACCGAGATCCAAGATTTACTTCAAATTTTTGGAAAAGTTTACAAAAACATCTGGGGACACAGATTAAGATTAAATCTGACTTATCATCCACGCAGACGGATGGATGGAGGCGAAAAGAACAATCTGAGACTTTGGAGGATATACTACGTGCATGTATGTTATGGACTTCAAGGAAGTTGGGATGATCACTTACCTTTGATAGAATTTACATACAACAACAATTTATCACGCTTTATATAGGCATGCCACCTTATGAAGTGTTGTATGGAAGAAAATGCAGAACACCTTTGTGTTGGGATGAAGTGGGTGAACGTCGTTTACTAGGTCCCGAACTAGTACATCAAAGCTGCGAAGTAGTTAAGTTGATCTGAATCGACTAATAATTTTCTCAAGATCACCAAAAAGAAGTATCTTGATTTGCAGACGACGAAAAAGAGATTTTGAAGTCGGATCGCATGTGTTGCTGAAAGTATCTCCCTGGAAAGGGAAGGTACGTTTTGGAAAGAAAGGAAAGTTGAGTCCTCATTTTATAGGACCGTTTGAAGTTTTGAGAAAGGTGGGAGAGGTAGCTTACGAAGTAGCTTTACCTCCGGATCTAGAGCATATTCATAATGTGTTTCACGTATCAGTTTTACGGCCATATAAACCAGACTATAAACATGTGATAGAGTACGAGCCTATTCAATTTGAAAAAGATTTAACCTACGAAGAGATTCCTGTGCAAATATTGGATAGGAAAGAGCAAATTTTGCGGAATAAGACAATACCTTCAGTAAAAGTATTGTGGGGAAACCACAACATTGAAGAAGCAACGTGGGAGTTGGAGGAAAGAATGAAAAAGAATTATTTACATTTGTTTGGGTAATTGTACTTTTCGATTCCGAGGACAGAATCTTTATAAGGGAGGGAAAATGTAGCGAATCGCATTTTCTGAGTAAATAAAATAAGATTTTTCTGTAGTAATTTTTTTTCTTCTGTATGTGTTATTATATTATCATGTGCAGTGTATTTTGTGATGAGATGTTTTGTCATGTATAATATTTAATAGTTATTATATTTAATAAATACCCTCTGTTTTGATGGAAATGATGTATGGATATTCTATTAAAAAAAATTGAAATGTATTTTGGTATATTTAAAGCATGCATTAATTGCGAGAAAGAAAGTAAATGTTATTTTCTCTCATTTGAACACATACCTTATGAATTAACGTTAATAGTAAAAATGAAACTCAAACATTATTATCGTATCGTGGTCATTAAAAACAGAGATAATCTATTAGCTTAGCGAGTCTTTGGCGATTATACAATAACTTAGCTTTACTTCGGTTTACCTATAACGTGTTTTACATAGCCGAGTTCTTATAAAATGCGAGCTTGAGTTGTAACAAGCAGTTTATTTCTTAAACCCGCACAGAAAGTGTTATAAAAACAAAAATAGTGAAACTCTATAATTTCTACGAACTGGGAAAATACCCAAGTTTCGAGTTGTTAAGGAAGAGGAACTTCGGTAGCTCGAAGCTGTGGGGTGAGCGGGAACATGTCAAATAGAAGGTATGAATTTATTAGCTGTATTTTCGGTTCTTTCTCTTATATTTTATGTTAAAAAAAAAACCTAAGTTAGTCAACTGGGTTGCTTAAACTAAGGTGAAACCTTTGAGATATTATATAGCTGAGTTATGTTTGAAATCCATGCTCTGTTTTATTGCAGTAAGTTAAATTTAGTGGGGTAGTATAACCTCAACATGAACTAATTAATTGTTAATGCATTGAGTATATATGGTTTTGGTTATGTGCTTCACCGAATTTAGGCAAGGAGATAAGTGGCTGTGGAGTAATAAGGAGAATAATATGGGTTTATGATATAAAACATTAGCTTTGAATTTGGTAATATAAAATTGTGCACCCCACATGCTTGACAAAAGTCCCAAGTGGGTATTTGCTTTTAGATTAAAGTCGGTTATTTGGCAAAACTTAAGTTTTGGATGACCAAATGTTTTACATATATATTGATAAAATGAAGAGTTTAAGAGCATAAAATGGTAATGAATATTCAAATTCAAGCCAAAGATGTTTGTAGTTGGTGGGTCACCGCTTTACCACAATGATGAAATGATCTTAAGCATCGATTGAGACTCTCTTTGAGCTCTAGTTTGGCAAACATTAAACTACTAAACATGTTTGTGTATCACTTCTCTGCAATACTGAATACATATGATTCATGTAATGCTCAACACTTGCACAATAGGGTCAAGAATAAAGGAGTAATTACTTGCCAAATGGCGTGATGTGTCAACAACAACGATAAAACTTTTGGGCCATGGTAGGAGTTTTTTTTTTGGCTAATAATCATTGTGTTTAAGTAGTGAATATTACACGATTGTTGGTATTTTATCAAATAAATGCATCATCTTTGATTTTCTTAAAAGGAGTTATTTTATGGCTTGATAGGAGGAATGCAAACACATGTACTTGGGTGACAACAAGTGTGTTGCATGAATAGTGGAGAGTAATAGCTTTAAGTCACTAGCATTTTTTTTATATCAAGAGGTGTGTCACAAGTAGCATATTAATTAATTTTGTTTTTCAAAGCAAAGCGATTTTTGCCCATTTTGTGACAAAGACGATCTTGCGTGGTTACCACGAATGATAATGCTTTCTTTGATGAATTTGTGTTGAATATAGTTAGATTATAAAATTCTCTTCAATTTGTTGTGTCTAGATATTAATAATCTGTACATCCCTATATTTATATTGATAATGGTTGAGTTGATGGTTTGAATCAATAAGCGGGGAAGGGAGACTACTGCTGCTTCATGAACGGAGGATGGTAGAAAGAACACTTGCTTATTAGTTTAAATAGCTTGGAAAACATAATTAATAGACTGCCAATATATAAAACATTTATGTTAAAACTTGGGTTTACATAATTGTACACAGCATAAGTTATAAAGTTATAAAACAGAGGGCTAATCAGAGGAGCAAAGCTGCTGTCTTTGACAGCAGCGTTAGCAGCAGCAGTTAGCAGTAATGCAATTTTTTTAGAATACTAATGGGCTAACATATTATAAGATAAGGTTAAGCAAATTGGAAAGTGTTGCTCGGGTTAAAGGGTTATATTAAGCTCGGCTAGAAATTTAAGGCTGCTAGCCAAGCCTCACAGGGCCAGACATAGTTTGATTACCACACGAAGGGGCGGTTTTGACATTTTTAAAGTAAACAAGAATGTTTAGCATCTTAGTAAAAAAAGAAAAATTGAAACTACAAACGAATAGAACTATAAATTGTCCAAACAAGTTTTAGTCACATCTAAAACACGTAATTTATTATAAAACAATGGTTGTTATGATGAGACTTTTAAGGTTGCTAAGCCAAGTTTAGGCTAGTAGTGTCGTAAAGAATTGCTAAACTCTGCGACGAAACTAACTTGTCATAACTTAGAAAAGATATTTGAACTAAGATTCTAGAAAAATCTTGAGCAAAAGATTATGTCAGACTCTATAATAGAAAGAAATGATTGTTTTAAGAACATGGATGAGATATTTGAAAAATGTATAAAAATATTTCAAATATAAAATATAAACTAAAAATATAATCAATGTGATTATGTGATATGTGAAAATACAAACTATATGACTTGTATGTTTGGCTAATATACTTGTACATGCAAATATAATTGTGTAGGTTTTGTGAGATCAAGTTAAGCTGAATTTTATCAATAGTCTACGAACAAGGCAAGTATCTAAATCTTACTCTTTATTGAGCAAGTATTCGGAGATTATTCATATGTTGACAGGTTCCTTAATTTTTGAACCTGCCTTTCCTTATTTATGAATATTATAAGATTGAATAATCTTTTATTCCAATCAGCTTCAAAAGATTGGGTAATGAATTATCTTGTGTATCAAATGATATTCAATATACATGAGTAAATTGCAGAGAAGTCTGAGCCATTTCTTCTGGTCAGACATAGATGTAAAATATTTCAATTTCTTTATATTATATCTTGAAATATTATTGTCTTTATGATTTAAGTCATCCAACTATATTGTTGTAGTTGGAATCTAAAAGCGAGAATGAACATACCCTTAAATGGGATATTTTTATTATTGCACTGGGAGTGGTGATGTAGAACATGAAAATTGTTACGGAAAAGATAGTATTGATCAATACAGGGCATAAAGGGCTGATCACCCTACGTGCTTGTAAGATAAGACGGTTCATCCGATAATATTTCAGATTGAACCTTTTCAAGAAAAGAAAAAAATGTTCATGGTCTTAAAACCTCTCAGTTATTCAATGATGTTATGATATTCCAGAATTGCAAATGATTCAAGATTTATTGCTTTACAGTTTTGATTCACTGTCAAAGCATGCTTCAAAGAAAACATTTATTTCTTTTTAAGCCTTAAAGAATGTTATTACTTGCTGAGCAATTAAATGCTCATACTTGTTTTATTAAATGTTTTCAGCTGAGCAGACTCGGGCAGAAGGGTCTGGAAAAGACAAGGGAAAAAGAAAAGTAGGAAAATAGCTGAAGAGTGTTGTAATAGATAGTTTTCATGTTTATAAATATTAAACTATCATGTAATAAACGCTTAAAGGTTTGCGTACTTGGGGTTAGAAGAACTTTGATGTAATTACTTTATTAAGTTTATGTTTATTATATTCTGGAAGTTTTATATCGTGAGCACTGAATAAGGGTTTCAAGTACCCGAATTTGGGGGCGTCACATATGACATTAAAATTCCACCTGAATAACAGTAGAAAGAAGTAATCAAGTAACATAACAAGCATTTTCGTTTCAATGCAAGAAGTAGAATTAAAGCATGTGCTCAATGTTAAGCACCACAATTTCTTACCTAAGTTCAGGTGAAGTTGTTCAGGTGCTTGCCATCCTGAGCTTCCATACCCTGCCATAATTCATCAACAAGTACTAAATTCAGAAAAATAAACAGAAGGAGATCGAAATCGTAAATATACTGGGGTCACCCCTACAAATATTAACAGATCGAAACACCACAACATTTATCTAAATATTTACAGATTTAACTGGAAATAAGCAGATCTAACCGGAGGAGAAAGCGGTGGCAGGGGACGAGGGACGAACGGTACGAAGGTGAGAGGCTTGATCTGCTAAAGGAATCTGATTAATATGTAGATCTAACGCAAGGAGAAGAAGAAGAAGAAGGAAAAAAGACCCACGAAATACAGAGCAACAGAGGATCTAGAAAAGTTTAGAAACTATTAATTAAACTGAGACTTTTATTAAAAGTTTGGAGAGAGAAGCTTTCTAATTAAAATTAATAAAATACATCCGTTGCATTTTATTTGTCTCTTCCTTCTTATTTGTATAAAAATAATTTTTAATTAATTTGTCTTTTATAAATTAATTTATTTTTTAAAATTTTTTAAAATTAATATAATTTATAAAAAAAATATCACAATAAATTTGAATTTTTAAATAATGAATAATTAATTATTTTATTAAATAAATTCATGTGCAATTTTAATTTTAAAAATGAAAGAACATAAAATAAATAGTGTGTATTGTTGTGATATTTATTAATTCAAATTATATTGTCCATTGCTCCCGCTTCTCTAATAGCTTGATCCGAGAATTTTAAATTATAGTTTTAATTTAGAGCTTTGTCAAATTTAATTAAAGTTATTAATATATATGTGTGTGTATATTGTATATATATATATACAATATATATGTAAGTTATTAATATATATGTGTGTGTATATATATAATAACTTATATATATAATAATATAAATGTATACGTAAGTTATTAATTAATGAATATAAGTTAAAGTAATTAATTAATGAATCTAAGTTATGATTTATTAATATATATATATATATATATATATTATATATGAGAACCCTTCCATAGCAACCGGTTGCCATAAGAACTGTGCAACAACTCCTTTTTGGACCGTTGATAAATTTATTGGAAGGCTGAGATTGAAACATAAATATACCAAGCCGGCACAACTTGTACCGGCTTTTATTTTAAATATATCAAAAATATATCAAATGTATCAAATATATCAAAAATGTATCAAATGTATCAAAAATATATTAATTATCAAAAATGTATCAAATATATCAAAAATATATCAAATGTATCAAATATATCAAAATATATCAAATGTATCAAAAATATATCAAATGTATCAAAAATATATCAAAATGTATCAAATATATCAAAAATGTATCAAATGTATCAAAAATATATCAAATATATCAAAATGTGTCAAATGTATCAAAATATATCAAATGTATCAAAATATATCAAAATGTATCAAATGTATCAAATATATCAAAATGTATCAAATGTATCAAAAATATATCAATTATCAAAATATATCAAATGTATCAAAAATATATCAAATGTATCAAAAATGTGTCAAATGTATCAAAAATATATCAAAATGTATCAAATGTATCAAATATATCAAAATGTATCAAATGTATCAAAAATATATTAATTATCAAAATATATCAAATGTATCAAATATATCAAAATATATCAAATGTATCAAAATATATCAAATATATAAAAAATATATCAAATGTATCAAAATATATCAAAAATAAATCAAATGTATCAAATATATCAAAAATATATCAATTATCAAAATGTATCAAATATATCAAAATATATCAAATATATCAAAATGTGTCAAATGTATCAAAAATATATCAAATGTATCAAAATATATCAAAATATATCAAATGTATCAAATATATCAAATGTATCAAAAATATATTAATTATCAAAATGTATCAAATGTATCAAAAATATATCAAATGTATCAAAATGTATGGGATGTATCAAAAATATATCAAAAATGTATCAAATGTATCAAAAATATATCAAATGTATCAAAAATATATTAATTATCAAAATGTATCAAATATATCAAAATGTATTAAATGTATCAAAAATATATCAAATGTATCAAAATATATCAAATGTATAAAAAATGTATCAAATGTATCAAAAATATATCAAATGTATCAAATATATCAAAAATATATCAAATGTATCAAAATATATCAATTATCAAAATGTATCAAATGTATCAAAATATATCAAATGTATCAAAATGTGTCAAATGTATCAAAAATATATCAAATGTATCAAATATATCAAAAATGTATCAAATGTATCAAAAATATATCAATTATCAAAATGTATCAAATATATCAAAAATATATCAAGTGTATCAAAAATATGTCAAATGTATCAAAAATATATCAAATGTATCAAATATATCAAAATGTATCAAATGTATCAAAAATGCATCAAATATATCAAAAATATATCAAATGTATCAAAATGTATCAAATGTATCAAAAATATATCAAAATGTATCAAATATATCAAAAATGTATCAAATATATCAAAATGTATCAATTATCAAAAATGTATCAAATGTATCAAAATATATCAAATATATCAAAATGTGTCAAATGTATCAAAAATATATCAAAATGTATCAAATATTCAAATGTATCAAATATATCAAAATGTATCAAATGTATCAAAATATATTAATTATCAAAAATGTATCAAATGTATTAAATATATCAAAATGTATCAAATGTATCAAAAATATATCAAATATATCAAAAATGTATCAATGTATCAAAAATATATCAAATGTATCAAAAATGTGTATCAAATGTATCAAAATATATTAAAAATGTATCAAATGTATCAAATATATTTTTGATACATTTTTGATATATTTTAATACATTTGATACATTTTGATATATTTGATACATTTGATACATTTTTTGATACATTTGATACATTTTTTATAATTGATATATTTTTGATACATTTGATATATTTTTGATATATTTGATACATTTGATACATTTTTGATACATTTGATATATTTTTGATACATTTGATATATTTGATACATTTTTGATATATTTTTGATACATTTGATATATTTTTGATACATTTGATATATTTTTGATATATTTTTTAAAAAAAGTTGTTTTTAAAAAATAGGATATTATTTTTTATTTGAATTATAATTCCTTATTTGTTATTAAATAAAGAGTTATAAAAAATAACAAATATTTTATAAAGAATAGCAAATAAAGAACTTGTGCCACAAATAGGATATAAGCTTTTTATTCCAAGCCGGAAGAGGTTGTGCCGGTTTGGATTTTTTTTTTATTATTTTTTTATTTTTATTAACAGCCGTAAGAGCTTGTAGCGGCCGGGAGTATTTTATATTTTTTTAAGTTTACGCAATGTGCTGAGTCATGACTATTAATGGAGAAATGCTTAAAAATAAAAATAAAAAAGCCAAATGATACAAGTCTGTTTATCTTAGATCGAGCATTATTTAATATTAAAAATTTATTTTATTTCAAAACCCGACAACATGTTGACTATGTGGGTCCTCATATTAAAATAAAAGCCAATTTACAAGTTGTTGCCTTTGGTATATTTATGTTTCAATCTCAGCCTTCCAATAAGTTTATCAACGGTCCAAAAGGGGTTGTTGCACAGTTCTCATGGCAACCGATTGCTATGGAAGGGTTCCCATTATATATATATATATATATATATATATATATATATATATATATATATATATAAGTTATTCGGATACGGATTCCAGGATATCGAATTCGGATATCCGTATCCGTCGGATATATTTACGGACGGATGTTAATCGAATACGAATACGCCTATATCCGTATTCGTATCCGTTTATTTACGGATACCTTTAAACCGAATACGGATATATCCGTTTTTTTTCGAATGCGAATAATATCCGCTTTTTTTTGAATACGGATGCGGACGAATACGAATTTTTCGGTTACCATTTACAGCTCTAGGTTATAGTAAGAATCATGTCTTAGCTACAACATCGGTTTTTAGTAATCATACACTAGAGTTTTTGGTTTTTTTGTTAGGGTTTTTAACAGTTTTTTATCTGTGTTTTTTTTTGCTCACCCCAACTTAAAAGTGTACACACTGGATCTCTAACCTTTTAAGGGAAGCTATTTTTTTCCCCAGTTACAGTGAGGTTAGTGCAAAGTCAGATGAGCATAAATTTGAATCAAGGCTATGAAAAGTTAGTTGATAATTTGACTAAAAGAAGAGTATATAGAAAATTAATGTAATAATGGAAAATGCAAAAGGAATATGTAGGCCAGTTCAATGATTTGTTACCCAAACAATTACATATATATTTTATATTTAGAGAGAGATACACGTACAGAGAAACAATCCGAAGGCTGTTGTGCGTACGTACGTATTGATTTCACTATTTACAAATCACACGGGGTGATGATCAAAATTTGTGGATCCAAGTTATATCTTTTTGATAATTTGGGTAGTAAATTTTCCAAGTTATTTTAATCAAACATGCATGATAGGGGAATTAAGCTAGCCGTGCACTTGAACGTACGTATTGTCAAATAACAAATAGAAAATACAACCACCTCACCTTCTGCAACTCCAGCAGTAACTAGTTGTACCACAATTTACTAATTGTGGCATTCTAATCAAACTATATATGTAAATATTTTCATGTTAAAGAAACTGGTCAAATTAAAATATGTAATGTAAGTCCAATTCAAGATTAATAAATAAAGGAGTTAGAAATTAAAAAAGAGAGTTTGGGATAAGGCTAATTACCCATGCATACTGCTCAAGAATAGGAATAGGTTAATGAAAGGTAATTAAAAAGAAAAATGCTAATCTAAATTCCTCCTCGTGTACGTAATCTAACTTAAAATGGCTGAAGTACTTGTCTTTCTTCTCATGCACGTAACCTAGCTAAGCAAATTAAATTGTTTTAATTGCTAGGCCGAACTAAAAAGGTCGGCCGGGTTCTCATTCGTTATGCAATTGAAATTAACTGCAAGTTTCCCTGGCGCGCGGTGGTTAATTGCGTCAATGGCGAAATCTTCAGCGGCTCAGACCACGATTCGATTGGCTCTACAATTTGTTAGTGCATGCCATATCTGTACATTATTATTAATTATTCAGTTTAGTGACTTCAACTATTTATAATAGTAGTAGTATATATATATATATATATATATATATATATATATATATAGAGAGAGAGAGAGAGAGAGAGAGAGATCTCGAAGGCTCATTGATCACGGACAAGCATTTGTTTCATACCTTGAATTAAGTGAGAATCCAATAAAGGACTAATGACAAGAAAGCAAACCTGCATATATACAAACAATCAAACATTAAAATTATCATGCATGAATCAATTTAAGAAATCACATGAAAATACATTAATAATATATATAGAATAGTACTAAAATATATACAAATGAATTAATTTATGAGGAAGAAGGAGATAACAGATAAACAAAATTGATAAATCTAGCTAGCTAGTTTAAGACGGGGAAAAACAAGACAATGAATTTAATAGAACATGAAAATAATTTTATGCTTAATTTGTTGAAAATCAAGATATGATTCAATGAAATTAGATGGCAAACTAAATAAAGCGGCAAAAATCATGGAGTAATATATATATATTTTACCTGATAAAAGATTGGACCGATCGAGAAAATTAATATATATATATATATATATATATATATATATATATATATATATATCAAAAAGATAAATTGTGTTAGACAATTAAGAAAAATAGAGATATTCCTTATAGGGGTGTGCTAAACATTAAACTTTCACCATTTGAATATTCTTCACAATTTTCTACTTTTCAGAATCTCCGGTACGTACATCTTGAAAACATAAAATCAGTTTATTCTAAGCTAAAAGATTAAGAATATAGCTTTCCCAAGATTTTGCTTCCACCCATCCATCATTTTGTATGATCTTTAGCAACAATTAATGAATGACCAATCCAGCATTAGCGAGGGTGACTAGATCATAAGGATTTTGAGGGTTTCTTCTTTCTTTTTAAAGAAAATGGAAGACATCTCGGAAGTTACGTACCATTGAACCCCTAGCTAGCTATATATATATATATTCTAGCAACCCCAACCTACCCTTAACCCCCCACCTACCTGGCTACCTCCCAACTAGCCTAACACCTGCAACTAGAGCAATCACCGAAGGATTGCTTGCTTTATTGTGCAACTTCATGGTAAACATGCGGGGGAGGTACCAGTGGGGCAAAGCCCACTTGTATAAAGATATAAACATTAATACTCAAGATTAGTAGCTAGACTGTTTTAAGAAAAGTAGTAATTGCATTAAATACTTTTATCCAAAATACATGAAATACTTTTATCTTGAGTAATAAAATATTTAAGATAAATATATATATAGAGAGAGAGAGAGGGCAAAACTTCATAACATTTACTACGTACTTCCAAATTAAACAAAGTAAGCTCTTAACTTAATCCGCAAACAATAGAAGACATATGCACCAGATGAACTCATCATCATTTACTCTACAAAATGGAGTAATTAAAAATTCTAAAAGAAACATAAAATTAAAGAGATTACATGCAAAAGGAATAAAACAATTTTAAGGCAAACCGGAATATATATAAATCATGATCCGTAGAGCACTGCAATTTACATCATCAAATCAGCAGGTTGGGATTGTCTGTAAGCAGTATTCATTTGCCAAATCTCGAGTGAGGCAGTAACTTTGGTATCGGTAGCGTTGTTAAACAAGAAAAGTTGAGCATTATCATAGATGGCCTTTGTTGGATAAACCCGGGAGGTTATGCATGTCCTCCCTCCTTGAGCAAAACTTTCCACTATTGAATGATCCACCTGAATTAATTACAAGTATCCACCCAAGTACGTAATTACTACTTAAAATTCGTTCCAAATTTTGAAATATATATATCCAATAAGATGAAATGAAAAATTAGTTATTTTACTTACCAGTATCCTGACAGTTAATTTTTCACCTTTGAGTACTGGTACTGTGCTGCCATAAATTGCCTTATCAACATCACCTGCCTCAGAAGACCTACAAAAAAAACACATATCTTAGTTGCAAGAAATTGGTCATTGTTTATAAAATTATATGAAGAAAAATATAATTTATATTTGAAAATCTGACCGACCTTGAATGATCAGCACAGAAGAAAGTCTGTAGATTGGCATTAGACCCTTTAGCAATGTAGAAGTATACAGGAGTCTGCTCGGAGAGGTCTTTACGAGCAAGAACTAACAAACCAAATGGTCCTAATGCACCACGGTCAGCAGCTCCGCCGTTGCCCTTACAATCATACACCACATTGGATTCATGAACTCTCTCCAGGGCTTCCTTATCAATCTCAAATTCGGCTTTGATATCTAACTGCAAAATATATCCATCCATCGCCACAAATTAATTAATCACCTTGTAATAATTACATGGAAATTGAATTGTGTCTAACAATAATTACCAGTATATATTTAATTTGTAACAACGTACAATTTTTCCTTGCTAAAAATAAATTATGTACAAACCTGAGTCGCTGAGCCAACATGGAGTGGCACAACTGAGCCGGCTTTAATCTCCACATTATTGAATACCTTTTTGTTTGATCTTATATTATCAAGTTCCTCAACTGGCCATTGAATTAGATTGCTACCAGTTTTCGTGTCAAACAAAATGGTCCTTGGAATGCCCTATATATATATATTGTACATGACCAAATAAATAAATGTTACATGACCATCCATCAATGAATATATATATATATATATATATATATATATATATATATATATATATATATATATATACCTGAACGGATGCCCAACCCTTCTTCACGTCGGCACTTTCACTATCGGTTTCCTTAATCCAACTCCACAATATTCTCCTCTTCTTATTTGAATCATAAAATGTCTTTGATGCGTAGTATATACCATAATCGTACCTCAACCCGATACCAACATCCAACTCAGGATGATCCGGAACCCATTTACCCGAGCTCGGATCATAAGTTCCAACTGCATAGTAATCGTTTCTATCGTCATCAAGGCTAGCCTTCACTACATGCTTCACTCCTTGACCGTTAACTGATGTGTCTAGTCCATTTTCCCCACTTTTTGAAACCGGGTAAAAGTCCACACACTCCCACATACCCGTACCATGAAC
This sequence comes from Panax ginseng, assembly GCA_020205605.1. Classification (NCBI taxonomy): domain Eukaryota; kingdom Viridiplantae; phylum Streptophyta; class Magnoliopsida; order Apiales; family Araliaceae; genus Panax; species Panax ginseng. The sequence goes on along the minus strand of CM035139.1, from coordinate 2,548,964 downwards.
CGCATGGAGCAACCCGTTTAAGAGTGTAAAATTCTTAAAATCCTCGGTGTCATAAACGAGTGAAATGCCAGTTTTGTTTAGCTTGGAGCCAATAATGAGGCGCCACTTGCCCTCGGGTGTTAGCCATGCGGTCGTCGGGTCGCGGAAGTCCTTGAAATCGATACCGGGCGGTGGGACTAGAACCGGGTTGTTGGAGTACTTGACCCACTCAACGAGGAGGGGATCAGATGGATCGGCAGGGTATGCAAGGTTTTGCACCTGCACGGATTCGTTAGTTGATCCGGTGTAGAGCATGATTACTTGGCCATCGGGGAGGATGGTGGCGGAGCCCGTCCACACGCCGTTGGCGTCGTACCATCGATCAGTGACCATGGCTACCGGAAGGTGGCGCCAATGGATCAGGTCCCATGATACAGCATGGCCCCACACAATTTTTTTTCCCCATACTGCACCATCTGGGTTGTATTGGTAGAACAAATGGTACCATCCCTTGTAGAATAGTGGACCTGAAAGATTTTGTGCTTGAATCTTAATACTTAATTAATTAATTAAGATTTTGACAGTATTTTTTTATTTTCTCTAATAATATCAGTATATATGTATCTAGTAATTAAGTAGTACACAAATTGAACATGATTGCTCAAGTGTTAGGTACGTTTGTGAAAGAAAAAACTAACTTATAAATACTCCAACAGTACTAGTAACTAGGTAGAGTGAGGCCAATGTTGTAACGATTGTTTATGAAGGAAGTACGTTGCGTGGCCAATAACATTTGCCTAAATTTAATATGTTTTGTCACATAAAATACTACTCCCAACACAAATAATACGTACATATGCATGCCTAATTTTATTTTTGGGTAATAAATAAATATATATATATAGCTAGGCCGGCACGATTAAATGTAAAAAATTAGTGAGGGAGAGAAATTTATGGACTTACCATTAGGATCTGGAACAAAATGAATGAAGCAGATTCATTCCCCCATAAGATATTTACCAATGCCAATCCATCATATCACATGCCAAATATGAAAGAATAGTTATGGCAACATAAATAATAGTAAAATACTAACAAGTGAACATTAAAAGAATAACAATAAAATAAGTATCAAATTTAAATTTATGAAGTGGAAATGATAATAGATGTATATACAAATCATATATATACCATTCATCCAATTTTTTTGTGGTTGAAAATGAAATGAAGTTCTTTGCCAAGACAGCATATTGGTGGTCCATGGAAAATTAGGCAGTTCCGATTCCAACCACGGCTGCCGGAATGACTTCAGTGACACCCCTTCCGATACCCCACGTAGCTTCGCCCGAACAATCTTCTCCGGCGGCGTAGCTGTAGAAGTACTGGCCGGTGCAACTGATCCACCACCACCACCTATTGAAAACAATTTAATCTTACCTGTAGTAGTTGTTAAGGAAACCATCAAACCAACCGCCAACAATCCCGTCAATAAAAACATAACCATCTTTAAGGATCGCCGCCGCCGCTGTTGCTGTCGCTTTGCCGGAGGCTCAGTCTCCTCCGGCAAGCGAATGTAAGGGAAATGAACAGCGGTGGTTGGATCCTCCATATCTGAAAATTAATGTACGATATGGATTTGACAATTAATGCCTCTATATTATAATTATATTAACAAAGAAGAACATGTAGCTAGTACTATATGGTATGGACTGAAGTTTTAATGAGAATATATATAAGCTGCTTATTTATAACAAAGAAGGAAAGAAAAAGAGAGAATGACATTTATATAATTTTTTTAAAAAAATAATTTAAGGAGAGACAGATGGATTTGTGTGGGATTAATATTTAACCATGTAGTGGTCCGTTACTAACGGGTCTATAAGAATCTTGGTTTTGGGTTGGCTGGTTTTCCCTGCATGGTTGGATCGAGAGGAGAGAGAAAAATAAAATAAAATTCATTTTGCAAATTAAGAGAGCATATAGAAAGTGTCTATTGATTCCTTATGTTTAGGGAGAGATTAATTATTGCATGTAAGATGAGTACTTTATAATTTTATTTATTTATATTTTTATTTTATTAAGATTATATAAATAATTAATAAGATAAAAATATAAATATATAAAATTATAAAATATTCATAATCAATTATGATGTAGTCGTAAAAGAATTCTAATTATTTACTTCCTCTGCCTAAATTTAAGTTTCCACGTGGATTCGTTGCATGAGAACATATATAATTTTACATATAATAAGCATTCAAATTTTTATAATTATTTTTTAGAGTCATAGTGATCATGACTCATAATAAGGGACCCAGACATTGTCAGACAGTGATTTTTGTAAAATAATGTTGATAAATTTAATTGATATATGTATTGATGTTAATAAGGGACCCATACATTCTTAGACACGTAGATAAAAACATATCCGTGTAAACTTAATAAATTTGATTGTTTACATCCCATTAATTGTCATCTCAAACGTTGAACTAATGTAATGTAATTTAAATGTGTCATCTTTCTTTTTGCTGTACTGTTTTTTCTTTATTGAAAAGGAGCTTATTAGAAATCTTTAATTCTAGTTATTTCAGATTTACTAGCACGACGTAAACTACGTACTTCTTCTTTTTTTTTTATAGTTTTTTCTATTTGTTTGTAATTTAACTTTTGTATTTATTTTTTTGTATCTTAATTTTTGTAAAGACAAATTAGCCCCTAATAAAATGGGTCTAGTCAAAATTTGGACAGATTTTAATTAAAATTTTAAAAAAGAAATATAATTGATAATAATTAATTACTTTAAGAATTAAATTGACAAAAAACAAACTTCAAAAATAATTTTGACATTCAATAACAACATAAAAAGACAAAAGTGTGATTTGGCCGTAAAATTAACATAGAGCAGGAACATGAATCAATCTTGATTTGGATTTGGCAGGATTCAGGAAATGCATGTGCCAGTTGAACCACCAGATTCAAATCATTATTACTTAAAAAGAATATGCATGCATGTTTGATGTTTCCACATGGACTTGGACTTCCACAGTATGTTTGTGGATCTCGATTCTACCAAGTTGACACACTCTTTATTATATATATATATATATATATATATATATATATATATACATAATAGGGTAAAATATAAATGTCGTCATTAAATTTTAGGTATTTTTGGATATTTTATTGAGTGTCAAAAAATTAAAATCATTTTTTTTTAAAAAAAATTGGATATCGATATATATATATATATATATATATATATATAATGGTCAATCTAAATGTATATATAAGACCTAAGGGTTTGATATCCAAATTTTTGAAGAGAAAGAGGCTCGATTTGCATTGACAAAAAAAAAGTTTAATACCCAAAAATACCTAAAGTTTAGTTGACACATTTGCATCTTACCCATTTATAATATTATAAGCAAATTTATTCTAATTTTTAGATTGTTAAAACGGATATAGAGACACAAAGAAAGAGAAAATTTAGTTACGCCATACTTTTAGATATGAACAATTATTAGTATATATAGAGAGAGAGAGGTTCTCAATTTTTATTGCATTTATTATATAGGTTCTCAATTTTTATTGCATTTATTAATATTTATTTGTGAACAAGTGCAGATGCAATAATAAAAAAAAATTAAGAACGTACTCCCTTCATAAAATTCTTATCCCATTTGTATATTCCCCAGCTGGCAGCTGCCACATGGCCCACATCACATCCATGTTTTATGTTATGTCTACCATTCACATGCGTTAACTAGTTAATTTCCAGACAACAGAAAACCAAACGATGTAAAATTAATTAATTACTTAAATCATTGACGTTCCAACTCGGCATTTAATTTTGTATATAAACTTTTTGTACTCCTTCCGGTTAAACCCAAAACAATTGCTTAGTAGTATTAAACTATATAGGAGTAAAATACAATAATACTTAATTTTTTTGTAACTTAATTATTTAATTATAATTTTATATGTTAAATTTTATTGAAAGTATATATAAAAAATTAGGATGTTTATGATTTTGATTACATTTTTAGTATAGAGTTTACGTTGTTTTTTATGCGGTGTTAAATAAAAAAATCTTGTGGCCTTCAAAATTAGGTATCGTCACCCATCATTTAAAAAGTAAACACAAATATATTATCGTTAGTGCCAACAAAGGTGTAAACCGATACAATATAACAACCATCAAGTTTAACTACGGTGAATAAGCAATCCATTAAAAAAGAATCAAGAGAAATAAAATCTACTATTATAATAATGATTAGAAAACATTAAATATAATATTCAATTGTCTATAATGCCCTTAAATCTTTTGTTGGAATAATGAGAGTTTTATTAGAATAGGGAGAGAGAAAGAGTAAAGTATCAAAAAAATAGATAGAGTAATGAAGGATAATTTTGAAAAAATTATCATTAATTCTCCTAGATTTAAATAAACGTCAAATAATTAAAAACAAATGAAAAACTCTAAACGGGACGGAGGGAGTAACATTCTAATTTAATTTGGCAAAAAGTAACGTAGGAGTATCTTTTTGGCAGAGTTCTCTCGCATCTCAATAACCAATAAAATCTTACCACCTGTCATCTTCATTTGTTATACCAACCAACACTTACTATTTGCAACATTTTGGCTAGCCCAAACAATTGCTTAGTAGTATTAATTAAGATCAGTTAGTTACAGGCCTAATAGAGTAATACTAGTAATTTAAACAATGGTTGCTAAGCCTACAAAAGCTTCATCAGTGGGCTTTAACAAGGGTTCGGCCATTAAGATTTTGATGGTATTTATGGCCAAGCAAATGACAACATTTTACTAAAATCCAGATTAGATGCTGATGTACCCGACTCCCTGTCTAAATATGAACAATCGCTCAAGTTCCTTCACTCTTTCTCAAGGAATGACCAGCATCAAAGTTCAGTGTTTAACATAACTGGAGATAGAGATAGCCCAAATGTTGAGTTTTGTTATCTTAAGATTTCTGATAAGACATGGATCGACTGTACATGATCAGTCATTTGGTTTATCACTTGAACAGCATGAAGCTAGAATAACAACATACAACTTCAGTACACCCAACATGGAACAAGAAAAACTAAATGAAAAGGGCTTAAACCTTACAAACAGAACTTGGCTTCAACTCATTCTCTTTTTTTAAGGCCGCAAGTTCTCCTATTTATTGATTCAGGAGAGCTCTTACACGTTTGGTGGTGGCCATATCTTTCCAAATAACTCCTCAACCCGCTTCGCTTGATTAGCATAGCCCTCCAACCCAGCAGTCAGAAGCTCCATGCCAGCAGGGCCCATAGCTGATGCTAAGCTGTATTGGTCCCACTTCACAAGCTGAAATGAAGAGAAAATTATATGTACCTTCTAGCTTTAAATAGTTAATTGGAAGAATTCAAAAACTCTATGCAGGTACAAAAAATAATAAGTAACCGACGGATAAATACTTGAAAAGGAAAAAAGTAATGGGCAGATAAATTTAATAGACTGTGGCTTCTTTAAATTTCCTTACTATAAATAGATATTCAAAAGGTATCATTTATAATACTTGTATGGAAGCAATAAGATGGAACCTTTTTTACCGTCACAGATTCACAAAGTATATAGACTTAAAAACTTCATTATCAATTTGACCGCCACAGAAACACTTGGAAAACTTTAGTCCAAAATCTTGGACCAAGAATTTTTACTGTGTTGAAGAGTTTCCTACGACTAATTTTTGTGAACTTAAAAAGTAACTAATGAAAGGGCAAACAAAGTATTTACAAAAAGCAGTAGTACAGTGGTCTTCCTTCTAAAACCCTCTCTAATTTAACTTACAAACCATCATTAACTTTTTTGTATCAAGTCAGATTTTTTTACTGTTTGGAGCAACCTTTATGAATTTTAAATGATGGATAAGACCAAGAGACATTTCTTTCTCCTGAAGGACCCTTTTCTCTTGGATTACATTAGCATCCATGCGAATGTAAAAATATAAGCATTAATTGAGATCAAACCTCTTCTTCACTAAATTTGTACGCATCAGCTGACTGTGGAGATAGCCTTTTCACAAAAGAGTATTTCTCATCAGGAGGATTTACGGATTCCTTAAGAGACTGCAATATCTTCAATGGAGTGATGATATAGTCAACCCTGAAAATGTAGGAAATAGAGTTGGAGATAAAAATTATCATTATTGAGGTGAGGATTTTCAAAGGTTCCTAATTTCGATTTGAAGGTGAATATGGTTACCCTAAAACATTAAATACGTCCTGCTTGTTTCGAATAGCTGCTGCCATCAACTTTGATTTATGCCCATATTTGTGAATGTAGTTGTAAGCTTTAGTCACCTGCAACATTGGAGAACATGTAGTGAGATCATAATTCATTGAACTCTTAAATTAACTTTCTGAAAATTACTTGATTGACACTATACCGCACCCAAAAGCAAGATAACTTGACTGTTTGTTCTGAGAATTACTTAATTTGACACTACCGTACCCAAAAGCGAGATAACTTGACTGTTTGTTTGAGAGGAAAATAAACAAAAAAATATCATAATAAGAAATATCTAAATTCCAAATATTTATGCCACTTACATCAAATGCAAGTAATTGCTTGGTATACTATTTCCAATTCAGAAGCTGTTAACAATTTGTATCAGGATATCAGATTAATTTGTAATCATGCAAGAAAATTTGAAGAAGCGATGCAACATATAAAAGCTTATAAATGTTTTTGAATGTCTTACACATCAGTAACAAACCTACCATCACTTTCAAATTGCCTTAACCGGACAAGCCCTCTAAAACTTATTTAAATTAACCCTTTATATATATATATATACACATACACACACCTGACAAGCACTCTATTTTTTTTCAAGAATCTAGAACATGTGTATACTCGACAAGCACTCCAAAACCTACTTGAAGACAAACCATATATATATATATATATATATATATATATATATATATATATGATAACATATTTCCCTATGGATACTTATTTAATGGGGTATTCTCATACTAACTAAGGTTGCACTCAATCACATGATAAGAGAATAAGCACTATCTACAGCATAATTAACGATTGATATGTGGCTGCCCTACACTACAAATAATTTGCACACTTTGCACAATGACCAATACATAACCCTCATTGTTTGTAATGATTAATAGAGAGATTCAAGCAGCAGGTTGTGAAGCTAACCAAAGCTAATCCAGGATCTTCTCCTCTCTTAAGAGCTGCATCTATCCCAGGGTCACCACTGTGGTTACGTGCCCAATCCTGACAATGTGTACAGCTTATTAAAGCATTAGTTTAAAAATTCAAAATAATCATTTATAAGGTAAAGGACTTTACCCTTATTCGACCAACAAAATCTGAATAACAGAAGAACCAGCTTGAGCTGCAGCTGCAGCTTGACAAAAGCTGAAGAAGCATGACTAATCATTAGTGATTGAGCATTATTTGTTAGTTCCCTAAGCAATAGAATGGACAGAAAAATGTAACAGTATACATATAGAGTTTAAACTAAAAGAGGTAAAACGCCAGCAATAGAACCTAAAATGGAAGAAAACGCATTAGCAGCCAATTATTTTCTTAAACTCTAGTTTGTGACATTGTAGATTCACAAATCTAACATTCAGGAAAAAAATATCTATAACAATTTTAATACGCATAGCAAATGATCTCAAGAAACTAGTAAATTGACCTTGCCTCATTGACGGAACTATATCCTGGCACATTACACAGCATGCCAATCAGATGAGCATGACACTGACTAACATGCTGAGATCTACCCTAACTAACTCATTACGGCATCATAGAAGTGTGCTAGAAATCAAATATAAACACGACCAGAAGTTGGGGCTTATATATGAAGTTCCTTTTATGATTTCATCAAATCATGTGTAAACCTAGTTCTGGACAAACTGACAGCAATAATATTTCAATAGACCTTAATAAAAAAATTTAAAAAAAATAAAAATTAGGGGTTTCATATGCAAGTGGGTCAAAACTTGATAACGCGAAAGAATAATGTGGGAAGAACAAAAAGATTACTACACTGGGATTTCTAATCAAATATTCTGGTCAATCTATATCTCTGAACAAAGATGGAAATTTAAAAACGCAAGATGAAGTTCAACCATTCATAAAGGAGATAACACAGAATCTTTTTGAAAAATTTGATTCTCGCCCATTTCCTCAGCGCTACTCAATGGGTAAACTGAATCAAAAAATACTACATATTTTTCCTCTTTCCAAACTTCACCCAGTACATGGAAGTGCATGTACCCAAAATTGCTTGATTTAAGTGGATTTTTAAGCTTGGTCCAGGTCTAGATCTTTTTAAAATATAAATAATACGTCACAATCATAATTATAAGGGAGTGGGGTACTTGAACAAAAGTGCTATTATATATACCTGTAAACAAAAGTCATGTGCGTCCGTATACCCTCAGACTCCAACAATCTTGATGCCTCAATTCCCTGAACAGAAAGAAAAATAAAAAATAAAAAAAAGGTAAATAACGTGTAGCCAAGAATAGTTAGAAGTTCTAGTTTCATGCATACACATTGATTTCAAAGGAAACATTAGAGATTTATTTCTTCTCAGATACTCACTTGCCAAGTTGAAGGAATTTTAAATAATAAACGTTCTGGGGAGACTTCAACTTCATTGTACAATTTCAGCAGATCATGCACCTGCACATTATGGTAAACAAGTGTGTGAAATACATAGGAATTTAATTACATAAAGGGTAACATATTGGACATGACATTGAACATGTCCTTTTTTAAATTTGTGGACAGTTAGCATAACATGATTTTTGAAGATTGGCACCATCCATGAAAGAAATAATAGAGTAGCTCAATAAAAACAGAGGGAAAAGTTATACTTCCTCATCTGATTTTTCTAGGCAACAATAGCTAAGAAGAATATGCAATATGATATTGCCAGATATAGAAGACTACTTAGCTAAAAGTATGAGTTGATGCTATAAGACATTCATGAGTGAAACACTACAAAATTGTGAACTAAAGAAAAAGGTAACAAAATTGAAAGAAAAGTTCTTGTGAATTTACATAAAGTTTATGAAATGCCAAAAAAAAAAATCACCTTAAAAGTTAAAACTTCAAACTAAAAAGCAAAATAGAATAAAATTTAGCTCATATAAGAATTTGACAGAGGCTATAAATCATTGTGGCTTAACCAGGTATTACCATGGTCCATGGTAGATGATGATAGAAGAAAGTAAAACAGCCAATGAAAATACAATTAAACTTCCAACACGAAGAACTACTGATGAAATCAAAGCTGAAACTTATAGAAAGATGAAAAACAGTTGCATGATTGTAAAAACATTAATATACCTTCCTAACAATGGCATGTGTGTCATATGCAAGACGAGCATCAACTTCGGTCGAAACTCGACCTGGCACTAGCCTTGCCAGGTCACTACCAACATTTATTAAAGCCTGTCATTCAGTTGCCATTTATGAGCAATAGAATCCTGAAACAGAGGGGGCACATAAATGCCATCGCATAAGGAACTATACCTACCTTATTAAAGAAACACGACATTCGAGCATCTGAGCTATCTAACCCAGTGCATTCCCTATCTACCAGTGCAGTGTCCACAGCACCCTACACCCCAAAGAAAGTAAAAATGCATATTAGTGCATGCAACTGCATGATAGTATATGCTCGCGAAAGTAATCATACAGATCAAAAAATATAAGTCCAGTCTTTTATTCATTATTTCCTTGTTTATTACTTTCTCCATCCATTTTAAGTGACAAACCAAGTTCACACCGCACATAATTTAAGAAAGATAAATCCTTGGACAAAACTTAATTTTGTTTCCCATTATACACTTAAAATAACTCACTGATATTTGGACTGTGGTCTACAACTCTCACTTTAAACTTTTCAAACATAAGGGGAAATACAATCAAATTGAACCGTCAATGTATTAATACACGAGACATTCCAAACTAGAAAGAAGGTCACATTAAACAATTCAATAAATTATAGAAAGCCATTAATCACACATATATAAACGTACCCTAAATGTGGTATCAGGAAGGCTGCAAATACCAAGGAGAAGGGAAGAGCTAACAGTGGCAGCAGTAGGAGGGAACCTAATTAAATTGAACAGCAATTTGGAAGAAATAATCACCAAATTATGAACCGATCAAGCTAATCAATTTCAGTTTCTAGTTGAAAAGGATGCATGAATTTGTGTGGGAAAAAATAAAGGAAGAAGAGAAGAAATTTGACCTCTCAAAATCATCGAAAATGACAGTATCAGGAATGATCTCACTGTGAGTAGACACAGATTCCAATTCAGTGGTTAAACCTAAACGCATCAACAGCAAATTGATGAACATAAGCAAATGAGGAATAATATAATCCGATGTATGTATGTATGTATGTATGTATGTATGTATGTATGTATGTATGTATAGAGAGAGAGAGAGAGAGGGAGGGAGGGACCAGTATCAAGAGAAGAAGAAGGTCGTATAATTTGGGGAAATGATCTGCGAGAGTTGAAGGTGAAAGTTGGCCTTGCAGATTGAACTGCTAATCTCAATCTTCTATCCTGTTAAACAAATTTCAATAAATCAAATATACACATATATATACATGTAGAGGTAAAGAGAGATAGAGAGCGGCGAAATTACCAAAAGATCAGTGGAGGAGAGAGCGGGAGAGGAGAGAGAATGAAAGGAAGAAGCCATTAGTGTTATTCAGGTACACAGCGACTGAATGAGAGAGAGAGAGAGAGAGTAAATAAGGAGTTGAAGCTCCTCGCCTCGGTGCGATCGAAGGAAGTAGTGATGACGACGTTAAAATAAGTGTTTTAGTTTGTCTTGTTGTTTTTTTATATACCAAAATTAAAAATACAATTTAATTTTAAAATATTACTTATTTCATAATCTCTTTCCAAATTAGACCAGAGATATATTTAACTTTTTTAGACCATAAATTTAAAATTAATAAAAAAAATTATGTGTGGAATAATTTTTTTATAAGTAATTATTTTAAACCAAATGGATTGGATTTAGTACATGAATCATGAGTCCAGTCCAATGTATGATGGCCCTATTTATTTTTGGTCAGCCCAATATCACTAGAGATTTGATCGCCTCTCCAAGGCCATTTCTTTAATATTTAGAACATAAATTCACTCAATTCTTCAAAGAGACATACAATACAACTCTTTTGTTACATTTTATTTTAGAACAATTTTTTTTAATAAGTCGGATATTTTGTTTAAATAAATAATTTATTAGTGTCCCTACCTTTCTTTTTATTTATACTTGTACGTGTTAATTTTCCAATAAGCTGAAAAATCAGATTTTCACTTGATAATAAATAAAAATTGTTAAAAATAAGAGAAAGCAAAGTGAAAATTGTTACAAAATTGAAGTAATTTAAGAAAGGGAAAATCAATCATTTTACTTTTATTTTTTTATTTTTATAGCTAAAGAAATGGAAGGACATGGGAACACATTTCATATGTTATGCATTTACTTGTTCTTTTTACTTTTTTAAAAATGATAAAAACATATTTGAAAAGGCAATCAAAATTAATTACAGAAGAGGAAGTTGGACCTCCACCGACAATCTTGCTAGTCAACAGTACGAGGACTCCTCCAAGTCAGATAGAGTGAGGAGTTAGTTAGTTAGTTAGTTAGTTAGTCATCATTTTACTGGAGCAGTGGGAGTACTAGTACTACATACTTATTTTAACAGTTAGTTAATTTACTTTACTTCTCTTCTCTTCTCTTCTCTTCTCCACAAACACAACCCAAAAAAAATCAAAACATATGCCTGGTCATCTTATCTACAAAAACAGTTTCACTCACTACTTTATAACCAACCAATCAAACTGTAACAAATACTATTCAAAACAAAAAAATCACTCTCTCCACCCATCTACCACCACCATGCCACCACTTTTCTTCTTCCTCCTCTTATTCTCTCTCCTCATCAACCCCACCACACCCCAACATCTGGAAACAGAATGCACCGACCGTTGGATCCACATAAGACAGTTGCCACCGCAATACAACCTAGACCTCCTCGCAATACCCCTTATTCCATAACTTCTGTCCTTAAATTTCCAACCGCGGCCTCGGCCTTAAAACCCACAACCGCTCCCACTCCTGGTTCCGCACCGATCCCTATATGCTCGAACTCATCTTCCACCGCCGCATTCTCGAATACCCATGTCTCACCTCCGATCCCCACGCCGCCGACGCCGTCTTCCTCCCGTATTACGCCGGAATCGACTCTCTCCGATACCTCTACGGCTCTGATGTCAATTCCAGCTCCCAACACGGCCTCGATTTGTTCCAATTTCTTCGCTATTTTGATTCTCCCTCCCTCTGGGAAAAAAATCACGGCCATGACCATTTTTTAGTCATGGCCCGTCCGGCTTGGGATTTTAGTCAGCCGTTATCAAATGATCCGTCCATTTGGGGAACTTCTTTTCTTGAATTACCCGAATTTTTTAATGTCACCGCGTTAACTTTTGAATCCAGGGCATACCCATTTCATGAAATGGCAATTCCATATCCAACTTCATTTCATCCTCCAAATTTAGCCCTTTTTGATTCGTGGGTCAATAGGGTTAGAATGTCAAGAAGAACCACATTGATGCTATTTGCTGGTGGTGGTGGATTTTCGGCAAATCCGAACGTGAGGCGAAGCATTCGATTGGAATGCGAAAATTGTACTAATTGGAGCAATCAAAGTAAAGGGTATTCAAAATTATGCGAGTTTGTAGATTGTTCTAATGGGATTTGTGAGCATGATCCTATTAGATTCATGAAGCCAATGTTGCAGGCCAGCTTTTGTTTACAGCCTCCCGGGGATACGCCAACAAGGCGGTCGACATTTGATGCCATTCTTGCTGGGTGTATACCAGTTTTCTTTGAGGAATTGTCTGCAAAATCGCAGTATAGGTGGCATATGCCGGAGGAAAAGTATGAGGAATTTTCAGTTTTTATACAGAAAGAAGAGGTTGTGTTTAAAGGGGTGAGGATCTTGGATGTATTAATGAGCATACCAAAAGCTGAAGTTAGGATGATGAGAGAGAAAGTGCTGGAGATATTGCCTAGAGTTCACTTGGTTTGAGGACCAAAAAGGACGCATTTGATGTTGCAATTGAAGGTACTTTACAAAGGATCAAATCTAGACTTAAAGAGGTTGGAGTTCAATGAGTACACGTTTTCTGTAAATTTTCTCCCATTGTAACTGGTAATTTATTATCATTTTTTTGCATCCTATTTGTTCAGCATCAGGTGTAAATTGATTTTGTATTCCCACATGCAATAAATCACCAAACTTTGTCCAGCTTATAATGTCATTCATCTGCCACTTTATATGTATACTTGGTTCATTTAATTCAACTTAGTAGGAAATCTCATTCAATACCTATAAATGCACAAGTTCCTTTATACAAAGGGTTGAAAGGATGAGCAAAAGGCAAAAGAGAAGACTGAGGAAAAGAATGAAGTTTATTGATCTTTCCACAGTTTAAAAGTAAGAAAACTAAAATAAACAAAAATGACTCGAGGAGATTATACAATGGCAACCTCCCAAAAGTAACTAACCAACATATGAAATCGGAAGCAAGATCGGAGGTCTGTAAGATTTTTAGTTCCCTATCTGTAATGATAATTCAGAAATTTGTTTTTTATCCCCATCTTACAATAGCAGAACCCCAAGTCAGACCAGCCCCAAAACCAGCTGCTGCAATAGTGTGGCCTGGTTGCACCTTCCCACTTCGAACAGCTTCATCCAGTGCCAATGGGATAGACGCAGCACTTGTATTACCATAATTCGCCAAATTTGAAATTACCCGTTCTGATGGGACTTCTAAACGCGAGGCAACAGCATCAAGGATCCTCTGATTTGCCTGCATGTAACAGATCAGATCAAGAACTTGTGTATAACTAGTGCACTCGTGCATATTATATAACACATTTGAAGTCCATTTCCTTATCAGGAGTATGGAATTAAGAGATAATGCTCAACAGCTTTAATCAATTAAACTCGGTTGATAGGTTATTCAGACTCCGTTTTCTTATCAGGAGTATGGAATTAAGAAACAATGCTCAATAGGTTTACCGAATTGGGCCAGTAAAGCAATATGACTATTCTACTTCTACTGAAGACATAAATAACACAACTCTGGCAGATTTGGAAGGAGGTGTTGAAGGTGAAATCACAAATTTACACACATTTCAACAATCTTTTATTGAGGAAGGAAAAGGTATTGCAGATCAGTACTTGACCTATATAAACACTTTTCACCATAGGGTTTCTTAAAATATGACACGCTTGCAGGTGTAATATGTTTGTCTGAGTTACCAAAAAAAAATTATTACGTTAATTTTGTGAATTCAGGTTCATACCTGATGGAGCAGTAACCAATCAATGCTAGACCCAGTAAGACCAGCATTTTGTAGTGCATACTCAATTGACTGCGGCACAGCACGAACAGCAAAGCGAAAGACCTCATTACCACTCATCTGGATGAATGAATAAGAGGCACGATTTGGGGGAAACCCTAACACCGAACCATTAGAACCCAATGCATGATCCGCTTCCTTTTGTTTCATGGTGGCATTTAAATGCCTGCACATTAAGCACATAGTGTTCACGTCTGATTTGGACATAAATCAAAAAAAAATCTATTCTCATCATGAAGGTATTGACACAAACCTCTGGCCCTCACCATCACTATGCAAGTCAAAACCAAATAAACCGTCATCCTCACTATCACAGGCCTGAAGAGTAACTGTAAAATCAGTCTAGATGCAAGAATTTATTTCCCACAAATATGTATTTACAATTACTTAAAAGCAACAGGAAGTTGAGTACATGATTAGCACAATCAAAGATATCATGTAATAAAGGTTAAAACAGGGATAATTACTCCAGAATGTGTTCTAGTTTGATTGGAAAGTACGTGAATCATCTTATATACCATACATAGGAAAAGGACTTTAAGAGCAGTTTCAAAGTGATTACTCTTTTCCTCTGCATTGACACTTGCACAGACGCACACACACACACGCACTTAAATATATGTTTACGAGATATAATTTGGACCGGATATACCATCTACACAATAGGCACAATAGTTGTGCAGACGATGTTAATCATAGGCCATTCGATCTAAGATTAAACGGTCAAAGATAAGTTGGAAGGTTAGAAGCTCCTATTCAACTTTGGATATGGATCTAAACCAATTCATGAAGCAGTACACTGGTGAGCAAACCTTTTTTCTCTAGTTGTCAAGATTTACAAACTTTTAAAATTCCTAGTTTAGATTCTGTAGCAGATCCAGTGAGTTGGTGGAAGATATAGATTAACTGTACTAATCTTAGTATACGCTTTTCAGCATAAAGCAAGTAAAATTATTTGTACTGAAACTATTTCTAAACTAACAGATCTAAAGAAAAGCTGAATGCAAATGCTCCAAGGACCCCCCCTCCCACAGCCCGGGTTTAGATATAATTACAACCTAAAAAATATTACTAAAATGTTAAAAGTATCCTGAAAACAACGTATTGTCAAGACTGCAGAAACATAAATTAAGTAATGCCAGAGAATGCATTATAGCACATTACCTGCAACAACACCGCACCAGCAGCATCCCCAAAGAGGATACAGGTCCCTCTATCAGTCCAATCAACAAAACGAGAAAGGGCATCAGCCCCAATCACAAGAACATTTTTAAAGCCTGCCCCTGCAACATATTGCAGGTTTAGTACTTGTCAAAAATAATACTCCCTCAGTCCCAAGATAAAAGTCCTTATTACTATTTTAGGTAGTCCCAAGTTAAATGTTTACTTACCTTAAATAATCTAGTTTTTACAATAATTTGTCTATAATACCCTTACTATTAATTGTCATATTTTTATTCTCTATGCATATTTATGGAGTATCACTAGTCATGTGCAGAAAACTATGAAACTAAATGGGAATTTAAATATGGACAATTTTGTCATTTTATCCACTTTCTTAATATGCGCAAAAAGTCAACCAGTACTTTTATTCTAGGACAAAAGGAGTAATAATAAATAAATTTGCAGTTTCAAATCATTGACAATTTTAAACCATTGTTAAATCTCAGACAGCTATGAAAACAAACTTTTACCTCGGATATAAGAAGACCCCGAGACTAAACCCAAGATAAATCCACTACAAGCAGCAGTGATATCAAAAGCTAGTGGATTCCTTTTGCAGCCAAGCGCTTTTGGTATCTGATATGAAAATTGAAGATTTAGAAATAGTGTAGTTTTAGACCAGTAAAGTCAAAAGAAAAGACTCATGACATCACTTGAAATGGTGTGCTCCAATACTCAAGTTCACACTATACGCATATAATTCCTGTGTACAGATAACAATTTGCAACAGAAATTAATAAGATAGTAGTATAAAATTTGTCTTCACAAATCACAATTATGTTAAATGAGACGAACCTAGCAGGTTCCACTTCAAATGTCCTGATATGATATATTTCTACAATTAATACCTGAGGGCACTGCCAAATAGATCCTCCGGAGTTGATGTACACAACAAGACTAGGTCCACATCATCAGGATCAACCTCTGCCATCTCGAGAGCTTTTTTTGCTGCCTCTGCAGCCAGAGCTGTCAAGCTATCCGTCCCTGTAATTGCTTATGTCAGACTGAGCATATAGTGCTTGAGCTACTTGTGTACAATTTTCAAAACAAATATACTTCCAGGATGCTATAAAAGCCAGCAAAAGAAAGGTGATAGGACCATGAGCTTTCGACATGAACACTGTGGAATCATTAGGAATCATCCTTGATACTACCACAACATGGCCCTCCCACATATATCTTTCTTTACTACATGTTTTGCACCAAAAAATGGTTAATCAATTTCAAATTCCAAAGAATATCCTTTTTTTAGTTTTAGCAAGTGTAAAAATCATATTTAAGGTGATCGTAAAACGTATGGCTAAACGGTAGCACGGTGCCCTTATGATTGAAAAGAAAGATAGAACTGAAGTTTGGCCTGAAACCTTTCCTAGTGACAGACAAAAAGAGGTTTTAAATCACAGTTCTCCAGTTACGCCCACATAGAACCAGCAAATAAAATTCAGACATATATGACAGCAACTGGAATCCACTGGATTTTAGAAAGAACACTAAGAACTTGCGGAACAAGATTAGCTTAGTTTGGCTGCATCATTTTAGTATTCAGATGTAATGACTCAAATATCCTACAGGTTTGGGTACCTTGTAGGTCCACACCTTTCAATTATTTAGTTATGGTGATTCAATTCTTAATTTCATAACCTACAAGATCTTGAAGTTTAAACTTTTTTTATCAAAACAACATTATTTTCACGTGCACGTAAAAAATTTCCAATTTTTTCAGCAAGAGCCCCAGACACTAATTACTATTAACATTTCTCTTCAGCTACAGCTTAGATGGCTCCTAAATCTAAGGTGAACTCATAGCAAGAAAAACAACCTTGAACTTTTGTAAATCCAATGGTTAGACCTTTAACTGTTCATCTGGTGATTTATATAAGCAAGCATGCAATACAATAAAAATCTGACCTGAAAGTACTCGTCGATTCTGTATTCCAGTTCGAACAGAGATCCATTCATCATTAGTTTCAACAAGTTTCACAAGATCGTCATTGGAAACCTTTAAATTTGGTACTGCAGAACCACATCCAACTAGTTTGCAGCCTTTACTGAGGAGCCTGTAAAGATATGCTATCAAAATCAGAATGGAAAAAGGAATATTCTTTTAATCACTTGCCAATTCTTGACCAGCCTCATGCCAACAGGAAAAGGGAAATAAGAAAAAGCAGCAATAACTACAATCCTTAAACCTAAAGAAAAATATATAACGAGCAATGAGACCTGAGTCAAAGCTGCTCAAACAAAAATATTCTGCACAACTTCTAAAGCACTACAAATTTGCACAATCACAGGTAAGGTACTAATTGTCTACCTTGTCAAATACATAGAAAGATAACAAATACATAAGCACGTATTCATTCAGATTTTGAGTAGTAAAATTGTAATACACTGAAGATTTTGATTTGTATGAAATCTAGAAGTAGTTGGCAAGGCATGCACACATTTCAGCTGAACGATTGGCCTTAAGACTAGGCCCATAAACAAAAATGATATTCCTGGCATAACTGAAACTAACTAATAATTTTCTTTTGAGCAAAATGAAGTAAAAAGTACATTCTATGGAGGCCTGAGCCATGCACAGGCTGCATAGACAAAATAAATAACAACCTATACAAATTTAGAACAATTGACTAAAAATACGCAAGGACCCAGGGGAGTAAGACAAACCTCCTTAAGTGCAAATTGCAAAGAAAAGAACACTGAGCTCAATTCCAAATGCTTTTTTTTTTTTACTTAGAAAGCATTACACCTTCAGGAGTCTGAAATTTTTTAACCTTTTTTTTTCACCACAAGACGAAGAACAAAGCTACTTCCTAAGCCTTCCCCGTCATTGGGAAGTTATATTCACTTCTAAGTTTCAACATCGCAATCAATACCTATATTACCGAACTTGCCATGACCCAAGTAACTTAAATTTTTTGACAGGTGGTGGGGTGGTGGGAGGGGAAGGGGCTATAACCACCTCGACCAAAATCTCCTTAACCTTTTGCACATAAAATACTAACTATTCCTTTTTCGGATTTCAGTAGTCAAAATCAACTGCAATGTTGTCATTGATAAGGATCAGTCTGTAAGACCAAGCCTTTATGTACACCGATAATCAAACTAGTCCTCACATTTTTTTAATGTGTCTTCCTTTGTGGTATTGCTGACATTTCGGCTCGCCATTGCTTAGGAGAAGTTAGAAAAATGGCTTAAACATATTATTTTTTTCTCAATTCTTATAAAGCTAATATAATTTTTTAGTTTTTTAATCAGTGATCAGCAAGATAAGAGTTTTTAACAACTACCTTTTAATATGTCAATCAGACAGAATACCCATACCCTGAGCATAATCAGCAGCTCCATCTATACCATTTCTCTATACATTCCAGTACACAAATTAAACTCAATTTCCCTATAAAGGAGTCCAAAATAGTTGAAATTGAGTTGCTCAAATAACATAGACACAACTTTTAACAGATGAACAACATAACCTATTAAATTATAAGCATTCACAAAGCAAGTCCTACACGATTAGTTCAGCTACTCCACAAGGAATCAACATGAACATTCCAACCAAAAAACAAAAAAGGCACGCTGAATAAATGTATAATTCAAGTTTTCCTTTTGACAAATATAACAACAAATTTCAAATCCAATTGCAGCAAAACACCTATCTGACAAATAAATCACAAGCAAATAAAATTGGGTAAACAAAACCCCCCAATTGATGAATTATAAAGAAATGGGGAAAAATCAAGAAACATAACTTACCTGGGTACCCGAGATTCAGAAGGGGACCCAAGTTTCTCTGCACCTTCAGTAGTACTGTTGCACAGTACCCTTGTGTAGACTCCCTCCTGAGAACAAAACCCAGATCGATATACGGCTATAGATGGATAAATCCTCCCTCTAACCCTCGGAACTGAAGGTGTAAAGAACCCGGATGCATGTGCCATTTATAGAGCAAAAAGGGTTAAAACTTTAAATTGAATACAGAGAAGAAAAATAAAATAAAATAAAATAAAATAAGATTTTGAGCTTAATAATGGAATAACTTGAATGTGAGAAGAATCATGAAGGAGATCCAATAATTATAATGAATAAATTTGGTAGCAGAAATACAAGAAGATAGAAACAGAGGTTTATAGGCTTTTTCACAATCTTCGGAGTAGTCTAAGACGAAAGCAATTGGAGAATATGCCAACCCAAATGGAGGAAACTCCAATGCAGACGCACACACGACACGAATGCAGTCTCGAAACCAGAGGAGTCACTCATGCACAATTGCGCAGCTTCCTTTAATCCAAAAATTTTGATTTTAATACTACAACCTAATTCTAATTTGTGAACTAATGTGAAGACGCCACGTAGATTTTTATTTGGAAGAATTCAACGTGTTGTTTGGTTTTCTTCTCATTAGTCACAACTCACAAGTTAAGCTTGATAAGCAAATTGAATTTTGGTACTAAAATAAATACTTGTTGAGTTGACTTTGTTTAATAATGCAATGTTAAGCTTGATAAGCAATATGAATTTTGGTACTCCACAAAAATGCTAGTAGTTGTTGACTAGTAGTATATAGTAGTACATTGTTTAATAATGCAATGTTAGGCTTGATAAGCAATTTGAATTTTGGTACTAAAATACTAGTTGTTGACTAGTATATACTTTGTTTAATTATTTAGTGGAGTACTACTACTTTCTTGAAGGCTGCTCAATTTGAGCATCATTCTAGTATTCTGTTAATGATAATCTTAAAGATTTTTATTTGGTCTCACATTGAATATTTAAATAATTATTTATTAATCACAAGAGATATGCCTAATTAATATAATGTTCATACATCATTTGAGGTGAAGTGAGGTGATTTTTGAGATTAGAAACTTGATATCCTCATGCCGTTGGAATTAGTCGTCCTATATGAAATAAATTTCATAAATTTGAAAAGAATGACTTTTATTTCTTCAATCAATCTAAACGTTGCACATTTGGCTAAAGAACATTGGTGGTCTTGTAAATAGAGTTGTGTTTTCATTAAATTGCATTGCAAACTCAATTGGAGGCACCAGTGGTCCAACTCGAAAATTCTATTTTCATTTTCCCCTCAATCACACTGCTCAAATTTAATTTAACAAATATTTTTGAAAATTTTATTTTCATTTTTTTCCTTGATCACCGCTCAAATATAATTTAATGAATAGATCGGTGGTTAAATTAAAGAAATTGATGAAAGGCATCATGTTCAACCCTTCAAAGGGTGAAGAACTTTATTATTGTTGATGGGGCTATGAACCACATACGCGCACACCAGATAAGCCTAAGGATTGGGATACGAGTTATAATCATAGGTTCGAGACGCAGTCGAAGAGAGTTCAACGAGAATTATAGAAGCGGTCGACCTCTCTTTTCGAATCGGAACATCAACAAGATTTACACTCCTCTAAATACGAATTGGGTTTGGATAGTTGAGGAGGAGATTAAAGAAATTGGTGAAAGGGCATCGTGTTCAACCCTACGGAGGGAGAAGAACTTTATTATTGTTGATGGGACTAGGGACTATGGACTATGGAGAGCCTGAAACCACATACGCGCACATTAGATAAAACTAGGGATCGGGATACAAGTTATAATCATAGGCCCGAGACGTAGTCGAAGACAGTTTAACGGGAATTATGGAAGCGGTAGACTTCTCTTTCTGTCAACAAGATTTACACTCCTCTAAACACGAAATGGGCTAGGATAGTTGCCGAGGAGATTAAAGACAAACCGTTTTTTTAACCATGTTTGACGAGGGGAGATTAAACTCAATTTTGTAACTATCATCAGAATGCAAAACACTCTTCCCAAGAATGCCCTACATTTGAAAATTTTGATTGAGATTTGAGGCTGTTTTTTTACTAGCAACTGTTTCAATAGGTCTGACCGCTCACCTTTAAATCAGAAATCGAAACCTCAAAATTTTAGAGAGAGAAAGGAGAAGTGATAAATATGAATATGATAACAATAAATAGGGTGATGTTGGGTTTTAAATGTCTGGGATTAAAAAATGTCTTAAATAATTGAGTATGTTATTATAATATTAACTAGATAAATTTTATATATTTAATTATGTTATAAATTATTATTAAAATATGGATGATATTAGGAGTTTTAAATTTTTTAATCTCACCTACGTTATCATCATAACATTAATTAATTGAATAAATCTTATATAATTGACTGTGTTATAAATTATTTATTAAGGCGTATTTGAAATCAAAAAAATAAATTAAAGCACTTGCCATTAATCTAATATAAGGCATGATGAAATGAAATGCTAAATTGTAGTACACATTAGCTAAGCACCACCAATAACAACGGGGCGAGACATGGACACGAGGATTATTTTGGGAATTCCTCTCCCTTCAGTTTTTTTATCTCTCTAATAAATCTTCAGTTTTCTCTCTCTAAAATCTTTACCTCTGGGCTCTCTCTGTATACATTCTCTGCTTAGTATTTTGGGGAATGAAGCTGTGCCGTTTTGAAACTCTAGGATCACTCAATCCGCTGATTCTTCTCAATTGAAAATGAAATTCCAATATTGTTCATCTTTCCACTCCCGGTAATCTCTCCCTTACTTGTTTTGCTCTTTATTTATGTATTTAATAGATGCAAAATGTTTGCGATTTTATTTTATTTTTCTATTTTGTTGTTGTTAAAGTTGGTGTTTGAAATTTGATCTTGGTTGATTATTAGTTCTTTGCTTAATACTTCAAGCCTTATGGATAATATATTCAGCGTAAATTGCTCATCTTTTTCTATATATGTATATGTGAGAAATATGGAGTTAAAAAAAGATTGAATCTTTATTCTGATTAACTTCAAAACGCAATTGGGTTTTTGTTTTAACGTTAGAATAGAATGGAATGGAAGTGATTTCTCCACATCCAAACAGGCCGTTAAGATTCGTGACTAGGTAATATTGTAAAAAAAAATTAGTTTTTAGAAAAATTTAGGACTGTTAGTAATGACGCTAAAGTTAACATTTCATTTTGGACTTGATGGGTAAATTTGTCTGCCATTTTCCAACAAGTTGGCCCTTGACGAAATTATGTTGGTGTAGCTTTGTAGGGAAAGCATTCAGTTTTTTGATTCTCTATTCTTAGCATTTTGTGACTGTAGAAACTATTAATTGCTGCTTTAAGCTACAACGATTTGTGTTGGGTCCAAACATTGTTCTTGTGCTTCATATGTTTAAACTGGAAATTGACATTGCATACTAATCCAAGTAATTATGTGACTTTTGAGTAGTGAGAGAAGCTGATATATATGTTGATACTATGGAATTTTTTATTCTTAAGAGCTTCCTTTTCTATGAAATAGGTTGGCAAGAAAAGTGTGATTTTACATGCTATTAAAGGATATGGGCTTCCACTGGAAATAAAACTATGACTATTGCTGTTTATTTCGTTGTTCTTGTTTTCTTATTCCATTTTCTTGTTCAGTTTATTCACAAAGTTTAATGCCTTAATATGACTGCATTTGTTAAAGATTTGATGTCCTTGATTAATTGGCAGCATAACCTATCTTACACCTGACGGTTTGTGTGAACACAATTCAGGGATGGGGCTTGAAGACAGTGTGAAGGATCCTCGTACAATGATATGATCATCTCTAAAGATGCCCAACTTAATCTGACAAGTTAAAAAAACTCTTCTTGGGAAGACAAAATGTTGATGGGAGGAGATTACGATCTAAATTCTTCACATGTGAACGCTAATTCTGTTAAAGAAAATTTGAGGTAGACAATCCTTAACCAGGAGGTTGTGTTCAGGAAGCAGGTATTTGCACCAATGCTAGAGAAAAATTCTGGTTCCTTTCAATCAATTTCATTTATCTGATCCTCTCAAAGACTTGGCTTGCTTATTTCATAAGAAATAATAGTACAGGTTATCTATATTCAGTTGTCTTTAGCTGCTTGATTTTGTGGTCCAATATTTGACATAAAACTAAATCTCTTACCTGATTTTAATATTACCGAAATTTATTTGTCTTATGTTAAGAGTAGATGTCTAATGGCTGATGATCAACACATAACACTGGCTTGAATTAGTTGTTTATTCGTCTTGCCACTGCCTATTATTAGGTCCATGAACTCCATCGGTTATATACAACACAAAAGACCTTGATGAAAGAATGTGGCTGGAGAGAGTTGAATGGATGCAAACTAGGGAATGGAAGCACACAATCAATAGTTCGCTCCTTTTCTGATCAGCTAAGATGTGAACCTCTTGCAACAGAGAAAGCATATTCCACAATTTTCATGGTAAAAGAATACTGCAACTTTGGAACCACCCTCAAGGGAAAGTGATTTATATTTTTCTATAGTAATAATTATTTTCTTGTGTTTCTTTTTGGTCAGAGTTAGCTGTCCTTCATTGTTAAATGTTGTGTATGCGCCTATGTGGCATACAATATTTCTATGACCATGAAGATGAGGGTCAATGGTTAGCCGTATCAAATGTCAAAGGATGTTGTAACACAATGTGTTAATTGGTTAACTATTTGACGTCTTCTGGTGTTTCACGTGTCTTTCAGGTGGGCTCGACACAATCTGTTAGGAATAATTCTTCTAGACTACAGCAGAGTTCTTTAGATCTTCAACTTCCTTCCATCAACTGCACGAATTATGTTGGTCAGGACTTCTCAGTTAAGGGAAATAAGTTTGACTTTATAGGAATATCTTATGAGAGAAATCATTACTTTCGCAGTGATGGTGTATATTTTCCGGAGGAGGTGAAGCTTTCCCTGAGCATTGGAGGGAGCAGTACAAAAAAGGGTATTGCTGGGGAACCTTTGAATGACAAGATTAGTTCTGCCCCTTCCCAAGATATTATTGAAATAGAGGAATCAGCAGAAATGGTATCAAATGATGACAGCGAATCAGTGGTTTCTCTAAGGTGTGGTGCTCATATCACTTCTGGACATAAGCATGACTCCCAAGTTCCTGTACAATCTGATCAAAACTTAACAGATAGTCTGGTGAAAGATCCGTTTCATGCATTTACAATAACTGATTCTTTCATAGTTGGCAATGGAATCTGTGAGGAGCGGAACTCCTCTAATGAAGGTTGGTAAAGTGGCGCGTGCTTTATAGTTGTAACCTTAGAAAACTATATTAGTCATTATGATTTGACTGTTCTGATTTCTGTTACTTCTGCAGGACTTGATGAATGCTATGACGATGGTCCATGTGACAATGTGTTCACCAAGGATAAACTGTTCAATTCCAGCATTCCTTCTATAGATTTGGGCCTTAACAAGATCCAGCTTGATGAATCTTCCTTTCACTCAAATGATTCAACCCTGTCATTTCCTTCATCGGCTAGCTCCTCAGGTATTTCTTGTAAAGTAAACGATAAATTTGATGGAAGTGCATGCTCTATGGATAACAACTCTAAGGAGACTTCTGTTTTGGGGCTAGGTGATGCAGTTCCAGGCTCGAGGGATTCCAACAGCAACGACAATAGTAATTATGTATCGGCAATAAGTCCTAAATTTAAGGAAGAGAATGGAAATAACACACACAGTATAGATCTTGAGTCGATGTCTGAGCTCCGATCAGACCTTAGTGAGGAACATGGCAACCATAGTAGGAACGTGGACCTTCGATTAAATATTCAAAATGGAAAGCATAAAGATACAACTAGGCCAGAAGTAAACTGTGGGAAGGTGAATGAAGAGATAGATCCTGCACGTCCGTGTAGCAGTCAAAGTGCAAATGGAGATGCACATTGCAGCAGATGTCCTACTCCAACTGCATGCACGTTTGACTGCATTGCTGAGGACAATCCGAACATCACAGGGACCATGCTGTCTGGAACTGATTTGGGAGGATCAAGTCTTTCTCCTTCCAGTATGATCCAAAATTTTGAATCATCTCAAGTTGCAGAAACTGCACATCAGCCAGACTCGGGATCTTCTGGCAGTAGTGAAATGAAGCATCAATTCTGTGTCGAGAAAAAAGGAGAGTCAGCAGAAATAGATATTCTTGTTCTGAAAGCAGCTTTATTACTTGTATGTATTTCTTTGGAAAATCCAGTTAGCAACTACTGTTGAGACCACCATATCAGGATCAAATGAGATTAGAGCCAGTGAGAGAGAGCAGCCAGAGTGTTCTATTGATTCTTATGAAGCAATGGTGCTGAATTTAACCGAACTCGGCGCAGAAGACTATTGTGTTACATCGAATCCATTTGAAGTGAATGAAATGGACAAAAAGGAAGGTGGGATTAAGTTGAGAAGGGGAAGGAGACTAAAAGATTTCCAGAAAGACATATTTCCTGGCATGGCATCTCTTTCTCGGCGTGAGATTTGCGAGGATATAAACATCATGGAAGGAGTGATGAGATCGAGGGAATACAAACGACTCAGATCAAAGACGGCCAACGCAGAGAAGTGGTTTACACCTGTGAGAAGTAGGAGATCAAGACTCAATTATGTTGGCCGAAGATGAATATTCTGTTATTTATGGTTTCTTGTTTTCCCAACATTAAAGTGTTATACATTTGTACTTATTCAGTAATTAAGGGATTTTCCCAGGTTTATGGACCTGTATCCATAATGTTCAGCGTAAAAATCTCTTCATTTGAAGTAGGTGGTATACCTTTACAAAGGGAGGCTATCTTTGTATTGATGCATAAGAATACTAGAAGAAAATTTTGGAATAAAAAGTTGGAATAAAGTATAAAAATATATAGAATTAAAAAGAAAAATTAAGAGTGGAATGCTTTTTTGTCCATGTTAATTTGTATAGGAAACATTTGCACCTGGAATCATGATTACTACTTAGAAAAAAGTCATTGGTGTGCGATATATGTTTGTGCACTATAATACCCCATATGTCACTAGAAAAGTGCCTAAAATGGAATAAAGGAAATTGTTGATTAATTAGTCATTAATTGTTTTTGTGAAACAACTAGTGGACTTGGTGGGTGCGAATTAATTTTGGTATGGCCAATCTTAATGTTATACATATAAGGAAAAAATAAAGTTACACAACTGTGTAAATTTCAAATATACACAGTTTATGATCGTAGAGTAGTCAGACTGATAGTAAAGTGACTACTCTACTACTGCAGAAACGTCAGATAATATACTTTAACTCTACGATTATAGATTATAAATTGTGTATATTAAAAATCTGCACAGCTCTGTAGTCCATTAACCCTTATATATAATATATAATAGTATATAATAGAAGTTAATTTTGAAATGATTTAGGAAAAGGGGTATCACCTCTGTAACTAGACTAGTACGCGTTCTTGTTGGGGTGGGGGACTCCCATTCAATAAATAAATAGACCAAAACTAACTACTAGTAGTAGGTGTAGTCAATTCTTATGTTCTTAGCTACATCTAAGATCTAATATCGTACAATTTTAAAAACAAAAGAATAAACTGCGTTTAGACAAGCAAACAATAAATCATTTGGGCTTTAAAACTACAAAAACCTCGAACCAAACATGCATTAAATATAGGAAGAATTACATATATTAGTATTTTTTTAGAAATAATTACAAAAATCATACACCTATAAAATAATTACAAAAATATTACACTTTTTCATATTTATTTACAATAATAGTGCAATTAGGATTCCTTAATTTAAGGGATTAGTATTAATGGGCTGATATGGCAAATCTGGTGATTTCTTTTAAACGCGTGAAATCTTCTTCTTCTTCTTCTTCTTCCTTCTTTTTCTCCCAACTCCCATATCCTTTGTTCGATATTTCTCTAAAAATCTTCTTCTTCTTCTTATTCGCCTTCTTCTTCTCTCCGCCTTACTATTTCTCTCTCTCCTCTTGAAGCCACTACTCGTCAAATGGATTTGAATCTACTTCTTCATTTATGGAACCGCCTCTTTTGGAACCTACCATGCGATATGTACATGGTTGAAGTGATATTGTCATCTACGAAGTCTTTAAATCTCCATGACATTTGTTCGATACCAAATTGGCGGCTTTAAACTTGCATATTGTCAAAGAGATGGCGAGACATCTCAAATGACTCTTCCCCATCCGAATTTGTACAAATATAATTTTGGGAGTTCATGCTAAATTTTTCCTATTACGTCTTTTTTGATTTTGTTGGATATTCATAACAATTTGTTATGATTTGTGAGTCTGTAATGTTTGTGAGTCTGTAATGTTTATTGGAGTTTATGTAAACTGGGTTGGATATACAGGTTGTTTCTGTTTTGGTTATCATTATTAAAACTTGTTCTGGTTACTTTCATATAACTATTTGGTTACTTCTTTATTATGTTTTAGTTCTTTGTTATCTTATGGTTTGAAAGCTCTATTATTATCAGGCTCTCGATGTGGAATTTTGGTTACTTTTATTTTTTTATTCTGGTTAATATATAATTGTTTAGTATACATGGATTGCCTGAACTGAGTTTTATTACATGATATTTCTTTTTTGGTTACCATTAAAACTTGTTCTGGTTACTATCATATAATTATGTAGTTCTTTGTTTTATTATGTTACATTATGGTTACTGTTATTTAATGGTTTTTGACTACTATTATTGTACAATCAATGAGGTATTTTAGTTATTATTTATTGTTTCTTTTAAGTTGTGTTTGCTACATTGTTTGAAATGTACAGTTAGTAACCAAATATGTATATAAAGGTAACCAACTATTATTTTGATAAGAAACCACAGAGTTAAAGCTTGTTTCGGACATATATCAAATGTGAAGTGTACATGTCATAGTATAATTGGGTTTTTAAACAAACAATATCACCTTCATTACATGATCTTTGGATACATGTGTTGTTTTATGTTTTGGTTACCATTAAAACATATTATAGTTCTTGTTATGTAACTATTTGGTTACTTATTTATTATATTTGTTTCTTTGTTATTTAATGGTTTTTGACTACTATTATTGTACAATCAATGAGGTATTTTAGTTATTATTTATTGTATCTTTTAAGTTGTGTTGGATATATTGTTTGAGATGTACATTGGTAACCAAATATGTATATAAAGGTAACTAACTATTGTTTTGATAAGAACTGAGAGTTACAATCTTGTTTCGGACATATATCAATTGTGAAATGTACATGTCATAGTATAATTGGGTTTCCTAAACAAACAATATCACATTCATTACGAGATGTTTGGATACATGTGTTGTTTTATGTTTTGTTACTGAAAACATATTATGGTTACTATTATGTAACTATTTGGTTACTTATTTATTATATTTATTTTATTGTTATTTAATTGTGTTTGACTACTATTATTGTACAATCGGTGAGGAGTTATTATAAGGGTAACCATTTTAGTTTTTGTTAGTAACCAAATAATTAAAACTTATATCGAATCAGCTTATCAAGTGCTTAATGTACATGTAAGGGTTCCCATTTATCCAAATTGATGGATACTTTTAAATTACATAGTTATAAAAGTTATTTGAAATGGTCATACGCCAGGTTGGTAACTAAATATGAATATAGAGGTAACCATTTTATTTTAGATGGATAACCAAATTTACATAAAAATATTTTGTAACGATTACCAATTGTTTAATGTATATGTTTACTTTATATTGATAACTCATGATGGAATCAAAATTAAAATATTAATCAACATCAATTTTGGTTACTTGTTTCACCATCAAAATGTTACCAACCATGTGGTTAATAGCTACTAGCGAAGAAACAATTATATATTCTTGTAAACAATTAAATTTGTTGTATTGGTTCTTTAATCAATAGCCATTGTCTAACAAATGAATAAACATTGTAAAAGACTAAATCAATATTGACAAAGAACTAAATTACATAATCTTAGTAACTTAAAATAAACCAAATTTTTACATGCAATTTTGAAGGCCTAAATGATGGAATTCGACCAAAAAACCTCAAGGGTTCACCAAAGAAAGCTAGTGACTTTTGATCGTTGACCGCTTCCAATGAAATTAGGCTCAAAACGCCAAAATCCGACACTCCAAACTTGACAAAATTGTCAAATTGTCAACGCAACCAAATAAACATTATATCAGAATTAATTAAATAGTATACAACAACCAATATATATAATCGATTAGCGGTTGTATGAAGGTAACCAATGTATTCAATGAGTAACCACCAATATAAAAGAAACAATTATAAAACCTGAATAACAATATAGAGTAAAACCAAATAAAACACCTTACAAAGATCTAAATACATATTATACAAATAACTAAGATATATGTAATTAGTAGCCAAGATTATAAAAATATTTTTACATTCATTTTACAACCAAAATAATCAAGAATGACTTTGTTACAAATTAAAGACTAACAGATGTATGAAGGTACTATCAATGTAGTTAATCAAGAACCATCAATATAAAATAATCACTATAAAACACAAGAATATAATGCAAAGAACCATGATAATATCACACAAGAACTAAATCAAGATTATATACTTAACCAAATCCAAATTAGACAAAGAACTAACATATATTTACTTAGTATACACAAGATAAATACATTCTGCATTGTATTTTATAGTAAAAAACAACCAGTATAATTTGTTTGTTACCAACTAAAGGCAAACTTTTGTAAGAATGTAACCAATGTAGCTAACAAGTAACCATTAATATAAAAAACATAAGTAGAAGTGTACATTAATATGCTTCAGCAACCAATATTACAGTAACCAATTAATCATTACAGTAATTAAGTTTGCATTAGTCAGTAACCAAGTCAACATTAGTTAGTAACCAAGTCAGCACTATAATTTTATAAAGTAACCAAGTCAGCATTAACAGTTGTATATAGGTAACCAATATATATAATCAGATTAACAGTTGTATAAAGGTAACCAATGTAGTCAATAAGTAACCACCAATATAAAAGAAACAATTATAAACTACAATAACATTATACAAAGAACTAAATAAACACCTTACAAAGATCTCAAATACATATTAGTCAAGAACGATATATATACGGTAATATTATTGTTAGCTTATGGTCTGTAAAGTAACCAACTCAATGTCGACAAAGAACTAAACTACATAATGTTAAGAACGAGAACATGAACCGGGGGTAATATTATGCAAAGAACCATTGCAAATTTACACAAAGAATTAAGTCAAAGATTATATACTAACCAAATTCAGATTAGACAAGAACTAACAAACATTGCGGGAACCAATATATATGGTAATATTATCAAGTTAAACACATGGTCCGTAAAAGTAACCACCAATATAAAAGAAACAATTATAAACCACAATAACATTATACAAGAACAAATAAACACCTTACAACATCTAAATACATATTAGACAAGAACTAATATATATGGTAATATTATCATTAGCTTATGGTCCGTAAAGTAACCATCACAATGTCGACAAGAACCAAACTACATAATGTTAAGAACTGAAATATGAACTGGGGTAACATTATGCAAGAACTATTGCAATTTTACACAAGAACTAAGTTAGCATTATATTCTAACCAAATCCAGATTAGAGCAAGAACTAACAAATATGCAGGAAGGTAACCAATGTATTTAATAAGTAATCATTAATATAAAATATCGAGAGAATAAACTTTAAAATTATAAAGCAAGCATATAAACATTATACAACAACCAAATCAATAAGAAATAATAACCAATTTATATGTATTTAGTAACGTGAGTATAAAACATATTTTAAAATGCATTTTACATTCAACATTATACATTAATCATGACAACATTATACAAAGAACTAAATCCATTTTAGATTGTAACCAACACATATTTATTTAGTAACCACAAGATAAATACATTCGTATTGCATTTTATAGTAAAAAATAACCAAAAGATAATTTATTTGTTACCAACTAAAGACAAGCTTTTGTAAGAAACGTAACTAATGTTGATAATAAGTAACCATTAATATAAAAACATAAATAGAAGTGTACATTAATATGCTTCAAAGAACCAATATTACAATAACTAATTAATCTTTGCGAAGAATTAAGTTTGCATTAGTCAAGAATCAAGTCGAGAATTAATCAAGAAACCAAGTCAAAGATTAGTTACTAAATAATTTTACAGAGTAACCAAGTCAAGACTATAATTTTACACAAAGAACTAAGTCAAAGATTAACAAGAACCATTATAGTTTTATACGATAGTTAAAGTCAACATTAATCAAGAACCAAAATAATGTTACATAGTAACCAAGTCGAAGATTAATCAAGAACTAATTCAACATTAATTAGTAATATTATGCAAAGAACCAAGACAACATTAGATAGTAACTAAGACAACAATAGATGCTTTAATGTTATACAAGAACAAAGACAGAATTAGTCAAGAACGAAAGACAAAGATTAGACAAGAACTAATTTTATAACCTTAGTAACCATAATATACAACATTTTTTCAAATACATTTTGCAATCAAAAC
Organism: Panax ginseng; assembly: GCA_020205605.1. NCBI lineage: Eukaryota > Viridiplantae > Streptophyta > Magnoliopsida > Apiales > Araliaceae > Panax > Panax ginseng. The sequence goes on along the minus strand of CM035139.1, from coordinate 2,516,822 downwards.
ATTCATTATTCTTACTGTGTGACCATTTTAAGTGCAAAAAACTTAAGAAAGGTAACCAATATAGTAATTCGCAGTAACTATAGGTAACTATATGATTCTAAATTTTAAACTCACATACCTCAGTATTTTATATCGAAGGTGATGTTGATCTTGTATTCAACAATCACTGCAGTATTTGGTTACTGAACTTGAAGGCGTTGTTGATTTTGTATGCTATTTTCGATCTTAGAGATGCGTCATGACAGAGGCTTCGTCTTCTCCGATTACGAAGTTTAGTCGCGATAGGAAGCTTCGCCTTCTTCGATATCGAGTTGTGTCGCGATGAAGAAGATCTTGTCTTCTCGATTGATTTGGTGTTGATCGCCTTTCTCCGATTGATTTTGTCTTCTCCGATTGATTTTCTCAATTGCTTGAATTTAGGTGAGGTTGGTTACAAATATGAAAGGAAAATAACTGACGTGTGGGAGTTAATGATACGTGATTTTAGGAATTGTAATATATTGAGTTGTTTTATTTTTGTAATTATGTTGTGTGTGTTTTATTTTTGTAAATACTTTCTAATTGTTGTATATTAGTGTTAAGGACCCTTAAATATATGGAGGAAAGCAACCAAGTTTTTGGCTTGCTGCACTGATGAGAAATAGGTAGTTACCATCTTAGAACTACGAAATCTATTTTTCATACACGGATTGGGTTAGGGTAAAATTGACATCAATTTTATCGTAGTAAATTTTATACTAGTTTTTATTGTATTAGTTATAAAAAATATTGTATTGATAAGTTATAACTTTTTATTGTATTATGCAACATATATTTTATAACTAATGTAATAAAAAGTTATATAAATTTATTATGGTGAAATTAGTATCACCTTCAACCTAACCGAATCTCTCACACATATACATATCAGAAGTGATAGATAGATAGATAAATAGATAAAGGGAGTGATTAGCATGAAGTTAACTTTAATCAATTGATCAATACAGTGTCGACACGCAGGCCGGGAGGTGATCTCTCTCTACATGTGACGCGGGAGAATTTCTGGCCGAAGATCCTAAATGGTCGGATAATACGATGACCATGCTAAAAGACCAAAAGCTAAAGGATCAAATATAACAGATAAGTTGAGATCGGGTCGTTGTTCGTCCGTCAAGTATCTTGAAGTCGAAGTTCGGCTTCAAATGACGTCATGACTGTGTCTTCGAAATCAGAGCTTGGCTTCAGTTAGGGTTCGATTTTAGATAATGTCATGACTTCGAATTTGAATTATGAAATTGGGTTGTTAAGCCTACTATTTGGGCTAGCTTGTTTTCTTATCTTCAATAAAAAAAGTTAAGATAAGAGCTACTAAGGCAGGCTTAGTCCCCTTGGGTTCAAATTTGACTATAACAAACAAGAAAATTTATACACATTCATATGTGGAAGTAACTTTTGGCAGCTTGGTTGACATGATTATACAATCCATCTCCTTCTTTTATAAGTTTCTAATGTTTCCCAAGAATAATGAGTTTGGTGCCAAGGGTTTCATACGAAAAGGACTTTACGAAAATATCAAAATTTTCATAATAAATACTTTCTCTATTTCAAAATATAGGAGTATCCGGTGTCGACTTTTTAAAGATAATTTGAGATATTTTTATATTTAAAATTTTATATGAATTTGTTAAATTTTAGACAACAATATTATGAAAATTATAAACCAAATAACTACTAAATACAGTATTAATATTTTTTTTTCAAAAGTAAAAAAACTGTAACACTCCAGCTCCACATTGAAAGATATGAAAAAAATTTGTGTGTACTTAAGGAATCAAGTTATTACTAATAAATTCTCTTCATTTAATTTTAATTTTAGTGAATTTGTGGTGGTATTAAGATGACCAAAAAAATATAATTGGACCAATAGTTTAAGACCTTATTTAGATGAATTTGATTCGATTCGAACTTAAAATTTGATGGCGAAATTTGAATTGGGTTGTTTCAACAAGTCATGTCAATTTTAATTTTTAAAAGTTAAACTTGATATTATATTTTAAGCATTAGTTTCCCTTGCTGATTATTTCAGACTTAGTGGATCTTATTGGGCCAAATCTAGAAGTGAACTTCAACTTCTGCCTTTTGGGCTATGAGCTTACTGAAAAAGTTTGTTGGTCCATCTTAATAATTGGCGCCTTAACCAGTTTTAGTTGGTTTTTGAAGGCGGTGAATTACGTTAAACGGGTAATAATTACGTACGTTATTTGTTTGTTTGGTTGGGGGTAATTGCTGCTACTTATTAGTCTCTAGGGTTTTGCTCGGAAGAAATTTGATAATTAAATGACGATTTCCTGTACTCGTTTGTGTATTTTTGAAGTTGTATTTGTGTTTTGTTATCTCTATTATTCGACATTCAGTTGACAAATTGTAACTCTGTAAGTATTTTCTTGACCCACCCATTGTGTAACATTTCCTTCTGAAATTGTTTTCCATTGTTCAAGTTTGTATCTTTGATGAATTTTATCAATTCTAAAATTGTTAATGTTTTTTGTGGCATCCATTATTGGCCAAAACACTATATGTTATGATGCTGATTTAGCCATTTGCCTGTGCTGATGGCAGATACACTGCAGTCAAATTGAATTGTAATATTGGATTTCAGCGCTATAAGGGTAAAAGTTTAGTCCTTTTGCTTTCTGTATCTTCATAAAAAGTTAACTGGAACTTTTTTGTTGCCTTTACCTGTACTCCCTCCTTTCCACAAAAAGAGTCTCATTTACAAAATAAATTTGGATATTAAGGATATCCTTTGTTTGTTGTATGCCCCTAAAAAAAATAATAACTTCTTAGTTTAGTACTATGGTATTATAGTTAAATTATGATGGCAAACTTAAGGATATTGTTTTGTGAAACAAATTTTTTTTTTTATTTAAAAAAATGCGACTATTTTTGTGTAACGGAGGGAGTATTGTTTTCTGGTAGTGGGTGCGGTAAAAGGTATGCTGGTGCGGGAAGAAATGCAAGAATTTGGTGGCTGGATAAGTGGGCTGCATCAGTTATTTAGTGTTTTCATTTGAAAGTCAGACTTTCTTTATTTAGTTTGAGATACTCGTTTATAAGCTGTTTTGAGAGATTGTTTGATTGTTGTGTTCTATGTCACCAAGTGAAAGTAAATTATATTTAGCGAGCTTTTTAATTATTGTTTTGAAGCACTTGATGTTCATTATTTTGATTATGATGCATGAAACATAGTAATGTGATAGGAGTCTGAAACTTCCTCTTCACACGAATTTGAGTTGACATGTGGGGTGGGTATCTGGTGGCCTCGAGGGAACCAAAAATATCTCAGTTCTATGTGTTTGGTTGTTAGATCAAAAGAGGCCCTAAAATTCGTAATACTTGTTGTCTTACAACGGGGCATACCTATGGTTCTGTATCTCTCTCTCTTATATGTTGATTAACTTGCATATTCTTTGAATTCTCCTCAAAATTACTGTGAATTTTTATGGATACCGTAGGATGGTCCTGTCCCTAAATCAAGTTAATGATGAACTTTCTTGATAGGGTATAGTGTCTTTAGAGGGACTACCTAGTCCATTGGTCAGACCAAGGACATTAAGCATCGATTTTTTATTTTTTTGTGGCGTTAAATGTAAGCATGCTTAAAGTTTGGCTTTATTGGCTGGTCCCCATTAATTGCTGTAGATGAACTTAGCTGTCTGTTGATAATGTAGTTATTTTGTTTTGCTATTGAAATGATAGTATAGTTTGTCAATTCATGGGAAACCTTATACCTGTTTGTGTCTTTTAATCTCTAGTTTTTTTGTGATAGTTTTGATAAGCCAAGGGGCATGCTCCACTAACTATAAGTTGGACTGAAATAATAAGTCATCCTAGCCTTTCGAGCATGTATTATTGGTTCTTGCCTAATCTGATTTTAGTCTACATGTGGGATAGGATGCATCCACCAACGGTAGATGTGGAGAGAATCTTTTGACAATAATTTTCGGTTCAATGCTCTAGCAAATAGAAAATATCCATAAGCAGAATGAAGATCTGTATAAGAAACCAATTTTATTATTTGAAAAAAGTTGAATTTCTTAGAAATCAATCAGCAGTAAGCATAGCTGTGAGTTCCTGTTTACCTAACTTTGGTAAAAAACCAATTTGTGATGTGTAGCCTTACCTTCTCAATTGCCAAAGAGAAATTCAAGAGGTAATGAAACTGAGACTTGGTCATTCCAGTTATCACTGTTGTGGACTGAACTAGAACAGACCTGCTGAATTATGTGGTCTTGGTTGAACTTTATGATTACGACTTTACTTTCAGAGGCTATCTAAGCGCTGAGATGGATAATCCTAGCTTAATCTCGTTTTTCGTATTTTTTGGGGGTACATTTCCTTCCTTTGTAATTTTTTTTGGGTACATTTCCTAGTCTCTATACTACTTTAGCTAGTGAGGGAAAGAAAATCCAGAGTAATGCAAGCATGTGAGGCTGCATGGATTTGAACCAATGGATTTAATTTGAAGTTTTGATTAAATGGGAATTTTGATTGGATCTGGTCAATTGTACGTTGTAACATTGAATTGGAATCTGGACATAAGCAATCAGCTCAGAGTGAGATTGTTTATTGTTGAAATCAACTGGACCACTAAGCAATATTTTGACTGATTTCAGAGCAAGAGAATTGAAGGAAGGGATATATATGGCTAGCTGTTTCTATAGTTTTCCAATGTATATGTACCCGGTTTCATCACTGCCATAAGATAACATGGGCAGAGAGATTCAAAGAGGAGAAAAAAATATAGAGACTGACATCATGGAAAAGGATTTGTTGAAAGAAAATTGAAGAGACGAAGACGGATCAGCCACTAGAAGCTCTGTCCACAATACCCCACCAGTTATGATGCAGAAAAAGCTCTAGTCCAGGTACTTGGTTTTTATTTTTTGTTTTGTTTTGTGAGTCTGATTTTGTTACTTATTCCTCTGTTTTGTGTTGCCATTTGTGTTTTCTTTTATGTGGTAGCCTAGTGGGATGTTAGTAAAAGGTGGAGGTTATTTTTATTTTTGAGATGTTAGTGTGGAAAAAATTTCCGAAGGTGACACTCCATCCATGTAAATTGTAATGAATGAAAAACCAGTTTATCTAGATTTTGAAAACATTACATTATGAATTTTCTTTATTATTATCGTTGGATCTTTTATTTTTGCAAACTGTACAGCCTGTACTGATAGTACTCTGCAGATGTAAGTGTCTCATAAATAAATTACCCCTATTTTTTTTAAGAGACAGTCCTTCCAATCTCGTGGCCTTTGGAATTAAATACTCAAAATTTGGATATATCCTTGAACCCAGTCTGACTTTGACTTTAGACTTTCAATTTAAGGCTTGCAGAATCGTTAAAACATGCAGAAACTCTTGTAACATACTTTAGGATACTTTTTATATATATAGATGAATGATCCTTACTTAGTTGCTGATCAACAACATCTTAGCTGCTATTATATGTTACACTTGGTTTAATATTTAAGACAATCGATTGAATAAACATTGTTCCGACATATAATATGTTATATATATATATATATATATATATATATATATATATATTAGTTTCTATTGTTATGTACTTGTGGAACATGGAGTTGATGGCCACCATGTTGTTTGGATCATCATTACCCTGTTAAATCTCACTTTCATGTTCAAAGTTAGGTACTCATAAATAAATAACTCCAGAAAAATTGATTATGTCCACATGCATGCAGGCCCTTTTTGCACTCATGAGCGCAACAAATTAAAGCTATTCAATTACTACTTGTGGCAGTACGTAGGAGTATATTAATCTACTGGAGTAGTTTGTTTATATACTTACTTATATAATAATAATAATAATAATAATAATAATAATAATAATATAATGGCAAAACAGAAGGTTTTTAAATGTAAGTGCTGAAATTGATTCCAATAATTAATATCCTATTCCTCTATTCGGCCATTCCCATTCCTATTCCTATTCCTATTCACATACTAGTACACAATACAAGCAAAGTGGTTGATTGTAGGCAAAAACCTACGCTACGCTAGTGTGGAACTTGGATCTGGGAAGCGTGGGCTTTGGATATTCCAGAATATCTATCTACTACTCCCGACCCGACCCTTCACTTGTCAGAACAAAGGAGGCTCCATCGGCCATCTCCCACGACTAACATTAACATTCATTTACACATACATAAAAATGATCATGAATGAATATGATAATAATTTTAAAAATATATTTTCAAACTCTCTATGTGAATGAAAATGCGAGTCCTAACTCCAATGAGGGAGGACGGACAACAAACCCACATTACATTACTAGTAGTAGTAGTAGTAGTAGTATGAGCTTATTATATACTAGTAACACTTTTCTTTTTTCTTTTGTTTTTATAAATAAAATAAAATAAATATTCAACTAAGACCCACTCTATTTTTGTAGGTCGGTCGGGGCATGTAAAAATGACTATCTAGTGGTTTGAATAAAAATATTGAAAGGTGTAATTTGCATTCATCAATTTATTGATTTTATCATTCAAAATTTTATAATAATAAACGTATTTATTTTAAATTAAAATATAGTAATTTGAATCGGGCCCAAAATTGTTGTATGCAAGTGTATCCCAAAATTCTTTTTTAAATTTTAACCGATTAAAAGTGAGTGAGTGCATTTTGTTGGCTAACAAACAAATTGCATTTTGTTTATGCCCTGCCTTGGTACACACACACGACACGGGAGTGTAGCAAAATTTGCCTTCGATTCTCAACACCAGTCCAGTTTGGTGCTACTCTCTCCTTCCCAAATTATTTGACGTTTTAGAGTTTTTTATTTGTTTTTAATTATTTAACGTTTATTTAAATTTAGAAAACAGTAACATGGAGGAGTACATAAATATGCTAGGCTGGTCTCTTAGTCGTCACTCTCACTCTAGTCTAAGTCTACCATTTTAATGGCTTCCAGCATTAAATTACAATTCTGCCACTCGTATTAAAATCATTCTAATCCTTCTTAAGCAAAGGAGATTCCTTATTTTACTAAACTCCTCTTCAAATTTATCCATCTCCAACACCTGAATCTCTCCCTTTCAGACCGTCTCTCTCACAGATTGTATGGAGATTTGATCGAGAATTGGAGAGTTCATTTTTTTATTTTTATTTTACACAATGCGAGTCAAGGAAATGCATCCGTTATGTTGTATAACGCTAGACAGTCCGCCGATCGGAGACCAGTCGCCGGACGTGATCGCCTCAGGAGTGCCAAGGGAGATGCTTTCCGGTGGATCTCACCGCAATGCCGGATCTGATGGGGTCACTTGCTTCGCCGGAGTCCTCTACAAGTGGACCAATTACAGCAAGGGCTGGAGATCCAGGTGGTTTCTGTTGCAAAATGGCGTCCTCTCTTACTCCAAAATTAACAGCCTCGAAAACCTTGCTCTACATGACGTCAGGCTCATCGGCGACGCCTCCTCCGGCCGCCTCTCCAGTCTCGATAACTCCGGCAGCCGTAAGCATCACAACAAAGCAGGTGGGATCGTTCGTCTCAAGGTAGTACGACTCGCATATTATATATATATATATAGGGTAATTATAGTATACATTTATATATATATAATATAGGAGAGTAATTATAGTTTCCATGGAGGAAAAAAAAATAAAAAGGCATGGTCTTTGTGCCTATTTGACGCTACTCCACAAAACCTTCCACTCAGCAATCCATTCAATCCAAAAATTTACTCAAATTGTTACTATTCTCGTCGTTTCTGGACTATGATATCATCAAACTAACATCTTTTTTTTTTGCCTTGCATTTCCCTCTCTCCCTTTTTATCTGTCATCAAAGAGTTTAGATATCTGAGCTTCAGTACTCGATTAACCGTAAGTTTCTTTAGAGTAGCATATATTAATATTATTATAATCGTCAAATTTCTCTTTTTGATATTTACAGTATATACACTGGGCGTTTATCTATAGTGGGTCACATCAGCAGGTGAATTGTGGCCACGATTCCCTATCTTTGTAGGGCTAGGTTTTTAGTTTTAACCTTTGGTCACATCATCCCTTTGTTCAGATTCAGTTTTTGTTAATCTGCTTATTAAGAACTCCCTTTTCCTTCAGACCTTGGTTTCTTTAGCCTGCACAGTTTTCTCATCTTATACTTGGCTCTCTGCAGTTTGACGAACACTCTACCAGTATTTCTTTTCATATTAAAATATTACTTTGAAGAAATGGCCAAACTTTTTCTTTTTAAATATTAAGAAAATATATAGGAAGGTAAACACGGATCAAACGGTGGATCTAGCCTCTCCCTCTTTCTCTATTTTTAATTTTGACTTGTCGTGTCTTGGGACTAGGCGTGAGTATTTGGGAATTGGAAAAGGATAGTTTTTGAATTTTCCCGGAATATTCTTGCACTGCTGGTGCTGTTCCTGCTTAAAAGGTTTACTAAACTCGATCCTATGTTCTCTTAAGCTCATGGTGTTTCTAAGATCGTCCTGGGTATTGGTCATTTTTGTTTTCCGTCCCGAAAATATGCAGTTGCTATGTTTTATTATTACAGTGGGTCGAGGGTTTGGATCCACTTGGGGTTTTTGTTAGTGATCTTATTATGCATGATAATTTTTTTTACTATTACTAATCTGCGTTACGGTGTTATATTTGTTTTAGAGTGTGAATTGATTGCAGTATATGCTGGGCGTTTTAGGAGTCTGTTGGATATATGTTCGATGCTGGCCTTAAAATTGGAGTTCTTTCTTTTGATTTAATAGCAGATTTCTTCATTTAGAGAGAGCAAGTCTGACAATAGACGGTTCTATATATTTACTGCCACAAAGACCCTTCACTTGAGAACTCATTCGGAGAAAGAAAGGCTGGCGTGGATAAAAGCTTTGGTTTCAACTAGAAGCCTTTTTTCAGTGAGACCATTGAATGATAGTCTTTCTCTCATATCCAATGATATATCTTTATCGACTGCAAGACTTAAGAAACGCTTGCTTGAAGACGGGATCAGTGAGGTACTTGTCAAAGACTGCGAGCAGATTATGCTCTCAGAATTTTCAGAAATACAAGGACAAGTTAGAGTTCTTTGTGAAGAGCGTTCCAATTTGCTAGACACATTAAGGCAATTGGAGGTAATTTCTCCTTAATAGTCAAAAGTAGTAGTTGTTAGTTATGCAGTTGAATTGCATGGAACCTCTTTGTAAATTAGTATTATTTTCCAAGTTTACTATCAATTTACTTATAGTTTTAAAAATAAAATACAAATACTAATTCAAATTAGTTATTAACTTTAAAAGAGCTACTTTGTACATTTGCCAAAGCTCTAAATACCATGCACTTCAGGTTGACAAGTGTTTTTCTCAATCAGGCCAATACATCCATATTCTGGATAGATAATTGTGATTGATTGCAAATTAAAGGTGCAACAATCTGACAATATACACGAAGCCTTAACCTCAGGTATTTGTGGTTGATAGGATATTAGCTCTATAGTCTCCATAGTCCATGTGGCCATTTGGAAATCCCCTTGTCCTGGGATTGAAGTCTACTTCAAACACCAACTTTTTTGGTGAAGTTATTAGGCAGGAAGGTTGTATTGGAACTCTCATCCCGCTATATCTGTTTCAACCTTTCTTATGGTAGACTTGCTTCTTCACAAGTCACCGGCACACCGTATCATTCTCGCTGATTAAGTATATAGCTAATGATGCTGGAGTCAGAAAACTAAGAAAATCTTGAATAACATCTGTTGAAAAATGCTTCAACGCATTCTATGTATTTGATAACTATTATTAAATACTTTTTTTAAGTGCTAGACCTGATAGCCAGTTGTTACAAATACCCGCACCAAGCACTTCAAATTGTGCAATATCTTATTGATTTTTCTTGCTCGAGGTCTTGTATCATAGATGCTATTCAAATTTATTGGAATTTATAACAGGTATTTGTAAAGCCACAGAAGCTTGCAGTTCTTTCACCGAAGAAATGTAATTTTTATGTTTTAAATAAAAATAATAATAAGTCCAGTAAGATCAGTATTCAAATGGTGGAGAAGTGGTTTCTTGAGCCTGGATGGCATTTGAAAAATTAAATATCCTCCAAGCCTTTAGCATAACATTGCTATATACTTTGTATTTCAAATTTAAATTCTAGTTGAAGAAAATAATTTATAGTTTTATTTGCAGTGTTAGAAGTAAAATATTCACCACTATATGGTTACACTCTAGCTGATTTGATCAGCTCTTAACTGTAATAGATAACGTGTGGTTGTGGAAGTTTCACTAGTTAGGTATTGCATTGTTGGAGATGGCATTGAAGCAATTATTTTGGTTATATACATACTCCCTCGGTACTATTCCATGTATCAAGGTTGACCTGGCACCAAGTTTAAGAAGAATGGTTCCTTGGTTTATGCCTAACTGAATGTATTTTAGTAGTTATATTCACTTGATATGGCTGTGTAAATCCTGCTAAAAGATGCTTTAATGGTTCCTTGATTTATGCCCAACTGTAAGGTCCCTTTATCACACTTAGCTAAGCATGTACATTTGCATGTGCAGGCGGCAAATTTTGAAGCAGAAACTTCTGGCGTTCAGGATGATGAATATCAATTGACAAAGCATGAATATTCAAGTCTAGGGCGTGGAAAGTACAGTGGTTCGTGATATATTCTCCCCCTCCCTCTCTCTCTCTCTCTCTCACACACACACACACACACACACACACACTTGATGCAGTCCTTGGCAAGTGTATGAACTTGTTGGGTTTACTTTTACATATATTTGAGAGTCAATGGGATCTTATTATATATTTTATGTTCTTTATTAAGCGTTCATAGGTTTATTATTGTTATGTCTTAGTCTTTCAAACAAGGAGTCCAAGTCCTATTGAATCTAGGAGTATACCAAGTTAGATATTGGAATATCAGCATGTGATATTTATTAGAAATTTAGAATAGAGAGACAGGGTCAGAAAATTCTATGAAGTTAAACTTTTGAAGCCATTTGTGATCGATAAAGCATTTTGTCCCATTTTGATTTGTATGGTGTGTAGATGTTGCCTAGAGTTTCTTTCTCTTTAAAACATAAAAACTTTTGATAACATTCCTAATTTTAGAGAGTAAACCCCAATGTTTAATGTTTAAGACATTAAGCCTTGAAGTTCAAGAATTTTGAGACATAAAACCTTACAATCAGTGGAAATTGACGTGGCATCCTTAAAGCTACAATACATTATGTAGCAGCCTCATGTAATGCCACATCAGTTTCTGGTGACCATGAGGTTTAATGTCTCGAAATTTAGAAACTTTAAGGTTTAATATCTTAAGGGTAATTCTATGTATGCTAACGGTGCAGAAACAGTTGTGCACAAACACTATTTCATGTGTTGAACAGTAAAAAAATGATATTAAAAGTTTCTAAACCTTATCAGTAATTTAATACGACTCATATACTACTTTTCTCTTTGTTCGCTCATAATTTGTGCATATAGAACAACTCATATCTTAAACATTAAACTATGGGGTTTCATTTTTTAAAATTAGAAAAGTTATCAGAAGTATTTTTAATCCTTCTCTTTCTTGCACCTTGTTTTGTTTTTTCTTTTCTTTATCTCATCATTTTTCTTGGTATATTATTATGGTATACAGAATACAGTACAACTGAATCATCTGATGATGTTGAGAAGCAAGAGCTTGAGGAAGTGTCAGATGACGAGGATACAAACTTTTTTGACACTAAAGAGTACTTTCCCGAACCAACCACTAGTTCTGGGTCTATAGGTGTAGGACGTGAAAGTCAAATCCATGATATGAGCAAGATGAATGACAAAAAGGATGTCATGGACTCTAGATACCCTCCACTAGAGAGGCGAAAAAAGCTCCCAGATCCTGCTGAGAAGGAGAAAGGGGTCAGTCTCTGGTCCATGATCAAAGACATGGTAGGAAAGGATCTAACACGTGTTTGTCTGCCTGTATACTTTAATGAGCCAATATCCTCTCTCCAGAAATGCTTCGAGGAATTAGAGTATTCCCATCTATTAGATCGGGCATATGAGCATGGAAAAGAGGTACAATCTCTATCTACATTGCCTCTTGTTGCTTTTTGTGTATCTCTAGTGTAAACAAATCTTTTTATTCTTTTTTGTTTCTTTTATTGCACTTCCTTTGCTATAGTTGTCATACATAAGTTAACTCCTTCATTTTTGATTGATCAATTCAAGTGATTACTACTAGATATTGTTAGAGCGGAAATGGGATTGGAAAATGTTCTATGTAATTTGAAGCATATTGTTTTACACATAAGACTATAAATGAACCTTTTATATCTGTAATAACATAAAGTATGCTACATTTTTGCTCTTTATTTCGTAGTTGGGTCTATTTGTATATCTTTCATAGTTAGGTTTTAAAAGAAGGCCTTCTTACTATGTTGTCTCTGTGCAACATTCAAGATAGAAATATCTATAAGATTATGACTACCTAATTTTTTTATGTGAAATCTATTCTTATTTTCTTAACTTCATTTTTAAAAAAAATATACACACAATATATATATATATATATGAGAAATGATCCATAGCAAGTACATGGACCAAAAATGGGCATACGCCATCATTACCATACATTATTGGAAGGAACGACTAAGATTAAAAACACAAAATTGAGTATTAGTAGCGGACGGTGGTTGGTCAAAATTGGATACAAAATCATTTTAAAATTCCAGTCAAAATCCAATTCGTGCAGCAACGGAATCATCTGGCAACGGAATCCAATTCGTGCAACAAGGAATTGTTTCAAAATTCTGGACTCATGGCCACAGAATCCAATTCATGCAGCAACGGAATCGTTTCAAAATTCTAGTCAAAATCTAATTCGTGCAGCAGATTAAACATTGACATATATACCCAAACAATCATGGTACCCAATTATTTCACAAAACGAAAATGAATCATGAAACCCAATTATGCTTTGTTTTCAACTAGAAACCCCAAAATTCCAAAAACTTACCGATTATATGTTGATTTAGTTGATGTAGAACCCAAATCTTCCTTCAAAAGCATATAAATTTACCCTCTTATGGCTGGTCTATGAGTTTTGGGGAGAGAAAGATGGGATATAGGCGGGAGAATTGTGGAGAGCTATTGCGAACTGGCAGCAATGGAGAGCTATTGTGAAGAACTGGAGCGGATAGGGATTTTTTCAACGTAATTTCAACAATCATCTGGCATTGACTTGAGGGATAATTTGGTAAAAAATTTTCCCGCTACTATTAGTAGCGGACCATGTTTTTCCAGCATTAATTTCCTCCGTTGGATCTTACATTGTATGGTAATGATGGTATATGCCCATTTTTGGTCCATAGCATACTTACATGGATCATTTCACAATGGTAATGATGGTATATGCCCATTTTTGGTCCATAGCAAGTACTTGCTATGGATCATTTCCACACACACACACACACATATATAATTATATATACATCTTAATTATTTATACACTGAAGTCATCTAAATTTTACTTCTCCAAGGGAATATGATAGCTATCTGTGTTTTTATGAATTCTTTTGTGGAGCTCTAATTTTACTAAGTAGCCTCAAGGATCATAAACGTTGTATAATTTTAGGCTATTGAGGATGCAGCTTTTGGCTTATGGAAAATTCATGTATCCAAGTTTTCCAAATGAAGTTTTCAGCAAACATGTCATCCTTTTTTTTTTGGCACTTTATGTAGTTTTAGGACTATACCTTTTTGAACAATGAAAACATAAATTCTTATGTATTTGTCTTTCGAGCCTTGAACATTTGAAGTTATGCATTTAACCACTCGAATAGTATTGCCTTTTTTCTTTCCTTTGGTACATGTGAGCAATTGCAAGATCTGACTTCTCTATACTTCGTTTTTTGAGCGATTATTATGGTCGAAAAATATTTCTTGTAGACAACAGTTGCTTTCTCGTTTGTTATCCTTATGATATTTGGATCTACATGTTTTGTATTATGCTTGTAGGGAAACAGTCTCCTAAGAATTTTAAATGTTGCTGCTTTTGCGGTTTCTGGATATGCATCATCTGATGGTCGGCATTGTAAACCCTTCAATCCTATGCTAGGGGAAACTTATGAAGCTGACTACCCCGAGAAAGGAGTACGCTTCTTCTCTGAAAAGGTATATGTACCTAAACCAAAAAAAAAAAACCAAAATTTCATTTCCACCCCTCTGCGCATAAATGGCAAGATTTATAAATGGAAAAAGAGAATTACTGAAGTGTAATCAAAATACCTCAGCTTTTTTCCTCGACAACCTGAAGGAGATTGTAATCATATTGAAGAACTCCTGTTGTTTGAACTGAAATATGAGTTTCTCTCGTTGATTTGAGAAAAGATTACTTATGAAACAAAGGACCTCAAATCCTACTTGTCAGAGTTCCTTTGGCACAAAACTGTTCATTCTTCGTTTGTCTGAAAGCATAAAAATGCAATTAGTAGTTAAAAAAGCAACATTTGCAGCATTTTTCTTTATCAAATGGCTGGTCGTTATGGTACTCCATTACTACATATATTTGTGTCAATTGGGATTGATTTCATTTCACCAAATATAACATGGGAACATTTACAAGGGGCATTCCCCTGGATAAGACCACTACCAAGGAAGTAAACCTAATATGCCTGGTTCTCAATATAAGAAAGAAACGAAAACCAAGTCAATAAAGTAGTTTAAAAAACAAAATACAACAATATAAGCCAAAATGGGCAGCATCTTCTAGTAAAGGCCCAAGTTTACATTGTATACAAATTTAGAATAACGCTACTGCAGATACAACTAAAATAGGAGGTTCTGGTGTATTACACTATACGAAAAACAACACCTAGAAACCCAAGTATGGGCATAAAAAAGATATATAATGGTTGAAATAAAATCACCAAATTCATAAATGATTTCGCAACGCATGATATGGCTGCTGGTTGGGAACAACCTTTAGAGGAAAAATATTTAGATGTCAATAAAATAGGTAGAAACAGCAATTTGAAGTTTCCAAGGGCTATATGAGCCGTGTGTTTTTTTGTACCCGGAAATTATAACATTATACATATTTGTCTTTTCAATGTTGGACCTGTTTACCTAACTTTAATCTTGTTTATGTTTTAAACAATAATAAATTTTGATTTCTTGAAACAGGTAAGTCACCATCCTACCGTCATTGCCTGCCACTGTGAGGGCAAAGGGTGGAAATTTTGGGGGGACAGCAACCTTAGATCAAAATTCTGGGGTAGATCAATTCAGCTTGATCCTGTTGGAACTCTTTCCTTGGAGTTTGATGATGGCGAGATTTTTCAGTGGAGCAAGGTGCTAACGTTATATAGCTAGATTCTTTTCCTCTTATGTGTTCTTTTTGGCTTCTATGGTTGAACATATTCTTAAACATACTCATGCTTCCCTCAGGTTACAACCACCATTTATAATCTTATCCTAGGTAAACTATACTGTGACCACCATGGAACAATGCAAATATGCGGCAATCGTCAATATTCATGCAAACTCAGGTTCAAAGAACAGTCTATTCTTGATCGAAATCCACACCAGGTAAATAAGGAGATCAATCTTGTACTAACCTTTTTTTTGTTTCTTTTTACCTACACCAGTGTGTGGCTAATTGCTGTTCCACTGTTTTTTTTAATATTCATCACGATTGATTAATTCAAGAAATCATACTTAATGTACAGGTCCATGGATTTGTTGAAGATGTCACAGGGAAAAAAGTCGCTACACTATGTGGGAAGTGGGATGAGAGCATGCATTATACTCATGGAGACGGGACTAGCAAAACAAAGGATGTCTCTGATGCATCTTTGTTATGGAAAAGGAATGAGACACCTCCTAATCTTACTCGATACAACTTAACGTCTTTCGCAATCACTCTAAATGAGTTAACACCAGGACTGCAGGTAGAGATGGCATATTGAACAATTATTTCATATGCATCTTCATTTTCCTCTTATGCATATCTAATTTTCTTTTATAGCTTTGTCTGATCCCGGGTATTTGATCACGGATTAAGGAGAAGCTTCCGCCTACGGATTCAAGACTTAGACCGGATCAACGACATCTGGAAAATGGGGAGTATGACAAGGCAAATGAAGAGAAGCTAAGGTTGGAAACACGGCAGAGGATGGTATGTATCACACTTTTGCACTAATCTCGATGTGTAAGATTTAGTTTCATAATTGCATAGAGCCATTAAGGTTATTGGGATCAATACTCTAACATATCTAAATGACTATGCTAGGGATTTCAGCCATGTTTTACCAACTTTGTACAAAGTCTATTATATAAATAGTAGTGTTAGAAGATTATTCTAGAATCATCATGATTTTATTAGAGTATATTATTATTAAAACTTAGTCACCAAGTATGTTGGTCCCTACTCAACTAGTAGCCCATATATAAGGCTTTAATACTCTTTGTAATGAGACAACAACAATATTCCATACATCTATTTATCTCTAATATGGTATCAAAGCTAGTTTGATCTTGGGAGGCTAAATAGAAGTCTTGCTTCCGCCGTTGGCGGGTATCTTTTCTTCTTGCATTTCTTTTTTCTTTTTTTTTTTTTTTTTAGAAAACAAAATAAAAATCCTAGGTCGCTATTTGTTTTTGTGGTGAAACAAAAATGGTGTCCTTAGTAGTTACTGGTTGAATATGTAAATGGATAGTTGATTGGAAGGTAAGAATTGCATGAGGCCGAGATTTCAGAAATGAGTGCGTCCTTCAATCTTTTGAGAGGCTAGAGAGTCCTCCGTTGTCAAGGAAGACAAGGAGTCCTTCGTAATTATTTTTGAAAGATAGAGTCTTTCGCATTTATTGTGGGAGACGAGTGTTCTACGTTATTGTCGGCACATGTTATCCTCGAAAAGTGGATGTGTGAAGTTATATACCGAGGATCTATGTTACTCTGACTCAAAAAGTGTATTCTAGGTGCTTCGGACCACGTGAAGTCAAAAAATAGATGATACGCGGATATGGATCCGAATTTGGACACGTATGGGGATATCTTGTATGTTATGATTTTTAACAATAATGTTTCAAATTATATCACCAAGTTTTTTTGCTCTAGGGATCAAGTGCAAAAATATAAAGAAACAAAGTGTAAATGAAAAAAAAAAAAACTACAGAGGATCGATATATAGTTTTCAAGGGCTATTTTGAACTTTCGTAAAACTTGGGGACTAAATTAATTTTTTTAAAAACTATAAGGTACCTAATTGTAATTTTCTATGGATATTTTAAATCTCAATTCTTCTCGTCGAATCGACGCCTCCTCTTCTTCTTCCTCTATATCTCACTCCTTCTTCTTCTTCTTCTTCACAATGCATTGCTCCTCACTTCTTTTTTCTTCCTCTCAATTTATCGCTTCTTCTTCTTCTCCTCTCAAGCGTCTCTACTTCCCAAACAATGATCCGGATTTATGTGACCGAATCCTGATCGAATCTCGCAGACCGAGAGTGTCGTTAACGAAGTACTCCACCCAAAATGAAGTTCGAGTAAATACAAATTAGATGATGAGAAATATAACTTTGGACGGAAAAAGAATCAAAATTTTCTTCTCTTGCAAATTGAAGAGGACCTCAATTTTAGGAGAGTGTTGAAGATAAAATAATTCCATTCTATGGTTGGTTTGAATCTTTTATTTTAAGATTATGTTATCTAACAAATTTGTAAGTCGTTATATAAGACTTCCAACTTGAGAGGGAGTGTTAGAAGATCTAGAATCATGATTCTATTAGAGTATATTATTATTAGAACTTGGTCACCAAGTATGGCTTGGTGCCGATACATACTTGGCCCCTACTCAACTAGTAGTCTATATATAAGGCTTTAGTACTCTTGTAATGAGACAATAACAATATTCTATACATCTGTTTTATCTCTAACAAGTAGAAAATGAAGCCTAATCCCAGAGTACTGTATGACTTTGAGTCTAAGTAGCAAAAAGTGAAAACTTAGAAGTTTTAAGTTAGTATAAAAAGCAGAAGATACAAGAATTGATGGTGGCTTATGTGGCTCACTATTTCTTATGAGTTGCGAGTCTGATGATTACACAAATTTCTAAAATCTTACAATGAAGAAATATTGGACAATTTTTCTTTGAGTAATGGTGTTAATGGTCAATGGACTGAGTGGACTGTATAGGAATTGGAGGAAGAGGCTGAGGCCTATAAAGACATTCCCATACACATAGCTGGGAGTTGCTGTCTTTTCAATTTTAGGTAATACTCAGAACAATTTGGTTAGTTTTCATCATCTTGCTTAGAGTTCTGAAAGCATGGTCTGTTAAAATTCAGATTTAAAAACCACAATATAAATACTAGTCTGGAATTAGTTAGGTGGCACAGTTTTTGTTAAAACTTAAAAGCAATATAAGTTTAAGATAGGGAGCCTTAATGTGCAATTGTGCATACTAGTTCAGGACTGGTAAGGTAAGAAGCTACGACATTCAAATAGTATAGTCTAAATAATAAGCTGGAGATTATTTGAAAGAGCTTTAGTCGCAATGGGAGCCTAATATGTATACTAGTTCATTATTCTTGTTTACTTTTTTTATTCATATATTTGTTGTTTTGTCAAACAAAATTATGTGTTGGTAGTAATAATATTTCCCTTCATATGTTACAGTCGAGAAAATTACAAGAAAATGGCTGGAAGGCAAGATGGTTCAAGAGAGAAAGCGAAGATGGACCCTTCCGTTATGTGGGTGGTTATTGGGAAGCACGAGAGACGGGAAAATGGGATGAATGCCCGAATATATTTGGTGAATTCTGTGAAGCTGTTGTTAGTTCCTCTAAAGGATCGTGATTTTAAAGAGGTACATAACTTCTTCTGCTCGAGTCTCATAGACTCATTGTTGAATCAGCAAAAATGAGATTAGCCCTGCTCCAATTTTAGAAGAAAAAAGATCATTGTCTGGTCAGACAATGAAATTTATTTTGAAAAGTATATACTTTCACCATCCAACTTTAGATATCTCAAGTGAAACCTTCATTTAAATAAATGTAAGAACCTATTGTGACAGGTAACTCTATTAAATTTGAAGGGTAAAAGGTCAATGTTACCAGATATGCGTAGTAATTAAAAACTCGAAAGTTGCCATGGTTTGAGATAGTTGAATTGGCAAGGGGGAGACATCTAAAATTGGGAGTAGTTTATTGGCACGTCCTACTTTTAATATTCAGGTGTATAGTATATATTACAAATATGATATATGGGTCTACTGTGGAATTATAATCTCTGGGCTATTTGTTGTTCATATATATGCTTATTCGATAGTAAGAGACTTGATTGTGCATATCTTTTCAGCTGAAGCATGAGAATAAAAAGCCTCGAGGACTAATACAGAGCAAACTCTGCACATAGTTGCCCAATGGACCATGATTCATGTCAAGTTTGTGGGAGAATTGATTGAGATCGACAAAAGTTGATCCACAGGAGATTGAAAAAACATATTGATTTTTGTGACATAATTTTATGCTGCAATGTAGTTAGTTCCTTGGACTTGGGCTAATCATTTGTTTAGATAAATCACTTGTATTTCTTTGCTAGAAATAATGAAACAGTATGTATTGCAGAGAATTAGTGAAGTTCAAGTTTTGTATTGTTATATGTTATTATTGTTATATTGTTGATTAATACAACATTCAGTTATGATGTACTGATGCTGCAACATAACTTTAAAGCAGTTTGAGATGTACTACCAAACCCAATGTTTCAGGTTCAATTAGTTGCCCCTAACCATATTAATCAATGAGCTCCGCTAAGTATGTGCAGAAAATAGCTCCACTAATTTTCAGTAAAATAGTTGATATTTCTGTATCCTCTAGAACATTAATAATAAATCTTAGGACTACCATTAATGATTTAGTTGAATTGAATCCCCGAATATAAGAGATTTTGTTTACAAAAATTAGGTAATACTAAATCTTTTTAGGACTACCATTTATTAAAAAAATTATTATTATTTTTTATAATAAGTTTTAGACATTAAAAAATTATCAATTTATTATTATTATTTGTCAGCAAGTTTTAGACATTACAATAGATGCAGAGTAATAAACCAGGATTCTACTTTCCTGGTCGGAGAGAGTTTTTACCATTTGTTCTATTATTTCCAGTGAAGGAGGATTGTATCAATGCAGACTTGGCTTTCAGTTTAATTTATATGAGTGTAATTATAATGCTTTGATTTTTTACAATGGCGGCGCAACAATATTTATTGATTATCTAATTGTATCGATTCTTTTGTATTGATATGATATGTGCTTAGACTCGGAAAAACAGATCATAAAATGGAAGAAATCTCCTAAAACTGCTGATAATTTAAATTTAGTCATTTTATTATTACCTGTAAGTCCTACTTAGATTCCTACTATGGAGGAGGATAACAATTTATAAATGAAGTTTTCGTCTGCATTATAATAGTGCGGATGATTGCTTTTTCTACTGCACTTTAATAGTTTAGGATAATTCAATTCCAGTTTAATTTTTTCTACCCTCATCAAATATTGTTTGAAGATTAATTAAGAATATATTAAACATTCGCAGTTTAATTCTGCAGACATGTGATATGAATAAAACGTCGTCGTATTAATGATATTAATATCTGGCATACATAACTTCCGCAGTTTAATTATGCGAACGGAGGAGATATATTTTAATTAATTTTTTCGTTCACATAATTAAACTACGAATTCTCCCGTGTTAATTTTCAGATCGGCTTCCATCTTATTCAGATTGATTTTTATCTCCATGCATCTTATTCATCTTTCCATCTCCTTTTCATAGAAAAATTTACTCCCCATTCTATTTGTACACAATAAAGTCACAACAGCTTCGGTCATTAAGTTGTAACCGAAGCACAAAAGCACTCATAAGTACTTAAAATACACAGCAAAAACGAAAGCAAGTTCTAATTAAAGAAAGCCCTTATTATACATGGCAAGTCGGTTCTGCCTCTTCCAATTCAATTCCCACTTCGGCAAGCCTTTTGTCCTTATACACATACCATCTAGCCCCAACCAAATACAGCACAAGGTTCATGACACTCAGAACTGCCAGTAGCCAATAGAAATTATAAAGCTTCCCTCGGTTAAGATTATCAGCTAACCATGGCTTATTATCTCCGGTAATCTTGTGAACCACGGTTACCAAAATTGAGCTAAAGAAAAACCCTAGCGAAAGCGTGCTCAAAAATAGCCCCGTGCTCATAGTTTTCATCCCTTTAGGGCACTCCCTTAGGAAGAAATCAAGCTGTCCAATGTACGTGAACGCCTCACCGGCTCCCACCAAGAAAAACTGTGGGACTAACCAAAACACACTTAGGGGCACCACGGCTATCGGATCGTTGACCAAACCATATGACCTGGCAACATGTAGCCTTTTAATTTCAGTGGCTGCAGCAGCAACCATTGCTAATATTGATAGAACAAGTCCAACACCGATACGTTGCAACGGGGTTAGGCCTTGAGGATTCTTGAGCATTTTTCGGGATATTGGCACGATAACTCGGTCATAAACCGGGACAGTCAAGAGAATGCTGCCAACAAAGAAAACCGTCAAGGAGGCTGCTGGAGTTTGAAAAGATTTGCCTATGTGACGGTCCATGGTAGTAGCTTGTGACACGGAAAATGTGGTCATTTGGGCATAAACTGTCCAGAATATGATTGTAGTTGCCCATATTGGTAACATTTTAATCACTAATTTCACTTCTTCAACATCTGTTAAAGTTGAGAGGTACCATTGATTGATGCTACTACACATTTCATTGCTAGCATGATCTATGATGGCTGCCTTGTCCAAGAAACTGCAACAAAACAATAATATTAATTAGTGAGCCGGCCAAAATTGTTGAAAATGGGGAGACCACAATCACCAAGTACTGTATGTGTCTTTTTGTTGAATATATATATATATATATATATATATATATATATAAGAATTAATAATTATATATAGGTTATAAAGCTATAGACAATTATGTATTATTCAAAGATTTGGACTGCTACGAAATTCAAAGAACTTAGACAAATTAATGAAGACGGATATATTGATTGTCCTTGATGGTGAAAATAAATGCACTCATGCAACAAAGGGGAGTGAATATCCCCTAGGGGACAGCTGGCATAGGGGCTCGTGATCTATATATTGATTCGATTTGGTTTTGGATCTCGTGGATATATATTGTAAACATATATAGGCATGATCTTTCGGTCTCAGACTCCCGGTTGCATCAATATATACTTTTGTTTTGTTTGGTTTCATCCGAGGGAGGGAGGGAGGAGGTTTCAAAAGGGAGGAGAGTACCTAATATGTTATATATATATATATATATATATATATATATATATATATATATATATATATATTTGTGATAAACAACAAGAATTTCATTTCATCGAAATAACAGCTGCACAAAAATATAAGATTAAGAATTGAAATTCGAACATGCACAACACACAGAAATCCAGTAAATCTATTATTATTCTAATTCATCAGAAAAAAACAAGGAGAATATCAGACTATAAGCTGCTATTAGTCCATTCACGGACCCATATTTTGGCTGGCAAATGGGAATAATAGATCAGTTATTTCTGATATCTGATTGGTTAACTGTTCATGAATATTCAAGAATATGGCCCACCTAGAAGATAAGTTCTTTGTTCACTGCAGCTTGCCACCAACCTTCTTTTATTTTTTCCCTTTTTTATTTTTTTTAACTCTAAATTTATATATATTATTTTATTCGTATACAATTTATATACACAATACATGAGCGACTATTATATAATAATACTCCCAATAATTAGAGTATTCATATGCATAATATGTTGGGATTTTATTATTTTAATTAATATTTTATATTATTTCAATCGGTTAGATTTTAAATGCACCCACATCATAGTTATATAATAAGGGTACTGTCCATTAAAAGGGAAGTCAATTTTTCGTTCAAAAAATATGGTATAAAATACTAGTACGTATTTCATGCATGGTCGATAACATATTAAGTAGCTAGGATTATGCTATCTGGAAAAGGAAAATTCAGATTAAATAGTTACTTACAGGAACTGCTTACCGGAACTGTGGTAGCGTGGTAGCTTCTGCTTCTTCTTAAGCCCTTCACTTTTAATGTCATCAATGTTGAATAGAAGCGATGAATCCGAAGGTAGCTCCAAATTTCTCTTTCTCAAAGCACCAACAAACACAGAAGCAATTTGGGTTAACGGGCTACCCGCAAGTTTCTTGAACCGGTGTCTTCGGGTGCCCAATAAGAACACAAGAAGGCCAACCACAATAGCACAAGCACATATACCATAACCCCATTGCCTCCCTAAATTATCTTGTATGTAAACAAGTATCGTGACAGCAGCCAGTGATCCAATGCTTATAAAGAAAAAGAACCAGTTGAAAAAGTTGGTCATTCGGGTTCTTTCTTCTTTATCCGTGTCATCGAATTGATCCGACCCGAATCCCGAAACACTTGATTTTAGGCCACCGGTGCCAAGTGCAGTGAGATACAGTGCTATAAACAGAACCATTAGCTGCATGCCGTTTGCAGAAACACATGATGCTCCGCCGCGATCGCATTTTGGAGGACGAAGGCTTGGGATTGTGGTAGATATCGTCAAGATTGTCACACCCTAGTAAGTAATCAGGGTTAATATTTTTTTTAAAAAAAATTATTAGATTAAGAAGGGATCGAATCAGTTCAATGATGTACAACTTTTTATGCGTATGCTATCATTTGTACCGGAATGATAGATTTTTTGGTAGAAATAATATGGATCCAGATTTAAAAAGAGGATAAAGTACTTACAATTCCTTGAACGGTGGCAAATATGGCAATTGTTAGGTACCTACAAGAAAAAAATTGAACAAAAAAAAAACTAAAATGTTTATAAGTAAAAAGTTGTATAATAATTAACGGTTAAGAGATCTATCTATATAAATGGATATGTAAAAGCTGTAGTGACATGAATTACCTTCCAAGAAAAGTGTCGGCGACGAATCCGCCAAGTAAACACAACATGAAAGAGGTTCCAAGAAAGTTGGTGACGGTGTTGGCGGAGCTAGCATTGCCCAAATGCATAGTATCCGTCAAGTATGTCACCAAGTTAACCGCAATGCCCAGAGTAGTCAACCTTTCACATGCTTCAACACCTGATCTTCATGAACCGGCCACAATTTAATTAATTAAGATATATACGTACAATGGTTACTTAATTAACAAGACGAACCAAATAAGTTTCTCCAATGTCTAAAAAAATGAAAGAATACGGACCGACCTAGAATCATGGCCGCGCTGGTCCAGCCGCCGGTGGTGGTTCTTTGGGCAGGGGAGCCTTTGTAGTCCCAAGCATCTTGGAGAGTTTTATCCGCTTTTATTTCGGGTAGTGACATTCTATATTAGTTTTTGTTATGGAGTTTTGATAGTATTGAATAGAGGAGATGGGGTTTTTGGTTAAGCTGGGGAGAGGGCAGCTAGCAAGCAAGATAACAAGGGCGATAGAGACCAAGTGTCACAAGATATGAGCGAGGGGATATGCCTTTTTAATTTTATAGCTGTGGTTTAGAGAGTCTTTAGACGTATGTATTATAATCTAAAAAGTTTCAAGGCCACCTCATTCCCTTCCCCTTTTATTCATTCATTTATTTTATTTTATCCGAGTTTAAAATTTTGTTAATTAATTCCTTTCGATCCAATATCATTGGTAGAAAAGCCGGATATAGGTATAGCACTGCGCGACTACTCAAAACAATATGTTGCTCATGGCCTTTTCCTACTAACAAGTTCATTCTTTTATTATTTCGCTTGTTGTAAACGACGACGTAGGTTTAATGAAATCCCTGTCATTTTTGATTATTTTCAACAACAAAAAAAGGATAAGGATAAAAGAATTGATCAACAATGGCCATATATAGGACTCAAATTTGAGTTTTCCTTTATATATAGTTGGATCAAATTTGATATTTGCTTGATTAAATTCAATTAAGCGACTGAGAATTCGATCGACTAGGAATGTTGTTTTTGTATTAATTTATATAATTTCTTTATAAATAATATTAAATTAATTTCAAATGGTATGGTGTGGAAAGGAACGTTTTTAATTTATCTCTTACATGGGAGGAGGGACGACCTAAAAACTACTTAAGAAGGCCAAGTTATTGTAATTAGGTCATTAGTTATAAGGGCAGTACTAGGGTTTTTAAATTTTGAATTTCAAATAATGATTTAAATGATGAGTTATTATTATTGACGATGATTTAATAAAATAAATAATATTTGTAATTATTTACTACGTACATTATTTGGATTTAAAATTTAAAATTCGATCTTAGCATTCATTATTCATAGAATTTTTATGTGGAGGTTTTCCGGGTGAAAGTTCTAATAAGAAGTATCAAGAAAATTGATTGTATTTTGCGGTAACCTTAAAATTCAAGTTTCAGTCATGACCGACAATCAAATCAATATATACCTCAATTTTTTATGCAATGGGATGTGTGTCTGTGTGTGAGAGAGGGAGAGAGAAATTATTGGTACAAGAAATACAAAACTGAGTTTTCTGGTGCCACATATATATATGATCAGTTCTGAATTCAGTCGGAATTTATGGAATTTATATAATTTATATATATATATGAGCAGTTCATCATGTCAGACGGAATTTATGGCTATATATATATATATATATGTACGCATTTTAATATTAAATAATATATATGGCACAGAGTCTGTACATGCAGTATATCCCATGGACCTATATATATATCAGCTAGCATTCTGTGGGTTTTGTATTGAATCCAATATATTCTACAATATGAATTTATGATCATTTAGTTCAAACAATATATAAATTTATGATCATATATAAATATTATATAAATATATTGAAATCCAAAAGCTGGGAACAGCTACTATCAAAAAGTTAATGGACATTGGCCAAGAGGTTTTGGTATTTAATTATCCAACAGTAACCCGCGGCCTCACTTATTTCTAAAAAAATCATCAAAATAATATAATTTTAATAAAAATATGTTATTTAAAAGAAATATATTATTTAAAAGATATTTTTTAGATCAGTTCTATATATATATATATATATATATATATATATATTAAATGTGTCCCCTAGCCTTCTCTCTAGCAGTGCATGCATGATCAAAATTCCATGTGCTTTCTGTGAGCTTAATGTTTGGTGCAAGTAGTCTGAATAAATTACATTTTACGACATTTTTGTGACTTTTATTTTAGAGGAAAGACATAAATGACATTTTACGGTATGTTTTTGATTGTGAGTATTATTTTACAGGAAGAAAGGGGATGACTGTTAAGACTGATGATCGTTAACTATTGAAAAAATTGGTATTCCCCAACCTTACATAGCCCTATTTAATTACTATAATTACAAAATTTAAATGAATTCACATTAACTTTAATATTAGTTTTGTGGAATTGATTTTAAAGTCAAAAGGATATCTTTTTTTTTTTGTGTGTGTGTAGAACGCATGGAATAATAAGTTATCTACGAAGGGTTAATTAAGCTGAATAAGAAACGTGTTTTGCTAAGCCATCCCTAGGTTTTTCATCAATACAAGGGAGTTATGTTCAGTTTGTCACAATTTCATTCGAGTAATTTTGCAAGTTCTGTCGTATTAGAGTGAAGTGAATCTCGTCTTTATTGAAGAGGAGAATTAAATAAAATCAGTCAGACGAACAAGTGAAAAGAATAAAAAAAAAAAAGAAGCAAAATTATATGGTTTGAATGTGACCGCCCGCCTATAAATGAGGAAGACGGGAACAAATTAAAGGACACACATGATGCAATGCAGTAAGTGTCAGTATGCATGGACTATATAAATCATTTATGGTACAAATTGCAATATCATATTGTATTGTGTGTCTGCGTGCTCTCCCCTTAATTGCACCCCCTACCCCCCACCCCACCCCACCCCACCTCACCTTTTTCCTTTATGGCATACTTGCTACACTGTTCAATTTTTTTGATATTATGATAACCTCAAAAATTTAGTGACCCAACCAAGTTGCATCAATTATTTGCCTAACGGAGCAGATTTCAAGTAATACAAGAATCCCATCGTTATCTTATTGAAATTATTTGTACATTCCTATAGGGGGGTGTGTGTGTATATATATATATATATATATATATATATATATATATATATATATATCAGTCTCAAAACTCGTCAACTTTATTGAACAAGCAGTACTGGTTGGAGCTGATGAATATGTTACACGGTATACTTGACACGTTGAGAACACCCAATCAGAGATTATTGGCCGACTTAATTCCACCATATATTGTTAGATCTCCTAACTTTATAATTTTCTTAAAGCCTTTCGGGGGCTTCCTTCATTAGGTTTTGATCATATTGATAATAAATTAATTAATCAAATGAAAGAGAAAGGAAAAATTAAAAAGAAGAGAAAAACTTAATTTAGTTGGTTAGGTGTCAAGGTCCTAGTTTATAAGGCCATATATATTATATGTGTGCATAATTTTAAGGAAAAAGAATGTAAACATAATATTTGAGACTTATCTTTTTTCTATAATATATATATATATTCTTAAAATGAGGGACTTTTTTTTTTGTTTTTTTTTTGCTTTTTTTTTTTTAAAACAACTAAAAAAAGTTTAATATTTTATGGAATGAAATTTTTTTCATAATCTGATGTTTTGGGCGTGTTTGAATACCTATACCAAAAAGTGGTGATGTGGTCTGCAGGCATATATATGCATACATGTTTTGTTATATCTTCCCAAATCACACCCAAAACATCAGATTATGAAAAAATTTCAGTTCCATAAAATATTAAACTTTTTTTAGTTGTTTTAAAAAAAAAAAAAAAAAAAAAAAAAAAAAAAAAAAAATCCTCATTTTAAAAAAAGTAAAGGATCCTTTATCGTCACGTACTTATATATATATATATTACAGGATACACAAGTTTTTCTTTATACATTAAAGTAAGGAATATTAACAATTTCAATCAAGTAATTTATTGATTTTGATAAATGACATGCACATATTTTTAAACACCCATATAAAGAAAGATGTCGAGATGAACTAATAACCATTATTAAAATGGGACAGAGGGGTTATAAATTCATTAAGAAAATTAAAATGTTTATTTTCATTGTATGGAGGGATACAGACAACTATAATTAGGATTATGTGGAAAGGGTTACTATATAAAAAATTATTCCTCAGTATTCCTTTTCATGAGCTGCAAGAGGCATTCAACCAGATACGACATGACAAGTGTCTGAATTATTACTTGTTTAATGTTAATAATGCAGTAATAAACTAATAGCCCTTATTTGGCTGACTGCTTGATTTTCTTACTATTATATATTAAAGTTAAAAAGTTAGATATATCGTCCCATGTGTTATCCACTAGTACATGCACGCCTCTAATATATATGCGTGACGTTCGGAAAAAATAATAAGAAATGTAGGGTGGTTTTGTTCTAATATTTATTTATTTATTTGTTAATTTGTTAATTTGGGAGTGAGGGTTCAACCCAAAGACCTCTTGCAATTTGCAAAGCAATAGTAAGTTGGTAAATTTTGTTCTGTTTTGTTCCAATATTGACTCTTTATGTGTCATATTTTTAAGTGGTTTATTTTTTTATTTGACATGGAGTCAAGACTATGCAAAAACATATTTATATAGAGCTCTTTTAAGTGAATATGAAGATTTTGAACTTAATTTGTTTATATTTTGACCCATCATTGAAGGTCAAAATACAAATAATTGAAGTTTAAATACGTTCATGTTTAATTTTTATGTTGACATAGAATTTTTGTATTTGTATATTATAATTTTATTCAAAATAAGGTTATCATTATATTTTTTTTTAGTTAGAGAATATTGCGTAAGATACTAAAATACGAATGACCTCTAGAGATAGTAGTATTAAATTTTCATGATAAACTTTAACTTTTAAAAAATATTTTGAAGTGTATCTCTTTTAAAACTTAATATTTGAAAAACTAAAACTAAAATAGGAATCTTATTAATTACATATGGAGATAGTATATTTAAAGTATATAATATCCTAATTAAGAAATGATTATAATAGTTAGGACTTGGATGAGTACTCTTGAGGATAATTTGACTTGTTTTCAAGTTTGGGAAAGGCTCACGAATAAAAGTTTGAATATAATACGCTGAATAACTCTTCGTGTATCAATAGATCAACCCTAGTTACGTTGCGCACTAAAATAGGATTTTGAGAGTACCCTTTATCAACTAAAAAAAAAGTATATATATATATATATATATATATATATATATATATATATAGTCAATAAAAAAAAAATATGAATTGATTTCAACTCCATACATTAATTATTATTTTCTTAAAAGAAGGTTATATATATATATATATATATATATATATATATATATATATATATATATATATATATATATATATATATATATATATATATATAAAAAACAGAATGGCTTCAACAAACAACGATCGATCTAGATTAAATCTTTGTGGGCCCAAGTGTAAAATTAGGGTTCACATGACCTAATTGAATTAAATGCACGATTAGGGTTCTATGGCCTCATTAAATATGCAAATTAGGGTTCGCGTAATCTAATGGAGTGAAAGCGAAAAAATCGAAAATAAATATGTTAGACCCAAGAGAAGCCTCCCACGTGTCCCGAGGCGAAGACTCGTGGAGGCGGCTCGATTCGAGGAATTGATTGAGGATTGGATTGGTGGCTAGAAGGACAGAGGCAACATGGGCATTATTCTAATGACTAAAGGGCATTTCTGAAATTTTCCTGAAAGCATGTGCCTCATGGCTGACTACTTTCGAAGACCTATAAATACTCCTTCCATTCCATTGGGAAGGAGACTTCTCGGAAGACTCAAGACTTGGGCGCTTGGAAGATCAAAGGACCCTTTTGGTGACTTAAAGGCTCGGAGATTCCACTAAAAAGCCAAAAGGTTTTGGACATTCTCTCGACTCGAAGGACTCGAGAAGGCTCTTGGAATCCTGTTACCTAACACGGTTCCGGATTCTAGGAGTTACGCCACATGTCGTTGGAGTAATGTCGTTCACTGTCGTTCTCCCTCTTGATCAATCAATCAATTCCGTCTTTCTTTGTGGATTTCTTTCCTCCTCGGCCAACACACGAAACCCCAACCTAGCAAGGTCGATTTCTTTGCCCACATTTATTTGGCGACTTTGCTTGGGGAGGTGTAGAATTAAGTGAAGGTATGCCCACGACTTCGAAGTGGGAGAACTACTTTGGAAAAACTGCTTCACCAACAAACAACATTACCTCACGGATCCAGTTCCAAGGCAAGCCACTCAAAGATTTCCAAGGCGCGAGCACGGATTTTGACCAACCACTTATTGAAGGCGCTTGGAAGGAAGTTCGACATCACCACATATAGCGATCAACAACAAACCAACGCGGGAAAGCGAAGGCGAAGATCACGGTGGAGACAAGAAGCGAATCTTTGTGCAAGCTGGAGATCTTCGAGGCATTGAAGGAAGCACGAGAAGAGGCAAGAATGATGATGGTCGTGATCTTTGGAAATCTGAGAGGAAGCAAGAGGAGATGGGGAATTTCCGCCGATGGTTGATCTGATTCCCACTTTCGAGGCCATGTTCCCGGGAAGTTCGCGTAGAACAAGGTGTGGAAGACAACAATAATGGTAGCAACAACAAAGAGAACCAGTTATTGTACCTCCATTAACGGAAAGTCAATCGGTTCCAATAATTAACTTGAAGCCCGAGCGGTGGTGGCGTGCCTGACAACTAGGATGGAAGCAAAGCCAACCTCGGCGAACATCATCTCATCTTTATTCCATCATTTTCCACGGTATGAAATGCCAATCATTCCAAGCAATGTCCGGTGAATGAGCAATGACTTCCACCGATGCAATTTGTTCATGATGCAAGTGTTCATCAACCAATTTCTCTACCATACACACCGCCGTCTGGCGGTATATCCTGAACACCCCAGAGAGTTCACGCTTCTGAGCCGTATGTGACGAAGGATGATATGATTGGCGTGATCAATCAACTTGCGAGACAGACATCTCGACCCTCGGAGTTGGACTTTACTCCTCCTTACCACCTGCACATTCGGATGCAACCTTACCCAATAGGGTATATTGAGCACCCAATGATTTCCAAAATCTGACGGGGAGAAAGGAAATGCTAGGGAACATATTGCCAGTTTGTAGAGTCGATGTCTTCGTGGCTCGGATATGATGAAGTGAACAACCACAACTTGTTGATCGGGGAATTCAACAAGACTTTGATGGATAGTGCCTTTAGTTGGTACTACAATTTGGAGAAGAATTCGATCCATGATTGGGATGACTTAAAATTACAATTTTTAAGAAATTTTCTATGTGCGAAGCAGGTAACCATTGTGGAGCTTATGCGGTTCAAGCGAAAACCGAATGAGGAATTGTCGATTATGTTGTGAGTTCGGGGCCCAGAACACGAAGTCTGTGAAGCCGAATTGAAGAAAAGAACTTAGTCGGCATTTACAACAATGGTGCCTTGGATTCTTTCAAGCCCCACTCATCACCAAGGCTTGTGATTCCTTCGCGACCTACTCATCTTTTGCACAAGACTTGGGAGGAATTGTGACATTGCCCACTAACCATGCATCGGCGGTTACATGGAAGGGCAAGAGGGCAACAAGCTGTGGCTTTGGTGACTCTCAATCAAAACCACAAGAGGGCAAAAGGGAGAAGCATGAGAAAGAACTTTGGCCAAATCGAGAGGATGGCTGAAGACAAATATCTGAAAACCGGTCCAAGGCCATCACGTGTAGTGAGAAAGCATTCAAGGATTTGTATGAACAATGGGTTGAACATGGAGTGGTGAAACCCCAAGGCCTAGATTTGCGATGTGGAAGAAATAAAGAAGACCGGACTTACATGTAATCCACAATCTGGCAGGACACTCAACTATGGATTATTATAGCCTACTGAGGAGGATATTCCACGAGAAGTTGGCAAATGGGGAGATTGAACTTGGAAAGGAAAGTAAGCGTTCATGACAAGCCATTGCCAAACCACAAGGAAAGAAAGCGTCTGTAACATTGTTATTCACAAAGCCTGAAGCCCGAAGTGGAGATGATGATGGAAGAAAAGGAGGAGTGTGATCCGAGCTGCGGTGATGGCATTGATGAAACGGAGCCAAGTTCGAAATTTTTTCGATCGGATAGGATTGGCGAGAAACAAGGATTGAGGCAACGGGGCAATTATCAAAGGCTGAGAGCGAGGAGACTTGTATGGCCATGAGTAAAGGATTTGTGAAGGCGATGGAGGAAGAAGAAAATAAGATATCTTTCTACAAAAGTGATAGAGAGATAAGATACCGCATGACAATGATGGCATTGTATGTGATAAAGTGATGTCAATGGCATCGAGTGCGGAGGGCATTCATTGATAATGGAGCATCTGTAAATATCATGCCCTACACCGTGTTCAAACCAGTTAGGCTGCTTGAGAAAGAAGATTGTGAAGGAACAAACGAACATTACGGGATTACATGACAAAGCACAAGAACCACAGGACACATTAAGGTGGACATGAAAGTTGGGAAGATTCGAGGGCTGTAATGTTCCATGTTGCTGAGGTGGATGCATCATATCATATCTTGCTAGGAAGGGCTTGGCAAAATGACTACGGAGTAGTACCCTCGGTCTTTCATCGATGCCTTAAAGCTATTTGGAAAGGGAGAGAAGTAAAGGTACCAAGAACTCGGAATCCTTTTGGACGGAGGAGCAGCATCATCAAAAGCAACTTTCTTTGATGATGTCATTTGAAGAGGAGAGAACAGATTACAAGGCCTAATTCTCTAAGACTAGCAATTTGGGAGG
Source organism: Panax ginseng (assembly GCA_020205605.1). Classification (NCBI taxonomy): domain Eukaryota; kingdom Viridiplantae; phylum Streptophyta; class Magnoliopsida; order Apiales; family Araliaceae; genus Panax; species Panax ginseng. Next base: position 2,483,866 of record CM035139.1, on the reverse strand, counting down.
AAGTCTGAGGAAGATAAGTTTGTGTGCTGCGAGAAAAGGAGAAGAAGAAGACCTCGGAACACCTGGAGAATGTTCCAAAATAAAAGCCCATGGTAGTAGACTTAGAAAAAGAAGAGAAGAAGAAGAAAAGAAAAGGCCAATGAGACCCCAAAGATGCGAGAAATATAATAAATGCCAATGCGGATGGCACAATCGACGAGGGCGAGAAGACAAAATGGGAGAGGGTTGTTAAACTTAGAAGCGAAAATGTGGTGTTTCGATTGTGGCGATGAAAGGGGAAGAGCCCTTGGGCGTGTGAACCCAATCAACTCGGAGGTGTCCCCACTCCAGTGATAATGAAGAAGAAGAAGTTGTACAACGAAAGGTAGAACCGAACTCCGAAATGTTTCCAGGATAGGCCAAAACCTCAACAAAATGAATTAGAGGAAGTTAATTTGGCAACGAGAGGAAGGAATGCCAAGGCCAAACTTATGTCAACAAGGAAATTTGGATGTTAAGCGAAGGAGGAGCTTGTACAATTATTGCGAGAATATAGGGATGCCTTTGCTTGGAATTACTGACGAAATGCCCGGAATTGACAAGGATCTTGTGGAGCACATCTAAACATAAGTCCGGAATGAAGCCGATAAAGTAATCACCTCGCAACTATGCACCCAAGAAGTAGAAACTCAAATAAAGGAAGAGATCGAGAAGTTCTTTGGAAGTAGGGTTCATCAAGCCAATTCAACATCCAATATGGCTATCCAACATTGTCTGCAGGTAAAGAAGTCAAATGGACACTCTGAATATGTGTGGATTTGGAGATTTGAACAAGGCATGCCCAAAGGACATGTACCCATTACCCAACATAGACACTTTGGTAGATCTGCGGCTAATCATGAGATGATGTCATTCATGGACCGGGTTTGTGGGTTCTGATCGGATAAAGATGTCCGTAGAAGATGCAGAGTTGACAGCCTTTCGTACCCCATTTGGGAATTTCTACTATGTAGTAATGCCATTCGGGTTGAAGAATCTGGGGCAACTTATCAAAGGGCAATGCACGCCATATTTCATGACATGATTCATGATATAGTAGAGGACTACTTGGACGACATAGTAGTGAAATCCAAGAAGCGATAACTTCATGTGGAGGACACGAGGAAAGTGTTTGGCGGTCTGCGAAGGTATAAATTGAGGATGAACTTAGAAGAAGTGCGCATTTGGGATGACGGCTGGAAAATTCTTGGGCTTCTTGGTGCACAATAAAGGCTTAGAGGTGGACCCAAGCAAGGCCAAAACAATCACAGAGATGCCCCCCACAAAAAGCGAGAAGCAGTTAAAGAGAGCTTTCAGGGAAAGTTTAAATACATGAGAAGATTCATGCCGGCGTTAAGCGAAGTCACGAGAACCTTTTGGCAAATTGCTAAAAGGAAAAGCACAATGGGATGAGGCGCAAGACCAACAACGAGCGTTTGAGAAGGTGAAAAAAAATTTGGCTTGAAGACAAACAATGGTAGTGCCACAAAGAGGAATGTCGTTGCGGTTGTACATCACATCTACCAAAAGTCCATAGGTGGATTGATCACGCGGGAGGTGGAGGAGAAGAAAAACATATATTACATTAGCCGGGATAATCAGGGCCAGGAAACGGTATTCACGGTGAGAGGCATTGCCTAGCATTGATATTCATTCTTGCAAAAAATGCGGCATTATTTTTTAGCACACACGGAAGTAAAGCTTGCAACAAAAACTCGATCCAATCAAATACCTATTAACTAAGCCAAACATTAGTAGGAAGACACGCCGGATGGAAGATGATTCTTTGAGTCGACATCAAGTGTGTAACAAAAAGGCGATTCGATGTCAAGCCTTGGCGGAACTCTTTGGCTCAATTTCCAAATGGAGAATATGAACCCCCTTACGAAGATCTTTCGGTGAAGAAATAGAATCAATCGAGTTGATGAATGAGGACCCCGAGAATGGTGGAGTTTGGCTTTTGATGGATCATCTGCGGAAGGTAAAGGTGGAGCGAGGTGGTGTGTTGACCACTAAAGAAGGAAATGAAGTGGCCTTGTTATACAAATTGGATTTCCTTGCACACAAACAATGAAGCGTAATATGAAGCGTTAATACTAGGGTTGTTGGCGGCTCAAGAATTAGGAGCCAAACATCTTAAAGTAAAGGGAGATTCAAACCTCATAGTCAACAAATAAGAGGCCAATTAATTGTGAAGGAACTATCTTGGCGCCATATCGAACTATAGCACAAAAAAAGGTGATGGAGGCTTTCGAGAAGGTGGTGATTGAATATGTGCGAAGACGGAATAAACAACTTTGATGCACTAACAACGATAGCGTCTCGAGTCTATGTCCAAGGTGAGGATTTGGATGTAAAGGTAATGAAGAACCCTCCCAACCACAAATTAAAATTTGTTTCCCAAAGACATGATAGATGATTGGCGTCTGACATCTCCATCAATTGCAAACAAAGGAGGGAACAATACCTACCATGGCGTTCTGAAGTAAAATATCATCAAAGGTGTCTTGTATCACAAAAAGCGAATGGTGTGTTGACACGATGCTTAGAGAGGCGAGGAAGCGGATAGAGTCTTGCAACAGTGCGTGGCGAGAAGCTGCGGATTAATGACATAGGCTTATATCGTGAGGCTGCTTTGCGTCGAGGGTATTATTGGCTGAAATGAAGAAGGAAGCGGATGCCTCTCTGGCGCCAATGTGTTTCATGCCAAGAATACCACAGGGAGGATGAATCGCGCCTTCATTGAAGATATAGTGGATTGGCGAATCCCTTATGTGGAGTTCTTGCAAAGCGGGACTCTTAGGCCAAAGAAGGGCCGTAATTATAATCGAGAGGAAGTCACAACGTTTCTTCTTGCGAATGGAGAATTGTTTAGAAGGGGATTCAATGGCAAGCCCTACGATTATGCAGAACTAGGTGAAGCCAAAGATTTGGTTTACCAAATGCACAAGAATGAACACCAAGGGGAGCCAAGTTGTCTGAACAACTTATCGATCATGGTTCTTCTTGGCCAAAGATGGAGGGAGATTGTTTAGAATTTGTTAAAAAGTGCCATATTTGTCAAATACATGGAAACTTAATCCATGCTCCCGCAGTGGATTTGCGAACCTTAGCAACACCATGGCCCTTTCATACATGGGGAATGGATCTTATAGGTCTGTTCATCCTAATTCCAAGGGTAACATATGGATTTTAAGCGCCACCGAGATGTACACAAAGTGGGTGGAAGCAATACCCTTGAAGAAGGCCACGGGACCAAGCGGTGGCCAATTTTATCAAGGAGCACATCATTTCTTGGTTTGGGATCCAGAAGATCATTTTGTCGGATAATGGAACTCCGCTTCATCAATAGGGGCGTCAAAAATCGATGGAAAGATCTGAGGTAAAACATTACAAATCATCACCCTACTACCCGAAAAGCGCAACGGACAAGACGAGGCTACAAAACAAAACCTTGATAAAAATTTTATCAAAAACCTAGATGATCATCCGAAAACATGGGCGGAAACAATTACCAATAAGCGTTATGGGCATATCGAACTTCAAAAAGGAAGCCTCTGGTGAGACCCCATATCTTTGGTTTATGGTGAAGAAAAATTATCTTGCTTGCATTGAAATAGAAATATCTTGACTTGAATGAGACTTGAAGCTTGGTCGAGAAGAAAGAAAACCAAGCCAGCGACCACAGAGGCCTTAGTTGACTTTCGAGATAAGGCTAAGGAAAAGCTTGAATCAGTACCATGAAAGAAAGCTGCGACGACAATACAATACCACAGATGAGTACCACGGCCAGAATTACGGTGGGGACACGTACTCAAAAATGACTCAAGTCATGAGGGGACCCCAACCACCAAATTTTACCCCAAATGGGAAGGCCCGTATAGGGTACGAGAGATCTCCGAAAGCGGGTATTGCAAGATATCTCGTGTGGGATCAGATGCTGTCTCAGGCCCATTGAACTTGAAGTGGGTAAAGAAATATTACACATGAGAAGAGCATCACAAAAAGTTATACTTTCAAACTTCAAAAGTAATCAAGGCACCTGACTAAGTATAGCCCTTGGAAGTTACACTTTCAAACTTCAAAAGTGATCGAGAACTGATTAACGACCCTCGGCGATTTACACTTTCAACTTCAAAAGTGGTGAGGCACACGAGTTTAAGCCCTCAACCAAGAAAGTTACACTTTATCTTTAAAAGTGACAAACGTTATGCTTTATTCGACAAAAGCAAGAAAGTTACACTTTAACTCTAAAAGTGGCAATCGTTATGCTTTCTTCGACAAAAGCAAGATTTACTAATGAAACGTTATGCTTTTCGTTAAAAGCAATTTTATTATCAATAAATTTACAAACTTTCACTTATACTTGAATGTTATTTTAAATTTCTTAAAAAAAAAAAAAAAGAAAGTATAAAGTCAAGTTTTGGTTTGGGAAAACTATATATACATGTTTTTTAAAATTAAGTATTTACTTGTGGTTGTATTGTAATATTAATTTGAATAACTTGATATTCAATGATAAATATTGAATTTTAAGGAATCATTCAAATTAAAAGCAATCAACAAGGTTGAAGAAACTACATTTTGATAAATGAAACATGTGTAAATGAGTTTACGAAGCGAAATCGAAAAAAAAACTACAACAAGTTATGATCTAAAGGCCAAGACATATCAAAATGAAGTGGAGGCACAACTAAAGCTTCTAAGTCAAATAATTAGCGACATCTCAAATCTTAAGATTTGCGACTTTCGGTTCCACAACTTGTTGGGTAGTTGACTCTAAGTCCGTTCTTTGGCTCTACCTCCAAAAGTCGACCCTCTAAATCTTGAGGCCCCGAATCTTCAATTTGTTGGCGGCTTCATCAAGTTCGAAAAGTTACACTAAAAAGGATTCATCTTCACACTTACGTCACAATGACCTCCTCGAGCGTAATGAAATAAGATCAAAACTTGACTTGAGAAGAGTCGATCTATCACGAAATGGGAGACATGTCAACACCTATGGTACATAAAGGTCGTCTACTTTATCATTAAACTTCTTCAAGTCCTCGACTACATGAAGAATATAAAGAAAGAGTGTGCGATCTACAAATAAGGCTGCGGTGATTTAGGAAGAAGGTTTGGGTGGAAGTCTCCTTAATAATTAACTTAAATTCAATGTCTGCGGGAATCGAGCTAGGAGACGCTCAGGACTTCCCGACTAGAAGATGATATCTGAAACCCTCCAAGAAATAAGATCCCCATTTGGATTAAAGGAAGCTCTGGTAGCAATTTACTTTAGAAGCCACCATTGAATTTGTCGAGTCGAGGGGTGGAAGAGTAGAAAGATCTTTGTATGGTGAGGATTCCTCGAAACCTTGGTCACTGGAGGATAACCAAGAGTCACTATATATGCGCGAGTGGGAAACATCTGGATGGAGAGCATCAAATAAAAGCGAGTGCCTCAACGAGCAAAGACAAGTCTTTTTCATCTTACCGCTCTGAAAAAACAAAATGTCAAAACACAATATATTAAAAACAAAGAAAGAAAGGAAATTCAAGACAAATCATATGTTGATTAAAGAAGGATACTCACAATATAGTCAATGGAAAAGGAGTCGGGAGATGCCACGAGAAGGGGAATGTTATTCAACTCACCCGAATGTTATCAACACTTTGCCCTCCCGAAGCGATCACAAACTTCGGTAGAATCCTTACGGGGAGGATGAGCATCACCAATAATTTGGGAAGGATTCCCCTCGAGGAAGTAAGAGCCTCATCAACATCTTCACACTCATCATGAGGAAGCGATCCACGGGAAGGGTGTGAAGAAATAGGCATATCACCCACAGTGGGACTCGAGCTCACATGTCGGATAAGGTATCCTTAGCATCCAAAGCTAACACAATCATCACGAGGAATAGATGACTCAATATTAACAAGTATATAGGTTGGGAAGGCTCATGACTAGTGGAAACCGCATGGACCCTTTCATTAAGCGATCTTCTGCACATAAGCCCAAGAGGAACGTCATCATCATCATCATCTTCATTGTCCACGATAACCTAAAAAAAAAGAAAGGAAACAATTACTTAACGATATGTGAAAGTAGTAATACAAGGGATGAAAGAAAAATGAGAATAGTACAAAAAAAAATTGGAGGGCGTTTCTTGGTTGGATCCTCAGCTGCCGGCATATTAGAATCAGCACTATCAAGAGGGCGTTTTGCCAATGGCTTTATGATAAGCCTAATAAGAGGAAGACGGCTGACTAGAACCACAACAGAAGCAATATGAGGAGCTACTTCAGAATCAGTAATAATAGCCGCTCTCGTTTTAGAACGAGTAACTCTCATTGCCTCGGCATCAAAGGATCCACAGGGAGGAGGCTGGAGGAGACACTGAAAGCGGAGCCGTGGTGGAAGACTCGTAGAAGTAGTGGGAGCTTATGCAGAAAAGTATTCGGATCACCTCGAGGAGGAATGTCTGCTAAATGAGGAAGAGAAGACTTAGGCATCAAGACCTCGTGCTCAACCAATCGGCTACTGGCTAGCCAAAGTGTTGGACGGATATGGGTCTTAGGAGAGCATAGCGATCGACCATTGAGCACGCTTTGGAATAAAACTGACAATGAACAAATCAAGGTATCATCCTCCCATCTTTTAAGATTGATTTGCCGTAATTACGTTCGCCATAATAGTATATCGCCCGCTCCGGAATTATCTGGTATTACAAAAGGAAGGGATCTATGAGGATCACTTTGTAGCCTCGGAAATGCCCATGTAAAGAGGGGAGGTACAAACGAAATTGACAAGAAGCGACCTCATAATTTCCTCGTGTGTGTGACCAAAAGGCGTTCTTGGTCATATCCGAATTGTCTCATGACCAGGTGAGGAGAATCTGATCTGATGCAAAAACTATTATTCTCGAGGAAGTAAGGAAGCTCACAGAGACCGAAGGAAAAGCGAACCAAGATAGTCTTGCGAACCACTCAAAATTTGGTTCTGAGAAACTTAGAGAGTACTGAAATTGGCGCTTTAAAAGTGAGGTAGATGGCATGACCCTCTCTGAAACAATGGTATAGGGACGGGCGTTGAACAAAGTATAATCATCAAGAAAAGTAAATAAATCCGCACTATCGAGTCTAAGTCGGTGATCAATCCAATTTGTCATGCGAGGAATGACGTTGGGTGATGAAAAAAGAGGAGACTTCTTCTTCTGCTTAGAGGAATAGCCCGAAAAGCGTTCAAAAAAAAAATCTGAAGAAAGGAGCATGGAATGAAGCAATTGACATCATACCTGAAGGAATAAAAAAAAAATCAAATAAGAAAAAGGTTAAAGGAAAATAAGTGCGGTTGGAAAGATAAATAATATATATATATAGGAAAGTGATTACCTCCCAACAGATTCCTTCATGGCAAGGATTGTTTCGTCTAGGCGACAATATAAGGACCCTAAGAAGAGAGAAGCAAGGGGAATCTCTGAGCCTCGGGATAATAACGCCGCTGCCAAGTGAATACACTGCAGGCGAAGGACCGTCTATGGGAGATCTAGGGAAGATGAAGCGGGACAGCCACATAGCCAGATAAGCTGCCAGAGGAAAAGGACAAGTCTCTCCACGAAAGGCAAGGACAGATTTGTCATGAATAGAGCTGTCCCATTGGTTGGTCTTGTAGTCACGGAAGAAGTAGCGTACCCAGGATAACCAAGAATTTTTCTGCCGACTGGAAGTCTCGAAGTCTGGAAGGAGTATATCGCCCTTGAAGCGGGAGATGAAGCGGGAAGATTGCTTGAAGGCTTCCATCAAGTAAGGCAACACATTCGTTATCTTTAGTGGACATGTTAGAAGGGCGCAGGGAGTTCAAGCAACAACGGAAGGCTACAAGATGAGATTCAAAATAAATATATATGTTTCAGAAAAAATGAGAATGAATGAAAGGAATAAAATAAGAGAACTTACTGATAGAGGGCATAGACATCCTCTAGAGTAGGGGTGAATTCCCCCCAGGCAGTGACGAATGTGCAAGTAGAGGAACACCATCGTGAGATCAACACGGTAAGAGCATTATGGTCATGGTGGATGCGTAGGTCTCTACACAGTTGAACACAACGAAAGATGCATGCGTTTTTTAGTATTTCCACGTACTCAGCATTTCCAAGGATTTCGTCGGTCCAATCCTGCCATCCTTGAAGGCGACTAGATGAATCAGATAGGAAGTGAAGAGGACTGAAAGGGTATTCTTTCTTCTCTATGCATAGGCGGGGAATCTGATTATACGAGGAAGTCATCCCAACCTCCGGAAGTTTGGGGCATCTGAAATAGGCTTTCTTTCTGCGGTGAAGAAAAAGTTGTGCGGTCATAGTCCTTAACTCTATCCCGGAAGGTGTCGGAAGGATCGAAGAGGGCCCCTTCCCCAATCGGTGATGAAGGGGACTCCAAAGTGGTTTTTGGTTCTGCAGCATTCGGTGAAAGACTCTAGTAAGTGGAAAGTTTATCATAAGATTTCTCTAAAAAAAAAAAAAATGTAAGGATGTCAAAGGGAAAAGAAATGCTCACCATGACAAAGATGAAGGTTTGATATGTAACCTCGAAGACACCTGGAAAAAAAAAACGGGAGTCAATTGTGTAAAGGGTGCAGCTGCTTCCAGGGCCATTTGCGTATGGAATGGTAATGGGGTAAAGGTAATGGTAGTGCTGGGCAATGAAAGCTTTGGTAATACTCCATGTACTATATTCATGCTAGCTAGGCCCATCTACTAACTTCATTAGTCTATTCCTATAGGGCTTGGCCAGCTAAAAAAAAAAAAGGGTTCAGCATGAATCAGAAATCAGAAGGGTACGGCTGGAGTTGTTTATATATAATAGCCTATATATATATATAAATAAAAAATATGCCAATCTTTCTTTATTATCCGAGGGAAAAAACCGAGATATAATCAAGGTAATGGGGCTCGGAAGACAAAAGAAAGAAAGATAAAAAAAAATAAAAAATTGTTGACTGTGGTGCCTTCGGGTGAAGCAATATATTAGAAAAAGATAAATTATAGTACTCAAACTCACCTTTAATTTCTCCACCCTTTTCCTTGTTTGTAAAGCAATCTTTTTACTTCTTCTTGTATATTTACGACTTCTTTCAATAATCTTGGTACATTATATGTGTGTGTGTGTGCGTGTATGTCATATTGATTAATTAGTGATTAATAAGAATATATTATGCTGATAAAGCGGACGTGGATTAAGACAATATATATATAAAAATTCCTACTACACTTTGGATGCAAAGCGAGGATATCAAAATAAAATTTTATTTTATTCGAATATATATATATATATATATATATATATATTATTACATTCATAGGGTTCGGCACCTCCCTACATGGCCTTGCAAATGAACATCACAAAAGGTAGAGCCATGACATGCTGCCGAATGATTACCTTATTTTGTAATGGACTTATGGCGGTTGAATTGGCAAGGAGGTGTCAATTGTATTGCAAGGAAATAAAGCATGCTTATTACGACCTTCATTAATGCAAGAAAATATTAAAAGCATCTTTACCGGAAAGTGGGATCGATGTATTGTTGCTTGTGATTAATTAATCAAGCACATGACGTTTCAAATGAGGGTTCCTTATTACTGCAAATAAAAAAAGTGCACCAAGTAATGCGCCAACAAAACTCTCTACTACAATTCGTAAGAAAACAAAGTAGTAGTAGATGATGAATCGCGATTCCTTACCCATCAAAAATGAGATAAGTAAAGTACTTTATTATTTATTTTATTTAAAAAAAAATGGTTCGGATGACATGCTGCCCAAAAAGTTGACTCTTGGCTAGTTAAATCTTTTGGCTTTATTGGTAAATCATGTGATTGAAGAGGCATGTGATTTCTTTTGAAGCAAGACAGGCGCCTATTTTTAAAATACATAAGCAGTAAGAGTTTGTTAATCATATGACTTTAGGTCATATGATTCTTTTTGATTTTGTTTAAAAAAAAAAAAAAAATTCTTTTCAAGAAAATAAAGATTTGAAAGATTTGATTTGATTTTTCAAAATAAAGAAAGATTTTATTTCCAATTTTCAGAATAAAATCAAATTTTATAAAATTAAGATTTGATTTTATTTTGGTAATGAAAAATTATGATTTGATTTTATTTTGGAAATAAAAATCAAGATTTGATTTTGAAAATAAAAATTAAGATTTGTTTTTGGAAATAAAAATCAAGATTTAATTTTATTTTGGAAATAAAATCAAGATTTGATTTGATTTTAGAAATAAAATTAATATTTGATTTTTTTCTTCCGTTTAGGCTTCTTGGTCTTCATGTGAATATTCAAGGTTGTAGTAACTTTTATCGAATTCATGGTGGCACCAAGTGCTTCTGACCATTTGGCTTTCTTTTTTGAATTTGAATGATTGACATGATCAGATGGCTCATGATCAATAATCTTATAAAGCCTTTGAATTGAAATGAAGATCTTGACACCAGTAGCAAAACCACTGCGGTTTGAATCGGTTTGCTCTATTGGCTTTCTTTTTGCAAGGTTCTCTTTTTGTTTTCATCTTGGCATCTACAATTTTATTTATGCTTTTAGTATGGCAACGCTTACTCTCTTAATGTTCAATTACGTGTGTTTTCTCTTATATTATTATTATTATTGCATCCCTTAGGCCACTAAGCATTACATCAAGTTCATTCACACTTTGATCGAGATCTGAAGTGTGATGTGAAATCTGATGACATAAATATCCTGCACTTTGTGTACTCCACATGTTACTTGTATTATTATTATTGAAACACATATCTTTTTTTTTTCAAATAAAAAAATGTTTTGATTTTATTTTCAAAATCTTTGAAAGGATTTGATTTTTTTTTTTAAAAAAAATAAGATTTTATTTATTAATATATAATTTAATTTATCTTGATTTTGTTTCCGAAACAAATATTGGGCAAGAATCTGAGAAAAATTTCGGAAGATTTTTCAATATGTCCAAGGAAGAGCCTCATTAGATCTTGCCTTCCTAGGGTTTAACTCTAAGGGTTGGCTCCACAGGAGTTCCTCTTCTAGGACCATTGTTTTGAAGACACATAAAGTGAAGTCCCACAAAATCGTTCAAAGGCTTTGCGGTTTTCTTGCACGATCGTCTATTTGGAAATGCGACTCTCGCGTAGGGGGCAAATATGGGCCCAAGTGTAAAATTAGGGTTCACATGACCTAATTGAATTAAATGCACGATTAGGGTTTCATGGCCTCATTAAATGTGCAAATTAGGGTTAAGTAACCTAATGGAGTGAAGACGAAAAAAAGTCGAAATAAATATGTTAGACCCAGAGAGAAGCCTCCACGTGTCCCGGTGGTAGAAGACTCGTGGAAGCGGCTCGATCGAGGAATTGATTGAGGATTGGATTGGTGGCTAGAAGGGCGAGGCAACATGGGCATTATTCTAATGACTAAAGGGCATTTCTGAATTTTCACGAAAGCATGTGCCTCATGGCATGACTACTTTCGAAGACCTATAAATATTCCTTCCATTCCATTGGGAAGGGGACTTCTCGGAAGACTCAAGACTTGGACTCTTGGAAGATCAAAGGGACCCTTTTGGTGACTTAAAGGCTCGGAGATTCCACCTAAAAGCACCAAAAGGTTTTGGACATTCTCTCAACTCAAAGGACTCAAGAAGGCTCTTGGAATCCCTGTTACCCTAACACGGCTCCCGGATTCTAGGAGTTCTGCCACATGTCATTGGAGTAATCGTTCACCTGTCGTTCTCCCTTCTTCAATCAATCAATCAATTCCATGCTCTTTGTGGATTTCTCTCCTCCTCAGCCAACACGAAACCCTAACCCTAGCAAGGTACGATTTCCTTGCCCACAACCTTCATCAAAAAAAAAAACAAATTTGCCCAATTTAAAATCCCCCCTAGCCAAGTCACGCTTATACGTCTGTCCCTTTCTCCTTATCCCGCCTTCTCCTTATCCCACCCTTCATTTTGAGAAGAGAGACCGTTGTTAAAAAGGGTTTGAATCAAATATTGTTGGTTCTTCATGATCTTTCAAATATATTGATTTGATAGTCATCCATTAGTTTTCCAAATAAAGGTAAACAAAATTGTTGGTTCTTCATGATCTTTCAAAAAAATCATATAATCTTCAACTAGAAGTTTGCTAGAAACATTTATTTGATGGATAACTGCAAAATTGCAAAATTGATGCCATGTGTAGCCGTGATTAATTAACTTAAAAAAGTTTTTTTTGGCTTTCCATGTCTTACAGTTTGGCTAAATTTGCTATTAAAAGTAAAAAGGTGGCTAACATTATATTGAGAAAATTTTATAGGTTATTTATTTGGGAAACGTTAGATTATTAGCTTCACAAAGTAGATGAAAATTGGTTTTCTTTAATCACCTATACATTTTCATAAATTCTTTTTTCCGTATAGTCCTTTTAGATGTGATTTTGTTTGATTTGAAATGTTAGTAATTTTAAAAAGTATAGGTACAAAATGTTTGAATGATCTGATCGTTTGTTACCTTTTCATTTTTCAAGAATAAATTATGTTTTAATTAATTTTAGTTGGACGAATTTAACTTGTAAATAGATTATACAATAAAGATGTCTCTTATACAAGATTTGTTAAAAATAATTTGTGGTGTAACTATTAAATATCTACATGTACATTAAAGTATTTTAATTTCATTGAGTTAAGCCAACTTAAAATAATAATATTCAGTCTCACTTTTGAGTAAGTAAATGTGTAACAACATAGACTCTTTAGCTTATTACTAGAAACACTTGAATAGTCAATAGTTAAAATCCTTGTGTCCAGCAAAGTGTAGTTCTTTTATGAAGCATACAGTAAGCATATTGGGAAAAGGCCAATTTAATTTAATAATTTTTCCCAATATTTTTAGTAGTTATACCTTCTCTGTAAAAAGTTGAATACTTGACTCACCAAAGTTGGAATTAGTAGTTGTTTGTTTATGGGATAATCTGTAATTATTGTACTCTTTTAGCCGTAATTTGAAACTTTGACATTACAAAGGCAAGGAAAATTGAAGATTATACTCTTTAAGAACAATATTTGGGAGTCCTTGATAGATTCATCAACTTTTTGATTTGTTACTATACATTCAATACTTTGACGTTTTGATTTGTTTTATCAAAGTAATTTGTGTGTTTTTTCTAAATTTTTTTACCTCTTGTTTGTCTTGCAGCATCTTCATCTTTGTTTGGATCATGGATTGCATTCAAATTTTCATCCTACATTGTACCCATTGTCCCCAATAAGACCACCTTCCATAAGAAGAAAAACCAAGGAAACAAACTACAATTGTCCGGGTCTTCGAAACAGAGGATTTTAGGACAGATGATGATGGCACCATTTGATTGATTGAAATTTGATTGGGGTTCCTTGATGTTTTCTTTTGGCATGAGTAGTGTTGATGAGGTTGAAGATCGAAGTTTTAGGTGGAGAGGGTTTCAGGGTTTTGCCATCGTTTTTGTTTGGTTTGCCGAAAAGTTTGAGATCGGGAAAATATTTTAGTCGGTTTGACTTTGTGAGATAGGGAATAAATGAAGAGGAGGGAGAATGGAGATGGAGACCTGAGACTTGAGATCAGATCTGGGTTAAGACTTTGTGAGATAGGGAATAAACGAAGAGGAGGGAGAATGGAAACTTAAGACTTGATATCAGTTTTAGATCAGATCTGGGTTGAGACTTGAGAGTCTGATATAAGAGATAAAGACAGAGACGAAGAGAGTAAAGGCTTATTCGGTATTCGGGTAGACCGGATTGTAAAAAATACCCGAATTATTAAGAAATTTCAGTTAATTTATTTCGGTTAGGTTCGGTTATTCGGTTATACCCGTTCTTTGCTCATTCCTATTCAAAACAATAGTAACAATAGTATTGAATGTATAGTAAAAAAAATATCTTCCAACAGTTTGAAACCTCAACTATAGTAACAATAGTATTGAATGTATAGTAAAAAAATATCTTCCAACAGTTTGAAACCTCAACTATAGTAACAATAGTATTGAATGTATAGTAACAATAATATTGAATGTATAGTAACAATAGTAACAACTATCTTCCAACAGTTTGAAACCTCAACTATAGTAACAATAGTATTGAATGTATAGTAAAAAAATATCTTCCAACAGTTTGAAACCTCAACTATAGTAACAATAGTATTGAATGTATAGTAACAATAATATTGAATGTATAGTAACAATAGTAACAACTATCTTCCAACAGTTTGAAACCTCAACTATCTTCAAAACAATAGTTTTTAATGTATAGTAAAAAAAAATTGAACTAGGCTCGGAAGATTTGGAACAATAGTATTAAATGTATCTGTCTTTGCATCTTTATTTGTTCATGTTTAACTCATGTTTAATTTATTAAGTTTGCTCTTACAGGTTGATCTAAGTGATAGTAACCACATACCTATGCGTCTAATCAATTACATATGGATAAGGTAACGCTACTGGTATTGTTAAAAAAAATCATTTTGATATTAGTTTGCATTTTTTGACTAATGTCTTATTTTGTACTTCCTAGGAGAATTCACATGTGAATCACTTGAACAACCCAAGTTTTATTCCATCTTCAACGAAAGGGAAAGCAAAAATTAGTTGTTCTATTGGAAAAAAAAATTGGTTTAATCAACCGGTATGTTGTACTAATCATTGTTTATCTTTTGATAAAAATCGGTTAGAGCATTATACACTAAATTGTCATTGATATTTTTTAGTTCCTCAGCCCTCAGTCTCACTCTCACCCTTACCCTTCTCTCTCACGCACACACGACTCCATACCATCATCGAGTAGAATTGTTGTGTTGTGGTATTATTATGAATATTTATTATGAATTTGATTTTAAAAATTAATGCTTTTTGGACATGATAACCTAATGCCTTATTTCGGTTAGAGCGATCTACACTATATTGTCAGTGATATTTTTGAGTTCCTCACCCCTCACTCTCACTCTTATACATCTATCTTACGCACACACGACTCTATTCTTACATAAATTTAATTTTGGACCTGCTAACATATTGTCCAAATTATGTAATGGTTTCTTTAGCCATTCTTACATTATATAGATTCTTATTTTATTTTCTTAATTTTTTTGTTCCTGTCATAAATTTAACTTATTCCACACATCACTTCCTATTTTAGACTCCCGCATCAAATTTCGCTTCCTCAAAAATTAAGGCCCAATGCGCCAGACGTGAACGAAATCACATTGATAGTAGTACGTGCTCGCGACGTAAGCTATCACAGCGCGCACGTTGGGAAAGAGAGCGTTCTGGGAATTACACTCAACCTCTACCCAAAGACACCACCCAAGTCCAACTTCCTAACATGGTTACTGCAGTCCCCTCGCATTCCCAACCATCTCTTAGTAAAATATTGGCTGAACATTTGCCTACTCAGTTGTGCAATGTCGAGGTACATTTACCATTGTCATTGTTTGTATTTGGATTAAAATTCATAAAAATAACTATCTTCAACGCCAGAATGAATGTGTACTTGTGCGGGAAACACGAATTATTACCAATCATAATGCACCTTCAACGTCGAAAGTATGTCACATGCCCACTAATTATCTGAAAAATGGAAAAGAAAATATGTCTACCTCTTTGGTAAGTTTTTTGATTAATGTCTTCGAATTGATACGTATTTCTTTTGCTCTTAAGAAAAATAAAGTTGTAATGTATTGTCTTTCCCCTGTTAGATAGTTGCATAGGAAAATACCGGTGATTTACACTCCCCCACAACCGTTATGTCATGTTTTGCAAGACCTAACTCCATTGAACCGAGCCACTATAGCACACCTTCCACAAAAAAGGTCGCGAACAAATAATTTGGAATGTTATCTAACACCTACAATTGCGTCCGATCCAGTTTTTATTTCAACTAACTTTGCTCTATTCTCACCTGTTCTGGTGCGACCTTTACCCTCGCCTCGAAATTTAGAGACAGACTTTGCTCAATATGAAGCTGTCCCCGATGTAGAACAACATTCTCATCAAACTGACGACAATGTCCTCATGACGTCGTCTCCTGTTCTGGCAAATCTAACAGTTTATTAGCTGCCTACTATTTTCTTACTTCTCATATTTGTGTACATATTATTTTTATTTGTAGATTCCCACCAGAACCCTTTAGAGATGTTGACAGTATGTTTAGTGATGACGAAATGAATATTATTGTCCCTGTCAATAATGAGCGTCATTTTCTCGGGCCTATGAATATTCAGTGTCCTTATTGTTCAGCTTTACATTGGCGGGATGAACGATTATCTCTCACAGGATTATCCAATCCAAGATTCAGAACATGTTGTCTATAAGGCAAAATTAAGTTACCGGAACTCATTGCACCCCCACCTCCTATTCGTGCATTGTACGATGGCCATGATGGTCAATCAAAATCATTTCATCGGCATATTAGGGAGTACAATGCAACTAATGCTTTCACGAGCTTGGGTGCTAAGCTTGATGACAGATTACTCAACTCAAGAGGGCCAACATCATTCACTATCTATGGAGAATTACGACCGTCTCTGGGTCATTGTTACCCCGGATGGTCGCGCACACCCATCTACTTGTCGGTTGTACATATATGACCCGACCAACGCATTGAATATTCGGTGTCGCGAGAATAATAACTTATGTCGAGATGTCCTCCATACTATACAGAATTGTTTGCTGTCAGTGAATCATTTTGCTTCAAAGTACAAACGTGCCCATGAAATACTAACTGAGTCAGAATCTTAATATCATGATTTACGTGCTCACCTTCATTACACCTCATCAACTAATAGGCATCGGTACAATCTTCCAACCACATATGAAATAGTTGTGATTTTGCCTGGTGATGGTAGTGAGAGTAGTGGTATGCGGGATATTGTTCTGCACCTAAAAGGAGATAATAGAGCCTGAGCCAGATCAATGAGTGTCATCCAACATATTTGCCATTACACTATGTACTTTTATTCCTTACTGGTGAGCTTGGTTGGGAACCTGGTCTACGACAGTGGAACTCTGAACAAAATGATTTTGCAGTAAGAAGGATGACATGGATACAATTTTATAGCTAACGTATGTTTCCATGTCCCACCAAGTATTCGACGATTCTTAGAGGAGGAAAGTTATTTCAAGAGTTTATAGTAGATGTTTGGGCATCAACGGAGCAAAACAGGTTGTCTTACATCAGACTCAATCAGGATAAGTTGCGTCGTGCGATTTATGCAAATTTATGTGATGGCAGTGTTGATGAGTTGGGCCCCGAGAAAATCGGACAATGCTTTATTCTGCCATCGTCCTTAACTGGGAGTGCATGTAGCATGAGCCAGATTTTTCATGATTCTATGGCCATTACAAAGTACCACCAACACCCTGATATCTTTCTCACCATGACGGTCAACCCAAAATGGCCCGAAATAACAGCTGCCTTACTAGAACACCAAACCTCTTTGGATTGTCCCGACATAGTTGCCCGTGTATTTGAGTTAAAACGGCGTGCCCTGATGCATGAGGTAAAAATGAACAAATTTTTGGTAGAAAAGTTGCTCATGTATTCACCATTGAGTTCGAAAAACGAGGGTTACCACACATGCATGCTTTATTCTTCCTTCATGGCCCCACGACAAGATTCAATAACCGCATGTGGATCGGTTAGTTAGTCTTTGAATTCCCAGATCCATCCACCGATCCAACTCTCATTTAAACAATCCGAGTTTTATGGTTCATGGTCCCTGTGGTTCTCGAAACCCATATTCAACTTGTATGGTGAACGGTGCATGTCGGTTCCATTATCCAAAAGCCTTTGCAGATTCGACTACTATGGATGAACATGGGTACCATGTTTACCATCGTCGGTGTAATGGTCAGTCTTACACTACCAAAGGGCATACATTTGATAATTGAGATGTCGTACCTTACAATCCACACCTATCAAGAAAGTTCAATTGCCATATAAATGTGGAGGTCTGAGCAGGAATGAGGTGCGTCAAATATATCCACAAGTATATTTACAAAGGTCATGACCGCACAACTATGGTTTTAGAGGGACCAGATGGAAACAATGAGATAAAGCAATACCTTGATGCAAGGTATATTAGGCCAAACAAAGGTGCGTATGGCGACTCTTGGTCATCCTCTCCATGAAGAAATTCCTTCCGGTTGTGCAATTTAGATCTACATTTACCTGGGATGCATCAAGTTGTTTACGATCCTGCTAAAACACTTGAAATAATTAGACTTGGGTCTAGGAGTCAAATCACAACTCTGACCAGATTCTTTGACTGTTGTTCTTCAAATGATGTTGCACGTGCCTACATGACATACCAAGAATTTCCCTAACATTTCGTTTGGAACAAAGGTCGGAAGATTTGGACTCCGAGGCAGAGTGGGTTTGCAATTGGTAGATTATACTTTGTTACGCCCAATTCTGGGGAGCGGTTTTACCTTCGATTGCTATTAACAGTTGTTAGAGGACCGCATTCTTTTGATGGTCTACGCAAGATCAATGGTGTGTTTCATGATAGTTTTAAATCAGCGTGTGTAGCTATGGGGCTCCTGGAAGATGATGCAGAGTGGGTACAATGCCTCCAGGAGGCTTCAACTATGAATACGGATACCGATTCACGAGACTATTCTGCATCATTACGGTAGAATGCTCCCCAATCTGACCATTGCACTCTGTGGAATCAATTCTCCGTCCATATATGTGATGATCTTCGTCACAAGCTACAAACAACTTTTGGCATATGCAATCCAACACAGCCTCAAATCAAAGATTACGGTTTATATTTGATTGATCAGCTGCTCCATGAATTTGGCAAAAAATTGGATGACTTCCCACCTATGCCACACCCTGTTCAAAATTGGAGTTCTGTTTCAGGTAATAGATTGTTGATCGATCATATGCAACTACTAATTGAAGCTAATCAACTGAATAACCTTTTGAATATTGATGTTTTAAATAATGCTCAACGTACGGCTTATGATGCTATCACTATTTTCGTTGCTGAAAATCAGGGTAAAATGTTTTTCCTTAGTGTTGGTGTAGGAACTGGGAAAACCTTTTTATACAACACCATCACCACTAAAATGCGCATCGAGGGTCATATCGTCGTTATAGTTGCTTCATCAGGAATTGTATCGTTGTTGTTGTTAGGCGGTCGAACAACTCATTCTACATTTTGCATTCCATTCGATATCATAGAAAGCTCTGTGTGTGGGTTCAGCAAACAGTCATCGCATGGGGAATTATTTAGGGAGACTCGCTTGATAATATGGGACGAAGTTCCTATGCAGCATCGACATGGTGTTAAGGCAGTTGATCGCACACTTCGTGACGTCCGTGATGATAACCGACCATTCGGTGGTATAACGATTGTGCTTGGGGGGGATTTTCGTCAAATACTACCGGTGATACCTAAGGGTCGACGAGAACAAATTGTTGGTGCATCTTTAAGACGTTTTGCAATATGGGTGAGTGTGTGCGTATTGACTTTGAGCATAAACATGCGTCTTAATAGCAATCATCCTGCAAATTCTACTCACGCATCCTTCTTGGAAGAGGTGATTTATATTATACATTATTCATTTAATTATTCATTTATATGTACTGATATGTTTCACATCATACTTAGATTGGGATCAGTACGCAAGATATTGTGGAACTTCCTCCAACGATACACAGGTGTCGAACTCTGCATGAACTAATTTCCAGAGTTTATCCACAACTAGATGTGCTCAGTGCGGTAACCCCTTACTACTTAACTGAACGCACAATTCTTTCCGCTCAGAATGATGATGTCTGCGCCATCAATGATGCTGCTCTACAAATTTATCCTGGCGAGACGTATACCTACTTGGAAGCTGACAAGGTGTCAGATGGGGACGAACTCTATCGTTCTACCAATAATCAATATCCAAGTGAGTTTCTAAATTCTCTAAACCCGACAAGTTTATCGCCTTTCAAGTTGGTGCTAAAGGTCGGATGCCCCATCATATTGTTGAAGAATATAGCCCCGAAAGATGGACTCTATAACGGGACCAGACTAATGGTTGTCAAGTGCGCATCGCGGGTTATTGAGGCTAGAATTCTAACTGGTGACAAATCTTCGGATTTGTGTTTTATCCCGCGGATATCATTATCACCGTCGTCCAAATATTTACCATTTCAAATGACTAGACGCCAATTCCCAGTACGCTTAACATATGTTATGACAATTAATAAGTCGCAAGGCCAATCAGTCAAGTTTGTTGGTGTAGATCTGCTCTGACTTGCATTCAATTCACCACCGTCACTATATATGTGGCCATGTCTAGATGCACATCGGCTGATCGCATCAGTGTCCTTCTCCCTCCTAATGGATCATCTACCACAACAAATATCGTATATCCGGAGGTGTTGGACTCGGTGTAAATATTACTACCTTTTTTAATGTTTGGCAACTTATGTCAGGTAATTGGTTCATGACTTTTGTTACGTTCAAAGCAATCATTAAACTTCTTTCTTGGTAGAAAAATTGTTTTGTTAGATTTTTGATTTGAAATGCTCTTCATTTGTTAGTTATAATGTATGACGTACCTTAAGTCTACTCCTTTAGTAATCTTGAAATTAGGATTTTCCCTACCCAATATCAAAATTCATATCAAAACCAAAACCCTCGAATTGGGATGTTTCTAATTCAAATTTCCAATACCCTAATTTCAAAACTAATTGGCAACATCTAATATTGTCTAATATTCTCTCTTAGACGCTTTGGAATGGAAACCAGTCCGCAAGTCCAATATTACGAGCTATCATAGTTATAGTTGCCAGAGATGAGAAGGCGGTGGCGTTATTAAATAATATTTTGAACATATTGATAGTAACCACTTGAGCCCGAATCAAGTCTCAAATTTACTTTCCCAAGGGTACTATTGATATTAACCTTAAAGTTTAAGGTCACATTGAGCCCAAGAGTAACATTTAGTCCTTGAACATATTGAAACAACCTATCCTAACTTGAGCCATCTTGATTTACTGTTGAAATAAATATTTTCAGAATATACCTGATTTATACTCTTTTTGAAGTGCTTATTTGTGTCTTTTTTTGGTGAGGGTGGTTTTTTTGTCCACTCATTGTCTTATAGTATAAAAGAGAAAACAAGAAATTGCGAGTTCTAGAAGTAAAGGAGAAATTATAACCTATATGAATTATGTCTGAAACTGGAAAATGAACGCCAATGAATCATGATTTACTTTTTAAAAAATTAAGCTATTTACTTTCATATTGAGTTAAGTGAGAATTTGGATCACTTTCATAATTATAGATTGTTTTAATTATAGATTTAACCTATATGAATTATAGATTTTTGTAGATTAGTATTGTAGATTTCTTTTTCATGGAAGTTTATTTTTTTTAAGCGTAGCATTAGGTATAGACTGACTCCTAACAATCAATAATAAACATAATGACTAGTAGAAATTGGTCGTTTTGCTGTTACCTTACTTTTCTTATGTCTGTGGATGTCATTTATATCTTCATCTCCATCATGCTTCCTTTTCTATGATCAAAAGGAAAAATAATTTCTTTAATTATGTAAACCAATTAAAATGAGTGTCTGAGACTTTGTCTTAGGATCCAGAAATTCAAACAAAGGCTAAAGCTTCTCATTAATATGGAGAATATCACAGTCGAACCTTCTCATTAATATAATTATGAATTGGAGAATATGCATATTACTTCATGTAGAGAAAATTGGAGAGAGAAACTTATGACAATAGTCAAATTGAGTAGTTTGTATATCATGTTTCTTTTGCTACTGCTGGGGTTTGCGACCTTTGACTAAAGAATGTCATGCTGCCAATCTTTTCTCAAAGTATATGAAGGTTGAGGATCAGGTAGTGATATCTTTTCTCAAAACTTTTATTAGGACCGAGTACTGGAATAATATATTAGGGGAGAAGGTCTTTTAGAGCATTGCGTTGTTCATAAAGTAAATATGTGTGCACTCATTTGTTTTTTTAGATAATTCGGGGGTAAAGTAAGGGGTTCTTATGTTTCGGATTCTGATTTGTTTTATTTTGACTCACATATTTCGATAATTTTTATATTTCAAATATTTTCAGGTATGCATTGAAGGATACTTGGTGTAAGCTGTAAAGTAATGGGTCTTATGCTCAACATGTTGTTTATCTATTTTCTGCATGTTTGTATATTTTTTGTTCCATATTTTGTAAAGTTAACTAATTATACATGGTTATAATGATTTTTGGGTATGGAATGATTGTTTTTTGGTGGTTTGTATATGTATTGATGATTGTAAGTTTTGTAGACAGGTTTAAAATTTTCTGGATATCTATTTTTAAAGGAAACTCTGCCGAAATTTCTTGAAATTAGTACTGACTAGCTTGATGTTTTGGTGGTTGGATATGTGTTGATGATTGAGTATGTATTAATTGTTGTGTTGGTATATGTCTTTAGATAATGTAATATTTTTCATTACGCCGTGCCTTTATGTTGTTATATGTACATCATGTACTGGTATTCTACTAAGAGAATTTCAAGATGGTTGTTATATGTACATGATGCGTCTAGATTTTGTGTCACTAGGAGATAATTCTCTTAGTAGCATGTGTTTGTTAAGAAATAGCAGTGCAAGTCCCAGATATCACATGTTGCCGCAAAATAACTCTCATTCCAATTTCTTGTGTTCATAATTTATTTTTATTTTTTTGAGAATTATACAGTGTCTTCAGGCACCGGTTATCGCTAGCTCGATGTTTTGATTGTTGGATATGTATTGATGATTACTAGCTCGATGTTTTGGTGGTTGGATATGTATTGATGATTGAGTATGTATTAATTGTTGTGGTGGTATGTGTCTTTAGATAATGTAATATTTTTCAAATTTTAATTTAATTTTTCGTTACGCCGTGCCTTCACGCACGAGTTATCGCTAGTATATATATATATATATATATATATATATATATAATTATGAAATTATGTCACGTGCTGCTTATGTGATCACAAGTACTCCATTCCTATTCATGAGGTGCTTATGAGTTTTAGCTATTCATTATTAGCAGTTTTCTACCTATATATAATATATTATATATTAGCTAGGTTCCGTAAAAAAATTTATTCTTCATTTTCAAATGTCTAAAAATAATAAAAATAAAACTTTAATTTACCCTCGATGGTTTAGAAGAAGAGAAATAACGAGAATGGATATAAATTTTTCACCAAGGGAGGCTTTTAGTGGTGAAGGTGTGTGTATATATATATATATATATATATATATATATATATATTGCTCCAAGTACTAATTTTCCCTTCTCTGCTTACATCTAGTTAATTTATTAATTGTATGTTTTCTCCAGTGACAATTCTTATTAGTAGCTAGCAATATAATTTATTCACTAAAAGGACAGTATTATATAAGTAGTTATATGCTTAATTATTTTATGTGCGCTTGGTGATCGTGTAATTAATCACATTTAAATTATTTCATTCAAAGGATGGTTACTGTTGGATGGCTATAATTTTAGGAATTTAGGATTAAGGGCAGTACTGGTCCCAATTCTAAATTAAAGAGGATTACTACTATATTAACAATTTTAATTTCTCTCCGTATTTGTTCATGAGTTCCAAAAGCCAATTCACCATGTATGACTTGACAAATGAGGAGTTTTATAAATTTTACAAATGAGACTATATATGTGGATATGTTGTGTAAGACCCCGAATTTTTTTTAAATAAAAATGAAATTTTCTCTATTTATTATAGTAAGGGTTGATTTGATTCATGTGGATAGTTATGAGTAAAATACGCAAATATTTCGAATAAGCAAGTGGTTATAAAATATTCTTTATTGTCGGAGAATATTCGTTTGGTCGTGGAATATTCGTACTGTCGAGTAATATTAAATGCATGACTATGCGATCTTTTGTGGACCCCATAACGGAAAGCGATTGGATGAAGAAAATGACAAATATAAGTTGTTTATAAATAACGGCATAGTTATTCACAGTTATCTTTGTTGAAATACCCGTGGTTAAAACACACTAATACGTGTTGTTGAGCAATGAAGACATTTTATATTACACCAATTATTGATTCTTACGTGAAGGCACTACTCAATAATTGTTACAATAATTACTCAAAGATTTTATTTTATTGATTCAATAATTCTTTGCATTGATATTTTATATTCTTTGTTGTTTGATAATTGTCATTACACGATATTTTTCATTATCGAAGCAATAATTCATATTATCTCAATAATATTATTAGATAACATTATTGGCAATGTCTAAAAAGTTCTGTCTAAGGAGAGGTTTGGTCACCTAATTGCTACGTCGATGAGAGAAATTCTTATTGAAAGCCCCTCTTTCTGGAACCTACTGGTTGTCAATATTGTGATTACATAATATTATTTGTGAATAATTAATTATTGATTCATATGATGAGGAAAATATTGATTTTATGTGGATATAGATGGAGAAAATTTTTAATGTGACAATTGTTGAAAATTGAAATTTTATCTTTTTGATAAAATAATTCATTTAAATATATATATTATTATATTTTAATAATATAATAATGATGATATTTTTACAACGAATGTGAGATATATGAGTATACAAGGAGGAAGAGTATTTTTGTTACAATAAATGTTTAAAACATGTTAAACATGTCGGTGGACCCCATTTATTGACTGAAATTTGATTATAGCCTCTAAAATCACCCGTTTATGGATTTCGGTCAATTTACATTTGGAATTTGGAAAAACTTTCTTCTTACGCAAAGTTGTAGAAATTGAATTTCCTATAAAAACTAGCGAGATTCGAATTTTCCAACAAAATGGCTATTTATTGTGAATTATTGAAGTTAAAGCTACTGAAATAATTAATTTTGGAAGTTTAAATTATTTTAAATTAGAAAACGTTTTTATTACTTTTTCTAGAAGGTGGCATGTGGTTATTGAACTGAAATCAGATTTCAAGTGTGCGTAAAAGATTTATTATATATATTATTATTATATTAAATTTTACTGCTTTTTGTGTTCTAAGCAATTTCTATAAATAAGGTGCTTGGGTTAAATTGAAGATTACACTGAAATCAAGTTTTCTCTCTCTATATTATCGGCGTATTTTTGTGAGTATTTTGAGTATACTTTGAGTATTGTTATACGGTGAAAGTTCAAGTCATGCTTTTTATATCAAGTTTTTAACTAAAAACTTGTCTTTCGAGGTAAGGGATATTTTTTTTTCGTAATGATATTATTTCTTCAATATCATTATCTTTGAAATATTGATCTGAAGTTTTATCAAATTTGAAACTTTTGGTGTCTGAGATTCTTATTCACGTGTACTAACCTTATTCACGATACTGATCTATTCACGAATCAAAGACTATTCATCAAAAAATGAAAATTTTCTTTTCGTCCAAAATATCTATTGTGGATACTAGTTTTGATTGTATTCATGTTTTGATCATTCTTGAATTTTACACCACTATGATTATTTTTGAGGTATTTTTGGGCGTGGATAAAATAAAATACTGAATCCTTAATCCTTAATCCTTGTCATTTTGATTCACTTTGGATTCGTTTTTTAAAAAATATTTTCATCATCCTCGGTCTTAAATGATGATATTATTGAATATCTTTGGCACCGTAGTGCAAAGATGAATGATTTCGATGAATATTTTTGGCTGTAGTGGTCAAAGATGAATGATTTCGGCGAATATCTTTGGCTGTGTGTAAAAGATGAATGATTTTTGATGAATATCTTTGGCCCGTAGTGCAAAGATGAACAAGTATTTAGATGAACATGACCAATCGGTGAATGTCCTTGGCACAGTGGTGCAAGGATGAATATATGATTCAGGATATATATTGATTGATGTTACTGGGATAAAAATATTGATGATGGATCATTAAATTCATAGATATTAGTAGATTTCATCCTCTACGTAACTCTTACATGAATTAATATTTTAAGTCATGCAGTATTGATTTAAAACTTGTTGTCTATTGTATTCTATTAAATTTTTCCTGTTGAAGACTAATGATAATTTATTACAGATTATCTTAGTCATAATATTCTTTTCTTGGGCTAGTTGAGCTCACCCTTTTCCTTTTGTTCCATTTTTCTTCTCGGGAGGCGAGAATGTAGCGAGTGCAGTCGGGGTATGGAATGATGGTTTTAGAGAGTTATTTAGTAGTCCTCACCATTTTGTAAAATAATGTATCAATAATTATGATGAGAATTTATTTGCGTGTGGATATTGTCTAGATGGCAATATCTCGTAGTTAAACTCACGCTTTATATGTTGTAATAATAAAGTTGTAGTTATTTATGTACCATGTATTTGGCGACTCGAAATGGGTTGGATGGAATGGACCTATTTTGGGGCATCATAGTTAGTATCGAGCTTAGGGATATGATCTCTGGCGGAGATCGGGGAATAGAACTAGGAGGGAGAGACAAGTAAATCCTTCATTTAGTGTGTCCTACCTAAGCTTATTTGTTAGTTGGTTAAGATATAGGGATATTATGTGATATATTGATTTCCTTAATTAACCCTTGTTTTATGATGATGTTGAGAATGTCGAATGAATAATATGATGGAGTAAATGAGGCCAGTGGAGATACCAGTATTTACCAACGAGGAGAGCGTCTGACAGTGGCAATGTACCTCCTGTGAACAACACCAGCGAGCGAGATGATGAGCGACGGGATGTTTAGAAGCTTTTTGCGCTTCATGCAAAATCGAGGAGGAGACTCGTGTTCAAAATACAGGGAGGAAATGATAGCAATTCACGGGTGGTCACAAATGCCAAGCAGCTTCAAAGAGTTGGGACCACGAGTGGGGAAAGCGGATCCGATTAAAAGCGAGACGTGGGTCAAACAAATTACCAAGATATTCGATGTCTTGGGATGCACGGAGGAACGAAAGTTCCATTCGCTACTTTTATGTTCATGTGACGAAATGATTCTTTGGTGGGAATATGTGAAGCGTACCCATCCAAATACACTCAAGGCATGTCGTGGGAGACGTTTTAGAAAGCAGTTCAATGACAAGTACTTTCCGAAAGTATTCGTCATATATGAAGGAAGTGGAGTTTATTAGACTGGGCGAGAATAACATGGCGGTGTCAAAGACGGGCGAAGTTCGCGAGTTATCCGTGTTTGCATCTCATTTGGTGGAGAATGAGGAACGTATGACGCGGATGTTTACGAGAGGTTTGAAACCGGCGTACGTCGATATCTCATTTCTCATAAATTTTCTCTTTATTCGGATGTTGTCAGCGAGGGGCTCGATTGTTAGAAGCGAGATAACGAATACGTTCAACCGAGGGAACATAACCAGGATCATCTGAAGATAGCGGATCATCGAATAACGATAACCAAATGGAGAAAGAAAAATACTGGACAAAGGCGGTAACCACTCTGGTGGTAATCGTAGCCATGAGAATAGAAGAAGCGAGTCGGGAGGAGATTTTAAAAGAGAGATTCAACAACGACCATGTGAAGACGTTAAGCGCCAAAGTAAGAATCGGTTCGAGGAGGAGAAAGACCACCGGTCGTATGTATTACAAATCACGGAAAGAGGGACATATCTCCAAATCGCCCACAACAGTTTTAAGGTATGCTATAATTGTGGAAAAGAAGGACATATCGCTTTCGAGATTACACTATAAGCGAAACCCAGTCCAAATGAATGATGACTCAAAAAGGATGTCCCGAAAAAGTCAAAGTCAACGATTTACGGAAGAAGCGTTTGTCGTGGTTCGGTCAAAATCGAGGAACCCGAACGAGTTTAGCACGGTTAGTTAATTATAAATTCTTACGAAGTTTATACCTTACTAGATCTGGGATTCTACCCATTCTTTTATCTCTTTCTTGCATTTCAACGTTTGAACTTGACTACGGAGAAATTAGACTTTGACTTTATTTATGGAGACTCAGTTAGGAGAAACTTTCATTACATCCGTTGTTTAGAAATCTTGCTTGATTCAGTTGGCACTATCACATTACCCGTTAACCTTATTTCTATAGAGATATTTGTTTTTGATGTGATTTTAAGGTTAACTACTCATCATGCCGAAATTGATTACTTTACGTAAGGTTGTTAGTTTTCATATTCCTAAGCAACTCATTATTCAATTCAAGCAATCAAACCATTGTAGTCAAACATTTTCATATCAAGCCATGAAGTCATTCGTTTATTACGGATGTCAAGTTTTCTTAGTCCATGTTATAGATTTGAATAAAGACACGTCGATTTGAATAATATTCTGTTGTTATTGATTTTTCCCGACGTATTTCTGAAGAATTTCTTGGCTTACTCCCAAAGCTCGATATTAAATTTTGTATCGACTTTGAACCCTAGACAAAACTCATTTCTAAAATCTCATATCGAATGGCTCTATTGAACTTCGTGAGTTAAAATTCAACTATAGAATTTGGTACTGAGCCTTTATCCGGTGACTTCCTTTGTGGAACGCACCGAAGCGGATTCTCCATAGGAGACACCATATTCGTCGCGATAGTAAAGCGATAGGTGTCATTGTAATGTGTTATCCAAGGTTGGGATATGAGTCACGATTGAGAACAACCTAAGTCAGTAATCGAAATATGTAGCTTTCTAGGCTTAGTTGGTTATTATCGAAGATTCGTTGAAGGATTTTCTCGAATCGCTATTCCATTAACGCAAATTGACTCGTAGAGATACAAAATTCGAATGGAGCAAAAGAATGTGGGAAGAGCTTGAAGAACTCAAGAGGAGACTCATTTCAAAGACATGTTACGACCATGCTATCCTGGAAAAAACAAAGCGTGGTAGGCGGCGTGTTGAGTAGAAGATCGTATACAAGTATCGAAAGTACGATATTGTCAAAGACTCATTTCGTATAATTTACAAATAATTGAGATGGAGATGAAAACTCTAGGTACCCACGTGATGATGATATCTGATATAATCGACTTTAATCGATAAAGTTAAAGCTGTTCAAGCTACACACCGGAGCTGATGAATTTGAAGAAGGAGGTGCAAGAAGTTGTTATTTCAAAAGCGAAAATCGGTGAGGTGAGGAAAGCTCAAACCTTCGATTAATTAATCCATTTGAAATTCTCAATCAAATAGGAACTGTGGCTTATAGACTCGTTTTCCGCCAAGTATGACGCGTGTTCATAACGTTTTTCACGTATCGATATTACGTAAATATGTGGACGACCCGAACCACGTCATTGAGTTAGAACCGGACGAGATAGCCGAAGACTTAACGTACGAAGAAGTACCTGTCAAGATCTTGGATAGAAAAGAACATATCCTATGTACCGAGGTTATACCACAAGTTAGAGTTTTGTGGAGAAATCATGCTATTGAGGAAATGACCTGGGAGTTGGAAACGGAAATGAAAGCGCGGTATTCTCATCTTTTCAAAACACTGTGCGTCGTCGTCGTCAATTTCGAGGACGAAATTTCATAAGGAGGGGAGGTTGTAAGACCCCGAATTTTTTTTAAATAAAAATGGAATTTCCTCTATTTATTATAGTAAGGGTTGATTTGATTTATGTGGATAGTTATGGGTATAATATGCAAATATTTCGAATAAGCAAGTGGTTATAAAATATTCTTTATTGTCGGAGAATATTCGTTTGGTCGTGGAATATTCGTGATTGTCGAAAGTAATATTCGTATTTATTATGCCAGTCTTTTGTGGGCCCCATAACGGAAAAAGCGATTGGATGAAGAAAATGACAAATATAAGTTGTTTATAAATAACAGGCGTAGTTATTCACTGGTTAATCTTGTTGAAATACCGTTGGTTAAAACACACTAATCGTCGTGTTGTTGAAACGAAGATACCAGTATTGCACCAATTATTGATTCTTACGTAAGAAGGCACTACTCAATAATTGTTACGAAGAATTCTTTATTGAAGATTTTATTTTATTGATTCAATAATTGCTTGCATTGATATTTTATATTCTTTGTTGTTTCATAATTGTCATTACTGCAAGTATTTTCCATTATCGAAGTAATAATTCATATTATCTCGAATAATATTATTAGATAACATTATTGGCAATGTCTAGAAAGTTACATCTAAGGAGAGGTTTGGTCACCTAATTGCTTGCGCCAATGAGGAGAAATTCTTATTGAAAGCCCCTCTTTCTGGGACCTCGGTTTATCGATATTGTGATTCGTAATATTATTTGTTAATAATTAATTATTGATTCATATGATGAGGAAAATATTGATTTTATGTGGATATAGATGGAGAAAATTTTAATGTGACAATTGTTGAAAATTGAAAATTTATCTTTTTTTGATAAAATAATTCATTTAAATATATATATTATTATATTTTAATAATATAATAATGGTGATATTTTTACAATGAATATGAGTTATATGAGTATACGAGGAGGAAGAGTATTTTTGTTGCAATAAATGTTTAAAACATGTTAAACATGTCGGTTGGACCCCATTTATTGACTGAAATTTAATTATAGCCTCTAAAATCACCCGTTTGTGGATTTGGTCAATTTTTTGTTTGGAATTTGGAAAAACTTTCTTACGCAAAGTTGTAGAAATTGAATTTCCTATAAAAACTAGCGAGATTTGAATTTTCCGACAAAAGGGCTATTTATTGTGAATTATTGAAGTTAAGAAGCTCTGAAATAATTGATTTTGGAAGTTTAAATAATTTTAAATTAGAAAAACGTTTTTTATTACTTTTTCTAGAAGGTGGCATGTGGTTATTGAACTGAAATCAGATTTCAAGTGTGCGTAGAAGATTTATTATATATATTATTATTATATTAAATTTTCTGCTTTTGGTGTTCTAAGCAATTTCTATAAATAGGGTCTTGGGTTAGAATTGAAGATTACACCGAGAATCGAAGTTTTCTCTCTATATTATCGAGCGTATTTTGTGAGTATTTTGAGTATACTTTGAGTATTGCTATACTACGGTGAAAGTTCAAGTCATAGCATATATCAAGTTTCAACTAGAAATCTTGTCTTTTCGAGGTAAGGATTTTTTTTCTTTTTTCAGTAATGATATTATTTCTTCAATATCATTATCTTTGAAATATTGATCTGAAGTTTTATCAAATTTGAAACTTTTGGTGTCGAGATTCTTATTCACGATATCTGGCACTATTCACGATATCTGATCTTATTCACGAATCTGACCTTATTCATCGAAAAATGAAAATTTTTCTTTTCGTTCAAAATATCTATTGTGGATACTAGTTTTGATTGTATCCATGTTTTGATCTTTCTTGAATTTTACACCACTATGATTATTTTTGAGGTATTTTTGGACGTGGATAAAATAAAGTACGAATCCTTAATCCTTAATCCTTGTCATTTTGATTCACTGGATTCGTTTCTTTAAAAAATATTTTCATCATCTTGATCTCTTAAATGATGATATTATTGAATATCTTTGGCACATGTAGTGCAAAGATGAATGATTTCGATGAATATCTTTGGCTGTGGTAGTGCAAAGATGAATGATTTCAGCGAATATCTTTGGCTTGTAGAAAGCAAAGATGAATGATTTCGATGAATATCTTTGGCCCGTAGTGCAAAGATGAACAAGTATTTAGATGAACATGACCAATCGGTGAATGTCCTTGCCCGTAGTAGTGCAAGGATGAATATATGATTCGGATATATATTGATTGATGTTACGAGGATAAAAATATTGATGATGGATTTATTAAATTCATAGATATTAGTAGATTTCATCCTCTACGTAACTCTTCTATGAATTAATATTTTCCATTGCGATGTATTGATTTAAAACTTGTTGTCTATTGTATTCTATTAAATTTTTCTGTTGAAGACTAACGATAATTTGTTCTATATTATGTTGTCGTCATAATATTCTTTATTGAGCTAGTTGAGCTCACCTTTTCCTTTTGTTCCATTTTTCTTCTAAGGAGGCGAGAATGTAAATGAGTACTGAGTCGGGTATGGAATGATGGTTTTAGAGAGTTGTTTAGTAGTCCTCACCATTTTTGTAAAATAATGTATCAATAATTATGATGGGAATTTATTTGCGTGTGGATATTATCTAGATGGCAATATCTGTAGTTAAACTCACAGTTTATATGTTGTAATAATAAAGTTGTAGTTATTTCTGTACCATGTATTTGGCGACTCATAATGGGTTGGATGGAATGGACCTATTTTGGGGGCGTCACATGTTGAGTTAGGTCGATCGACTTTAATTATCCTAACTATTATTCAATAAGTGATATATATATATATATATATATATATATATATATAATTGATCAAATAAAGGCAATATATCAGTAACATATATGGATTAATTAATTCAAAGGCATGAACTTAATTTATATTCTCATGAAATTAAGAATAAATAGTAATTAAGAGAAAGATAATTGATTAATTGGGAAGGGCATGAGATGAATAGATGATGTTAGTCATATTTAAGTGTTTTTAAACTCTCATAAAATTAATGGATGCCGCGTGTAATTTAAGCTTGTGTGACCACGTCCTTTTAAGTGCTTATCTTGTTTCGGTTGCTGACAATAGTGGCATGTACATGGAGGCATGCTAGGTCATCAATTGGGATGATTAATTAATTACTTACTTGATAATACTTATAATTGTTAGGTCATCAATTGGGATGATTAGTAATTACTTACTTAATAATACTTATAATTGATAAACGATATAATTGCTTACACCAATTGTTCTACTTCCTTTCTAAAAATGCATGTAATTACTTTTCTTAATTATCTTGGTGTTTGTATTCTTGTGATCATCTGAATTAGGTAGGAAATATTCATCGACTTAACCCCGAAAGGCCAAATTAGATTTGTACTAGCAATTATTTATACTTATATATATATATATATATATATATATATATACTCACATACACACACATGTATACTATGAGTCTCCGTCTGACATGTGGGATGCATATGTATGTGAGTATTGTGACGCCCCCAAAATAGGTATACATCATCTATCTTGAGTCGCCAAATACATGGTACAAAATTCAAATACAACTTAATTATAAAACAGTCGTGTAAAATACGATAAAACATATGCTGTGAGTTTTAATACAAATATTGTCATCTAGACAATATCCACACTCAATTGAGTCCTCATTACATTTATTATCACACTATTTAATGTAATAGTGAGGACTACTAATGCTATTATCTGAGATCAGTCACTCGTTCCTCGATTAGTCCTCTTCACGTTCTCATTTTACTCAAGAGAACAATGAAAGTAAAAGGTGAGCTCAACTAGCCCGAAGAAGAAATATTATGACTAAGATAATGTAATAAATTATCGTTAGCCTTCAACGATGTGTTAAACCGATACAATATAACAAACATCAAGTTTAACTACTGTAAACAAGCAATCCATTAAAAGAGTCAAGTAGAGAATAAAATCTACTATCTTTTATGATTTAAAAGGTTTTTCATCACTTTTATCATTGGGACTCAACAATAAATAATCCACATCATCCTCGCTTTCTACGACCAATGATATTCATTAGTATCCACAACCACAAATTATCCATGCACTACGGGCCAAGGATATTCGTGTATTCATCAATGGTCATGATCATGTCAACAACTCCCATCAATGCACTACGCGGACCAATGAGGACTTTTACCACATCATTTGTAACATTACGGTCATGATTATATCGATTAATCCTCGGTCATAATCATACCAAGTCCATCTATGCACTCACGAATACACAGATGACTTTCAACATAATATAAACATGAGGATCCGACAATGATATAAGAATTCAATAAAACAAGTTCAAGAATTAATTTATCCAAGAACTAATAACGTCCAAATTGTCAACATGATACTTCTTTGTAGAGTAAAATTCAAGAATGCTCAGAAGAATATTTTCATAAAAAAATACTGGATGAAGCACAAATATCAAGGATATTCCACTAATTTGATGGAGTATAGAAGTCAAAACTTTAACCAACTAAGTATAATAAAGAATGGAATAACAAAAGAAATCACCGTGCATCGATGTAGCGCAGATGTATGCGAGTTATTCCAACAGAATAATAAATAACGGAACTCAGGTCACGCGAAAGCGCATGCATGAGAATATTCCAACAGAATAATAAATAATCGGAACCCGAGTCAAGCGAAATTCAAGACCGGCGGATGTTCCAACGAGAATAATAAATAACGGAACCAAAGTCATGCGTAAATGCACGATGGATGTTCCAATAGAATAATAAAGAATGGAATAACAGAAGAATTTCACCATGTATGCGGTACTTCGCATAAACAGGTTATTCTAACATAATGATAAAAAATGGAATAACAGAAGAATTTCACCAAGTATAGACCGCGTATACAGGTTATTCCAACAAAATAAAAAAAATATGAAATAACAGAAGTTCTCTTCATGAATACGAAAGAAATAATACCCCTTACCTTAGAATAATGGATATATGAATAGTGAAGTAGCAGAATACTTTTCTCCTTTCTCTCTATAGTTTTCTCTCTGAGTTTCAAAGTGAATTAAGAAATAATGAAGGAATGAGCTTCATTTATAGGAGAATGGAATTTGAATAAGAACTAATTCTGAATCGGTCCAGTTTGATTTACTTTTTAAACTGACGATCCAGTTGGTTTACTATAAAATATTCTAATAAAACAAAATCTTTTAAATAAAATATAATATATTCTATTTATAATCTAATAAAACGAATAACTTTATAAAAGTATTCTCATTTTATATAAAAAGATTTTACTATGCAAAATACTATCAGAGCCTTTATCTGAACACTATGCATAATAAAATATGATATATTCTATTTATAGTCTAATAAAACGAATAACTTTATAAAAGTATTACATTTAATATAAAAAGATTTTACTATATCTGGCACTATGCATAATAGAATATAATATATTATATTTATAGTCTAATAAAGCGAATAACTTTATAAAAGTATTTTGTTTTATATAAAAAAGCTTTATGTTTTATTACATTAATAATACTAATATAATAAAACTTCATCATCATTATTATAATTCACACTATTAATCGAATTGTGTCATTTCCAAGAAAGAGGGGCTTTTCAATAAGGATTTCTCCCTATCGACGCTGATTAGGTGACCAAACATCTCCTCGGCGTAACTTTCTGACATCGTTAATATTGCAAATAATAATATTAATAATTTACGTAAATCTAAATTATTGATTTAATAATATATAAAATATCGACAATAATTGAATCAATTAACGTGAGATACTATGCAACCATTCTTCAAGCAATAATTGAACAAAACTAAGTGACTTCTCACGTAAAGATCAATAATCAATACCGGTAATCTTACGCAACTAATGCCGTATTCCTGCATTTTTAACACTTTGGGTGTTTCAACAGATTAACGATAAAACTTCCGCCGTTATTTTCATAAAATATTTTTGTCATTTTTTCAATCCGACAATAATTTCGTTGTGGGGTCCACCAATGATTGTGCCGTCGTACGAATATTTCCTGTTAAAACGAATATTCCCCGACCAATCGAATATTATATAACAACTTGCGTACTTTGCAAAATTATAACTATTACCCACAACTATAATATTATATCAAATTCATTCCATAATATTCAAAAAATGATAATTATAAAAAATTTATCTTTATTCATAAAAGTTGAGGTCTTACAAGTATTATGTGACTTTTTTTATGTGATAATAACATTATTTTATTTTTAAGCTTATAATATTGTTAAAGTAAAAATAATAGTCTCAGAATAATAAATATCATTTAATTCAAATATTACTAAAAAAATTAGTGTTAAATTGGTCGGAGTAACTAGTTTATTATATCAAGAAAGGGTTTAAGCAGAGCCGGCTCTGAGTTTTGAAGGGCCTAAAGTGGACAACAAAAAAATGGGTCTTTTTTGAATTGCTATTAAGACAGACATAAAAAGAGGAAGAACTTTTCCTGAACAAAAGAGCATCAATACGAAAGAATATCAAACATAATAACCGACTATTTCAATATTTTCGAAACATCATTTAGATATCACATTATCACTAAGTCAAAAAAGTAATTACCAAATAGGGCCTCCTTTATTAAGAGTCTAACACTACTCCTAAACAATTAAAAAAACCAAAAAAATTGAATCTGATGATGAACCCCCATGTACATAATAATTAAATTATTTTGTACAAATTATATGATTTAAATATGTAGAATATTATAATAATCAGTATATGTAGAATATTACAAATTAATTATTTATTTTAATATTTAAATATTTTATTTAAATAATAAAAAGAAGAGAATATTTAAAAAAATTCTAAAAATTTTTGAGTCTAAAATCCGGACACCTTGAATTTTTGCGTAGGACCGGTACTGGGTTTAAGCGGTGAAGGCAATCATAATAATTGACTAACCCCACAACATTATGTCCGCTTGTGACCTAGTTATACTGCTCACACATGTTGGAATGTGTCGTTATGTACACGCATGTACCTACATACTCCAACGGATTCTTGCTTGCCTTTCACTTCCAGTAATCATAGAAGTAGAATTAAATATTCTTGTCCATATTCAGATCATATCGATCTACTTAATTCTAACTTTCTATTTTTATGAAGATAGCTTTCATTTAATTTCTCCCCTATATATTTAGTGACAAAATATTATATTTAATTACAATGAATTTTATTTTATTACTGAATGTTATATTTATATTCTTAAATATGTATTAAAAAAATTGGAGGATAGTACGTTGTAATATATAGAGAAAATTCTAATCCATTTTTATTTAAATATTGCCATATATGCATTGTATTCTTTTTAGTTAAATTAATTTTTGTCAAGTACGATCCAAATGTATAATTCAAAAATTGTCAATTTAATCATTGTAAAATAATACTCCATCAACGACTGTTGTTTCATTTTCGACAACATCCTCTATTCATTATGAGATAGTACTATTATTAGTTGCCTTATTAGTGTCTCCATTTCTTAATTACAACTTGATCGGATAACTTGATTTGAAACACTAACATTATATATATGTAACAAAATGGACGTGATGTGAATTGGCTACTCAAATTATTTAAGTCGACTATCATTTTTACAGCTCATCCCCCGAGTTTGAATCAATCAAATCGAACGAATTAGGCTCAATTACATTTTTCATTAATATATTTTTAAGTGATCTTAACTCACTGTACGTACGTCTTAGCGCTAATGTATGAGCTGGTAAGAATCTCTATGATCTCAATTTAAGGTAGACGTATGGATGGTTAGAGGTAACGTTATATATAGAAGACATAGTTATATATATATATATATATATATATATATATATATATATATATATATATATATATATATATATATATATATATATATATATATATAAGTCTAAGACTGGGGTTTGAAAGAAAATATATTTCAGAGGACATAGTTATATAGATAAGTCTAATACTGAGGTTTAAAGGAAAATTCCAGGCATTGTTTGAAATTTGAAAAGGTCGAGCAAAAGAAAGGAAAAGGAACAAAAAAAAATAATATAGAAGAAATAAAGGACTGGTATTGAATGATAAAACAAGCACCTAATAATTCCGTGATTACTTTTTCTTGTATTTATCTGTTTGACAGAAATGAAATCCAGGACTGGAATTCATCCGTGGACAGGGAGGAAATCAGCATAGCCAACAGAATTATATTTGACCTCTATTCCTGAATTACAAATGTACTTACTTTTTTTGTCCATTCAAAATTTAGAGATATATTTTTAATTTTATTAATACCATTACATATAACAAATTAATTAGTACTTATAACTAGCTAGTTAAGTTAATTGAATACCAGCATACCATTACTATTACATTTTTTACTATATTATATAGGCCAAGCAGTTGGTTTATGAATTTATTCCGACTTTCACAATGGAAAAACATTACGCTATGCATGTAGTTAGACTACTTAATTTAGTGCAAAAATATTTCTATCCCAAGAAATGATTGCCAACTAAGACATCATGT
The DNA here is from genome assembly GCA_020205605.1 of Panax ginseng. Classification (NCBI taxonomy): domain Eukaryota; kingdom Viridiplantae; phylum Streptophyta; class Magnoliopsida; order Apiales; family Araliaceae; genus Panax; species Panax ginseng. Next base: position 2,445,775 of record CM035139.1, on the reverse strand, counting down.
AGTTATCATATCCAACGCTTACACTAATATGGTACTTACCAGCTTTTTTAATAGGATTTCTCTATTACAATTTCAATTAGAAAATATAACCCGATTAAGATGGTGTAACTAAATTATAAATATAGGTTAACAATAGAGATAAAGATACACATTTTTAGTTTACGAAATACTAGTTGCTCCATTTGTTAACTTGTTTTGAAATCTATTCTTACTCTCACACCAGAGGTACGTATCCCCTAGCAACCCAAGTTGGCAAGTACTTTCTCGTGGTTCTTTTTGTACAGGTTCACGTCCACGTCGGTGGTAGAACATGCAGATAAATTCAAGCATTAACATTGGGAGCACCACCAGAACTAAAGTTCTATTTCAACAACTCTTTAACAAAAAAACTTACATGGCAGCACCACCAGTACTGCCATCCAGTCATCAAAGCAACTCCCATGGTGAAGCACGCTCGCAGTCACATAAATCAATAGACGCTGACAAGAAGCGTAGTCTCTAAGAAGTCCAAAACAAGAAGAAAAAGCTTTTCAATTCCAGCAGGAAGAGCTTAACAATCAGCTTATTGATTTGATGAGGGTTAAATTAAGACGACCTATTGAGAAATGAAACGGGGAACACCTTCTCAATCTGAACGTTGTGGTTCTCGTTGCACTCGTAGATCATCTTCTTTTCATAGAAGCACAAGTGAAAGTTCTTTTGATTCAGCCAGACGCCGACGAACGAAGATCCAGATCTTTTTCACGTAACCAAAGTAGAGGTCACGACCGAAAACGACGTCGAAGCCGTAGCAATTTCGCTCGGGAGACTTCTCCTAAAGATCTTTTGAAGGACATGTTGGGGTCACAAAGAATAAATCCTACTCATCTCCTTTTACTAAGGATCTTGCTGAGGCTCGGATCAATAGATCCCTCAAAGTCCCGAACCTAGAGATGTATGATGGAACACGCGATCCTTATTATGACCATACTTACTCTTATGAACGTTTAATGCGCTTCTATGATCATAACATTACAGGAAATTAAGTGTCATCATTTTATTTCTACCCTAAAGAAAACTACTAGAGAGTGGATGGTCACACTTCATTCCCTTTCCATATGCTCATGGGAGGAACTTAAGGAACAATACCATATATATTCGCTTCGACAACACCAGAAAACGTGAAAAATGGATGACTTCGTTGATCTGAGGCAAACGTTAAATGAATATGTTTGGAAATTTTTCAAGAGATTTTGTGAGGCAGTAGCTGAGATCTCTCTACCCTAGATCTGGATCAAGCAATACAATTTCTCACGCTGGGTTTGAATGTTGATAAATTTAGTTGTGTGATCAAGGAAAAAAACGAAACATAACTAAAAATAAGAATAGCTCTCGAAGTCAGACCCAAAGAAAATTCATGAAATTCGAACCCTACTCCTGAAGAGATTCTCGAAGTCGAGCAACTCCCAAAGTCAACAAGTCAACTTGGTCGAACTCCGAACTCTGATCCCAAAGTCATATGTCGTTATTCTTGCGTCGATCCATTAACTCGTGGTGTTTCAGTGTCATCAATATATTATCCGATAAGACAGAATTCTGCATCAGATGAGTTGTTAAGAGCAGGTTTCTTTAAAATTTAAGAAGGATTATTGGTAAATTTTTTGTCAAAAAAAAGGAAAAAGAAAGAAATAAAGATTTAGGCTGAAATATTAGCATATATGTCTTAGTTTGTTAAATGATCATCTCCATCTCCATGAGAGTCATCAACAATGATACCATGTTAAATAAACAAAACATCTAAAAATTCAAACTATTAGAAAGAGAAATTAATTATATATATTATGCTAATACCATACTCATGGGAATTAAAGAATAACCTCGGACGATAATAATTGACGATGAATAACTGACTATGTTTATGTACTAATGGCACTCTGAACCATTGCTTCCTTGCATACATATATGGTATGTTTTATACTATACGAGGTTCATTGATTTATGTTATAATTAGTAGCTTCAACGTGGACAAACGATATTGTTTATAAAGTAACTTTCTCACGAACTTGAAGAACGAATATGGGCTATGTCGATGGTATGTACCGTTGCCATAATTTATAATGACGGTTTTTGGGCTATACATACCATCAAGGACGAAACCAGGATTTGATCTTGGGGGGCCAAGAATTTTTTTAACAATATAATATATATTCATCATTAAAAAATAAAGTTCCACCATTACAAAATATATTTTAACTAAAACAAAGATAATGTAGTAATAGATATGCTTTATCAAAGACAACAAAACATAGCAAAAAAAGTTTTTTAGAACATATCTTCGTCAAAATTACACCCGACGTTCTTTCAAATCACGAAATCCATCTATAATTGATTCTGTACTAAACTGTTTCGCAATTTCTTTTTCAATGTAGACAATAAGAGAATTTGTAAGATATTCATCCTCCATCTTGTTTCGAAGTTTAGATTTGACAAGACTCATAGCTGAAAATGCACGTTCTGTAGTTGCAGTAGAAACTGAAAGAGTTAGAACAAGCCTGATCAGTCTATCAATTAGTGGATAGATTGTTGACTTTCTTGTTTTCACCAATCATTTACAGAGATCAGAAATAGTAGACAACTTTTGAAATTCTTGATGTTGGAGTACATCAAACTCGTAATGTTGCAATTGTATCCTTAAGTTTTCTTTCTCATTCTCTGTGAAGTCTTTGGGGTAAAATTCATCCACGTACAAGCTTACAAATATCACCAATATTGAAAGACGTATGCCCATTAGACGTATCATCAATAAGTTTGATGGCGCTGTCGGAAATCAGGCGGTAGACCGGATCAACGAGCGTGTATTGAAAATAATATAGTAGAGTTATTGGGCCAAGAACAATAAAATATATTATTGAACAAGTGAGCCTAAAAAATTATTCACATCACTTAACAAAAAAAAAAATCAGATCTTGGGGGGGCCATGGCCCTGCTGCACCCTCGAAGTTAGTTTCATCCCCTGCATACAAATGTGTATATATACATGTAGCCCTATATATATATATATATATATATATATATATATATATATATATATATATATATATATATATATATATAATACATATACATGTATTACACATGATGAGGGCTATGACAACAGATTTTGGACTATAGCATGATGAAATACGCCATAGCCTGAATAGCTATGACGACGGGTGAAATCGTCGCTATAACCTAAAAAACCGTCGCTATAGCCTACTGTGAAATACACAGCTGTGTACATATATTTTTTCCATATATATATATGTCTATTTTCTTAGAGAGATTAATTATGATTCATGTCCCTCGTGATTCTTAATATATTATTGATATGATTGTGTCAGCTGATTGTATATATCAAATTAATATACATTCTCATTTGTTTTCAAAAGAAAATGTATCCTTAATTATTAATTAAAGCATGTATGGAACAAGTTAGAAGTAGTTTGATCGTGGGGGCCATGTTCATGCAAATATTTCCCCACACCTAAATCTCTAGTTTGATATATGTAGCGCTTTATATGTTATTTGCTAAATAAGACACACGAATAATTTGATAGAATGCTTTTCCTTGTGTATTATGTCTTTCGATGACAACAACCTAATTAATCAAAATGAATATTGATTTCGCCTAATTCATATCAACTAGAGCAACTACGGAGGGCAAATATATATAGGGAATTAACAATGTAACCTTTGGTAATTAATTCCTATATGACCATCTGTGCATGAGTTAAATATATCATTTCAATATTATTATTGGATTTATATCATGAAACCTTAATTAATGTTAAAAAAGATAAAGGACTCTATCGTGATCCGCCTGAGGGAATATATATGTGTCAATACATGCATGCAGCCCTCCATGATTCTTATATAAACTATATATAGTTGATAAGATTTGATCAGATTACAGTACTTATGTATTGTAATTCCTACTCCACATGCATCCATATGATCATGCATTAGACGTGGTTAGGTGATAGGGGATAGCCAGCTGATCATCATTTATTTAATATTTTCCACAGGGATCAATATTTAATTTCTTCTAAATTAACAATAATAATTCACAAATTAAATTATAAGACCTTCTCCGAATTAACCCTATAAATATCGGCTGCTAACTACAAACATTTTCATCAGCCAAAAAACAAATCCTTCTATCTATTAATTTCTCTCCCTCAGCTAGCATTTGCAATTAGCAGAAGTGTCAATATTAATTTTGGAATTAAAGATGAGTTCCAATACAAACACTGCTTCTTCACTTGCTCTTTTTCTCTCTCTCAACCTCATCATCCTTGCCCTAGTCAGTGCATATGATGACACTGATCATAACCCTAAACCAACTCCTAGTACTCCTTATTATCCGGGAAAATGCCCTAGAGATGCCCTAAAATTAGGAGTATGTGCCAATGTGCTTAATTTGGTCAAAGTAGAAGTAGGATCCCCGCCCACCCTTCCATGCTGCAGTCTCCTTCAGGGACTTGTTGATCTTGAGGCTGCTATTTGCCTTTGCACTGCCATTAAAGCCAATATTTTGGGTATCCATCTCGATGTTCCTCTTTCACTCAGCTTAGTTCTTAATAACTGCGGAAAGAAACTCCCAACTGGCTTCGAATGTACCTAAAATCGACATTGGATTTTTCTTCATTTTCTGGCTGCATGTCGTATGAATTTTCTATATATTATTGTAAGTGTGGTATTTTTGGCTTTTGGTAATTTGTTGTTTCCCATGTTCTGGTGTTTGTATGATTATTTGGATTTATTATTCAATAACAATTCTTTTTTTGTTTTATTATTTTCTATGTCATTCAAGACAGGCGGTGAACCGGGAGATTCCAAATTAAAATTCCCGTACACTTTGTTTCTAAAATAATATAATTCTTTTATTTTTTAGTTATAGTATGAAACGTAAAAGGAAATGAATAAATAACATCAATACTTACAAATTATTAATTAGTTATGGGGCTTTGTCTCAACTCTTAACAATTTGCTTGTTTATCCATTCTAGTAGATGTAGATTGGACTAAACTTTGAACGAATCACGACATATTGAAGCATATATATGGGCTTCCTTACAATTCAATTTCTAAATTAACTTACCTTACACATCCGTTACAATAATTATCTAATTTCACACAATATATATCTTTTCAAATTCAATTACCCACTAAAATTGGTCAGAATATGTCTTTTTCCAGCAAAACTAATAGTTTTATAAGTTTTAACCGAAATACGGTTCGACTTCATTGAATAATAAAAATATTAATTTCTATAATAATTAATTTAAAGACTTGGTTAAGATAATGATTATGTAATTTTTTTAAAAAAAATTAGCACCACGACTAAATCATGCATTCTTCCATCTTCTATCTGATCAAATTATCAAATTAAAACAAGGATGGATCAAAAGAAACCATAATCAGTGGCGAAACCAGAACATTTTTAAAGAAGGGTCAAAATATATCAGTAAAAAAAATTATTTATTAACGCTTGAAGCACTTCTTTCAAATTCATTTTGACTAATTATATTATTTCACAACATCGTATTCCAATCATTGTCAATCTTTGAGTTGTGAAATGAAATTCGGACTTGACCGGCAGTTGAACCGGTTAAAATCGAAACCAGACGGCACTTTAGTCCGGATTGGACCAATTACTCAATTTTGGTTAAAATCCAAATTGAACAGGATCACCATCGATTCGACTGGTAAAACCGGTTAACCTGACTCAGTGAACCGGTTTTAATTATTTTTTTAATATTTTTTGTACCAAATTAAATTTTTATTATTATTAAAATTAACTATTTTTAGTAATATTATAAATATGCATTTATTTTTGGTTCAATCAATGCTTAAATAGTCTATATTTAATTAATTAAACTTTTAAATATATTACATTTAAGAAATACTAAAAAAATAGAATTTCTTTTGTTTCGTAATAAGAAAGAGTCCTACTTTCTAATAAAATTTTATTTCATAAAAAGGCTTCTATTATTAAATTAATATTGTATCGTCATAATTTTATTATCGTGTTATTATTATTAAATTAACACTTAATTATTTTTATATAAAAGCATTTTCACAGTTGAAGGCAGGGAATGCCAAATGGCAAGAAGAAACGGTGTGATCTGTCTCCATTTTTTTGTATATTTTTCATTATTATTCCTCTTTTTTCACATTATAACACATTTGAACCATGAAATTTTCATGAAAAGGATCCTAATTCCTTTGGAAAAGCATAGACCGTAGAAGATCTTTCTATCCCAAATAAAACGGACAGCCAACTAATTTAAACAAACTTCTCTCACACGCACACTCTCACTTTCTCCTTCTCACTTGTCAATTATTGAGAAATTATAGAAAATTAGGGAATAAAAATATCTATCCTTGTCGATCACTGGTCAATTGCAAGAGATATACACGTACACTATCCTTAATTCTTGTCCAAATATGTTATGTTAGATAAAGGAAGGAATAATCAATTAATATATTTAGTTGGTTTCGTTTGAGCAGCGTAGTGTATATATATATATATATATATATATATATATATATATATATATATATATATATATATATATATATATATATATATATATATAATTTTAACAGAGAATTGAAGAAGTGCCGGAGAATTAATTAAAATAATCTGGTGAGGAAATATAATTAAAATGGCAGACAATCATTTTAGAGGAGGGAATAAAAGCGAGGAAACAATTGTTTGTTACGCACCGACGATGATAACAACAAATGGAATATGGCAGGGCGATAATCCATTGGAATATTCTCTTCCTCTTTTCATCTTGCAGTTAACATTGGTTGTCGTATTGACTCGAATTCTTGTTTTCATCTTGAAACCCTTTCGCCAGCCTCGTGTTATCTCTGAGATCCTTGTAAGTTCATACATTATCTATATATCTCACATGCAGCTTAATAAATAATTAATTCAAGATAATAACATCTTTATTTATTTAGATCAGAATATATATTCCGGTATGATTAAAACACTTGTTCTTGAACAATTCAATCTGATTTTGTAAATTAGGACGGATGATATTGTCATAACAAAAATTATGTTGTTAAAACAAATATACATTTAACGCTATGTTTATAACTATTCTAGTTACACTTAACATTTTACAACTTACTGCTCTAATAATATATATATATATATATATATATATATATATATATATAGATTGCATTTTGACAATTGCATATGTAGGATGTAATTTAATGAAGACATTAATGTTCAATGAAATTATATATGTACCTAAATGGAGTAATATATGTCTAATTAACTATTTTTTTTCTTTTTGGTGATGGATCATATATAGGGTGGAGTTATATTGGGGCCATCAGTATTGGGGAATAATAAGAAGCTTGCTATAGCATTATTTCCCCTAAGAAGCGTAATGGTTCTTGAAACAATGGCAAATGTAGGCCTTCTCTACTTTCTTTTCCTAGTCGGTGTAGAAATGGACCTAGGCGTAATCCGGCGAACCGGACGAAAGGCCATATTCATCGCCATTGCCGGTATGATTTTGCCATTCCTAATTGGTATTTCATTCTCCTTCTTGTTACTCCAAAAATCCCAAATGGTGAAACAAGGCACTTTCATACTATTCCTCGGCGTGGCGCTCTCGGTCACCGCCTTCCCCGTGCTTGCCCGAATCCTAGCCGAGCTCAAACTACTCAACACGGAGATCGGACGAATCGCCATGTCATCTGCTCTCGTGAACGATATGTGTGCATGGGTTATGTTGGCTTTTGCCATTGCATTAGCTGAGAATGAAAGTATGAGCTTAGCTTCCGTTTGGGTGATCCTTTCGAGTGTGGCTTTCGTTGTTTTTTGCATATTTGCAGTCCGTCCGATAGTCACATGGATGATACAGAGGACGCCCGAAGGTGAAACCATAAGCGAATTCTACATATGTCTCATTTTAACTGGAGTAATGATATGTGGTTTTATTACGGATGCAATTGGAACACATTCTGTTTTTGGTGCTTTTGTTTTCGGATTAGTGATTCCAAATGGACCTCTAGGTGTTACCCTTATAGAAAGACTGGAGGACTTTGTGTCGGGGCTTTTGCTGCCACTTTTCTTTGCCATTAGCGGGCTCAAGACGGAAATTGGTGCAATCAAAGGATTGGCGACATGGGGAATCCTGGCTCTTGTTATTGTTCTGGCATGTGTAGGAAAAATTGCTGGAACTCTACTTGTTGCACTTTATTACAAGATGCCATTTTATGAAGGTGTCACACTTGGTTTGCTCATGAACACCAAAGGCCTTGTTGAGATGATCGTCCTCAACGTTGGTAAGGACCAAAAGGTACTATTTCTCCTCCTCATTTTAATTTCCTCACATGGGACTTTCAATATGTTGTTATACAGTATTTTAAAATTCAAATTAATAAGGGATTCAACGTCACTCGAGGGTAAATTGACCATTAGGGAATCTAAACCAAAAAAAAGTCCTATATTAATTTATGTAGCACTCTGTTATAATGCAACTTCGTACAAATGCACGTTTTGTTATTGAACTTATCAATGGTCAATTCACCCTAAACTTTACCGAATTCAGACTCATTACTAAATCCATCTATATTGTTTTATGCAACACATGACAACATTGTTTTAGCAACTTCTCTATTTATTTGTTTGTAAGATTTCTTTATAAAAGGTGTGCGCCTAAACATTCAGGTATTAGACGAAAAATCATTTGCAATAATGGTGATCGTGACTGTGGTTATGACCGGAATTATCACCCCAATTGTCACCATAATTTACAAGCCGGCAAGGAAGTTTGTGCCATACAAACGAAGAACAATACAAAGGACAAAACCAGACAGCGAATTTCGAACATTGGTGTGTGTCCACACCCCACGAAATGTTCCAACAGTCATCAACCTCCTCGAAGCCTCTCATCCAACAAAAAAGTCCCCAATATGTATATACGTCCTCCACCTCGTAGAACTCACCGGCCGATCCTCCGCCATGCTCATTGTCCATAACACCCGAAAGTCCGGTCCGGCCCTCAACCGGACGCAAGCTCAGTCCGACCACATTATCAACGCATTCGAGAATTTCGAGCAACACGCCGAATGTGTCACCGTTCAGCCCCTCACCGCCATTTCTCCGTACTCCACCATGCATGAAGACATATGCAACGTGGCCGAGGACAAGCGTGTTGCCTTCATCATCATTCCTTTCCACAAACAACAAACAGTTGATGGCGGAATGGAAGCGACAAATCCCGCTTATCGGACAATAAATCAAAATGTATTAACAAATGCTCCGTGCTCAGTAGGGATCTTGGTTGATAGAGGGCTTAGCGGATCAACTAGGTTATCCGCTAGCCAAGTTTCTCACCATATTGCCTTGCTTTTCTTTGGTGGACCGGATGATCGGGAAGCGTTAGCGTATGCATGGAGGATGTCTGAGCATCCGGGGATTAACATCACCGTAATGCGCTTCATCGCCGGCGAAGAAGCAGCCGAAACAAGTTCCGATGCCGGCCTCGATAGGAATGACCCTAGGGTTTTGACGGTTTTGACAGATAGTGATAGGGAAAAACAACAAGATGAGGATTATATAAATGCTTTTAGGGCAAGAGTTTCAAATGATGAGTCGGTCAATTACACAGAGAAAGTGGTGAATAATGGGGAAGAAACGGTGGCAGCAATTCGGTCAATAGACAATATTCATGACCTTTTCATAGTTGGGAGAGGACAAGGCATGATATCGCCGTTAACGGCCGGGTTGACGGACTGGAGTGAGTGCCCGGAACTCGGTGCAATAGGGGATTTATTGGCGTCGTCGGATTTTGCAGCGACAGTTTCGGTACTGGTGGTTCAACAGTATGTGGGGATCGGGCCACAAACCGGGGATATACTTGCCGTCACGCCGGACAGTCCCGGGCAGCTTAATGAATTCAGCAACCAAATGAACCGGCGGACGCCTACGAGGGGACAGCCTATGTATAATCCGCAACCCTAATGAAGTAATTAATTAAGGTACATTAATAGATTAGTTTTGTACCTAATCATATACTTTTTTCATCAAGAAGAATGAGAATTTTTTGTTGTTTGTAGTACAGTATGATATGTACAAATTAAAATTACTTCATTTCAAAACATGTTGATGTTTTTAGACACAGAATACTACAAAATTCATTATATTGGCAAGTAGTACGAATAGCTAGAATACATGTAAAAAAATGTTAATATATATAAATGGCATATGCTATCTATACACAGTATTACAAGATGAATTGAATAGACCAGTGTCAACTTGTTATTTATGGACCACCAAAGTTGTGGCGCTGGTCTATCGAAGCTGGATGGTGCTCTCTGATTCTTTCCACAATCACTCGTGTGTGTGTATATATATATATATATATATATATATATATATATATATATACATGTTTTATTAGGTAAGATTTGAGAAATACTTACCTACTGATCGAGAATGAATTTAATGGTGATGGAATTTTATTCACCATTTTTGGAATTTACTTCTTTGTTTTTGCAAATTTATAGGATATGAATGAGTATACGTATGTATATATAGTTCACAAACTGGTATCAGTGAACTTCAACAACGCTGTTTGATAACTCGGAAAAAGCTAGCCTTGATTCATGCCGGCATACAACTACTGCCGAACAACCACAACCTTGAAACGACTTAAAATTTCGGCAACTCGATCGGCGACTTTATATCAAAAATAAATAAAATTCAAGGCGTAAATATTGGGAGAAAAGCTACCAAAATAAAATTCAAATATGTTGAAAGCTATAAAAGAGACTGAAAAAGAGAACAAACATTTTTCTATAAATTATTACTTAAATGGTACATATGTAGTACACCGTTAAATATACCTTAAAAAATATAAAACTATTGTACTTAAAATATAATTAACTTAGTTAAATTGTACTTAAATTATAATTATATTGCACACACACATATATATAGTATGTATAAGTATAACTTGAAAAATATTGAAGAAAAAATTACACATAAAATATACTTAATTAAGTTAAATCGTACTTAAATTATACAGAACATGTCATGCTCTGTAGAATGTGTGCTTAATCATTTGAGCTAAGACAATATCAATATCAACTTTATTCAAACGTAAAATTGATTAAATACAAACACATGCATGCATGTATATATATGCTAGATGTCTATTTAATTTATTGTTTGTGTGATGTTATGTATTCTAGATACTGTTTTTTGTGAACTTAATTAATTCATTTTGTTGTTCTTATTATTTAGAATTTTTTTCATAATTTTTTTACTTATTTTTTGAAACTCCTTACTAGCTAAGGATGCGTATTTTTCGAAACCAATACCGAAAATTAAAAAATGACATTTCAAAACATATGTAGCTACCGTCAGTTTGAACCATGCTTAATGATCATATCTTAAAGAATCAATACTTCTTCCAAAAACTTTACTAATTATAGCAGGCAGGTCATATATAAATCCATAAAATACATAATTAAACATTTCATTTTATATGTATCAGCTGAGATACGACTGACATGAAAGAAGGCGAGTTGCCTCCCTCTCCTTAATTCCAATCATTACATTGCATAAGTACAAGTATATTGATATATCTATGACAAGACAATACTTCAAACAAACAAACAAGCAACCATGATAACCATAAATGTAAGACTAGACACACCACAAAGGGGAGAGGGAAAAAATTGTAAATTTAAGGGAATTTTTGATAGATAGATAGTGCTAGTTTATGCGCATTGGAAGCCAGTTGGAACCTTCTTTCCGCAGTAGTTTAGCAGCAAGCTCAAATCAACAAGAACGTTAAGGTTGATACCCAAGACATTGGCTTTGATCGCGGTGCAAAGACAAACAGCGACTTCAAGATCAACAAGACCTTCAAGGAGACCGCAACATGGCTCCTGTTAACGCTAACGTCCCAATCACGTAAGACGCCCTAATCCTGCATGACAAGAAAACACGATAAGGACCACGGGGAGATAGTTCAGGCGTGAGAGTCAGTATACGTGTTCACAAGGTTAATAATGGAAGATGTAATGTCTAGTGTATTGAGAGTTATCATAATTCTCAGTTGTGTGTCTGTGTATATGAATATGAACGTACATGTTTGTGAAGACTTAGTTGATAGGTTGTACTTTCTTTTTGCGGTTTACTGGCCACCCCACTACTCGACTCGACACGTACCGATCGATGGGTTCTGCCGATACGCGTACGCCTATCCACTACTTTTGGTCATCATTTATGCCACGGCCTTTATATAATCCCATCCACATTAATGCATGGCGGTGTCTTGAGTCAATCGTCATGCTTTTTCATCATTACAAGTCAAAGTGATAGATATTAAAAGATCCAATGGGTTAGTCAAAAGAACCAATCCGGTTTCATAGGATTAAATAGATTAAATAAGTAATATGGTGACTAGGCCCAGATTTTCCAAGATTCAATAATGAAGGCCCAATAGATTAAGTAAATAAATAAGCCCAATTTGCTCGGCCCAAAGAGGAGAATTATCATGACCCAACAGCTCCTTTGGCGGGGTTCCAACAAGAACACCGATCAAGCCGCCAAGCACATTGGCACATACACCCAATTTTAGAGTGTCTAGAGGGCAAGTTGCCTTCTTGTGGTGGTGGTGGTGGTGGTGGTGAGAAGGTGGTGGGGCGGGCATGAGGTATAATGAGTAGAACTCACCAAAGTGAAGAAAAGAAGGTTGAAGGCTAGGAAAAGAGTAGTTGATGCTAAAGCTTTTGAAGCCATCTCAAACAATAGACAGTACTTGTGTAGAGAGATAGAAGAGCTTGTTTGTGATGGTAATGGTGAAATAGGTTATGGTATTTATAGATGGTAATATTAGATTTTACTTTATTTATTTCATGAAGGAAATTAAGAAATTATAGACACCCATGTGAACACATTTGGTTGGAAATCTGGATTTATCCTGACAAACTGGCTGTGTAACTTGGAGGGTGAGCCTAAAGGATTATAATGGAATTTGGAGTTTTCTGAGTTTTGATTAGTTGTCATTTTTCGCTCACAAAAAGTAAATTATCGGCTATTGATATATTATTCAGTATTGATTGGGTTCATACTTCCATCTATGTGCAAAATCATTTTCCCTTGGATGAACATGGTCTGAGATTTTAAGATAGAAAGGAATATAAACATGCTTTTGAATTATGAGAATGCCAGCAGGTATTTTTATACTCCCCACATTTCAAATTATAACATCATTGGTTTATTTATATTTTAAAAATAATAAATCTTATAACTAATAAAAATTTTCAGATAATTTATGATATTCATAATTGTATCGACTTGAACTAAATGAATTTTTGCCAATTTTAAATTTGAAAATATTTGAAATTAATTTTTAAAAATTTAATAATAATCTTATAATTTGAGAATGGAGGGAGTGCATAATTTGGTAAGTCTTGGTTCTTAGCAATTCTCTTCGAGGTGAATATTAATGAACAAAGAAATTAAGCATAAAAATCGATCACACATCAAGCCTCTATTAGTAGAATTGTTCTTCCTTTTTCTTTTTCTTTTCTATTTATTTATTATTTTTTATATTTTTGTGGGCATGAAGACTCTTGCATGTCCATAGTTATCTTCGTTTGAACCATCTCGCATCTTTGGCATAGTGATATTTTGAGAATTATAGCTCATGTTCATGATCATGATCAAGCCTATAGCTAGTAGCCATTGCTTCTGTAATACCTGAAAAAAAAAATTTAATAAATAAATAACATTTTAAATTTATATTTTAATAATTTAATTAAACTTTATCTTTTATTTGGGTCAAATTAGTCATTTAAGTTATGTGGACTAATAAATATTAATAATGACGGATATTAATTTGGTAAAATTGAGTCTTAAAATTTATTAGGTTTAATTTATATTTGGGATAATATTAAAATCTATTAAAAAAAATTAATAAAATTTATTAATAAATAAACAAAACCTAAGTGTTTTATCATATTTTATAGAAACTGACTAAAGGAAAAGAAAAGGGGAACAAGCGCCGCCACAGATAGAAGAAAAAGGAGAAATTAAATGGTACTTTGTATTTGGTAAAGAAAGAAAAAACTTGATATCTAATTTCGGATACAAGTAAACTATATGTATATATGTGTCTTTTGCAATCTTTAAGTTAATGATAACAGTCAATAAGTATTGGTTTGAATAATAAAATTTCATAAAATGTGTATTGTTACCTACTAATGTATATATTTATAAATTTATATAATATAAATCAAAGGAATTGAATGTAAAATTAATATTAGTATAGTGTAGTAATAATATTATATCTATATATATACTAATTAGTGATCAAAATGTTATAATATGGATGCTATGCGAATAAAAGACGAAATAAGTTTTTAATAAAGTATGTATGGTTTTGCTATTTGTTGTAGTATTTATTTTAAATGAATTGATTTATGAAATGAAACTTGAATAAATGTTTATTTCCAACCATAAGTGAACCTGCATATATATTTTAAATAAATTAAGTATATTATAGGCAATAAAATTGGGTAATTAACATATGTTATACTAACAGAAGTAAAAAGATAGGAATTATTGAATTTAATAATTATTATGAAGTTTACAAGTTAATTACTTTTCTTATTTATTTATTTTTCATTAGTTTGAACGGAAGGAGTCTACGAATTATATTTGGAAATATAATTTTTGGGTATTACATTGCTTACTTCAGGTACGGATTCCGTATTTCTTCAGCGATAATCCTTCAATTTTGAATTGTTCGTTTAGCTTTTCGTTTAGAAGTTAGTTATTATTTCTCACGATTATTCCTTGTCAAATTCATTGTGATAGTTGATTTTGGAGTTCATATTTGAAATTCATATTTGTACTCTTTAGACTATATATTACAACATGTCTAAATTTATTTTGATATTTGTAGTAATGTACATGTTAGTATATTTTTGGAGACTTTGTGTTGATGATTCGTTCGATTTAACATGTACATATTAGAACTCCTTTGTGTTAATATTGTGTCGCATGTGTTGTCACATGATATTTTTGTTAGAATATACCATAGTATACCTGAACAGGCATGTCCTCTTGGCACCGAGGCATGACACTTTCGTGGCGGTGTGATCAATCCACGGCGTATCCGTTTTGTGCTCAGGTGGAAGTTGGCCATTTAGTATTTTGTTGTGGGAGGCGTATGAATCAACTCTAGTTTTCTATTCTGTTATGCGGAGTGGTGATGTTTGTGCCAAACACGCCTTCCAATTTTGCATGCATCTGGATTGCGCAGTCCGATGTGTGATTGCATGTGTGGCATTATTTTGATTGTCTGATTGACATTATTTGACTTGTCTGTGTGGTAAGGTATATTATTATTTGTTTTGAGCTCGGTATGAAATAACACCCAGCCATATGATTCAGCCACCCATTTCGTTATGTTGGTTTGAATTGTTACAATTCAGTTCATTTAGTTGTGTTAGTTATTTCGTTTCATTATTCTTGTACTTTATATTCGTACAGGACATTTGGTTCATACTGTGTTTTTCTTCCGGCAGATAATCAGAAAAATTAAGGACAAGTGTGATGAGAGCTTCCTTCTATCCAATGATTTAGATATATTATATTTAGGTTGTGAGACATTAATTTGTTTGAAAATTGTAATAATACTTTAGATCATGGTTTTAGCCAATTTAATAGTCCCTCCGTCCCAAATTAATTGCTCAGTTTTAACTTTTTAAAGTCAAATTGACCATTTTTAAAACTAATCTTTTTACTATTTTTGCTAAAATATAGGTGAAGAGAGATATATAACAAAAAAAGTGAAATATATACAATTTATTACTAACCCTAATTTTATAATTTTAGAAATATATTTATATATGCTTAATTATTAATTCTAAAAATAGATCAATTTACGGCTTAAAAAATTAAACTAATCCTTTGAGTATGGAAAAGAGTATTTATTATGATTTGATTGGTGGTATTTATCAGATTTTACAGCTTCACTCCTATTGAGTAAACAAAGAAACAAAAGAAGGAAAATTATTTCAAACCAAATGAAGCTTCGTGGTTGGAGTACCAAAGCCAGATCCAAGTTGGTATTGCGTGTGACGCGACCCTGCATTTTAGACTGCCATTAAGCAAAAGCCACTTGAAAACCAAAACATGTTTGACAGTAAAAAGAAAGCTGAAGGTTTCACGGACACTAATTATCACTCTATCAGAAAGTTCCTGCCAAAACTCCAGACTTTCTTCCTTCAAAAGATCTCTCTTTATTTTTCCCTTTGTTTTCCTTCATCATTTGCTATTTTCAGCAAGATTTTATTGGGGCCAAAAGAGAGGAGAAACCACTCAAATAAAGGAGCAAGAGGGGGCCAGACAATGACCCAAAGCATCTTCCCCCCTCAAAACTAAGGGTTAAGAAGTTTTTGAAAGATGGAATGTGAAGCACACACTGTGCAATGCCAGTCAAATTAACTGCAATGACTTTTGGATTTTATGCAACGACATGGCTTCCGATTTTCACTAATGATGTTGAAATCCTGATGCAGCAAGCTGTTAAACACAAGTTCAAACAACGCGTAACTAGCAAAAGACAAATTCAAAATCATAATAAGACCATGGCTAACTGTTTTGTCAGCCAGAGGGGTGGATGATATCATCAACAGGTCCTCTTCAATAACTAAAGAAGCATAAAATTTTATAGTTCAGGTAATGGAATGTAATGTTACTGAATTTTAAATAGTTTCACAGAGATCAATCGGGGGGTGACATATCCAAGCTATGACAAGAGTTTACCTGTTTGGTTATTCTTCAAATAGTACCCATGGTAGATTGTGTAAAACTTGAAAACTTCCCAGCAAAACTTCAATGTTCTCAATCATTAGTTCCAGCTCAACATGTATTAAAACGGCAATGTAAGGGAAGCCTAAAGGATACAGTGCCTCGTACTTGGCATAAAGGACGTCCGAGTTAAATTAAGTGTTTGGTCAATTCAAATTAATGCACATGAAAATCAACTTACATCTTTGCAAAGAAACACAAGAATGCGTAAGAACCAATTTCAGTTAATCCATTGAATATGTCAGTTTCAGAAACAAGCAAAAGTGTCCATTATTTTTAATTATTCCAAACACACAAGCCAAACAAGTACATACGAGAAAGCTCGGGAGAACACATGTGAAAACATTTTCTGCATTCAATTGCAACAAGATGCTTATGGCTCTCCACCAAGCTCCACTCGTGTAGGTTATCATATGGGTACACCTTTGGTGCCTGGTCAAAACAGACCGGAAAATTGATATCAATCAGAATCAAACTCTTGGGAAATGGTTAAAACAACAATTTAAATATCAATAAACCAACAATAAAGATCAATGCATGCATACAACTTCAACTAAGAAAAAAAAAGAAAAATATGTTTAACATGATACAATGGGCATGTTCAAGATACCCCCCCCCCCACCCCCCCAAAAAAAAAAAAACAAACCCTCCTTTTTCATTCTTCTAGCATAGTCCAATGAATACCCTCCTCTAAAGAAGTCTTCACTTTCCACCAAACTAAACTCATTCATCCAGACTATAAATACTTGTGTGTTTAAATGTTATGTAAAGTTAGATCTTGATTCAGAAGAAGATCAATTTGCTTCTTTTTTTTTATGTGCCCAATTATGTTAAACCTTTAATACAAAAGACACTTTAGGCTTATATAACACCACATGGTCCAGCTTAGTAATTAAATAAGATTAAAACCCTGGCAAGCAAACACATGCCTCCTCAACATGCCCTGAAGGAAAGCCCTAGTGTTATTGGTTTTTATGCCTACACGTAATAGTAACACAGACGTCAAATGAAGCTAATCAAAATTCAAAGCTAATCAAGATGACAAAATAAGTATATTACAACAGAGCTTTAATAGCATCTAGAAGAAAAGGAGAACTGATAAGAATTCTTTTTATGATGGCAGAACCTACAGCCATAACTCTTAAGTTGTGCATTGGATAAACCACCGGGTGTAAGCAATAAACCACTGACCACGCACACTGGTTAATCCCATAACAAACTATGTAGGGTGTTCAAAAAGATCATTGCCTTTGCAAAGTATTGAACCTCATTCATTCTACTACAAGCCAAATTTGCTCATGATAAACTATTCCAAAAGGAATAAGAGGCTCACCATAGAATTTCCATAGCCATTTACTAACAAAGATACATACTAATGGGGTCAAATTGTCAAGTCCCAACCAGCCCACAAATAGACACCCATCCAACCACATGATCATTGCCTAAATACTTTGCGAGTGAGGCCAAAACACTCAAGGGCTACAGCGAAGAAAATAAATAATTTTAGTTTCTTTAAACATGGAACTACAAAAACTGATATGCACATTTGTTTTGAAACATAATCAAGATGGTTATTTTTGCGCTAAAACAGTTACCTTAAGACTTGGACTTGACCAAGCTCTACCAAAATTTGACTTTTTTACAAAGCTTTAACTGTTAAATATAAACTTCTATACCATTGAATGTAATTTAAGGACATACTAGCACTTTGGGTTCAACATGTGGAAACAGGACTCCCAAGAACCATAACCATTCTATATAAACCAATTACCAAAATGGGAAAGGATAGAACTACCAGAATCACACGAAGATTAGATTTGACGTTAGCAATGAATACTCTCACATTAGAACAAATCAGTCACAATTCCCTAATCCTGGGACTACAGTATCCCCCCAAACCAATCAATCTTTAACATTTCACTGAGATACAAACAACAATAGAAAACAAGAGCTACAGTAAATTCCCCTGTTAAACACTAGTATTCTACATCTATACAAATATCAGAGTATCCTGAATCCCCCACGGCCCCATGCTTATAAAGCAACCAATTTTTTAAGGTGAAAGCCTAAGTAAAGAAACAGTTAAACTATAAAGTAAATGATAGTCGAAGAAGCTAAGAAGAGAAAGAAAATGGATACGCCTAAGTAACGCTGCATGTGTTAGACAATGGTTTGTCTTTAAATTAGTTGCAATGGTATTTATATGACTACGGAATGAAATGGTTAAATGTTTGATTGTTTATACTTTTTCAGCTTAGATACCAAGTCCAAAGCGGCCACGATTCACGGGGTAGCTATATCATAGGAAAATTACTAATGTGATTCAGAGATTAAAGAAATCAAATTAGGGGTAAACTTTTGACATACAAATGGTATTTTAGAGGCCTTATCATTCCACACAGCCATCAGTCCAAGTGAAGCGAAAAAACTCAAACCTCCACATAGCCAAGCCAATGCTTCATACTGAAAAATACATACAAAGAATAATTATTATAAATAATAATCCCTCAAGGAATTTAACTGAGTGTTTAGTTTAATAGTAGTAGCATGGTCGTGAAATTGTGTGGTTATAATTGGGGAAATTATTTTATTTTGTACTATTAATAAGGATAACTATTTTTGTGGAACAAATTTCTTTTTTGGCAAATGGGGCTCTTTTGGTGGAAAGGGGAGAATATAATCAAATTTATAGTACAAAACACATACAAAGACTGAATTTTTATTTTTTTAATTTCATGATAGAGAAGAAATTCACCTTCCCGACTGTATCTGCAATACGATCAATACACGGTTCAGGGAATGCCGTCCCATTGTCCCAAATTAGCTCGTCATTTACAGAAAGCTGAGGCAAGCCGAATAATAATCAAAATTGTGTTGGTTTCTTCAGGGCTTAATTTGTATCAAATTCAAACGATAATTAAAAATGGTACCACATAGATTATTCAAATCATATATAATCAAACAGTTGTATGTAATTGAAGGTGAAAAGAATTACCGGTTTATTGGGGACGATATGTTTGCCGACGGGGAGTCCCATGCCGGAGCGGATGCGAAGAGAGGAGCTGGTGGAGCGTGAAACGACGCCATTTCCGCCCATAATCCGAGAAGCAACGTGGCTCAATCTTCCTGCCATTTCTTCCCCCGATCAGATTCTTGTTTGCAGAACGAACACTGAGTAACAACCCGTTTGATATTCTCTGTTAACTGTTTCTAATGTCGTTTTATTCATTACGAAAAGCTTCATCTGTGATAACAAAATACTAACATCTTCCTTGTACGACGACGTATGGTCAAGGTTTGTCATTCATTATTTCATTCATTTGCCTTCTCCCTTTTTTTCCTTTTTTACATAGGTAAGAGGTTCATGACCTCCTAAGATATTTACTGAATTAATTAAAAAATTCCACAAAAATAATTTCATTTTGACCATTTATAGTTAATTTATAAATTTTAAAATATAACACTTATTCTAGTATTTTTTGAAAGAAATAAACTTTTATAATAGTATATTTCAGATAATTTTTCAACTAAAATCAGAAACATTTATACTAATTTTGAAAATTAATAACTTTAAAAATTTAGAAATAAGAGAACTTTGTGTAACTGAACGAGTAAAAGTTAGTAAAGTGGATAGTAAATCGCGACCAACTTGTAAATGTATGCACATTCGCAATTATAATTAGACTAAAAATATTCACAAGGACTCATAATGAAAATTACACAAAAATATTTATCGGAAAATTATGATTTGTCTCCATTCAGTTTCACCCCTCTAAAAAAAAGTGAGTCCTCTTCTCCAACGAGAACACAATAATTTGTTTGTTTAATACGTCAAAAGTTATTTGAGTTGGTGGCTCACCTAAATCATCCGTGATCATAACAATTCACCAGATGCACATTGACCCATTTCTCAACTAAGACTGCTTTCACTCAAAGTTATTAACATACTTTTTCACAAATTGTACAAAATCCAAACCCTTGATAGAGGGATTTCTCATGTACCAAAATGTTGAGAATCATAACCAATAGGCAATATGAAACACTGCATGCCAAAAACTCTCAAAATTTAGTCGCATCCCTTGTCCTAGCTAGGACACCAACCTAGACGAACAAAATTATAACAGGCTTCTATAATGTTTATTTATAAATAAATTTTGCTGGTCTTGTTTGGAACTCACAAAAACTGCCGCGTAAGGCTATAATAATATCTTATAAACTGATTACAATAAGATAGTGCCTTTAAAATAAAAGGAAAACAAAATCAAGAAGTAGAACTATCCAAACTATATCACTTGAAAAGAGCAAACTAACAATGGTTCATTAGTTCCTCAATCTGTCAATCATATACCCAACTGGCTCTGCACCTCCAGGATGGTCTTAGCTGAGTCCCTAAGCTGTTGTGCCTCCTCATCAGTAAGATGTACATTGGTTACACCCAAGACTCCGCTCCGACCAAGCCGTGCCGGCAAGCTTAGAAACACATCCCCTCCATCAATGCCATAGAAGCTCTTCGCCAGGACCGAGACTGGGTGTATCCTCCTCTGGCCCCTAAGTATGGTTCGAGCCAGGTTAGCCACCGAGTACCCAATTGCCCAAGATGTGTAACCTTTGAGACTAATTACTTGATATGCACTATCTACAACTTCTTTGTGAATTTTCTTTAGTGTTTCCTTCTCATAAGCAATCTGTTGCCTTTCCAAGAAGCTGAGAACGGGTACTCCTCCAATGCTTATGCTCGACCACAGAGCCACCGAACTGTCACCATGCTCCCCAACAATGTATGCCTGGTTTAACCATTACAACTTAATCATATTGCATCAAATTTATTGTGCATGGTTCACTAGTACATTTGGGGAAAGAACAAAAATAGTAGTAAAAGATACAAGTGGTGAATTCAATATATCTTTGTAAAGTCTATGTTGGAGTATGTACTTGATGTGTCAATACTTCTTGCTACAAGAACTGCAGCAATCAATAACTGCACTTTCTACTTTTCTGTACTCGGATACTCCTACTTGCTTTGATGATAAGCATGCAATTTGTCCGCCAAATATAAGGTCAAAATATAATCTTGAACCTTGATTAATTAGCCCTTGATGTTACAGATAAAAACCATAAATATCACAAAGTGTTACACCAGATTGAGATTATGGCTATGCAATCAAAGAATTTATGGAGTTCTGCTATCCAGGCTGCAAACTTTATTTTAAACGCCAATTAGAGAGATATTATTATACGATTAAACATCATATGCTTTTGGTATTAACATGAGCCAAACATAATTATTATATATGAGTATGAATATAATTATTAATTAAAACAAAATAAAGTTCAGGGTTCAATATAGTACCAACAATTAACAGGAAATCAAAAAATGACAATGTAAATCTGAAAATGCTATCAACCATCAAGCAGCATCAGCAGCAGCAGCAGCAGCCGCCAAAATAAGGACAGACATCTTTTCATTAATTATAAATATGTAGTGGAGTTTAATCTACTGAATTTTTTTCATTTTTATAAAAGTGAACCTATTTTTTGTCTGAACGGAAAGGAAGTAATCATAAGCTGATCACCTGCACATCCTGAGCATTGACGTCAAGGTGATCCGCAATGAGAAACCGAAACCTGGACGAATCCAAGTTGGTACCCGACCCGATCACCCTATTGGAAGGAAACCCAGAAAGCTTCCAAGCAACATAAGTCAACACATCCACCGGATTGGACACGATCAGCAAGATCGCCTCCGGCGAGTGTTTAGCAAGCGGCGGTATGATACTCGAAAACAAAACCACGTTCCTCTGTAACAAGTTCAATCTAGACTCCCCGGGGTTCTGACGGGCACCGGCGGTGACGATGCAGAGGTCCGACCCGACCGTAACGAAGTAGTCGACGGAGGCCTGGATCTTGGTGCGGGGAAGAAAAGCCGCGGCGTGCTGGAGGTCAAGCATCTCTCCTTGGAGCTTGTCGGGCTTGGCGTCGACGAGGGACAGCTCGTCAACGAGGTCTTGGGTTAGGATGGTCTGGGCTATGGCCATTCCGACGTTGCCGACCCCAATGACGGATATCTTGGTATGGCGTTTGGCGGGCGGTGTTTTGGATGCGTTTTGGATGGTCTTGAAGAAGGCCTGATTTAGGTCCAGGCCTCCTGGACCTAGAGTTGAAGACGATGAACTCTTCTGCATTTTGTTGGTGGGTTTTGTTGATTTGAGTACGTATTTCTGTATGATTAGTTTTGGGGCCCGGATTTTGCCGGTAGTTTGTATATAGAGAGAGAGATAGAGGTGAGAGGGAGAGAAAGTGGATTCGTTGAGAGGGGTTGAGAAAAGAAGAAGAAAGTGGGGTTTGGTTTTCAACGGTCAATGTTACCACGGACGAGCATTTACATGCTATGAAAGAGGAGTGATCAAGTGTTGTGCAGATAAATGTACTGTATACTACACTTGGTATAGGATAATCATACACATGCAGTCTAGGTAAATATTTGTGATTACTCTTAATTTCTATCTATTTTAGCAGCATTTACATATTTTGTAATTATAATAATTCAGTTGCAAATTTTCGCCACCATTCGACTTAACGACAAGTAATGATTATTGTGAGGATGATCTATAAATTATGGTTTGCATTCATCCAGAGTTATATTTATTATTGATATATATATATATATATGAAATAAATTTTTTAGATTATTTATTTTAAGTTTTTGGTTTGATTGTTCGATTTATATATTATGGTTGTTTAGTTCAAAATTTAGGAGACAAAAACTCAACTAGGCTTTTCTCTTTCTAAATTTTATCATTATAAGATGATATGCTATTGAGTAATTACTTTTAAGTAAATACTATTTGTATGAGAAAAATATTTTAACATGTTAAAGGGTGCATGGTGTGTGTGTCACTCACATACCCATTTAAAATTAGAAAAAGCCCCCAACACTCCATAACAACAACTTAACTCGTAATCTAGTTAGGTTCGGTGTAAATGAATTCGTAATGGGTTGGTTCACAAAATTTATTTATTAAAATTTATTTAGTAATTGAGTTTAAGTAGTTTAAATTTTTTAAATAAATATAATTTGAGTATTAATAAAAAATTATAATTTAATTTAAAATTTAAAATTTATTTATATTTAAATTATTTATATTTTAGATCAATCTAGATTGTTGAGTTAATGAGGTATGGGGCCCTACTCATTGTTTTAGATTTAATAAAAATAGTAGTAAGATTTGATATTCAATCCGTCAACCACAAAAGTCACATAACGTGTGCATGCGTGAATATAAAAATCTTTGTCACAAGAAAACCATCATACTCCTCTATAATTATCCTCACTCTTGTTACCGTGGGCCGTTTTCAACTTTACTTTTCATGAGTTAATCAACGAGATTTTCCTTTATTCCATGTTTATCATATATATATATATATATATATATATATATATATATATATATATATATATATATTACTACTATATGCTCTGAGTTTTCTCTCTTGCCTTGCTTAGGTCTTTGAAAGATAATGTTTACGTACGGGTGTTCAATCGCCTGATCCAAGCATCAAGCGGGTTGACAGACAATAAACGAGACGGGAAATTAATTACATCTCCGGTCTGGTCTGGATTATGCATGCAGTCGATCTACATTAATTA
Source organism: Panax ginseng (assembly GCA_020205605.1). NCBI lineage: Eukaryota > Viridiplantae > Streptophyta > Magnoliopsida > Apiales > Araliaceae > Panax > Panax ginseng. The sequence continues at coordinate 2,421,237 of CM035139.1, read as the reverse complement.
ACATAATTAGTCACATGCACAGCCTAGCTAGTACTGCATGCTATAAGCTTTTTGTTGATAAATTCCCAACAAACAAACAAACAAAAAAAACAGTAACTGTTGATATGATTGAAATATATCTATTGGTTTTTTGTTGTGAATGTGTAGCTTGCAATGTGGTTCCGATCGATATGAATGAGATCTAGAGTTTTCTGTTGTGAATTGGTGGTTTGCGATGTGGTTGAGCATAATCCATAACTACTATGTCTTCTACCCTATCGTTTTCTTTGTACTTAACAGGTTCCTCGGTATCCTGCCCCACAGATCCTAATGTTGACAATGCTTGCCTCCTCCATCCCTGCAAAAATAATATGTTTACACTTTTAAGACTTTCATCTATACCATGCATATATATTATTATCTTCATTGGCAAAACAGTAATCGTATTCATTTGGTCTTTTATCTGCATGCATGCATGGTAGTGATGATATGCACCGTGCGTGGATACCATTTTGTTTTGTTTTTTGTCAAGTATGCCATCCTTTGTAGACATGTTGAAAAGGAGACATGCAGAACGTGATCATTTTTGACTTCTGCACATTTAATATCCCAAGGACCATGTACTATAAATGCAAAACCTTGAATTACTTACCTCTACTACGGTTGCCTCTTGAGTATATGATATTGCAATCTCTCTTTCTGCAAGCCACAACACATTGGAAAGCTAAAAATTAGACAATAGTACGTACAATCAGTAGGAAAAATAAAAAAAGTTTGACATATAGTACTACTGCTACTAGCTAGTAGTATTAGTAGTAAAGATAAAGCTAGAGATTTTAACACATTAATAAAACCAAGGAGAGAAATAACGATGTCAACAACAACGCTAGGATCGAGCAATCTTTAGTCTAGAGATAATATACGGTTTTCAAATATTGAGGCAGAGATAGTTCTATGGGATGTGATGCATTATTTGAGGCAGAGATAGTTCTCTGGGATGTGAAGCATTAATTGCATTGGTGGAAATACGAGGTCATATGTACGTGAATATGTGATTATGTATTTGTTGTTATAATTGAAGGTAAGAAAAGGAGCAAAAGAAGATTGCTTAAGCAGTGTGCGGATGGAGCTGTTGGGAAATAAGAAGGCCTGAAGAATGGAAAGAAACTAAGTTTATGTTTATTTGCATGACATGGATATAGTTTAAATTCAAAGTAAGTAGGGAAAGTTTGATTAAAACACAAAGAGACAAAGAACAATATATTCAAATTTGATACCTTTGTTGTTGTATTCTTTTAGGATAGCCTCAGAGTCCTTTTCCATGACAAAATTTGCACGAGCCCAAGTCTCTGGGGTTTTTACTTGGCCAGCTTCAACGATATGTTTTTCTTGTGCTTGGAGTTCGTCAGGTTCAGAGTGCTGCAGCTTTAATTCAGTCAAGGTATTATGAATTTTGAGTTATATAAATCCTGCACCAGATCCTGAAATCGTATTAGCTTACTAAAATATTTCACTGCTAGCTAAACTCATGCATGCTGGATAAATTAACTTGTATGAAATCAATGCACTCACCTTGCCAATTAGGTGACCTAGATGGCGGGCATTACATGCACGCAGAGAAAGAAATAGGATGATATAAACAACGTAAGACATATTGAAAGATGATTCTGAAAGGTAATCTGCAGGGTGCAGGTTGAGATTTAAGAACAACTGAAAAAGCTTTCTATATGAATTCGATTAGTGTTTGTTTCCAAGTAGTATTTATGTACTAAAGTCTGGAAGGCAGGGCATTAAATGCAGGCTTCATAGACTGTTAAAGAGAACATGCAGGTGTTTGGGTGATGAATCTTGAAACCAAAATAGAAGATTTTGGTGCCTTCTATGTCCCCTCTTCCCACTTCTTCTTTAACATACATATCATAATGCTTGCAGACACCATAATACATTTTCCCAAGCATTATATCTATTGAAATATGAGAATTCCAATTCTTCCACAATACTTATTGTGCCACATTATAAATTTTCAAGAGCTTTGAATATCGAATTCATTATGACCTATGGACAGACCTTGTGGCTAGTGGTTTCCATTTACTATGAGACATGTTATGGAAAAAACACTATTGGAATCATGTGTTATTTGCATTTATCATTTTATTAAGGGTATGGTATTGCATCTTGAAACAGCTGGGACCTACAGGGAGTGCTTGCGACAAGTAGGGGCCGGAGGGACAGAGTTGCATGGCCAAACCTCCATTTGCACTACCAGAGGCAGAACATGGGGACTGAGAACAAAACTCCACCGATATGTTCAAGTCTTGCAGGCTGCGTGGCATGCTATATTTGTGATAGTGCCATTGCCTTGTGAAATGGTATTACCAGAGAAATCTTTGAGCCCGTGTTTCGAGAACGAGAACTAGAGGTCTAGATAGTGTTTTTTAAGCCTGATTTCATTCTGCATACCCAATGTTCAGGGTGCTAATTAACAAACAGTCCTAATATTTGATCATAATGCAAAGCTAATTGTATCCTTGTCATATTGTCCTCTGTTTAATTGAAATTAAGTCGTTACAAACAAATCTCTGTATTCTTCCCAACTTCAAAAATGTATTTCAGTAAAAAGTTTTGTTAGCAGCGTTCCTAATCCATAAATTAATCTGATTATGACTTGAGAAAAAGAAAAGAAAGAAATATAATATTGTTGATAAATATATATATATATATATATATATATATATATATATATATATATATTTAAAACCAGAAATCATAATAATGTACTATTTTTGAAACACCTAAAGTTATGTATGGGCCCAGCCCAAAATGCTCACTTTTTTAAAATTAGGAAATGACAAGAGATGAAATTTCATCTGTGTTGAGTTTTCTATATTGGATAATAGATAGCCTTGTTCTCCAAGTCCAACCCTAGTTGTGAGTTGTGACTGACACCACAAATACAATATATGGTTGGTCACAAACCTATTAGCTTTATTGACGTTTGTGGCCACCCTATGCACTTGACACATTCATGAACCAAATAAATAGAAAATGAGTTGGCTCAATTACCCACTAGATGTAGTGGAAGAGGTTTGCTAGGCCTCACATGGCATGGGGCTTTTGATAAACTACACCTTCTTCTCATGATATAATTAATGTCCAAAACATTTGTCTCTAAACAATTCAAGCCATGTCCCCTCTCTTCCTTTCATACAAACTAAACAAAAATTTCTCTTCTTTCCCCCTTGTGCATTGACTAGGGAACACCCCTTTTGCAACAAAAAAATAATTGAAATTGAAAATTTCTACCAAGGACTAAAATTGTACATATAATAATAATTACAATAAAATCACAATTAAAATTAAAAATAAAAATAAATAATAATAATTAGTTCTCCTAATTTGATTTAAATTTGTATATATTATAAGAGAATGTATCAAGCATTTAATTGAATATGTATCGAATCACAATCAAGAATTCGAATAGTTTGAAACTTAAACGAGTCGAGTATAATCTTGCTCAAATTTTATTCATATTTTTATTCGAACTATTAAAAATCATATTATTAACGAATTTGAGTCTCGCTTGTAATTTTTTGAATCGAGTTCGAACTATTTGGCTCCTAACATCAAGATGGAAATCTAGGGGTATAGCAGTTGGTTTATGTGTTTCATAGGGTACACAAACCACAAACTAGATAGATAGTTGTGGAAGCCATTCTGATGGCTTTATATATATAATAGTCAGCCCTGCACTGTCTCTCAGCCTTAAGAAGTAGTTGATTTGAGATTTGCGATATTGATCGATCAGATTAGTTTACTGTGAATTTAATTTTATGATAAGTTGATTAATTGATCAATACATTGTTGATACGTAGAAAAAGATTATCTCCTGACTGCGTGTCGATACTATATTAATCAATTGATCAAAATTAATTTAATGCTAACAACTCCGTAATTGATAAAAACATCTAACTTCATATTCCTTTCGTACTAATTGTTAATTAGTACGGTTCATTTGATTTTTGTTTAGTATAATAATATTTGTCTAAAACATATCTACATATTTAAATTATCTTTTTAAGACAAAGGATCACAAACTTAAAAGAAGAAAGAAAATATTATCAAATAAATAATATTAGAAAATAATTGTGGCTCACATAATCCTCACATACACACATGTATATTTATGAACCCCACATGTCAGACGGTGACCCATAGTATGCGTGTATATGTATGTGAACATTATGTGAGTATTGTGACGCCCCTAAAACTGGTATACATCACTCATCTTGAGTAGCCAAATACATGGTACAAAATACAAATAAAACTTAATTATACAACTGTTGTGTAAAATACGACAAAACATATGTTGTGAGTTTTAATATAAATATTGTCATCTAGACAATATCCACACTCAATGGAGTCCTCATTACATTTATTATCACACTATTTTATAGAATAGTGAGGACTACTATGACACCATCTCGGACCATCACTCCATTCCCTCGACTAGTCCCGCCACGTTCTCATTTTCCTCAAGAGAACAATGAAAGCAAAAGGGTGAGCTCAACTAAATAGCCCGAAGAAATATTATGACTAAGATAATGCAGGATAAATTATCATAAGTCTTCAACAATGTTAAACCGATAAAATACAATGACATCAAGTTTAATCTGCATGAAACAAGCAATCCATTAAAAAAGTCAAGTAGAGAATAAAATCTACTATCTTCTATGATTTAAAAAGTTTTTCATCAACTTAATCGCTAAAACTCAGCTTAATAAATAAACCACATCATCGAATCATCCCTGCACTACGGGCCAATGATATTCATTAAATCATCAATGGTCATGACTATACCGAATAATCCCTGGTCGTAATCATACAAATTTCATTTTTGCACGTAAGTCAAAGATATACAACAATAAAACCAATAATCAACAATCCATCTTTGCACGTAAGCCAAAGATATACAATTCAATAATCAAAACCCATCTTCGCATCGTAGTTAAAAGATAACTTTCATCACCATATAAGCATGAGGATGATGACAATGATATAAGCATTAATCAACCGAAAACAAGGATAAATATTAAAGACTTTAAATTTATTCAAATATTATCAACCACTCATAATCTAATATTATTAATATCATAACAATATTTTAATCACTTCTTAAACTTATGAACAATTTATTTCAATTGTTTACACTTTACCAAATAATATATTTAATCATTCAAAAATGTCATACTCATAAGATTTTATCACCAATGATCAAATTCCTTATCAAAAATCTGCATATACATTATAAAGGATTCCCAAGCCATAAAATCCTATTTTCCAACTTTGTTACTTCACATAACATATTTAACTCATATGTTCGTAACTAAACCATTTTCATGAAAAATACCAAATCAGTCCCAAAAATATTTCTTTTCTGGGATTTAGCAGAACATAGTCCCATAATGAACATATATTTTTCTCGGAATTTTTAAAATTCATTTACTATTTTTCAAAAATCAATTTCTAATTAATTCCTTAAGAAATTAGCTACCTCAAGTTTAACTCCAGAAATTCCCAAATCTTGGAAAGATCTTATACATGTTAACGTAATCTTCCAGTTTAAATTTCATGGTCATCGGAGTTATAGAACTCCGATTATAGCATTTTTCGTCAGAAAAACCTAAACATTGAAATGGTCATAACTTACTCATTTTAAGTCGGAATGAGCTTGTTTTTGGATATGAGGTACTTTATACAATATATTTTCATGTCCCAAAAGGCCGAAATTTTTCTCACAAATTAAGTGGTCAAACAAATTTCTTTAAGTTTCTCAAGCAAGAATATTTTCCTCTTTTTTACGACTTTGGACTCCTTTGCTAAAAACAGTCCACACGAAAATCTACAACACCTTTTCCAATAATTCCACTTGGATAAGTTAGGAAACTCGTAGATCTAACTCTAGAACTTGACCACACTCAAAAATTCGAAATATAATAGGAGATATGGTCAATTAAATTTTATGTTCCATTTTCACCAAAATTTGATTTTCAACCCTTTATGATTTCTAAGAAACTTTCATGGTTTCACGTAATAACCAACATAACTCATCATAACACTTACTAATACTACATATACCCATGATTTTTATCAATCCAATGCTTTTATTATGACTCTCATCATAATCAACGTAAACAGATCATTTTCATAATTTAATAAGGAATGAATATAAAGGATCATTCACTACGCACGTGGTAATCCACGATATCTGAGTTATTCCAATGTAATAATAAAGAATGGATTAACGTAAGGATTCACCACGCGTGATAAACTGCAGAGATAAAGTTATTCCCGAATAGAATAATAAATAATGGAACCAGGTCATGCGTAACGCATCGACAGGATATTCCAACAGAATAATAAAGAATGGAATAACAACAAAAATCACCATGCATCGCGATAGAATCGCATGCATGTGTTATTCCAATGAATAATAAATAATGGAACCAGTCCCGTGAACGCACGTACGTGATATTAAACGACGTAATAATAAATAATGGAACCAGTCCGGCGTAAAAAGGCATGAGCGATATTCCGGTAAATAATAAAGAATAGAATAATAGAAGAATTTCACCATGTATGCGGATTGCAAACAAAGTTATTCCAATATGATAATGAAAAATGGAATAACAACTCTTATGAGTATTGAAAGAAAATATTTCTCTTCATGAATACGAAAGAATAATACCCCTTACCTCAGAAGAAACTGGATACTGGAATAGTGAGGTAATGGGCTTCTTTCTTCTATAGATTTTCTCTACTTCTCTCTCTGTAATTTCTCTCTATAATAATTGCTCTATAGCTTTAGTGAATTGGTGAGAAATGAAGGAAGAATGAGCTTCTATTTATAGAAAAATATAGTTTTAATAATTGCACGTTTTGGGACTCGAAAAATTATTGTACAATACCCCCAACTTTTCTTTCATTTTTAATTTTGTCCTGCAAGTATTATCAAACTTGCACCACCTCCCTTAATAGTAAATAATGTGAATCAATAGTTCAATCATGTGATTCAATAGTTATAATCATGTAAAAATACGAATTACAGTATAGTACCTCCATCTATACCTCCATCTTTAACTTAGTCATGCAAGTATTATCAATCTTGCACCAACTCCCCTAATAGTAAGTGAATGTGACTCAATAGTACACACATGTAAATAAATAGTTATATAAGCATGTGAATTAGTAGCAATTAATTGCTCATTTATCCGATTAATTACCCGATTTATCAATATAACCCCCAGACATCAATTATCATTGAAATAGATGTCGATTTCCACTAACACTAATAATCCCAATACAATGGAAATATCAAATTCATCTTTAATCAACACGAACTTATTCATCATTAATATTATAACTCACAATATTTAACAACCAGGTCGTTCTCAGGAAAGAGGGGGCTTTCCAATAAGGATTTCTCCCTATTGACGCGTAATTAGGTGACCAAACCTCTCCTTGGCAGAACTTCTAGACATTATAAATATTGCAATTTAATAATATGAATAACTTTGTTGTCTCAATTATTGATTTAATAATATATCATATAATGCGAGATGATCTTTGTAATAATAATCGAATTAATAATATGAGAGATATGATGCAACAATTATCAGATGTGATAATTGAGTATAACTGAGTGACTTCTCATGTAAGCATCAATAATCAATATTGTGTCTTACTACGCAACCAAGCCAGATTCTCGTTATTTTTACTACCGAGTAGTTCAACAAGATAATTAAAAAACTTCCGCCGTTATTTTTATAAAAATATTTTTGTCGCTTTTCTCAATTCGACAATAATTACATTAATAGGGTCCACCAATGATTGTGTCGTCGCATTTAATATTCCCCGACCAAACGAATATAATATAACAACTTACATACTTTGCAAAATTTTCGCATATCACCCTTAACTTTAACCTTTTATCAATTTAACCATTTACTAAATAGAATAATTATAAGAAAATTGAATACTTTCATTTCATAAAATTCGAGGTCTCACAAGTATTTTTTTATGTGATAGTAACATTGTTATTGTCAAATAGTAACACATTATACCTTGAACTTGAATATCGATTTTCGTGTCATGCATAAATTTATAGATATTACACATTTATTCTTTCTCTTTACATGCATGTTTGTGTCAATTTATAATTTTATTAATTTCTCAACCCAATTGCACGATGGGTGCAATACGGGAATCCAACATACATTATTTATATTATTAAAAACAAAGAAAAATGGTGAAAATTAGAAACTATTAGATATGTATCTTTATATGACATACACTATTTATACCATTAAAAATAAAAATAAAACGATCATAATTAGAAACTAAAAATCGATGTTCGATAAAAAAATACTTAGCGTCCGCTACTGAAAGTAGCGGACGTTAATTAGAATAAGGGTTTGATTTCTTAACAATTGTTTAGGATTTATTAACAATAGTTTAAGATTTATTAAGTTTAGGGTTTATTAACCAGGTTATAATGATTTATTAATCGGGGTTTAGAGTTTATTAAAGTTGAGAAAATACAAGTTACGAATGTAAACTTTTAACCTGGTTTATAAACCCTAAACCCTAAACTATGAACCCTAGTTAATAAACTCTAAATATTTATTGGTAAAATTAAATTCATTCTGATAAGCGTATGCTACTATTAATAACAGACGCTAAGTATTTTTTTTACCGTCCGTTACTAATAGTAGCAAACGTCAATTTCCAATTTATAATTAAAATCGTTTTTTAATGGTATAGATAGTGTATGTTCTATACGTATTTATTACAAATATTTGTTATGAATCATTTTTTATATATATTCCAAATGAGCCTTAAAAAATCTTAAATAATAGTATATAATTATTTGTAAAGTCAAACAAACTCTCATCCTATTACAACCAATTGTCCATGGTTCAGAAGATAAAAAATGATTAGGAAAATGATGGGCCAGTCAACTCCTTTCTAAGATATCTAAAGAGTTCAAGTGGCATGTGCCAAAACTTAATGGTCCTCCCAAGATTAAAGATGATGTTCAATTATAAACTAGCTATTACTACTAATAATAAAGTAGAGTGAGACATATTTTTAGCGTTTGGCAGGTAAGGTATGTAATAAATACTACAAGGCAGATACATTAATAATACTACAAGCCAATTATTAAGATGCAAATATAAGAAACATTAAAAAAATCCCCTTCCCAAGGGTCAAACACAAATATGAGGGGAAATTCATATTTTTCTTTGTAATGGGACCACTATTTTGAGCCACTAACTTGCATTTTTAAACTAATAATTTTTATCTAACAGCTATTAATCAGAGTGGGAATGATTACTTATTTTTTAATGTGGATTCTTATTTTATATATTAAGATTTATAGAGAATATATTTAGACAATCTTTTTCAAAAAAGAAAAAGAATTTCAGCTTTGAAAAATAGTACTAAAATTGATGTAATTCTCTTAACTTTTAAGAATGATAAACTATACAATTAGTAGAGTTGATTTGTAACTTTTGGTAATTGTATTAATTTAAAATTTAAAAATATTTCAAATTAAGAAATTAAATTTAATCTTATATTTTAAAATGAATGAAATATTAAAGATGCCATTTAGAAAAATCATATCTAGACGTGTATTGTATAAATTTTAATATTAAAGAAAGAAATTTACCAAAAAAATAGAATTATAAAACCTTGAAAGTATAATTTTTTTAATTTTTAATTTTTGGATTGTAATCTAATAAATCCTGCAAAGTATTGCATATAAGAGCATCTCCAACAGGCCGAAGAAGCACAAATTTTAGACTAAATATAGTCTAAGACTCAAATTTCATTCCGGCAGTATGATTAAATATAGTCTATAAAAATTTTCGATGAGCCAAAGAGACTATATCAAGGAATTATAATTTGGTAGACTATAAATTTAAATATATTTAAATGAGAATGTAGAATAATGATTGGAGGATAATAATTTATTAAATATAATATAATTTTTTAATATTATAATCTATTGAATAGTTCATTTTCTAAAAGAATTAAAAAATTATTCCATAAATTAATATTATATATACTAAATATAGTCTATCATATAATCTATTTTAATGGAGATGTTCTCACGCTAAACTAGACGATACCGACTTCATATATATATGAATAAGTCTGGGCATACTATATAACCTTGATTTTATATATATATCTAAATTATAACTAAAACACTATATTTTATAAAAATTCATATTAAAATAAATATTATACATTTTTTATGAGTCATAATAAAAAATAAATAAATAATTATACCGGTCGCATTTTTCTATCCAATTCTCCTGTCTACGTAGAAGGACCCTATATATATAAGCAGTCAAAAACCTAATCATTGTTTGGCATGAACAAGTGACAAGGAAAGGGCCCTTTTCTATGTGGACTTCGAGACCACTCAGTTGATTATTATTTTTACCAACTTTTTTTTGGCAAAAGTTTTGATAATTATTATCTTAATATAATATATATACGATCCGTATCTCTAATAAATAATAAGATAAACTAAAAAAAATCGATTATAACGATGATTTTATCTGTCGTTATAACATAAAAAATTAATTTTTATAACGACCGATAAAATTATTACCATAACCGATACGTTTTTAATTCGTTTTTTAGAATTTGTTGGAGAGAACCAACTTTTATATATATATATATATATATATATATATATATATATATATATATTACTTCTATCCCTGGCCAGTAGGATTATATGATAATTGAGTATATTTCTTAATTACATTCTGACGGTTTGACCGAATGAGTGAATAAGATATTGATTAACACAATCATATATTAATATATAAAATAGGACATCATATATATACACTTATCCTGCACCATATATATTATGAATATATGTTTAAAATACACTTACCAGTATTCATCATTTATATTTATTTTTTATATTTCGTTGAGAACAATTATTGTAATCCTGACATATTTATTTAAATTCAAAATATATAAATTATTTTAAAAATTCCATTATTACTCTAATTTCAAAAACTACTTTAATTATAGTGTGATTCTATTGGAAGTTTATAATCAATTAAAAGTAATAAAAAATAATCTAAATCAAATAACAATAGTGTAATATTCTTAATTCATTAAAAGAGTTTTATTTGATTTGTAATTTTCTTTAAAAATTCATATTATATAAATCTATTTACTTTGATTAATAGAGTAGTTAATATTGTAAACTATTTTAAAAAGAATTATTAAGAACAAAAGCATCTATATCATCCCTCTTAACCTTATTGCAATTCTGATTTCAAAAATTAAACTAAATTTATATTAGGCTTAAATATGAATTAGTATCCTAAATTATAGGCCATATTCCATTTCGGTGATTCACCTTTCAATTTTGTCAATTAGGTGATTAAACTATCAATTTTTTCCAATTATAACAAATTGAACACGTCATGTCAGAAATTGCTGACGTGGCTAATTATGTGGGGTCTTAAGCAACTTATGTGACAAAAAAAATTATTTTTTATTCATTGCATAAACAAATCTGTTTAAATAAAGAGTAAAATCGTCAAAACACATTAACATAACAAATTAATATAAAATATTTTCTTATATCTCTCTCCCTATTTTTCTCTCTCCCAGAAAATCAAATGAGCCACCACAACCTCCGCACCAGAAAGTCTCCGATCAAGAATGCCGCCTCTGCCGCCTCTCATGTTGTCACTTCCATCAACAAATCCATTTGCACATGCAGATCTGTACAACTATCATCTTCTTAAACCTCCAGATCCGTTCGACATTTTTATATAGATAGAAAATGGATAAAGAGCTTGCCTTCAGTTAATTTATCACCAATAAAAAATATTGACTTGTCCATCAAAACCCCAAGCACTTGCTCTGCTTTTGAATGCAAATTTAATGAAGTTCCCCTCATAATATACTCATAATATAGAAGAGCAAAGCGCTGGCTCCAGATGTTCTCATCTCTAATAGTTTCTTCACAACTTCAAACATGATTTTTCTGATACCTCCAAATAATAAACCCAGATCTATACAACTATCATCTTCTTCAACCTCCAGATCCGTTTGTAAGACCCCAACTTATTATAAATAAAATTAAATTTTCTCTATTTATTATTTTAAAATAATAAGAATTAATTTGATTAATGTGATTAGTTATGGGTAAAATGCGCAAATATTTTAAGTATGCAAGTGGTTATAAAATATTCATTTTATCTCGAATATTACGTTTAGTATGGGATATTCTTATCATCAAATGAAATATTAAATGACGACGCAGTTAACCTCACGCTTGTGGTATAACGTAAAAGCGATTGGATAAAGAAAACAGCAAAAGATAAGTTGTTTATAAATAATTGGCGTAGTTGTTATCGTTATCTTTGTTGGAATACCCTGTGGTAAAAACACAATGACTGACACGGTATTGCATATTATTGATTCTTACGTGGGAAGGCATTACTCGATAATTATTACAATGAATTCTTTCAATATTTTATTTTATTTATTTAATAATTGTTACGTTGATATTTTATATTATTGTTGTTTCAATAATTGTCACTTTGACAATATTTTCATTATCGGATCAATAATTCATATTATTTGAATAATATTATTAGATAACATTATTGGCAATGTGCTGTAAAGTTACATCAGGAGAGGTTTAGTCACTTAATCATGCGCCAAAGAAGTGAGAAATCCTTATTGGAAGCCCCTTTTCCTGTGGAATCGCCCCGGTTTATCGATGTTGTGATTCTATAATATTATTTGTGAATAATTAATTATTGATTTATATAATAAGAAAAATATTCATTTTATGTGGATATAGATGGAGAAAAATTTTAATATGACAATTGTTAAAAAATTGTTATTTTATCTTTTTTGATAAATAATTCATTTAAATATATTATTATATTTTAATAATATAATAATGGTGATATTTTTACAATGAATGTGAGATATACGAATATATGAGGAGGAAGAGTATTTTTTTTGCAAAAATTATTTAAAACATGTTAAACATGTCGGTGGACCCTATTTCTTGACTGAAATTGGTTTATAGCCCGTAAAATCGCCCGTTTGTGAATTTCGGTTAACTTCTGCTTGGAATTTGGAAAAACTTAAACTTACAAAGTTGTAGAGAATAGAATTTTCTATGGAAAGGACATGTGGTTCGAATTTTTCTGATAAAGGGGCTATTTATTATGAATTATTGAAGTTTTGTAGTTCCGAAATAATTGATTTTTAAAAGTTTAAATTATTTTTAATAACAAAAATATTTTTTTTATTTTTGTCATTATTTGGTGGCTGAATTCAGATGGTCAAGGTAGGCTAAGGAAATATTTATAAATATATTAATATTTTATTAAATATTCTACTTTGGTGTTCTAAGCATTTTCCTATAAATAGGATGATTAGGTTAGAATTGAAAATCATACCAGAAACTGAAGTTTTCTCTCCCTTTCTCTCTCTATATTATCGAAGCGTATTCTTGTGAGTATTTTGATACTTTGAGTGTTCTTTATCTGATCTGAAGTTCCTTCAAAGACTATATCCCAGATTCCAAATTAGAAGATACGATCTTTTCAAGGTAAGGGATGCTATTTTCTTCTTAAATGATATTATTTTCTTCAATATCATTGTGCCAAAATATTGGTTTGAACTTTTAATTAAATTTAGAACTTTTTGTGTCGGGGTTATTATTTAAGTATACGGCACTATTCACGTATACGACACTATTCACGAATACGGCACTATTCATCGAAAAATGAAAAATTTTTTCTGTTCGTCCAAAATATCTATTATGGATACTAGCTTTGATTGTATCCATGTTTTGTTCATTCTTGAATTTTATTCCACTATGATTATTTATGAGGTATTTCTGGACATGGATAAACCGAAATACGAATCCTTAATATTTATTCTTTTGTTTCACTGGATTCGTTTTCTTTAAAATATTTTTCATCATCCTCAGTCCTAAATGATGATATTATTGAATATCTTTGGCCTGTAATGCAAAGATTAATGTGATTTTATGATGAATATCTTTGGATGTAATGCAAAGATGTACAAGTGTTGAGATGAACATGACCAACTGATGAATATCTTTGGCCTGTAGTGCAAAGATGAATATTTGATTCAAGATGTATATTGATTGATGTTACAGGGATAAAATATTGACGATGAACTTTTAAATTCATAGATAATAGTAGATTTCATTCTCTACATAACTCATCTATGAATTATTATTTCCGCTGCGAATATTGATCTGAAACTTGTTGTCTATTGTATTTTATCAGATTTTTCCCTGTTGCATACTAACAATAATTTGTTCTATATTATTTTAGTCATAATATTCTTTACTGGGCTAATTGAGCTCACCCTTTTCCTTTTTGTTATATTTTTCTTCTCAGGAGGCGAGAATGTAGCGAGTTCTAGTCGGGATGTGGAATGATGGTTCTAGAAAGTTGTTTTAGTAGTCCTCACCATTTTTATAAAATAATGTACCAATAATTGTAATAAGGACTTATTTGGGTTTGAATATTGTCTAGACGACAATATTTGTATTTAAACTCACAATTTTCATGTTGTATTAATAATGTTGTAGTTGTTTCTGTACCATGTTATTGACGACTCAAAATGGGTGATGTATACCTATTTTGGGGGCGTCACAGTTGGTATCAGAGCTTAGGGATATGATCTCTAAGCGGAGATCGGGGAATAGAACTAGGAGGGAGAGAGCGAGTAAATCCTTCATTTAGTGTGTCCTACCTAAGCTTATTTGTTAGTTGGTCAGTATATAGGGATATTATGTGATATGTTAATTTCTTTAATTAATCCTTGTTTTATGGCAGTATTTGAGAATGTCGACTGAGAACGTTAACAATGGAATAAATGAGACCGTGGAGACACCTTTACTCATCAACGAGGAGAACGTCAACAAATTTAGTAATGTTCTCTCCTGAAAACAACACCAACGCGCGCGATGATGAGCGACGGGATGTTTAGAAGCTTTTTTGTAGTTCATGCAAAATCGATTGAGGGGAGACTTCGTGCACAAAATACAGTGAAAATGATAACAACGTCACGGTTTGTCACAACCAAACAGTTCAAAAGAGTTAGGACCACCAGAATTCTAGGGAAAGCGGATCTGATTAAGGCAGAAACGTGGGTCAAACAAATCACCAAGATATTCGATGTCTTGGGATGCGGAGGAACGAAGGTTCCATTCGCCACCTTTTATGTTCAATAATGAGGCGACATCTTTGGTGAGAATCGTGAAGCGTACCCATCCAAATACGTCTTCGGCGTATCTTGGGAGACGTTTTAGAAACTATTTAATGACAAGTACTTTCCTGAAAGTATTCGTCATATGAAGGAAGTGGAGTTCATTAGACTGAAACAAAATAACATGACGGTGTCTCAGTACGAGGCAAAGTTTGCAGAGTTATCCAGGTTTGCACCTCATTTGGTGGAGAATGAGGAACGTATGACGCGGATGTTTCTGAGAGGTTTGAAACCTAGCATACGTTAGTATCTTATTTCTCATAAATTTTCTCTATTTAGGATGTTATCAATGAGGGCTCAATTGTTGAAGCGAGATAACGAGTACGTTCAACCGAGGACCATAACGAGGATCATCTCGGTGACATCGATCATCGAACAACGATAACCAGCAGAGAAAGAAGAATATGGACAAAGGAGGTAACCACTCTGGTGGTAATCATGACCATGAGAATAGAAGAAGCGAGTCGGGAGGAGATTTTAAAAAGAGAAGATTCAACAATGACCATATGAAGACGTCAACACTAGCAGCAATTGGTTCTAAGGGAGGAGAACGACCACCGGGTCGCATCTTATAAATATGGAAAAGAGGACATATCATTGGCCGCGCCTAGCAGCTCAAGGTATGTTATAATTGTGGAAAGGAATGACATATCGCTCGAGATTATGCGGTAAAAAACCAAGTCCAATGAGGATGGTGACTCAAAAGGTCATCCCAAAAAAGTCAAAGTCAATCGGTTCTGGAAGAAGCGTTTGTCGTGGATCGGTCAAAATCTGAGGAACCCAAACGAGGTGATCACGGGTAAGCTAATCATAAATTCTTGCGCGAAGTTTATACCTTACTAGATAACCGTCATACCCATTCATTTATCTCTCCTACTTGTGCTCAACGTTTAAACTTAACTCCTGAGAAATTAGACTTTGATTTATCTGTGGAGACTCAGTTAGGAAAACTTTCATCACATCCAATCGCTTTATAAATCTTGTTTGATCCAAGTTGGCACCATCACATTACCCGTTGATCTTATCTCCTTAAAGATACTTGCTTTTGATGTGATTTTAGGGATTGATTGGTTAACTACTCATCATGCCAAAATTGATTATTTTCGTAAGGTTGTTAGTTTTCATATTCCTAACCAACCTGTTGTACGAATTCAAGCAACTAAACCATTAAAATCAATCACTGTCATATCTAGTCATAAAACTATTCGTTTATTGAAAAACGGATGTCAAGCTTTCTTAGCCCATGTTATGGATTTGAATAAAGACACGTCAGATTTGAATAATATTCATGTTATTAGTAAATTTCCTGACGTGTTTCCTGAATAACTTCCCGGTCTACCCCCATAACGTGAAGTTAAATTCTTTATTGATCTTGAACCTAGTCAAAGCCCATTTTTAAAACCCCATATCGAATGGATCCTATTGAACTTCGTGAGTTAAAAGTCCAACTACAGAAATTATTAGACATCGGTTTAATTCGTCTAAAGACATCTTCTTGGGGTGCTCTGCTTTATTTGTGTAAAGAAGAAAGACGGGAGTATGCGACTTTGTATTGATTATCGAGAATTGAACCATGTCACCATCAAGAATAGTATCCGCCGCTACCTTGTATTGATGACTGTTTGACCATTCTGCAAGGAGCACAATTCTTTTCAAAGATCGATCTTAGCTTACGGATATCATCAAATGAAGATTAGGCGAGGATATTCCAAAGACTGCCTTTATAACTCGATACGCATCATCGTTCTGGTTATCTACAACGATTCTTCAGGCAAAGGGTTAGGATGTGTTCTCATGCAACGTGGGAAAGTCATAGCCTATGCCTCGCGACAACTTAAAGAATATGAGAGGAATTATCCTACTCATGATCTAGAGTTGGCAGCAGTCGTTTTTGCGCTAAAGATCTGGAGGCACTATCTATATGGAGAGAAAGTGGAGATATATTCAAACCATAAAAGTCTCAAATATTTCTTCACCCAAAAGAAACTCAACATGTGACAACGACGTTGGCTCGAGCTGTTAAAAAATTATGACCACACCATTCAATACTATCCTGGAAAAGCAAACGTGGTAGCTGACGCGTTGAGTAGAAGATCATATGCAGGAACGAGTGCGATGATGTCAAGTATACGCATAGAACTAACTTTAATCGATGAAGTTAAAGTTGCTCAAGCCACAGACCAGGAGCTGATGCGTATGAAGAAGAAAGTACAAGAGGGTGCTATTCTAGAAGCAAGAATCGATGAAGAAGGAATACTTCGAGTCCACTCCAGACTTTGTGTTCCTAACGATTCTGATTTAAAGAATAAGATCATGATGGAGGCACACAATACACCATTTACAATCCATCCTGGAAGTACCAAAATGTATTGTGATCTTCGATAAACATTTTGGTGGAACAATATGAAGAGAGAGATCACGAAGTTTATCTCGAGGTGTTTAACTTGTCAACGTGTAAAGACGGAGCATCAAGTGCCTAAGGGTCCATTGCAACCACTTGAGATTCCGAAATGGTAGTGGGAGCACATTACCATGGATTTCATTACGGGTCTTCCCACGGTTTCTCAAGGCATAAATGTTATTTGGGTTATTGTTGATAGATTAATCAAGTCTGCTCATTTCTTGCCGATACGGGAGACTTATTCCCTTGAACGTTGTTGGTCGATTTTGCAACCGATAAACACGCGCAAGTATACGCGGTCAACAAGTAATATAATGATAAGAGAGTTGTCGAACCCACGAGGAATTATCACTAATATCTACCAAGTACTGACTTTATATCGCCTCAGTCTTATTTAAACAATTAATTAAAACGATAAATTATGATTATAATTAATCAAAATAACAGAAAAACAAAACATAGATAGATAGATAGATAGATAAAGAGCTAAGAACACAATATCCACACACAAGCATTTTGTCAAACACTCGGCGTGCATCACTTTGTTCAAATCTCTTAACTCTCTTTATGATCATGGCGGCCACTATGAATTAGCAATACATAAATTATGCATATACATAATCACATAAAGAACCAATTCGCATGATACCAATCAAAAAGAAAGCAAATTAGAAGTTTAATTCATAACAAATAAATCAAACTATTCCAAATATTAGGTAATCATCCAATGGATCATACAAGTATCAAAGAAAAGCTAGAAGTTTAATTCAATTCCTTGCCTCCATAGGTGTTACAAATGTTTGCACTAGATCCCCAAGAATGAGTTCTAGCCACTAGAGGAAAAGGGAAGAAAGAAAGGATGGCTTCCCTTAGTTGTTGGTTGAAGCTCCTCCATTGATGTTGTTGAAGCTCCCACCATTGATGCTCCTTGAAGGTCTTGAAGAGCCATGGCCAAGAGCCATGGCCTCCCTCTTCTCCAAGCCACGCCTCTCTCTTTTTCTCCTCTAAGTTGCAAGTAGAAATGGAAGATTATGTTTTTGGGTCATTAGGTTGAGCATTTAATAGCTGAAAATTGTCCAAAATTTGTGTGCAAATGCTGCCATTTTTCCATGATTTAACTTGAACAGGCGCTTGGTGAGGAAGGGGTGGAGCTCTCTCGTTTTTTAGTGACTGTGCTAAAATACACTAGCAAGTCACGTTGCAGCGTCGACTTATTTTCTGCTTGGACATCTGTTGGGAAAATGGACATAACTTCTTCATACAAACTCCTATTGAGGCGATTCAAGATGATCCAGAAAGAGGAGACGTAGATATACAACTTTCATTCTTTGAGTTCTTCGAAATAATGGATGGAGCAATGCTCAAATTGGCCTTGAAGTGACTGCTATGCAAATAGCAATTGGTAGTTTCAAGATTTGACACCCCGTTGGGAAAATAGTCATAACTCTCATATCCGAACTCCGATTAAGGCGATTCAAGATGATCCGGAAAGAGGAGACGTTGATCTACAACTTCCATTCTTGAAGTTTGGACAGATAATGGCCGGATCATGGCAAAAATTGGGCTTTACGGGACTGCTATGTCAATGGCAAATCGAAAATGCGAATTTGGCGATTCCAACCATCGACCTAAATGACATTCCATCCAATTCCTACAAAACAAAGTAAAAACACATAAAACTAATACAAAAATACATAAAAGCAATATAAAACTATATTACACAACTGTAATATCCGAAAAAAAATAAATAAAATAAAATTATAAATATATAATAAAAATTACCTTATTTTAAAATATATTTATTGGACTTTATCTTTTATTAATTGGGTCAAATTAGTCATTTATTTTGGGCTTAAAGTATTTGAGTCTAGTTTATAATTGTGCATTCTTTTTTAAAACCTATTAAATTAAGAGAGTTAATAAAAATTTATTAATTAATTAATAAACAACTAAAACCTAATTTTAGTACTTATGATACAAAGTGTTTGAAAGAAATGATATAGCAGCCGCTGCTACCGAAAAATAGAAAGAGGAAGAGATCTATGCGGCAGTGGTAGAAGAGTAGAAAATAAAAAGAATAGATTCTCTCAATTAAGGTAAGGTTGATCTCATTACTTTCACTGATAAAGAATTTGGGTGTGGGGTTTGATTTTAATTGGGTTTGCAGAATTTATATTATTTATAAGCGTGTTGCAGAGTATAGAAATTAAATAATGGAGTGGTCATTCACGTTAACGCTGATTCCTTCAATTTGTATGACCTGCTTTAATTATACACACTAAACTAATAGGTTAATTAATAGTAATATAATTATATACATGTTCATGATTTTGCCAGATTATTGAGTCAGGGTCGTTAACTCACATATATATATAATTTTAGATGTTATTTAATTTTAGTGTCAGGCTTATAATTGAATTAGGAATTTAGTAAATTTAAATAAATTAATTAATTTTGTTGATAAAATTATAAAATTTGCTTAAAAATAAATTTAACAATATTTTGTTATTAATGGTTAGATTTGTAATAAAATTTTACTTTTATTTTGTTAGATCGAATTGAAGGAGATTAGCATAATTTTTATATAAACTTTAGGTATATCATTGCTTAATCCAGGTACAGATTCCGTACTTCTTCAGCGATAATCCTTTTAATTTTGATTTGTTCGTTTTGTTTTCGTTTAGAAGTTAGTTATTGTTTCACATGTTTGTTCCTTCTCAATTTCATGTGATAGTTTCGTTTTGGGCCATTGATATTTAGAACTCATGTTTGTACTCTTTGAACTTGTTTATCATATTTAATATTTATTTCGCTCTTTGTAGAAAGTACATGTTAATATTTTTGGAGACTTGGTGTTGATATATCGTTTCAGTTTAACATGTACATGTTAGAACCCATTTGTGTTGATATTGTGTCGCATGTGTTGTGACATGATATATTTGTTAGAATACCGTAGGGTATACCGAATTTATAACCACCTCGTGGGGTACCATGGCATGTCTGTAAGAAGACCCGAATTTTACGAAATAAAATTATTCAATTTTTCTTATAATTATTATTCAAGAAATGATTAAATTGATAAAAGTTTAAAGTTATGGATGAATTATGCAAATTTTACAAAATACGCAAGAGTGGCTATAAAATATTCATTGTTGTTGGGAATATTCATTTGGTGTCGTGGAATATTCTTCTTTGTTGGGAATAATATTAAATACGCGGCCAGTATATTTTGTGGGCCCCATAACGACGATTATTGATGAAGAAAACGACAAATATAAGTTGTTTATAAATGACGTACAGTAGTAGTTATTCAAGATTAATACTGTTAAAATATTCTGGTTAAAACACAAGAAGACACGATATTGCACCAATTATTGATTACGTAAAGAAGACACTTACTCAATAATTGTTACGATAATTATCGCTCAATATTTTATTTTATTGATTCAATAATTCACGCATTGATATTTTATATTACTGTTGTTTCATAAATTGTCATTACACATTATTTTCCATTATCAGACAATAATTCATATTATCTGAATAATATTATTGGATAACATTATTGGCAATGTCTAAAAATTACTAAGGAGAGGTTTGGTCACCTAATTGCGCTCCAAAGAAGGAGAAATTCTATTGAAAAGCCCCCTTCTCCCAGGAACCTACACGGTTGTCAATATTGTGATTATATAATATTATTTGTGAATAATTAATTATTGATTTTTATGATGAGAAAAATATTCATTTTATGTGGATATAGATGGAAAAAAAATTTAATGTGAAAATTATTGAAAATTAATATTTTATCTTTTTTCTGATAAAATAATTCATTTAAATATATTATTATATTTTTTAATAATATAATAATGGTGACATTTTTACAGTGAATGTGGGATATATGAGTATATGAGGAGGAGTATTTTTGTTACCAAAAATGTTTAAAACATGTTAAACATGTCGGTGGACCCCATTTCTTGACTGAAATTTGATTATAGCCTGTAAAATCCCTTGTTTGTGGATTTCGGTCAATTTTTGTTTAGAATTTGGAAAAACTTTCTTCTGCAAAGTTGTAGAGAATTGAATTTCCTAATAAAACTCGCGAAATTCGAATTTTCTGATAAAAGGGCTATTTATTATGAATTATTGAAGTTTTGGATGAATTAATTATCATTTTTTTGGAGTTTTTAATTAATTAATTAAGAAAAACGTTTTTGACATGTTTGGGGCATCTTTAACATGTGTTTGATGGCTGAAAATTTGATTCTAGGCATGCTTAGAAGATTATATATATATATATATATATATTAATATTTTAATAAATTTTCTCGCTTTTGGTGTTACAAGAAATTTCCTATAAATAGGGTGCTTAGGTTATAATTGAAAATCACACTTTAAAATCAAGTTTTCTCTATATATTATCGAGCGTATTCTTGTGAGTATTTTGAGTATACTTTGAGTATTGCTATACGGTGCAAGTTCGATTCAAATTGTTATTCCAAATGTAAGTCTTTCTTTTTTTAAGGTAAGGATAATAAGGGATTTGAAGGGTTATTATTTCGAAATTCTTCTGAACCTTCAAAAATTCTGGAAAAATTTGAAATGATAATTTGATGAGTTTTGTTGATTGTGTCCAAAAATGGCGATTTTTGGATGTATAGATTAGGAGTTATAAATTTTATGAGAAAAAGACTATTTTAAAAGTAACTGCTTATAACTCCTTGTGATTAACTCCAAAATTTATGAAATTTTTATTGAGAGTACATCTATATAATATAAGTATACCATATTAATTTCAGAATTTTTGGATAAAAGTAAAATTTATGATAAATGTCTGAATATTCGGTGGTTTTGGCCATGTGAAAAATAGTAAATGAATTTTAAAAATTTTGAGAAAAATATATATTCAATATGGGACTATATTCTTCTAAATCCCAGAAAAGAAATATTTTTAAAACTGATTTGGTATTTTTCATGAAAATGTTCTAGTTATGAGTAAATGAATTAAATATGTTATGTGAATTAAAAAAATTGGAAAATATGATTTTATGGCTTGAGAATTATATATGAGATATATGCAGATTTTTGATGAGGGTTTTGGCTATTGGTGATGAGATCTTATGAGGTTGACATTTTAAGATGATTAAATGCATTTATTAGTAAAGTGTAAACAATTAAAATAAATTGTTTATAAGTTTAAGAAATGATTAAAATATTGTGGTAGTATTAATAATATTTGATTATGAGATTATTAAGTGATTTATAACATTTTGATTAAGTTGTTATGAAATCATTGATTTATGAATCTTACTCTTGAGATTAAATTTATATGTTGATTATATTGTTTTTATATAACATTCTTATAACCCTAATGATGATATTTCTCTTTGACTTGAGTGTAAAGATGGATAGATTATTGGTATGATCGTGACTATAGGTTCTCTTTTGGCTAGTAGTGCAAAGTTAAATTGTTGAATTGGTATGATCGCTGACCATTGAATTTATAATTGAATATCTTTAGCTTAAGTGCAAAGGTGAATTGATCAACATATATGGTTATAATTATGGTTTATATAAATTCTCAAAATGATTATGTATTTCTTTGAGATATGAATATCTTTGGTCCGTAGTAAAAAAGATGACTTGTTGATGAATATCTTTGGCCCAGTAGTGCAAAGATGAATTGTTGATGAATATCTTTGGGTCGTAGTGCAAAGATGACCAGAGTTGAATATCTTTGGCACCGTAGTGCAAAGATGAATCATTGATGAATATCTTTGGCCTATATAGTCAAAGATGAATTGATGATGAATATCTTTTTGCCCGTGGTCTGCAAAGATGAATTTATTAGTATGATTATGAGCGAGAACTGTGATTTGGTATAACCATGATCTTTGATATTTCGGTAAAGACAAGTGATAAAAATTATCTTCGTCCTAAATGAGAAAAGAATTTAGAACAACAATTACGATTATGAGTTATACATGTGATTGTGGACATGAATTGTTGATTGATGTTACAGGGGATAAAACATTGTTGGTGGACTTTTAACATGGAGTAAGATAATAGACTTTATAGTCTATTCGACTCTTCTAATGGATTGCTTCGCTCCAATCGCAACTATGGTTGAATTTTTTTATCATCAATCATATGTTCTAAATCTCCGATTTATTATTGATGAAGGCTATTGATAATTTAATTATCTTTAGTCATGATATTTTTTTCGAGCTAGTTGTCTTTCACCCTTTTGCTTCACAATTCCTTTCGTGTAATAAAAAGTGTATGTATTTGAGACAAGCGAGGGAATAACAGGGGAATAGAATCGGTGGTCTATAGATGTTGAGGTGAGGTGAATTCAACTTTGGAAGGGTGTTTTGTCACTATTATATAAGATGTTTAATGACATACAACCTCGAGTCATCATAAAGACGAGATTGTGTTTCATCCACTTGGCTGAGAGTATATCTACCAAAGACTACCTATATAATCTTGGTGTTTGTTTGGAGTATAATACCCAATTAGAGACAAGTGGAGATAATGATATGTCAAGAAAGACTCACCATTGGGAAGAATATGATAGTAATCTTCTCGTTTTTCTTTAGGGTCTATTAGATCAACCAAGGATAATTACGTGGCCATATGATATCTATCATAACCTATACGCACGGGCCTCCCATGTATACGGAAGGTTTCTTGAGCACTTCCCAAAGATTCTAATTTTTAAAACAGGTTTCGACTATACCTTTATGTAAGGTGTCATTATGAAATTTCATTCACGGTTGGGACATGAGTCACATTGATATATATTTGTATTCAAACTCACAACATATGTGTTGTTGTATTTTGCAAGACAATTGTTGTAATAAAGTTGTAGTTATTTTCTGTATCATGTATTTTGGCGACTCAAAATGGGTTGGATGGAATGGACCTATTTTGGGGGCGTTACATGTCCTCTTGGCACCGAGGGCATGACACCTTCCGCCAAGTGGCGGTGTGATCACCCACCAAGCGTCTCCGCTTTGTGCTCCGGTGGGAGTTGGCCATTTGGTGTTTTGTTGTGTGAGGCGTATGGGTCGACCACAGTTTTCTCTGCTTACGCTCGCTCGCGGATTGGTGATGTTTGTGCAAAACACACATTTCGATTTTACTTGATCCGGATTACAAGTGATCCGATGTATGAGTGCACATGTGGCATTATTTTGATTGCACATGTGGCATTATGTGACTTACTTCGTGTGGCAAGGTATATTACTATTTGTTTTGAGCTTCGGTATGAAATAACACCAAACCATTTGATTCAAATTTTATTATTTCGTTGTGTTAGTTTTGTTCGTTTGCTTTGATTCATTTCATCTCATTTCATTTAATTGAGTTAGTTATTTCGGTTCATTAATTGTATTCTATATCCGTCTTCGGCATTTGCTCATCGCCGTGTTTTTCTTCCCACAGCGGTAATCGGGGGACCAAGGGCGAGTGTGATGAGAGCTTCCTTTAATCCAATAGTTTTGATATATTTTGTTAGGTTTCGATACATTGATTTATTTAAAGTTGTAATAATTATTTTAGATTGTGGATTGAGCCAAATTGACATTTATTATGGTTTGTCTTATGACATTGAATTATTATGAGATTATTCTTTTGTGGTTTAGAGTCCTGTGATCTTCCTTAGTTTTGTTGTGTTTTGAGTAACCTCTCTTTCTATTTTGGAAAGGGGGTATTACAGAGTAATACAATGAAAACACATAAAAACCAAACAAACTAGCTTAGGATTTATAAATTATCAAACTCAAAAGTACCTAATTTGTGTATATAAAACACACTCATCAAATGTCTTGCTTTATATATATATAAATGAGATTGTGAGATTGCATGGCATGCCAAGATCCATAGTTTTGGATCGTGACCCAAGATTCACTTCACGATTTTGGGTTAGCTTAAAAAAGCTATGGGCACGGATTTATTTATTCGATTCTTCGCATACCATCCTCAAACGGACGGACAATCGAGAGAGACTATTCAAACTCTCAAGATCTATTAAGACTCATGTCCTAGATTTCAAAGGGAGTTGGGATAAGTATTTACCATTGGTGGAATTCTCCTACAACAACAGATTATCGAACACGATAGGTGTGGCTCCATTCAAGCGCCATTACTTAGAATTTCAAATACAGCCAACTAAAGACTTCAAACTATCAGGAAACATATCCAAATGAATCAAAACAAGGACTAATTCTAACCTTTCAAGGACAGAAAACAAAACCCTAACATCAAGCTTCTCGTTTGGAGCACTCTTTCTCTCATCGTCATCTTCTCGAACATTCTGAGCCCTAAATCTAGAAACCCCGGCATGGCCACCACCACGACCACGGCCACGACCCTTCTTCTTCCGCGTCGGTTTATCGTCGAAGAGGCGTTCAACGTCGATTGAATCTTTGCTTTTGAGAGTGAAATTCAGTAGGGTTTGAAGGTTAAGAAGGGTTAATTCTGAAATCCAGTAGGGTTTGAAGATTAAGAAGGGCTGTGATGGGTTTCAACGTCGATTAGACTTGATTTAAATATCCTAATTAGTTAATTCATTTGTTCTGGTTTTTTTTTATTTTGGTTATGTTGTTTTACACTTTTGCCCTTTTAAAAATATTAAAATAATAAAATGGGTTCAGTAATTATTTTTTTAATACACATCAGCTTCTTAAGGTCCCACACAATTAGCCACGTCAGCAATTTCTGACGTGGCATGTTCAATTTGATGTAATTAGAAAAAATTGATAGTTTAATTATCTAATTAACAAAATTAAAAGGTGGATCACCGAAATAAAATATGACCTATAATTTAGGTATTAATTCATATTTAATCTTTTATATTACAATTACACATTTACAATTTTATAAAACTAAGGTAATTTTACGTATAAAATAAGAACTAAGAGTTATGTATCGCTTCCCTGCTATTAGAGAGAGAAAAAGAAAGTGTGAAAGAGACTAGAGAGAAAGATAGGACTTAGGAGGGCCAATTTTGTTCCCTTTTTCATGATGCACGCATCCATGGCAAAACACAGTACTACTGCTACCACCCAAAGAGGGTAAAAAAAGAAGGAGGAGGAGGAGGAGGAGAAGCAGAAGAAAAAAGTTTAGAGAGAAGAAAAAGAGAGAAGGGTATGGAGCTGACATGGTAAAATGGAACTCAGAAGAAAGAGAAAACAATGGAAGATTCATCTTCGGTACATGGGTTTCTTGAGAGATTCATATTAATGGCCTTGAGTTTATTATGAAGTTTGAAAAGCCATCAAAAGCATTCCATCCCCTTCAAATCTGGAGAAAAGAAAACATTTTGATTACAAGCAAGTTAAGAAGTTATGTTTAAATCTTGTTCTTGATCTTTTGTTCTGTTTTTGGTGTAATTAATTTTTTGTTTTTAGATGAGAGGAATAGGGTATAACTTGGAAGGAGGGAAAGTAGTACTCGATAAAGTTTCAAGCTTTAAAGCGAAGTGCAAAAAAGAAGGAAGTTTTGGCAGCAGCATTCATGAACCCATCTCTGTTTTGGACGCAAGGAGGAGTCCCAGTTCTTTCACCTCCACATCTACTCTCTCCTCTTCTTTCGACGGCGGTGGCGGTGGTGCTGACAACAACAACTCGGCCGGCGTGGTGGTAATTTCCGAAAATATCCTCAACCACAAATGGCCTATTTCTATACCGGTGGAGGCTGATAATGAGCCTGATGGTGGTCGGAAGGACGAGTGGGCCGCCGAGCTCCAACCCATTTCCGCGGTTGAACATGGAAGCTGTCAAAGATTTGGTCTTGGAATTGGATTGGAAGATTGGGAGAGCTTGCTGTCCGAGTCTGCAGCCCAAGACCAGTCTTTGCTCCGGTGGATTTCTGGTGATGTTGATGACAACCCGTTGAGCTTGAAACAGCTGTTGCAGGCCGGAAATGTGAATGAAATCGATGACTCCTCCGCCTTGGAGCCCTGGGGTAAGGCAATTACTAGCTTGAATCCTGTTTCAGGTTCTGGGTTTTGTTTGAATCAGAATAATAATAACAATGGAAAAATTAGTCCTGCTTTAGCTCCAAATTCTTGTGTTTTGAACAACAAACGCAACCCACAAAACCCCAATCTGCCTTTGCCTCAGCAACATCAGTTTGCAAGCCAGATACTGTTAAACCAGCCACATCAGTTTCAGTCTACAGTAAATCTTGACATGTCTTCTGCATTATTCCTATGTAATAATACCCAGCAAGATCAACGCCAATTTGAGCCTCAATTGAAGCGTCACAATCCGGGCATAGCAAACTTCAGCACTCGTGTCACTAAAGTTCCATTTGATCCTGCTTCTGAGTTTTTACCCTCAGAACTGCAACCACAACTTGGTTTGGCTAGCCAGCTGAAGTTACTCCCTCCTCATCATCAGCTTCTGCAGAAGCCAATTGTTGTGCCTAAGCAGGAAGTGCCAGGAAACGGAAAGGAGCGAATTGTGGCTGCACAGCAACAGCAGCAGCAGCAACAGGTAATAAATGACCAGCTCTATAAGGTTGCAGAGTTAATACTGGCTGGGAATTTCTCACACGCGCAAGCGATATTGGCGCGGCTCAATCACCAGCTTTCCCCCAACACAAAACCTTTTCAAAGGGCTTCTTTTTACTTCAAGGAGGCTCTACAAATGGCCCTCATGATGTCCAATCCAGTATCCCCTCTTCCGCCAAGAATTCCTACACCTGTTGATGGCATGCTTAAGATGGGTGCCTATAAAGTGCTTTCGGAAGTTTCACCACTTATCCAATTCACGAATTTCACATCCAACCAGGCTCTAATTGAAGCCCTTGGCGATGCGGACAGCATTCATATAATAGACTTCGATATTGGGTTTGGTGTACAATGGTCTTCTTTCTTGCAGGAGCTTCCTAGGAGGGACAGAGGTGCCCCATTATTGAAAATTACTGCCTTTGCTTCTCCTACAACCCATCATCCCATTGAGCTCGGTCTTATGCATGAGACTTTGACTCAATTTGCTAATGAAATTGGTGTTGCTTTTGAGCTTGAAGTGGTGAACCTTGATTCTTTTGACCCAAATTCTTATTCAATGCCACCTTGTTCATCAGAGAATGAAGCAATTGCTGTGAATTTTCCCATCTGGTCCTCGTTGAGACACATGTCATCCCTTCCCTCTATTCTGTGCTTTATAAAGCAGCTTTCACCAAAACTCATGGTATCAATGGACCGTGGATGTGAACGAACTGATCTCCCCTTCCCGCAGCACCTTCTGCATGCCCTCCAATACTATGAGATTCTCTTGGACTCTATTGATGCTGCTAATGTGACCTCAGATGCAGTGAACAAAATTGAAAGGTTCCTTTTCCAGCCTAGGATCGAAAGTATGGTCTTGGGGCGTCTCCATTTCCCAGACCAAATGCTCCCTTGTAAATCTCTTTTTGCTTCCTTGGGATTCTCACCCATGGCATTTAGTAATTTTACTGAAACTCAGGCAGATTGTGTGGTGAAAAGAACACAAGTTAGGGGATTTCATGTGGAGAAGCGCCAGGCGTCGCTTGTGCTATACTGGCAGCACTATGAGCTCATGTCAGCTTCAGCTTGGAGATGCTGAGGAGCCGCAACTTGCCAAGCAAGAATGTTTCTTGCAGTTGGCTTTTATGCAGAGCTGATCCACTCTATGATTCCAACTTGATGAATATCAAACCATGGTGGCGGTACCTAATTATGACTTACTTTAGTATATTGTCTTGCTTGCAAATCTAATATGCTTATAATCTATTTAGTCTTGACTCTAGGCAGACTAAATTTTCTGACTGCAGAATCTTAAACTGCAGTACTCAGTAGTGGTTTTTCATTTTGGACATATTGGTGCTCTGTATGATGATATGTCAATGGTAAAAACTTGCAGTTTTCTGGTAAATGGTGATTACTTTATACTTGACAACATGTGAGAGCTGGAATATGGAAAAGATTCAACAGGAATTAGCATCTCTCTTTTTATTCTTTTTGGTTGTTTGTATGATTCTTTCAGATTCATTGTTTTAAAAAAAATAAATTTGAATCGAAAGTTTTGATATTGTTGATCTAGGCTATGTTATATATCTGTTTTGTTCTGAATATCCTTTACGACACCTCGGTTCAGGATTGTGAAGAGAAAAATAGTAAGAAAAATTAGTTGATATTGGAAAACTTTTGTGTGCTACATGAATTGCTTATTATATTGTTTGTAATCCATATCGATAGTCCTACTTTAACTTCAGATATCTGTAGAACTGAAGTAATGTCTTCTTAGTTACTTCACTAGTTTTACAATCTTTACGGTGGCTTCCAATAGTCACTTTTTCAATCTTAATGAGGGACCATTTAGAACTTTCATTAGAACCACTTTATCAGATTATTTAGGTGCCCAATAAGGACCAAGGTAATGATTCAATTGAACTATGAAGTGGTTAAAAGCTCTGTTCACAATGTTATCTACTAGCCTAGATTCTCTTTTCTCTACCTGGGAATCAATCAAATAACTATCGTTATTGAAGGTGACAGATTTTCTAGTTAGCTTCATTATGTGTTGTCCCATCTTGTAGACGACTGCTTGAAATTATTTTTTTCTCTATGTTCTTTGTCAGATATATCTTTAAACAGTTGAATATCTCCTCTGCGAGCGCACACTCTCCTGTTGATTTCCTCACCATTGTAGTATCTTTAAATTGAACAAACACATGTCAAACACTCTCTTCTGTTTCGGAAATTAATATATGGGGAGGAGTGCAATTTATTAGGCTGACATTTGTCTCTTCATTACTAAAAGTCTGGTTGATTGATGAAAATGAACTTTATTAGCTGAAGTAGCATCGCGTGGCGAGCCTTACAAAACAGGGAACTTGGTAATGGTAATGCTCCTAAACCATTGAATTTCTGCTTTGTGTGATGTTCAATAGCCCTTATATCTAGTTGAGGTTTCACTTAACTGAGGATAGTTTTGTCCAGTGCCATGAATTAGGTGCTTCAGAGGTTTACTTGATCTTAAGTTGCAGAACTTGGAATATAGTATCAAAACCTCTTCCACTCAGTTAATGATAATTGCTAGTTTTAGTAGTTTGAAGTGGTGAATTTAAGGTCATTTCTCAGATTAAATAGAAAGAAAACGAAAAGCTTTTAGTTTCAGCATCTCTAGGCTTAAGGAATTCACCAAATAAATTTCTGAATCTTTTTGTTGCACCACAGAACCTTTTAAGATTCGACTTAGTTTTTTCAGAATTTTTAAAATTTCAGTTTGTTATGGACGTGGGTCCTGTTTGACATTCAGTGAGGATAAATTGTTTGGTCAGAAGTGCTAGGGTGCACGTTGTTAAAGTTTTTTAAAAGATGTCTTTGCTTAGACATCCCTGTTAGGATATCACAAGTGAGTTGGAGTCCCACATCGGATAAATAGTGAAAGAGTGAATGATTAATATACATGAATGGGCCCAAGACTTGATGGTTTAAGCTTCTGGGTCAAGTTGGGTTCCAAACTTGTATGTTAATGCCTTGGGTGGAGCGGGCTCAGGATGTCCAACACAGGTGTGTGTTGCATTGGTGATGAATTGATGTGGGATGAATCGTACAATTCAATCCCATCCCAGGGAATAGAATTATGTAATCCGAGTTTCTTTGTGTCTACAGGGCAGAGATTTTTCGAACTCTTTTCTATTATTGTCTCCATCTTTCCCTTGTGTACTTCATCTGGTCTAATTAAGAATATGTATATCATTTAATTTGGGCATCCAAAATTGGGGGAGGGTTTTTCTTATTTTCGTCCCAGTCATCTCATCCTGCTGAAGAGTCTGTGATAAGCAAAGGTTTTGGTTGATTTAGGCAGAAGGGAGTAGGGACTAAGCTTGCAGATGAATACAATGTTACAGCACAAGACATCAACTATCTTGCTAGCTGGTCTTAAGAATCATATAGTTACAATTTTGACTACATTATATTGCTGAATTTTGTGCCTGTCATATCTAAATGGCTCCTTCTCTGGCATATATTAGTTATTACATTAGCCATGCAACATGACAATGACTTCTTTAATGATAGACTTGGTTTATTTTCTTATTCTAA
Source organism: Panax ginseng (assembly GCA_020205605.1). Classification (NCBI taxonomy): domain Eukaryota; kingdom Viridiplantae; phylum Streptophyta; class Magnoliopsida; order Apiales; family Araliaceae; genus Panax; species Panax ginseng. The sequence continues at coordinate 2,389,402 of CM035139.1, read as the reverse complement.
TGTGGGTTTGTTAATTTATGATGTGTAGATGCATTGAATTTTGAATTTATTCAGATTAGTTGGTACATTTTCTAGTTACACCACATGGGCTTACATTTGATTGAATCTTCCCCCAAGTTAAATACTACTAGTTGTTCATGTTGTTGTTTTTTTTCCAGTTTGGTGCGCTTATTTTAATGTGTTTTGTCCCTAACCATATTAATATTTAATAGTATAACTTGTGAAAGACTGCAACACAGATTAACTGTTATACAACTTGCTTTTGTAGTACCCTAACAAAAATGACATGTTGATTTCTTGAAAAATATCCTTGCGAACCACCTTGATAATTGTTAGAGATTTGGACTAGTATAATTTTGTATTAACAACAATTTTGGAGTGCATCTTGGTTTAATTTTTGATTCTTGTGTCAATTTCTTTTTTTAATGGTATGTGTAATTTAATACTCCATTTGTGGCTAGCCTGGGGCTTTTAATATCTTGATTGGTATGTGGGTCTGCTTTCTTTATTGAGTGGATATTTTTTGAGGTCACTTGGCCGCCAAAACTTTGAATGGTACTACTCTATGACTCTATCCCAAATTGTGAGCCCCATTTTTCTGCACATATTTTTGGAATGGGACAGTATTTAGGTGGATAGGGGTAGATATGAATGATTCCATTATCTCACGGGATTCCATTATCTCACGGCAAGTCTGTAGGATAAGTTAGTCAATTGACCAAGTTAAGTTAAATTAACACGCAAAAAAAGATTATATTTTGTCAGCGTGTCGATATTGTATTAATCAATTAATCAAAGTTAACTTAATGTTAACAACTCCTTCCCTAATAAGACCAATCTTATATTCTTATTTAAGGTCTAGAGACTGTGTAGTGAGAATGGTTTTGATTCATTTGCCATATTTAGTTGCGCTAGTGGTCCAGTGCAGTCAATTCGATGGCATTTGCTTTCAATATTTTATTTTATTTTATTTATATAAAAAAAAATAATTTTGAATTTAAGATTTTACATATTTACTTAAGCAGTCAAGATTCAAACATAGTCCACCAACTACTAAGCTAAAACTTTGGTGTAGATACCATCCATCCTCTCTGGTGGGTTCATACGGCAAATGATGAGCTTAAAAAGAAAAAGGCTATATTAACTAATTTTAGGTGAAGATTTGAGTAATTATTCTAGTTTAACTTGTGTAATTAAAAGTTAATAATAATAAAAGCAAGAAAGAATATATATATATATATATAGTTGATCTCTTTAAAAGGGTGTTGGTGTGCATGGAAAGTTAGGGTTGTCTTTTATCTTTAATCAGACAACCTACATCTCCCGTCCCGTCCCGTCCCGTCCAATCTCCCTTCCGATTTTTGAAAATTAAATACTCGTAACATTTTTTAAACTAGTAGTAGTATATGTTCGGGAGTGAGTGTACTGCTCAAGATATATATGTGCGTGATCTGGTTAACATATTGTGAGTTGTGTATAAATATTAAAAAAATTATTCTATAATATTAAATATAATTTATATATTGTTTTTGTATTGAAAAACGATATTGTTATTTATTAAGCAAAAAATAGCGAGAGAATTAAAGTTATAGTATTTAATATTTGAAATAATATTAAAAACTAAGCCATTAATACTTGCTTAAAATTTTAAAACGTCGTATATTATGGACAAAAAAACTTTTCTAAAACGTTTTACTTTGATAACTTTGTCATAATACTACTAGTAGTAGTTTTCTTATTCCAACTCATGCAGATGGTTGATCATGAAAAAAGAGAAGAAAATTATCAACATTTTAAAAACAAAAGCAAATTATTAAATTATTTTTATAAGTCATTGGTACAATACACGCAAGTCTATTTCTCCAACATCCCAAGGGAGTATTTTCTATATCATTAGTTTGATCGATACATATTTTTTTTTCCCTTCTTGCTAATGAAATGAGAAATATGGTTATACACAATTGTGTATATTTTATTTGTGTACATTCTATCAAAACTCTTTGACAGATTTGTTTTTTTTTTTTTAAAACAGTTTCTTTCCTCCCAAATTAAAAATAAAAAAAAAATATGTCAAAACGACGTAATTTTAATAAACTGTGCACAAATAAAATATACACAACTATGTATGACCATTATTGTATAATGAAATTTAGTAGTTAAAGTGAATTTAATATTGAAGAAAAAGAGTCAAAAAATAATTATGTCAAAAAGTAATATTATAGTGACCAATAAAGTAATGGGTTCTTTACAATAATATACAACAATTAATAAGTAATTACAAGAGAAGTGTATCAATAAAATAATTACAAAAATAGTGCAACACAATAAACACATCATATTATTATATTTCATAAAAAGAAAAAACCCTTAAATCAAAGAGAAATATTATCCTACAAATGCGATTCGTACCAACCAAAACAAACCTTACATCTTTCATCCGCCATTGTTGGGAGTTGCATTAGAAACAGATTCAAAAATTTTAAGCTGATTTGCGGCCTTAAAGATATGATATCTCATCATCTTAAAACCCTTCTTCATCTTCATCAAGATAATCATCATCCTCCTCTCTCCACTCCTCTAGACGCCATTCTAGTCAATTCGTCGGTGCTCCCTAGCAGAAAAGCCAATCAAGAGGAGCTCCGCCGCCTGTTCTCAAAATCAGAGCCCCAAATTTTCAAGGATGCCACCATCCCCATCTCCTTTGTGGGTCCCCAGGTCGTCGAATTTCTCCTTGCTCCTTCTCCAAGAAAACTAGATATCACTTATATTCTATCAAAAGCAATTTCAGTTTGTGATAAATCCCAGCTTTATTCGCTATTGAGATCTGCTGTTAGGTGTGGAAACTCTTACTTTGTTTCTACTTTGATAGAAGCTGGATCAGATGTAAATAATCGCTGTGACGCCCCTAAAATAGGTATACATCATTCATCTTAGATCGCCAGATATACGTGATGTAATACAAAAATATAATCTTAAATATACAACAAAAAATCGTGAGTTTTAATACAAATATTGTCTTCAGACATAATATTCACTCTCAATAAAGTCTTCATTATAATTATTATCACACTATTTCATGTAGAATAATGAAGACTACTAACGCTATCATCCTGGATCATCACCCGCCTCCGACTAAATTCCTCGCCACGCTTTTCATTTTCAAGAAATAAAGTTGAAAGAAAGGTGAAATTCAACTAAATTTCAAATAAGAAATATTATGACTAAGATAATGCGGGATAAATTATCATTAGCCTTCAACAATATTAAACCGATAAAATACAATAGACAACAAGTTTAATCTGCAATGGAATAAGAATCTATTAAAAGAGAAAGAGAGAATAAAATCTACTATCTTTTATGATTTAAAAAGTTTTTCATCACTTTTATCATTTGAGACTCTACTTAATAAATAATCTACATCATCCCCGCAGACTACTACCAAGGATATTCATTAGTGGTTACGACCACAAATTATCCAATGCATTACTGGCCAAGGAGGATATTCGTGTATTCATCAATGGTCATGATCATGCCAACAATCGCCCATCAACGATGCTACGCCCAATGAGGACTTTTTGAACATCATTTATAACATTACTACCAATAATATACCGAATAATCCCTCATTATAATCATACCAAAAGTTCATCTACGCACTCTGCGCCACGTATGACTTTAAAAAACATAAACATGAGGATGATGATAATGATATAGAATTCAATAAAAAAGTTCAAGAGTTAGTTTATCTAGAAACTAATAACGTCCAAATTGTCAACACGATACTTCTTTGTAGAGAAAATTCAAGAATGTTCGGAAAAATATTTTCATGAAAAGATCTTTGGATGAAGCCTTGAATATCAATGATATTCACTAATTTCATGGAAAGATAAGTCAAAACTTTAACCAACCGAAAGATAATAAGGAATGGAATAACAAAAGAAATCACCGTATACGCGATAGATAAAGATACGCAGATTATTCCAAAAGAATAATAAATACGGAATCAAGGTCCGTGAAAAAAACGCAGACGGATATTTCCAATGTATAATAAAGAATGGAATAACATAAGGATTTCACCAAGTATAGAGATTCACAGATACAGTTATTCCAATGTAATAATAAAGACGAAACCAGTCCCAGAAACGCAAGCGCATGACATGATATTTCAATGTAATAATAAAGAATGGAATAACATAAGGATTTCACCAAGATAGAAAGTCACAGATACGTGTTATTCCAATGAATAATAAAAAGCTTAACCAGGTCCGACGTAAAACGCATTGCATGACGATATATTTCAATGTAATAATAAAGAATGGAATAACATAAGGATTTCACCAAGTATAGAAAATTCAGCGATACAAGTTATTCCAATGTAATAATAAAGAATGGAATAACATAAGATTTCACCAAGTATAGGGATGTCACAGATATCAAAGTTATTCCAATGTAATAATAAAGAATGGAATAATGTGTTATCTTCTTCATGAATAAGAAAAATAACACCCTTTACCGTAAAAGACACTCGGATATAACGAGTGAGTTCTCACGTAAAGATCAATAATCAATACCGCGCTACTTGTCAACCACGCCAGATTCATCGTACTTTTACTAATGGGTAGTTAATCAGCTTTTAACAATAACACCTCCGCCAATTATTTATAAAATATTTTTGTCATTTTCTCAATCCGATAATAATTTCATTGTGGGGGTCCACTCAATGATTGTGTCATTGTATGAATATTTCCACAAAAAGAATATTCCCACCAATCGAATATTTTATAACAACTCAGATACTTAAAGAAAATTTATAAATATTACCCACAACTATAACATTATATCAAATTCATTCCATAATATTCAAAAATGATATTTATAGAAAAATCATCTTTATTAAAAAAATTGGGGTCTTACAACTTCCCCTTCTTATAAAATTTCGCCCTCGAAATTAGAGTACGTACCTGGTATGTCGAAGAGGTAAGGATACCTTGATTTTCATTTCAGATTCTAACTCCCAGGTCTTTTCCTCAACATCGTGGTTCCTCCATAAAACTTTGACTTGAGGTATAACCTTGGAGCGTAGGATATGCTCCTTTTTATCCAAGATTTTAACAGGAACCTCCTCATATGTTAAATCTTCCGCTATTTCATCCGGTTCTAACTCAATAATGTGGTTTGGGTCTTTCACATATTTACGTAACATAGATATGTGAAAAATATTATGAACACGAGACATACTTGGAGGTAAAACGAGTCTATAGGCCACAGTTCCTACTTGTTTGAGGATTAAAATGGGTCAATGAATCGAGGATCGAGCTTTCTCTTTCCTAATCTCGTAACTCCTTTTCATGGAGTAACATCGTAACAACACATGATCTCCAATATCGAATTCCACGTCCTTTCGATGAAGATCAAGATAACTCTTTTGTCGATCTTGTGAGGTTTTTATATCGTTGTTTGATCGTTTGAATCTTTTTCGTAGTCATACGTACTTTCAACTCCGGCCCCAACAACGTTGCTTCACCCACCTCATCCCAAAGATATCGGAGAATCGACACTTTCTTCCATACAACGCTCAATGGAGCCATGTCAATACTTGTTTGATAACCGTTGTATGAAAACTCCACCAACGATAAGAACTTGTCCCAACTTCCTCAAGTCGAGGACACAGAGTCTTAATAAATCTTCAAGAGTTTGAATAGTCCTCTCTCGATTGTCCGTCTGCTTTGAGGATGATATGCTTGAACTAAATCATAAATTCGTGCCCATAGCTTTTTTGAAACTAACCCAAAATCGTGAAGTGAATCTTGGGTCTCGATCGAAACTATGGATACCGGGCATACCATGCGGTCTTACAATATCGCTTATGTACATACGAAGCAAGACGTTCAGTGTATAAGTTTCTGATTGGTGGTAAGAAGTGAACAGACTTGGTCAATCTCTATCAATAATGACCCAAATCGCATCTATATCCCGAGAAACCTTGGGAAGACCAAAGAATAAAATCCATGGTAATGTGCTCCCACTTCCATTCTGGAATTTCAAGTGGTTGAAAAGGACCTTTTGGTACTTGATACTCCACCTTGACTCGTTGACACGTTAGACACCTTGAGATAAATAACGATATCTCTCTTCATATCCCCACCAAAATGTATGTCAAGATCATGATACATTTTAGTACTCCCAGTGATGGATTGCGAATCTGTGTTGTGCGCCTCCATCATGATTCTATACTTTAAATCGTGGTTGTTAGAACACAAAGTCCGGAGTTGACTCAAGTATTCATTCTTCATCAATTCTTGCTTCCTAAGATAAGACCTTCTTGCAGACTTTCTTCCTCATACGCATTAGCTCAGTCCAGTAGCTTGAATGACTTTAACTTTATCAATTAAAGTCGGTTCTACTCGTGATATTCGCCATCATCACACGGGTCCCCAGAGTCTTTAACTCTATCTCCATCCTTTGCAAGTCACACAAAATGGGCCTTTTATTGTCAATATCGCACTCCAGTACCGCGTATGATCTTCTACTCAATCGCGCCACCTACCATGTTCGCTTTTCCAGATGGTATTGGATGGTATGATCATAATCTTTCATCAGCTTCAAGACAACGTTGTTGTCGCATGCCGAGTTCCTTTTGAGTAAAGAAATATTTGAGGCTTTTATGATCCGTAAAGATCTTCACTTTCTCCCCATACAAGTAATGTCTCCAAATCTTTAATGCAAAAAACGACTACTGCCAACTCTAGATCATGAGTAGGATAATTCCTCTCATATTCTTTGAGTTGTCAAGAGGCATAAAGGCATGACTTTCCCATGTTGCGTACGAGAACACATCCTAACCTTTTGCTCAAGCATCATCAGAGATGACAAATCCTCTCGAGCGGATGGTATTGTCAAAACAGACATCAAATGAGTCTCCTCTTGAGTTCTTGAAAACTCTTCTCACATTCCTCGTTCCAACCGAATTTTGTATCTTTTCGAGTCAGCTGAGTTAGTGGAGTAGCGATTCGAGAAAACCCTTCTACAAATCTCCGATAATAACCACTTATTAAAGCGAGAAAAGCTACGTACTTTTCTATTAATCGATTTAGGTTGCTCCCAGCTTTGAATAGCTTCAATCTTTACTGGGTCAACAGATATTCCATGACTTGATACTACGTGCCCAAGGAATGCTACTTCCTCAAGCCAGAACTCGCATTTTTTTAACTTGGCATAAAACTTATATTCACGAAGCTTTTGGAGTATCGACCTCAAGTGTTGCTTTCATGATCTTCACTACTTTTGGAATAAATAAGGATGTCATCAATGAAGACGACCACAAAGTGATCCAAATATTCCTTGAATACTCGGTTCATCATATCCATGAAGGCGCGGGGAGCATTAGTCAATCCAAAAGACATGACTAGAATTCATAATGACCGCATCGAAGTTCGAAAAGCCGCTTTAGAATGTCATCAATTCTAATCTTTAATTGGTGATATCCGGAACGAAGATCAATCTTTGGAAAGAATTTGGCGCCTTGTAACTGGTCAAACAGGTCATCAATACGTGGCAACGGATATCTATTTTTGATGGTGACATGGTTCAACTCCCGATAATCAATACAAAGTCGCATACTCTCATCTTTTCTTTTCACGAATAGAATGAGAGCACCCCAAGGAGATGTACTTGGGGCGAATGAAACCGATGTCTAACAATTCTTGTAGTTGGGTCTTTAACTCTCGAAGTTCAATAGAGTCATTCGATATGGGGCTTTGGAAATAGGTTTTGTACCGGTTCAAGGTCGATACAAAATTCAATTTCACGCCCGGGCGTGGCCGTAAGTTCTTCGTGAATACGTCAGAAATTCATTAACAATAGAAATATCATTCAAAACCGACGATTTTTGTTTAGATCCGTGATATGAGCTAAGAAAGCTTGACATCCGCTTTTCAATAAACGAATAGCTTTATGGCTTGAGATGACAAAGATTGATTTTAATGGTTTGGTGTCTTGAATTCGCATAATAGGTTGGTTAGAATATGAAAGCTAACAATCTTACGAAAACAATCAATTTTTGCATGATGAGTAGTTAACCAATCAATCCCTAGAATTACGTCAAATGCAAGTATTTTCAATGAAATAAGATCGACGGTGTAATGTGAGGATACCAATTTGAACCAAACAAGACTTATAAACAAAGGGATGTAATGAAGGTTTCTCCCAACGGAGTTTCAATGTCACCTAAGTCAAAGTCCAATGTCTCCTGAGTCAATTTTAAACGTTGAGCGCAAGTAGGAGAAATAAAAGAATGGGTAGAACCCAGTGATCAAATAAGGTATATACTTATTAGAGTTTATGATAAGCTTACCCGTGATGACCTCATTCGGGTTCCTTGCTTTCTAGGAAGTCACGACAAACGCTCTCCTTTGCACTACTAACTTTGACTTTTCTGGGACGACCTTTGGTGCCTCCTTTCCAGCTGGACTTATCTTCGGTGAACGACAAAATCGGGCTAAGTGTCCTTCTCTTCTACAATTGTAACATGCTTTGGATGGCATCGTGCAGTTTGGACTGATATGTCCCTCCCCTCCGCATTTGAAACATATAATAGGTGGTTGTTCTCCTTCCTTAACAACGGGTGATGGTGCTGACGTCTTTCCATCATTGTTGAATCTCCTCTTCTTGAAATGTCCATTATTATTGTTTTGACCATGATTACCACCGAAGTGGTTACCATTTCTGGCATGTTGATTCCCTCCACGCTTATTGTCACCGCTTGACGATGACCGCGCTATCACCGTATTATCATTTTCGGTTTGTTCTCTTTTGGTTGGGTTGACTCATTATCGCGTTCCAATAATCGAGCCCTATTAACAACATCCGAATACAAACACGCTTTATGAGAGATAAGATATTGACGTATCTCAGGTTTCAAAACTCTTAAAAACATTCGCGTCATTCTCTCCTCATTATCAACCAAATGGGACGCAAACCGGGACAACTCGGCAAACTTGACTTCGTACTGTGACATGGTCATGTTATTTTGCTCCAGCTTGATGAACTCTACCTCTTTCATGAGACGAATACTTTCGGAAAAGTACTTGTCATTGAACAGTTCTTGAAACTTCTCCCAAGACATCTTCAGTGCGGCAGGTTGAGTACACTTTACAGATTCCCACCAAGAATCGGCCGCCTGCACATAACATAAAGGTGGCAAAGGAACCTTTGCTCCTCGAGCAACCCAAGACATCAAATATCTTGTTGATCTGTTTTATCCACGTCTCCACCTTAAGTGGTTTTGGCTCTCCAAAAACTCCGGTGGTCCCAGCTCCTCGAAGCTCATTTGGCGGTGGCCACCGTCAGAGTTGTCGGCGTTTCCACCGCATTTTGGATGAGAGCCGCTCTACCGATGTTGCATGAATTGCATGAAGCCTCGGAACATTCCATCGCTCATCATTTGGTCGGGTGTTGTTGTTTGCATGAGGATTGTCGCCTTCTCGATGCACATTATCCTCAGTTATTGATCTCGTGGAGACTCAACGGTCTCCTGTGCTCCATTGATGTTCTCAACATTCTCTGATGCCATTTTCAAATCGCGCCACAAAATAAGGGTTAATTAACATATCACATATTAACCCTATACTCTGACCGACCAATTAAATAACAAATAAACTTAGGTAGGTCATACTAGCAAAGAAATTCCCCGTCTCTCCCCTCTTAGTTCTTATCTCACATCTTAGCCAGTGATCATATCCCTAAGCTTTGATACCAACTGTGACGCCCCCAAAATAGGTATACATCACCCATCTTGGGTCACCAGATACATGGTACAGAATACAAATACAATCTTAAATATACAACAAAAGTTGTGAGTTTTAATACAAATATTGTCTTCTAGACAATATCCACTCTCAGAATAAGTCCTCATTACAATTATTATCACACTATTTCATAGAATAGTGAAGACTACTAATGCTATCATCCGGACCATCACTTCGTCCCCGATTAGTCCTGCTGCACGTTACCATTTCACGAAGAGAACAAAGTGAAAGAAAGGGTGAACTCAACTAGCCCAAGAAGAAATATTATGACTAAGATAATGCGGGATAAATTATCATTAGCCTTCAACAATGTTAAACCGATAAAATACAATAGACAACAAGTTTAATCATAGGTGGAATAAGCAATCCATTAAAAGAGTCAAGAGAGAATAAAATCTACTATCTTTTATGATTTAAAAAGTTTTCATCACTTTTATCGTTTAGACTCACTTTTTAATAAATAATCTACATCATCCCCGCACTACGACCAAGGATATTCATTAGGTCACGACCATAAATTATCCATGCACTCGGGCCAAGGATATTCGTGTATTCATCAATGGTCATGATCATGCCAACAATCATCCCATCAATGCACTACGGGCAACGAGGACTTTTACAACATCATTTGTAACATTACTTGGTCCATGATTATACTAGAATAATCTCTGGTCATAATCATACCAAGTCCATCTACGCACTACTGAGGCCACGATGACTTTAAAAAAATATAAACATGAGGATGATGACAATGATATAGAATTCAATAAAACAAGTTCAAGAATTAGTTTATCCAGAACTAATAACGTCCAAATTGTTAACATGATACTTCTTTGTAGTGTAAAATTCAAGAATGCTCGTAAGAATATTTTCATGAAAAGATCTTTGGATGAAGCGCGAAATATCAATGATATTCCACTAATTTCATGGAGTATAGAAGTCAAAACTTTAACCAACCGAGTATAATAAGAAATGGAATAACAAAAGAAATCACCGGGCATATGATAGATAGCACAATGTAGGTTATTCTAACGAGAATAATAAATACTTTACTCAGTCCCAAGTAAAAACGACGATGCATGATATATCCAAATGTAATAATAAAGAATGGAATAACATAATGATTTCACCAAGTATAGAAATTCAGGTGTATACAAGTTATTCCAATGTAATAATAAAGATTTTAACTGTGTCCCAAGTAAAACGCATGCAGAACGTGTTATTCCAATGAATAATAAAGAATGGAATAACATAAGGATTTCACTAAGTATAGGAAAATCCGTGTATACAGGTTATTCCAATAGAATAATAAAGAATGGAATAACATAAGGATTTCACCAAGTATAGGGTATATCTGCAGATACGTGGATATTCCAATGTAATAATAAAGAATGGAATAACAAAAGTTCTCTTCATGAATAAGAAAGAATAACACTCCTTACCGTAAAAGACACTGGATATCGAAGTAGTGAAGTAGCAGAATACTCTTCTTCTTTCTCTATATAATTTTTCTCTCTGTAGTTTTAGTGAATTCAGTAAAAAATAATGAAGGAATGAGCTTCATTTATATAGAAGAATGGATTGAATAATAACTAATTCTTGAATCGGTCCAGATTGATTTTCTTTTAAGCAGACGGTTTCAGATTGATTTACTATTAAAACTTAAAGCAATCGGTTCATACCGATTTACTATTAAAACTTTAAACCAAATGATCCATATTGATTCACTATTATAACTTTCCACCAAATGGTCCATATTGATTCACTAATATAACTTCAACCAACCATTCAAAAAATTAAAGACATCCTCACGGAATAATATTGCACCCAAATTCCGAGAACGCACAATACTAGAAGTGAATAAGAATCGGGTGAATAGTAACTCATAAATAGAACTCGTGAATAAGAACTCATGAATAGTAATTAAATGAATAAGAACTCGTGAATAAGAACTCATGAATAATAAGATTCAACCACGAAAAGTTCTCCGAATACCCGGATTGAACAATATAACCTCCAGACATCAATTATCATCTAATAGATGTCGATTTCTACTAACACAAATAATCCCAACACAAATGAAACTATTAAATTCATCTTTAATCAACACGAACTTATTCATCATTAATATTATAACTCATAATATTTAGCAATCGGTTGTTCCCGGGAAAGATGGGGCTTTCGATAACGATTTCTCCTATCACGCCAGCAATTAGGTGACCAAACCTCTCCTTGACATAATTTCTGACATTATAAATATTGCAATTTAATAATATGAATAACTTTGTCGTCTCAATTATTGATTTAATAATATGACATATAATGCGAGATGATCTTTGTGTGACAATAATCGAATCAATAATACGAGAGATATGATGCAACAATTCTTTAGTAATAATTGAGTATAACCGAGTGACTTCTCAAGTATAGCATCAATAATCAATCTGCAGTGTCTTCTATGCAACTACCAGACATCGTATTTTTTTCTACTACGGGTAGTTTCATCGGTTTTAACAATAACACCTCCGTAAGTTATTTATAAAATATTTTTGTCATTTTCTCAATCAAGTCACATAATTCTATTGTAGGGGTCCACCAATGATTGTCTTGGTTATACGAATATTCCCGACAAAAAGAATATTCCCATTAATCGAATATTTTATAATAACTTGCATACTTAGCAAAATTTATAAATATTACCCACAACTATAACATTATATCAAATTCATTTCATAATATTTAAAAATGATATTTATAGAAAAATCATCTTTATTAAAAAAAAAATTGGGGTCTTACAATCGCGATTTAAATGAACGGTCTGTGATGTCCGTCGAGCAAATAGAGCTCCGATCAGATGAAGAAACGACGACAAATCATCAAATATTTATGAGTATTTGGTTACCCACAAAAACTAAAATGGTTACCTTTGTATAAAGGTTTGGCTACCAACTGCATCTTTTTTATTGATGTAAGGTAACCGAGATTGTGTTACACAATATTGAATAATATTTTATATTTTTTTTCTTCTAACATTAAATAAGAAAAAAACCACACGACTACTCCCTGATTCCATCACGGTTTAACAAGAATAAATACATGTAACACTTGTAATTGTTTTGAAATTCTTTTATAACTATTTGGTTACCCACAAAAACTAAAATGGTTACCTTTGTAAGAAAGTTTGTCTACCAGCTGCACCTTTTTTATTGATGTAAGGTAGTCGAGATTGTGTTACACAATATTGAATAAAATCACGCGACTACTCTCTGATTTCATCATAGTTTAACAAGATAAAGAAAACAAATATTGAATTTTTTTTATAACTATTCGGTTACCCACATAAACTAAAATGGTTACCTTTGTATGAATGTTTGATTACCAGCTGCACTTTATACAGAATGCACGAATACTCAGGTTTGGCATGCAATTCAAATTGTCACAGTGGAGAGAAACAACCGGGAACAATTACATAATTACAAAACTGATTTGCCACATCAGCAACCCATTAAAACACCCAACTAAATTAAAGGATACTAAATACACTAATTTTGTAAATAAAATATTGAAAATATATTAATTCTGTAAATATTTTTTGGATGCACTTTTGTTGTAATTTTTTCTAAAAATGTATTAAAAATTGTAAATGTTCCTAAAGTAATATCATCCATCCCATGGAACCCAATAAAGTGCATGGGCCGATGTAAACTATATCTTGGACCCTAATAAGAAACAGCCCATGTTTTTTACCATCCCTCCCATGAGTTCAATGACCTTAAAAGATGGCCCCGATGATATTTGACTATTTTAGATATAATTTCTTTACATATTTTGTTAAAGATAAATTATAGTAGTAATTAGAAAACATGCTAGACCTTAGAATTCAATTGCAACTGAATTTGAAGCTATAAAATGCGTACCGGACCTCTCGGCTCTAGTAATATCCTGATGCAGGTAGGAATATTTATACTTAGGGAACTTTCAGCTGATGTACAATTGATGAGAGGAGATGGGAACGAGATCAAACTTCTACAAAAACCCCTCTTATACGTACAACAAAGACCTCAATCTCGACTCCGCTCTTCAAAATCTTAGAGCTTACCATCTTGCCACCGGAAACCTCCCTCCCAATGAAGAACCACCGATCGCCGTCGATGAAAACAACACCGTCCGTCATAAACGCCGACGTCAACGTAGCTCGCCACCTGATCAAAACACCAAAATCCAACAGTATTACGACGAACGACCCATGTCTCACCAGGATTACATCCAGAAAAAGAGGTCAAAACTTTGTAATTTCATTTATACAACGTCGAATTTCAGTTTTATTTTTTCAAGGGCATTTCAGAATTTTCTTACTTTTTAGTTTTTTAACTTCCATTTGCTTTGTTATGGACAGGAGGGAAGTTAATTCGTCTCAGGCTATTCAGAAAATACCAGCAAATGTATTGGTATTGACTAGTTCATTTCATCTTCCACTTTAGAATTGTTAATTCATGCTTACTTGGGGTTCTTAGTTATTAGTATCTCGTTGTTGTTATTGGTTACAGGAAACTTCGAGTTCGGGTATACCTTTAGTGGGATACGATAGTAAGTTCTTTTATGTTTTGTTATTGTTTAATCACTCATCAATGACATTGGAATAAATCATTGAAAACTGACTTGCATAGATTTATACCTTATCTACTTATCTAGAATTCGTCCTCGTTAAAACTCAGGTGATGGAAGTACTTCCTCAGAATGTGAAGAGAAGCAGAATCCTCGCAGTTCGAGGTTGGTTGCTAATCGTTCTGAAGAAAAGCAGGACAGTGCATATTCTGGTTTGTTCTCAACTCCTTGGTGCCTGTCTGTTAGCTGTCAGTTGTCATCTTGTATTTTATCGAGTAACCACTGGAATGTAGTCATTTGTGATAATGCAGTTCAACGTAGTGAACTTAAGGTTATGATGATCCTTTTCGGTTTGTCCAAGTTAAGTGTGCAATCAAGGAGACATTAAAATGGTTACGTATGCACAGGGCACATATTATACAGTCTCTAAAATCACCATAGAGAGGGGAACTTTGTTACAGGTTGATTGAATTTATGAGACAAGATGTATACATTTAAAGATGAAATTAGGGTATTGCATTAAATATTCTTCTTGCTTCCATGTGCCTTAGTCACCTTAGTGAATAATGCTAATATTTTATTTCTGGAGTTATTCTTAAGTATATGTAATGCTAGGAGTTTCTAGCAAGTAAACATCAAATTAATTTGGAGAATTGTGGTCTCTGACTTCTTATTGTTTTAGTTGATCAACCTATTTTATGCCACTCGTTTACCTATGTGATGTGGGTGGATAGGATAGGAGGGAGGAAGAAGGAAATTAAACTCAAAACACATCTTAGAAGTGAGAAAGCATTGCTCTACCAAATTGATATTACATTAATACATACAAGTTTATGTTTTGTCTCCATTCTGTAATATTGTGTTCGCAGCCTTCAGTCACATTTATATAGGAATGCCTCCTTTGTAGACATTAACTACTAGAATTTGAATCTGAAACTATTCAATAAACTTTGCCAAAGACATTTATCAAGACAACTATTAAAAGATAAGATTGCACTTGTCTTAGAATATTTTCTCTGTTTCAGGTCATTTCGATATTAATCTAAAACTTAATCTAGGAAAATTCAATACCATTGGAAAGCTCTATGACTATACTTTCCAACGCCTCAAAGGGTGGTGTTTCTAGAGAGATAAATGCAACCATTGAACCCTTCCTAAAATGAAGGAATAGACTGTTAAGATAGTGAATAATGGCGGACTTTTGTTTGTCTTTGTCTTTCGACTTGGGTACCTCAATGCTCATATATTGTCGTTCACATGAGTTTAATCAAATTTCTTTTAGGTAATGTAAATGAAGTTAATCGAGTTAAGAAAAGAAATGAGCAGCGTTTTCCTGTTCCAGGAGAGCCTGTTTGTGTAGTATGCGGGAAGTATGGAGAATATATCTGCAACGAGGTGGGATATTTGAGTTTTGAACCATTTACTTTCATAATTTGTCTTTGACCCTGTTTCCTATACTTTTCTTAAGTGGGGATCTTACATTATTACCGTTTGTTTGTTTTCACAGACCGATGATGATATCTGCAGCATGGATTGTAAAGCTGAGCTTTTAGATAATCTTGAACTCCAAAAGGTATTATTTTGCTAATAATTTTTTATATGTGACGACATTTCATCTTTTTCTACTTGAACGGAAAACCATTCAACATTTTTCTTGTGCTTTCTGATCTCTGGACCCTTCATAAAAAATGTTTGCAGGCACCTGTTAGCATTCCGATTTCAGTTGAATCCTCATCGGGGCCTAATGGTCCATTACAAATATCTGAATCTGGAGGGGACACCTGGGATTATAACCGTCATAGATGGTCTGCAAAGAGATCCAGCCTCTGTACTTATAGATGGTACATTTCGTAGCCAGACATCTAAATGAATTATCTTTTGATTTATTTATTTACTAGACTAGTTTTAAAACGTGAATGGTATCATGCTTGGATTATTGCCGAGCAAAATAATATTTTCTGTCAGCAATATTTCCTTCTTTTACTTTTTGCTATAAATATATTTTGAACTATTTCAGTAAGATGCTTTCGGTGGACATCAACATGGGTGCAATTCTTTCACATTCTTTTAACCACAATACTCTCACCCTTCATCCCACCTATAGTTTTTTATCATTATGAATGTGTAACTTAATTGCATTTTCTTTTTAATTTCAGTTGGAAATGTCAACAGCCTGGACATCTGGCGGATGATTGTTTGACCTTGACATTTAATCCCCGATCAGTTTCTTCAGGTGAAACATGTTCCAAGGTACTGTTCACTTTCATTATCGATTGATTTTCTGAAGTGAGAAGTCACAATTTACCCTTATGGCTGTGATACTTTAACTAAGTTTATTAGCGTACTCATTTCATACAGGTGGCAATATCTCAAAAAGAGTCAAGTTTCATAAGTAGAGATCTGCTTGGATTGTATAAAAGGTTCTTGAATTTCTAACTTGTTCTCTCATCTTTGTGGTAGCGTTTATGCCTTTTGTCATTCTTCTCTTTCTTCACCTTCATTTTTTTTTTCTCTTTTCTGATAACAAAGATGACATCTACGGTTATTTTAAAGAAACAAGAATTATCATTTGGCGGTCCTGCTAACCTTTGACTTGCATTTTACCACAATAGAATCATGAATTTAAATTAAATCTATTGGTGCTAAAAAAGTAGCATGGTGAAGATTCTAGGTCTCTCTATATATAATTGAAATGCTTGATTATATACTTAACAGAATAACAGAACAAATTATTTTTTTCCTCAATAAAAATTTACAGGGAATAAGATTTATATGGATATGGCAATGAGAAAGTGACTGAGAATGTGTACTTAGAAAAATACGTGGACAGATGTATTCAGATTTCAGCATCTAAAAATTGTTATATATGATGGATAAAATATTGGAGGTAACAAGCCCTTAACTTAGAGCACAGAGGTCTATTGACTGATTATTCCCCCAGTGGTTTATTTATGTTAATCTTCTTTGATGAAGAGAGTTTTTCAGGTCTGTGGCGCTTCTTGCGACTTGCATGGGAGAGTAACTGAGCAGTAGTTTGTAATACCCAATCTATTAATGTTAGTGTATTCTGGTTTTTAGTAATGCATAGAATTCTTTTGCTGATATTTTTCCCAAGTCCCAATCAAGTCACCATGAATATTTCTTATAAAAAATAATTAATGGGCTACTATGACCTTGTCCTACTTCTTCATACAACAATAAATGAGTTACTGATTGATATTTTTGTCTATTTCATGCTAGAGATTACATGACATGTCACAGTGGAGTTTATGTTACATAATATAGTCTAATCCCTCCTTTATTGGGATCTTCTTATCTGCAGATGTCACCAACTCAGCAAAGAGATATATGCTGCAAAGTGCAATGCATGCCATATGTCGTCAACTTTGGCTACATGCCTTGATTGTAGCATTACGTTTTGTGATGGGTAAGCTGACTGCTTATGCTTCTATATAATCAGTTTAATGCATCTTTTGAAACAGGAATTTCATTTTCTTGGTGGGTTGTCTACCCTTCTTGATCCAGCTATACGATAAATACTAAACTAGCAGTCTCCTGGGCTTGGCTTTTTCATTGTGTAGTTCTTATAATAAGTTCCTTTCCATCATGGATAAGCATAAGCAGCTGAACGCCTGAACTAAAGCATGATGTCATTAATTAGTGAACCATAAGAATTACTCTCCCCTCCCTTTATTTTTCCCTTTGTGCTTCCAGTTAACGAAGGGTTTCTGCTGCTGCTGGATAGAGTTGTTTGAGTGATAAATTTATTGCTTGCTAACTAGAAATGGTGGTGAATAGGGAAGAAATTTTTAACATTATTCACAAATTATTGTGAAGTAGGATAGGTGATAAATGTCAGCATTTTGTTTCATTGATGAGTTGTTGGCTTTGCAGTCATCATCAGTATGTGAATTAGTATTGGCGGTTCACAATGGGCTTCTATGTTGTTCAAGACTTTTAGTCTAAAGAAATGGACTAGGAACTGAATGTATGATAATTTCAGTGCAGGTCATTTGAGTGAGCACATCAAGACGCATCCCTCCCATAAGCAATATTACTCGTATAAGCTCAAGCGTCTGGTGAGGTTCTACATGTAATATTATATATGCTAATGTTGAATTACAAAACTTACTATTGCGTTCTTGTATGTTCTACATGAATCTATAGTTTTATGCATATAAAGAAGCTTTCTATTACTACTTAATAATGCCAGTTTGCAATGGGGATAGGTCAAATGCTGTAAATCAACGTGTAAGGTGACTGGTATCAAGGATCTTCTAGCTTGTCATTACTGCTTTAATAAAGCCTTTGACAAGTTTTATGATATGTACACTGCAACCTGGTAAGTAGCCTAGATCACTTGTATTTTTATTTTTTTTCAGTCTGATTATTTCAATTTTGAGTTGTTTCATCAAACTACAGTGGCTTTAATAATTAAACCTCTTGGAATAAATTTGCATTCTAATCTAGTATATTTTTTACCCTGGGGTTATGGGAAAGATTAGTTGTTTGCACCAGATCTTTTCAACACTACTCATGCGGAAGAAAATTTACTAGTTTTTAATATGCATTTATTTTTTTGGTATAATTGGGCCTCGTATACCCTTTCTTTTGGGATTGATTGAAAATGTTGTTGCAGGAAAGGAGCTGGAATTTCGATAATATCCGGTTCAATTTGCTGCGAGGATCACTTTGAGTGGTAGGTTTATGTTTACGATTTCATCCACATATTTATCTAGTGAAACCAACAACGTAAGCCTGTGGGATGGTAATGGTGCAGGCACAGAATGAATTGTTTGAATGCAGATGTAGAGAACAGCGCGTACATTGTAAAGAAGGATGCACAGCATGGTCAGCTGAGTGACTTGATATTCTGAACTCTCTTGGAGAATCCTCTAGTATTTATTTGCACCACCTCATCATACTCCTTCCTGTTTGATAGATGATAGTATTGGATGGAAGGTGTTGCTATAAGCTGACCTGACATCTCAAAACTTTTCTATTGTGTATTAGTGTAATGTGATGAACTTGTGGCAACATAGTTTACGCGAGCCGGTCATATTTGGCCCGCTAATTAACACCCCCGAAACCCCAAGGCATGGCATGATTCTTGTAATATGTACTCCCTCCATCCCGTTTGACGTTTTAAAAAATGAATTAATTATTATCTTTCCAAAATTATCCTTCATAGGAAAATGATACACATGAAAGAGAGAGTATGAGATAAGTATGGTAATAAATGAGATTTTAAGGGTATTATAGACAATTGATACTATATTTAATGCTTTCTAATTATTTTTTTAATTTTTGTGCACAACTCTAAAACCCATTGGATAGAGGAGTCTAATGTTACTTATGGTTGGTTGTCTTATTTTTTGTTTACCTTTTATTTATTTACTTACTTTTTGAATATTAAGTTTTGTACTAAATAAATATACTTGAACAAAATTTTCTAAATTTTTTTTTTGAATGATAAATTTACTCTTTGAATTTTAATATTTAAAAAATTATACCCCTAGTATTCTCAAAAGAAAACGAGTAATAACTGGTTCTTACCTTAATTTTATATATGTGTATATAAGAATATTGCTTGATTTTTTTTCCAATAAAATTTTCTGAATATGAATTCACTCTTTGAATTTTAATATACAAAAAAATCTAACAAAATTGAGTTTAAACGTATCTATCTACCTCAAACTAAATATTTCCCCATTTCAAAACGACAAAGGGAAACAGAAGAATTTAAAAAATTAAAACGACAACTGGGCTGTAATGTTACTGGGCTTTCTATTTTAATGGGCTTTAGCTTTGATATATCTTTGTCCACGCCACAGCCCTCAACCTGAATATTCTCTTTTTGTCTTCGTTTCCTTCATCCGTTCTTCAAATTGTCAATTGAATTTTGCCTTTTAGGCGAAGTTGAAGCATCTATAATCTGTCCGGATTGTGCCCTAGATATTAGGGCGATTTAAAGCTGCTCAGCTATGGGAGGCCATGGCGGGTTAAACATTCTTCCCCAGAAGCGATGGAACGTATACAATTTTGACAACCGAGAAAAAGTCCGTAAAGACGAAGAAGATGCCGCTAAAGAAGAGCAGCTCAAGCGCGAACAATCTCGTAAGCGCGACACCGAGTTCCGCCTCGAAAAGCTCCGCCAAGCCCGCGGCTTAGCTTCCTCTTCGAGCCAAGCCGCCGCCGCATCACAAACAGAATTGAAACCCGAATCAAAATCGAATCACATCAATCTGTTTGAAGGGATTAAGATTTTTGATCCGATTAGTGGTGGAATTGAAGGTGAAGGAGATGATAAGAGGGGGAAATTTAAGAAGTTGAAGAAAGAGGCGACCCCAGCGCCGAAGGTGATCTTGCCGGAGGATGAGAAGTACAAGTTAGGGTATGGGCTTGTGGGGAAAGGTGTGAAATTGCCCTGGTATATGTCGAAGCGGAAAAATGATGAGGCGAATGTGGAGAGTGGTGGAGATGATAAGGGGAAAGAGGATAGTAAGGGTAGTGGCGGGAAGAAGACATTGGAAGAGCTGAGGGAAGAACGGTTGAAGAGAGAGAGAAGAGAAAAGGAGAGAGCAAGAGCTCTTTTAGTAGGGAAGGGGCCGAGAGATGGACCTGCCTATAAAGACAGATACTTTACAAGGTAATTATTATGGCATTTGAGGTGTTTTGCTGTTTTTGTTATTAGGTTTCTCAATTTTTTCTGTAGCATGATAGTTAAGAACTTTGTATGTGTTCTTTATGCATTAGCATTGAGTGAGATGGAGGAAATCGAGAAGCTGCTATTGACATCTTATACTAGTGAATTGTTGGGTATTAATTTTCTTTACCTGTCTTTTTTTTCTAGAGCACCTACTAGACTGGTTGATAACAAAAGCTCTATTGGTAATTTACACCTTACACCATTGTTGTGTTACTTATGAGTGAAATTGGTAATGGGAGGAATTTTATATCTTAATGCATAGTAGCATAGACATTCTATTGTATAAGTGAAGAATGAGATAGGTAAAAAGATAGAGAACACTCTGGCAGGCATATTGCAGAATTCTACTACTGATCTAGTAATGTGATGTAATGGCAGTTGATCAAGTGTAAGCGTGTAGTGTCGCTACTTTGAGCCTTTGATGTGTAAAATTAAGTCATTAACTAAAAATTGGAAGAACTGTTGCACTAGTTAACCAAAACTTGAAGCAAAGTAAAGCTCATTGTTTGAAGCTACTAAATAATTTAAGTGAAAATATCCTAGATGTAAAATGAATGTCTCCATGTGTTTTTAGTTTTATTACTTGTTGCTTATGTATGCTTCTAGGAACTACTTTCAACCACTCTTATGCTTGTATAAAAGAAAAATAGAAGAAGAAAATGGGAAAAGATCTGCCCGATAGAAACACCTTCCATGATGAAGGGAGATGAAGTTTGCATTTTCTAAATATTCCCAAATATATTTAATTCAAGATTCTTTGCCACTGTTTTACCTTCTCAACTTGTGGTTTTACTTTACGACTTAAAAATTGAAAGATCTTGAACATTTTATGTTTTTTCTCTAATTATTCCCCATTCGAAATGAAGCTGCGTTATATCCCTCGTTTTAAGACCAACATGCACTGTAGATCAACTTTTGAATGTTTGCGAAAAAATTATCTATAACATTCAAAAGAAGGTTAGGATGCTTATTTATCAAGGAAAATAGCAAGGATTTGGTTACCGCCTTTCTCTGTCATTCTCGATTGATGTTAATCTTTGGGGGTTTCTTGTCTGCTTGGCACAGTTTTGTCAAATTGTCTGTGTTCTTAAAGTCGCAAAGAACAAATGACTGTTACTAAAAGTGATCACATTCTTCATTTTCACATAGAAATTCTCACTGATCTGAGGATATTGTTTCAGGTGTTGCTATTGTGGGCTTATATGCGAAACATTTAAGTGAACTAATAATAACCTCTAATGATAATTATGCGACTCTTTTGACCTCCCCTTGTCTCTGTACCTTTCCTAACTGTAACGATCTAGTATTGTAAGATAACATTTGGTTTTAAATTGTTTGTGTAGGGCGTGAGTGATGCAAGTGAATCTGGATTTCCAAAGGCAAGGATGGTCTCTGAAAGTAGCTGATCATGTATATCATGTGCTTGAAATTAAAGTCCTGATTTAATTTTACTCGTTACTTGATGTACATCAGCTTTTTGGTACTCAATTTGAGGAAATATAATGTGTTCCACAAATTATATGTAGACTATATTCCTGTACATGTAGAGCAAGCACCCACATTCAAATGCTTTGCTCATATTTGGTGCACGAGATCAGTATATTAGTGAGCAATATTTTCAATATGATGTATTTGGCTGTTGTTTAAGTATTTGTAACCCGAGTGGAATTCAATTATGAAGAGGCTGCATTTTTTAAAAATCCAAAAGTGCTATATATTTGCATCGCCGTTAACTGTGTTCCGGTTGATATAGTATAATTTCCAAAGATATTTCAAATTTTACAGATTACAGTTCCACGAAATACAAATATCATACAGAATGGCATTCCGGTTGATATAGTATAATTTCCAAAGATATTTCAAATTTTACAGATTACAGTTCCACGAAATACAAATATCATACAGAATGGCAGCTTTTAATATTGAAATGATAATGAAACCCTTGACGGTGGTTCTAAATTCTAGCGTCCGGAAATTGTATTGTGTATCAGTGAGCCTTCATTGCCGCCCCGTTGGGACTTGGCCATCATTAACTCTGAATAGTAAAAAATAATAATCATAAATCAAGTAGATCACTAGTCAAGCATCTGGTGGTTATAATAATACTGTAGTAACATTTTGGGTAGAAATAAGCAATTAACTATTTTTATTTCTAAATCATCAAACAAAGTAGTATTTGAGTGCAATTTGGTGAGCTGCAGCTGCGTGGTGATAGTGACCAGGTTTATATATTTTCGATTATTCTATCTGCTTGAATATATATATATATATATATATATATATATATATATATATATATATATATATATTTATATATATATAATCAGCAAGTAGATTGGTTGGTGCAAAGTATCTGTATACAAGTTGTAGGATATATTATATACTAGTCTCCATAACTATACAGTTAGATTGAATTAGGGTCTCTAGTCATAGCAAGCTTTTCGATAGTACTAGTATCTTAGAATATACTATAGAAGAGATTAGTTAAAAGGTGTTGAGAACATGAAGCCTACGGTCAAGTTTGGACGCATAAGAATAAAGGAGCAAGTGGTAAGAGGGGAGGGCGGCTATGACATGCGTGTCTTCTTTCCTTAATTAGTTGGAGATGATGAACCAAAGTTGAATTTAATTAGATTATTATTGTACAGTTATGATCTGTGTTCAACTAGAGTTGATTTTGGTTGGAAGTACATAGTTTAATTAGTATACAAATAAACGCTAGCTTCTTCATTCAGTTGTGTAAGAAAGAAACCAACCCCTTCCCTTCCCTTCCCTTCCCTTCGTCTTATTGCTAAATGCAAACATGGAGAAAGTTAGCAAGCAAGCATTGTTTTACGTCGCAAATCTGACGGTTCCCTCGGTGAGTTATATAGTATAGGTAGCTCTGCTGCTTTCTTTCGTTTATTATTATCAAGATTCAAGACAAACAAAAACATACACACCCGAGTTTCTTATTTGTACTGCTAATACGTAATTCTACCCCCTTTTCTTTTTTACACCAGCTTGGGCTCTTTTCTAATTGCTAATTTTCTTTGGGTTGCTATCTATCTATCTTTAGATTCAGGTGATAGTAGTGAGTGGAAATTTTGGGTGCGATTACTGTCGACAGAGAGTTTCCCAAGATCAGTGGTAACTAACAACCTTCCTTAAATGTTTCTCCATGTATTCATACATTTATTATGTTACAATAATTAAGGCTATAAAATGAACAATATTAAATTGATTCCAATCTCTATTTCATTCTTTCAATCTAAACCTAATATTGATCAGGGGGGTGTTAGCCCAATATCCTATATGCCATCTTCTGTTTTGTTGCGTCACTTGAAAGTGTTTGTTCCAAGTGGTTGGTTGGTTTAACACTGAAAAAAATATTAACCACCATAGTTCAATTATTATGATATAAATTTTACTTGGATTCATTTGCAGGGTTGAAAGAATACACAGTGGACATCCTGAATAAACAAGTGATTGCTACGGGAGATGTCAAACTTTATGCTGCTAGTCAAGACTCTCTTAAGAGGAAAAAGAAATATAATAATAATAAGCGGCATTTGCTCCTCAACTTTTTCTCAAGAATATGCCATTAATTAACTAGACTGTAAATTCTTGGAATAGTAGTAAATCATTTATCCATGAATTGGAAATAACTCTCTACTTTTTTTTATTTAACTTTAAAGAAACTTCCATTATTATTTCCCCATACAAGTAGAAAGAAAGCAAGAAAGCAGCAGTTTCAGTTCATTCAATCTTGACCTCAAAAACGTCCTTCCTCTCTTCTTTGGGAACTTTGAGTTTTAAGACTCCATTCTTCATTTCAGCTTTGATATCATCCACCTTGTACAGATTCTGAGGAAGATCCAGCCTGCTAGAATATCTCCGCCCGTGCTCTTCCTCCTCCGAATCCTTCTCGCCTTCTCCTTTAATTATCAGAGTGTTATTCTCTACAGATATTTTCACCTTCTCTTTCTCCACACCAGGCATGTCCACTCGCAGATACAGAGCCTCCTTATCCTCTTTTACGTCCCATCCTCTCCTAGGACTAGGAGATACCGCTGTGATTGGACTAATATCCATGAGTTGATCCACCAGATTTAGCATTTGGCTCAAGCTCCTTGCTGGCGAAAATGGATCAAACACATCTAAAGTTCGCGTTCAAGTGAAAAACACACAAAAGTAAGTTAGTTAATTTTAAAAAAAAAGCTACCAAAAATCGAGAACGAGTAGAATCACTTTTTCATGACAAATCACTCAAAATAGTCACACCAAAAATATTCTAATAAATAAACGGGAACAATTAAATATTCACAGATCAGAAAGAGGAGAGACTGAATAAATTAAGGAACGATAACAACAAATACCTGAGAAGAAATCGGGGTCACCTCGTCGGGACACAGAACGGTCGGAGCGGCGATCAACATCGACTCTCCGATCATCTTTGACGGTGACCTGACCATTATTAGTGCCGAAGAAGCGAGGAGCAACGGAAGCTGAACGAATAGGATTGAGGAGTGACGACGAGGCAGTAGCTCTCTTTAGTGCAAGTGAGGACGCCATTTTTTAATGTTAAAGCAAGCAGAGAAATCGTTATCCAAAGGTTTTTCTGTGACATGGAGTTGGATGTGTTCAGACGTCGTTTTATATGGAGAAAATGAAGTTTATAGAAAGTTCCAGGCCAAACCTGTACAGAGTATTACAGAAGCTTCTGGGGCGTACCATTGATTATATCTATAATATTATATCCGCAATGTTTTTTTGACATATAATATAATACTCCCTCCGTTAAAATTTAATATAAATAAAACATTTTTAGTTCGTTTAAATTATATATTTATTTTATTTTTGGATATAAAATTAGGTACTTCTTAATTTCTTATTTTTTTATATTCAAGACAAACTGAATAATACCATATCATCATTATTATACTTCTAATAAATGTCAGGAATATATTTTAAAAAAAATTAAATTATTCTTAAAGTTAAGTCTTTTCCTAAATGTTACTAAAAAAATGTATAATGAATGTTAACACCAAGTTTTGTCGGTAGCGTCAATCAAGAATCATGTAGCTAGAACACCTTATACGATGTGAATCATCACACGAAGCTTGACGGCTTATCTTGGCAGAGGATAACTCGGTGTGAGAATGAGTAAAAGCGCTTCTAAGGTTTAACAATGGAGGATAAGTATTTAGTGCTCAAAAATAGGTATTACCTCATAATGATAACCTAGGCCTCATATTTATAGTACTCACCACCTTAGGATCCTTCTCCCAGTCGGATTAGGACTCTTAGTGTATGGTAGTTACCATAACTTGGGTCCAACACAATCTCCTTAAAAGGTGCAAGTAGAGTCCAATCTCATTACCACTTTGGAGTTACCTTATATGCATCACGAATAGGTGCGGGACTCTGCCTTGAGAGAGCCTTGTCACGCAGCCCAAACGGTCCTCAGAATCTAATCTGGGCTTGAACCAAAGAACTTAAAGACCAGACCCGAACATCACAGGACCAGGGTTCATTTATGGTCCCGAGGGGCTCAAATGCCGACCTTCAACACCTCCAACACTTTCATGGGCTTCACCCGTACTCTCAAATACCTACCGGTATTGAATCTTCGACCCCAAAGGAGGTGTTCAGAAAAGCAGCTCCGAACATTGCCCACCGGTCTCTAATCATAACATATTTATGATTGGAGACTTGAAAATCGAGACTTGAATGATCATGACAATAATGATGAATCTGTGCTCAGGAAGCCGTCTGATCACTTCTTGATATTTGAAGCGTTGCACGCCTTTTCACGCGCTGGGCCCACCTCGAGGACTTAATAAGCGCGCTTTAGGGTTCCGTCTGCATCTCTCTTATAAAGCTCCACTTCCCCCTCATTATTACTTTTCTTGACTCTCTCTCCCCAAACTCTCTGTTTTCATTTTTTCAATGCGATTTCCGTGAAGCTTGTTTCTTCTTCAATCTGCACCATTTCCCTCAACCGTCTTGATCTTGAAAGCCACTCTTGTTTATCTCCTCCCCAAAACTTCTTATTTGCATCACCTTACTTCTAATTTCACATCCAAATGGCTGGTTCTAGCATCATTGAGGCCATTGAGCCTATCATTGCCTCTGTCACCACCGGCGACCTGTTAGAGGTCGAATTACCAATGTTGATCAATCTTACTTACTTCTCCTGCTCTCTACTTCAAATCTTTGAGGTTAGAGTTCGAACGCCTACCACTCCTCAGAGGAGTTTTCTCACCTACACACCCCTTCTACTCTCACCCCTTCTCAAATCTCCGATATCCGAACCCTTTTCAAAATACCCAAAGAATACAGACTCAGGATCCCTCGGCCCGATGAGAAGATGTTCTGGAGGCCCGAGGGTGAATGGGTAGCCGTTCCCCTGTATGTGCTGAAATACGGGGTTCGATTTCCTCTGCATGACTTCATTTCTTCCTTCCTGGCCGTGGGGATCGGGTTCGCTCGGTGGTCTTGAACTTCGTCATCCACCTAGTTTCCTTCATAGCCACCGTCGGGAGATGGGAATCACTCCGGCTCGACCTCTTCTTCTTCACCCTCTTCACCATCTGGGATCTAAGGGCAGCGGCCTTCTGAACTCAACAAGCGCCCCAATCGCTTCCGTCTTTGATCAAGACCCTTCCAAGAATGAGGGATGGCACGAACAATGGTTCTTTGCAAAGGAACCGACCTTCTCCTTTCTCCCCACAGGCCCATCCAAATAGATTCCCTACCAAAATTTTAAAGTTCCCCCTGTGGTCGAACCGACGCCTTCAAGGCATTCTACAAACAATGGAACAGATCCAGCTGGAGTTTGGGGCTTCTGATGGATGAAGCCTGGCTGTATAAACACGGTTGTACGTGCCCCTTTTACTGGTTTTGTTTCTTATTGTTACTTTTTATGCTTCATCCCTTAATCTGTCTGTCTCTGTGCAGTGACAATCTTCAAACCTGAGGGTGTTGACGACCTCTTCATTCCTGCCACCGTCACCCCCGGATTCATCCGACCCCCCGTGACCGACGACTCTCCCGAGGAGGACACAATTCCAATCACCGAGTTGTCACTGGGGTCCACTTCTGGGCCCGAGCCCCCGACCACACAAAAGGCGTTGAGGATGGCCACAGCGGAGAGAAAGGCGGCTTCTTGAAGAAGTCTAAAGCCCTCCAAACCGACCATCAAAGCGCCTCGTGGTCGCTCCACCTTCTCTCTCGCTAAAGCCGACTCTCTGCGCTTCCCCTCCGACCGAAAGCGATCGAGGATTCGGAGGACACCGAAGAGGTTCCTCTCGAACCCCGATCAAAAAGACCTCGGTTGTCGGAAGGTTCCGATCAGCCGACGGGAGAGATGGTGGTTCCCGGTCTGGACCGTTCCACCACTCCTTCTTCCGGTCCCAGCTCTTCCCGGGGATCGCCGACTACCTGTTGGCCCAAGAGCCCGTCAGAAGTTTTCCCTTTTATCCTTTTCGATCACTTCAAACTACCTGGTGACGACGACCGGTTCAAAGGATACTCTTCTGATCAGTTCTTGGTGGTCTATGTTCGGGCTCAGACCCAGGTAATTCCCTTTGTCACTCTGATTGCTGCTATTAACTTTGACCTTTACTTCTTGTACTGATGTATGTGTTCACTGCAGGCCAACGCTATACTCGCCCGAGCCATCCCTCCCCTCACCCGATCCACCAAGAAAGAAGTTCAGCTGGGGACGGAGGTGGAGCCTTTGAGGTCAAGTTCGGTCTGCAATCGACCTGAAGAAGGAACGAGATTCTCATGCTGAGACCCGAGGCCAGGCGGCGAAATGAGGGTCGTCGAAGAAATTTGGAGCATGAAATGAAAGGTTTTCTTCTGGCGAGAGAGGATCGTCTGCTCCAAGATGTCAAGGATCGGGAGAACGCTATTGACAGCATTACACACAAGTTCTCCGGGATGCACAACAAGATGATGTTCTTGATCAAGGAGAACAACACCTTGACTGCTACCGTCAACGCCTTTCCCGAAAAGATAATCGAAGCCAGACAGCAAGCCATCGCCGAGTATGAGGAATATGAAGCCTTGAACAATAAGGTCATAGCCCAATTTGGTGAAGGGTATGAGACTCATCGGGAAAAGGCTAAAAGCAAAGTTGATGGCTGCTGGGCTTGATGTCTCCATCCTTGACTCTTCGGATGACGAGTCCGTCGTTGAAAGATGACCCCCCCGAAAGTAGATATGTAGGATTTGTAATAAAGAAAATTTTCCTTCTTCTTTTTTTTGTACTTGCTTAGAATCGTAGCGGCCCGGGTTTGTAAAGTAGAAATTTTCTAAGTATAAATAAGATATACTCTTTGCCCATGAATGTTTATTATCATTTTCACTTATGACTAATCTCGATCAACAGTGTCCACCCAACCTTCCGATCGGATTGTCCTAGAGTTTATCCGATTGTAGAGGTCAATGATTATACCCGAGACTTATCTCGATCGATGGTGTCTTCCCGAACCTCTTGATCGGATAGTGCCTTAGATCCATACTTTAAGCATATTAAACTCTCCTATTGATTTATGCTTCGGGACTTATCTCGATCGGTGGAGTTTTTCCGAGGCTCTTGATCGGATAATACCAAAGCATGTCTGTTCAAGTAATGTGAAATATATGAATATAGATGAAGTTAAACATTGACAAAAATAGAACTTTCATTTATATCATTTGAATTGGAGCGATTACATGGATAAAAACAAGAACGACATAATTATCAACGGTAAAATTTTCTAAGTCTTCCAACAGTGCCATGTATTCTTTACCTCCGAACCATCCATTGCTCAAGCTCGGTGGGTTCACGGCTTCTAAGACTCCTACCACCTCATAAGGCCCCTCCCAGGTTGGGCATTAGCTTGCCAAGTCAATACAGGGGTTGATGCCTCCGAACTCCGGAGGACCAAATCTCTATTGCAAACCTCCTTGTCTTCACCTTCCGATTATAGTGTTTCAGTACATTCATTGTTGATAGATCGCCAACCTCATCATTCTTTGAATCTGAACTTCATCTAACAAATCTAAATTAGTCTCAAACCCTCATCATTATATAGTTCTTTGTATTGGTGACTCGAAGAGTTGGAGATCCGATCTCAACCGGAATGAGTGCATCGGTCCGTATACCCAAACCTTAATGGGGAGTCTCCAGTTGTAGTTCTTGGGGTAGTTCGATACGCCCACAAAACAGATAGCAGTTCTTCGGGCCACCGACCCTTTAATTCATCCAATCTACGTTTAATCCCATTGAGTAGGGTTCGATTGGTCACTTCCACTGGTCGTTTGGTGAGGATGGGCAACCAAGTCTTGCGATCTTTGATCCCTAATTCTTTCAAAAAGCCTTCAAACTTAGACCCCACAAACTGTCGCCATTGTCCGAGACCAACGCCTCGGGATACCGAACCCGGTAGACTACCCCTTCTTTAAAAAAACTTCAAACACTCCTGTTCGGTGATCTTTTGCAGTGGTTTGGCTTCGACCCACTTTGTCATGTAATCGATAACCACGATCACAAAGCTAACTTGTCCCTTAGCTTTTGGCAGAGGCCCCAGAATGTCGATTCCCCAGACAGCAAAGGGGATCGGGGACAAGACGGAATATAGTTCTTCGGGGGGTTGGTGCGGAATATTGCTGTTCAGCTGGCACTTGGGACACCTACTAACGAATTTCGTTGCTTGAGTGTAGATAGTTGGCGATAATACCCTCGCTTCAAAATCTTATCCAAAGTGACTTTGCTCCCATGATCTCCACAGATTCCCTCACGCACCTCCGAAGTGTGTAGTATCGCCTCAAGAGAGTCAAACATTTGAGCGGTGGAGAGCTAAAGGCCCTTCAGTAGATCTCCATCTATGAGGGTGAAGTTCGAACTTGGTGTTTGACTTGCTCAGCTAGAGATGCGGTCCGAAGGAGATTCCCATCGGCCAAATATGAAATGTAAGGTGTGAGCAAAGAATTGAGCTAGGTCCAAAGCCAAGATTTACGTCTTGGGACACTTTGGGTTTTCCAGAACCTCCAAGTACAATCGATCCATTGAAAGAGCTTGCTTGATTGTTGCCACCTTGCCAAGGCATCTACTATCGTATTCTCCTCGACCAGGTCCACCCCGACAATTGTATGAAGTGAAGTACATAAGTTTATCCTTTACCTTAGCCAAATATTTGGTCATCCTTGTCCCCGAAGCTTCAGATTACCCGATAATCGCTGCTTGACCAATTGTGAATCATCAGAGATGATCAACCTCCGTACCTCTGAGGCTTCGGCCAATCGTATCCTCGCTAAGATGGCCTCATACTACTTTCGTTATTTGTGGCCTTGAAACCAAACCGAATAGCTTCATACACCTTGAACCCCTCGGGACTTGTTAGGATGACCCTAACTCCCATCGACATCCATAGTTGACGATCCATCCACGTATAGAGTCCATGAGGTTTGGATTGGTTGTGTTTTGCTACTATATTCGCCTCCTGGTTGGTGAAAGAACACTCAACCACGAAGTCACGCCAACGTCGCCCTTTGATTGCCATTCGGGACGATACTCTATAACAAATTGTGTCAATTCCATTGCCCAATGGCGCTATGACCTGACGATACTTCAGGCTTGTGCAAGATCTTCTTCAAAGGTTGGTCTGTGTAGACCACTATCAACCGACCCTGGAAATAGTGCCTGAGTTTTCTGCTAGCAATTATGAGGGCGTAAGCAAATTTTTCCAGGTTCGGGTATCTCGTTTCTGCGTCTCGGAGAACATGGCTGACATAGTACACCGGGAATTGCTTATCTCCCTCATCCCTTACCAGTGTCGCCCCTACTGCCATCGGGCTCGCAGCCAAGTATAAGTATAAAGGTTCTGAGGGGATCGGTTTCATTAACAATGGTGCCGAACCCAAATATCTCTTGATCTCCTGGAACGCGTCTTCGCATTCTGAAGTCCACTAGAAACTCTTGTCATTTTTCGGGCCTTTGAGAGTGTCAAAAAAGGGTAGACATCTTTCAGCTGACCTTGACATGAATCTCCGATGGGCGCACGCCTGACCCGTCGTCCTCGGACATCTTTATATGTCTTTGGAGATTTCATGTCTAAGATCACCGAGATTTTTTCCGGATTGGCCTCGATTCCCCGTTCTCGACCGAGATATCCTAAGAATTTTCTGAACCCAATCCGAAGGTGCATTTGGTGGGTTTAGTCTCAACAGGTGTTGTCTCACCGTTTGAAAGCGCTTCTAAGTCCTCCAGATGATCCCGGATCGACATGCTCTTGACGATCATGTCGTCCACATACACTTCCATACTTTCGCCCCAAATTGCTTTCTAATCTGAAGTTCATCATTCGTTGTTAGGTTGCTCTGCGTTTAGTAGTCCGAAGGTCATCTTCCGATATGCATATATAGCCCAATGAGTGATGAAGCTAGTCTTGGGTATCCTCCTCAGTGCATCGATATTTGGTGATATCCCGAGAAAGCGTCCATGAAACTCAACATTCCATACCCAAGTGGCATCAATTAGGTGGTCTATGTTGGGTAAGGGTAGAAGTCTTTTAAATGAGCCTTGTTCAGTCTCGTAGTCAATGCACATCCTCCACTTCCCATTTTGCTTCAGTATTAATACCACATTCACTACCCATTCGGGATAGTCAATTTTAAAGATGAACCCCGCCTCAAACAATTTAGTAACCTCTTCGTCTATAATCTTCTGCCTTTAAAAGGCAAAGATCCTTCTTTTACGTATCAGACACCGGCTTCCTCTTGGGTCGTATGAAGTCTATGTAATGCGATTGATTCACTTACTCTGGCATGTCATTGGGTTCCCAGTGAAGATGTCAAGATACACCAAGTAATTCCACCGGACCTGTTCGCAAATTGCTTGGATAATCCCTTCCGATCTTGACCAGGTTTATCCGGATTTCCGCACTAACTCAACATCCTCTGCTTTCTTCCTCATTGGTAGAGCCATGGGTTCAAGATCTTGCCTTCGTGAACAGGCTCTATCTCGATGGTCATCGTCTGCATTTACCATCGACCTTTACTCTGAAGAAATCAAGGTATTCATAACATCTTCTAAGCGATGTCGAGATCTCCGCTTACCTCCCCTATCCCGCTCGGTGTCTAAAACTTGATTTTGAAGTGGGGTATAGACGTTACACTTAGCGGTCTTGCTTAAGGTAGGCCTTCCCAAAATGGCGTTATGTTTCAATCCCATTTGTCTGACAAAATTTTTTCCATGATTTACATCTCTTTGTGGGGCCGCATCAAATTGACTGGTAACGTTATTGTGCTTGTCACATGAACCGGGTCGCCACTGAAGCCGTATAACGGGCCCTCTCCTCCTAATTCCATCTTCTTTCCTCCCAGATTCATCCGTTGGTATGCATGTGTGTAGAGTATATCAACCGAAGACCCGTTGTCGATCATTATCCTCTTCATGTCCACCGCCCGACTCGAGCCGTTATTATCGATTGCCCGTCCATGCGGTTCGATCTGCATCAGGGTGGTAAATAAATGCGAGAAAGGAGATGGTCGTGCCTGAATATGGCCTGTCCTTTCTGGGCGAGGACCCAGCCAATGATAGTACGGCTTCGAGATGCCCATTCCTTTTCCTGCCAGTCACACGCCCTACAGACCCGCCTGATATCACATCAATAACTCCTCGGGCTTGTGGGTTCGGTTGCGGCTGTGCTTGTCGGGTGAGCTCGCTGTTGTCCTCTCCTGGGGCTTCCGACCCTTCTCTGCCAACTACGTACTGTACCAACTTCCCGTTCTGGACATTCTTTTCTATTAAATCTTTCAAGTTGGTGCAATCTTCTGTCGTGTGACCCCGACTCTGGTGGTACGATATTTGTTCAAACCCTCTTCCCTAGCTTCGGGATCGTTTGACATGGTTCAAAAAGGGCTTGCTTGCTTGCATCTCTTCCAGATCTTGGCCCGATCAGATTGAGTCACG
Organism: Panax ginseng; assembly: GCA_020205605.1. Classification (NCBI taxonomy): domain Eukaryota; kingdom Viridiplantae; phylum Streptophyta; class Magnoliopsida; order Apiales; family Araliaceae; genus Panax; species Panax ginseng. The sequence continues at coordinate 2,355,336 of CM035139.1, read as the reverse complement.
GTGTACACCTTGTTGACCCCTTTATTTGGGAAGGGTGGCCTTCCACCCCGAACCCCCGTTGTAGTTTTTTCTTGTAGAGCTATCCGACCTCCCCGATTGTCGGACTTCCGATAGCTCTGTTTGTCCCAATCTCTCAGACTTCTCGTGGGATTGTGGTTTGAAATTCTCCATCGCTTCTCGATCATTATGTGATCTTCTACCTATGGAAGGCCTCTGTCAGCCACCGGGGTTGATCACCAGTCCTTCATCGCCTTCTTTGATCTTCCGATGTCAAGCCCTGCCAGAAGAATCCCAAAGCTTGTGGGGAATTCAGCTCCACCACCGACCCCACAGCCTCCCGAAATCTCTTAACATACTGCCCCAGGCTTTCATCTGATCTCTGCCTGACCTGCATGAGGGATGCTGTGATCTTCTCCCGTCTCTTATTACTCCCGAACCGTGTATGAAATTTTTCCCGAAGGTCTTTCCATGAAGTTATCGATCCCGGCGCCAAGGTTCCCATCCATTCCGGGCGTTTTTTCTTGAGGTAATAGCAAACATGTGGCACTTGCTACATCGGAGTGGCCATAATACGTCATCAACTGTCGTCATACCCATCGAATGGTGGTAAGGGTCCCCACCGTCATTATAAGTCTCCATCGGGGCATCTTCCTTTTGGGGTCCGCTATCTCCCGATTAATTTTTCGGAGAAGGCGACCCCTATATAGGTCGAGGGCGCTCCGACGGCTCTTGACTAACAACAAATTTTCTCGAATTCAAAGAACCGTTCGAAATAGGGGTTTGATTCTCCTTCGTGAGGGGACGAATGGGGTCTGCCCTTCTCACGTTCGGGTGCTTTCTAACGTCGTCCCCATCGACAAACTTTTCTTCTTCTTCTACCATCCTCGAACGACTTCGATACTCTACTTCTCTCCTTTTCACCCCTTCCTTTGGGGTGGCCGAGACCGGCTTATGGTGCTGCGCCTCTTAGAGGACGCCTCTTCTCACCGAAACACGTTAGCAATCAGTAGTTCGAGCTCTTCCTCATCAAGACGTAGGGTCATTATGGCATCTTTATTTTGTTTGCATCTTTTTCTCGCAGGATGAATTCTCTCGATCTCGACTACCACAGCTACGACTCTTTTCCCAGCGCCTCCCATTTCGTGAATTAACCGTCCCATCCGACCGCCTAGTTATGTATATTTGGCTTTCATAAGAAGAGTCTTCGTGAGGGGGCCAGTAGGCTCCATCGATCGTCTGGGTTCTGAGCCCATCGCCTTTTCACCGACCCTCTCACACAGTGTGGTGCGGTGTGTTTAACCTTTTCACTATTGAAATCGCGCATACTCCACACTCGCCATAGTTTCTTGCACGAAAAAGGTTCGATTGTGATTGTTATTTAAGCATCGCCTCCTTTTTAGCGCCAATGTTAACGCTTAAGTTTCGCCGCGTAGCGTCAATCACAGAATCCACGCTAGCTAACACAAGACGCGAATGTGAGATCACATGAAGCTTGACTTGACTTATGCGCCACGGGGATAACTCCGGTGTGAGAATGAGTACTGGTGAATTGTTACAAGGTTTAACAATGGAGATAAGTATTTAGTGCTCAAAAAATAGGTATTACCTCATAATGATAACCTAGGCCTCATATTTATAAGACTCACCACCTTGGGATCCTTCTCCCAGGTGGATTAGGACTCCTAGTGTATGATAGTTACCATAACTTGGGTCCAACACAATCTCCTTAAAAGGTGCAAGTAGAGTCCAATCTCATTACCACCTTTGAGTTACCTTATATGCATACGAATCAGTACCCTGACTCTGCATGCAGAAAGCCCCACCGCAGCCCAAACGATCCTCAGAATCTAATCTGGCTTCGGCCCAAAGAACTCAAAGACCCGACCCGAACATCACAAGACCGGTTCAATATGGTCCCGGAGGGCTCAAATGCCAACCAACACCTCCAACACTTTCATGGGCTTCTACCATCTGGTCTCTCAAATTTTCCGTATTGAATCTTCGGCCCAAAGGAGGGTTGGTAAAACGCTCCCGAACAATGAATATGAAGAAAAGAAGGGCACATAGAACTGATATTTTGACCAATTTAATAAAATTTGAAAATATTTTAAGTAATTTTTTAGCAAGAATTTTGAGACGTGCACAAGACATATATGCATTATATTATAAAAATATTTTATGCTGTATATTTCATTATATTAAAGATATAAAAAAACAAATGTATAAATATATTTTTAAAATGTCATAAATTATGACAAAAAAATTTAGTAACCTTTTTTGACAAATAATTCATTCACTCTCATATGAGAGGAGGAGATCCTGCGAAATATAAACATTTGTGGGAATAACACACCTTTTTTATTTTTCACAATTTAGGCTCTCTCCTTTTCCAGTTTCCTTTTTTGGGCATGACTAAATAGAACGTTCGTTTAGGTACCAAGTCGAACAGAATGCGAGTCCAAACAATTTAAAAACGAACATAGAAAATTACAATTTGAAAGGATTCAAATATTTTTTTAAACTTTAAAATTTGTTCGTATTTAAATCATTTATATTTCATATTTCAAATCGAGCTCGAATAGAATTTTTAATTGAGTGATACAAACACCAAGACTATTCCTTCTACCCAGCAAAATGAAGAAATCATAGAAACTAACAATGAGTTAGAACATGAAAAAGGAGATAGATGAGCAGGTGGAGCAAGAAGAAGCCGAGCTAGATGACTTGTACACACTTAATAGGATGAGGAAGTCAAGAAGATAAACTAAAGAACCTATGTGGTTGCAAAGTTACATCAGGAGCAAGAAAGGAAGCAACAAGTTCGAGGATAATTTTGGTATTATTAATAGTACTAGTGTTATAAAATTATACATAGTGTGTGGATGTCTAGATACATTCTTACCCATGTCTAGATACATTCTTACCCCTCTTATTGTAATTAACTTTAAGCTTTGTTACTCTCATATCCTTTAAGGTTTGAAACTCATGACCTTTGAGTTTTGTAACATCTTAGTATTGATATCCTTGTACCATAAATAGTAGCATTGTAAAGAGGATGGGTTAGAGACATATACAATTACAATATATGAAATGAGAATGCTCTTCTCCCTTAATCATCATCTTTGTTTTTGTTTTTAATAATATTTTATAATACGTTATCAGCACGAGTCTCTAATATTTCAAGTTGTGATACTATATACTAGTTTCATCTTTTCAAAACTCAAAGATCCAATTTTCGGGATGCTTCACGAAAAATATAAAGAAAAGTTCTCAGATATCTCCATATAGGAAGTTCAATAAATTTTGAAAGTAGAATCTGAATTTAAATCTTCAAGACTAGAAAAGAGGTTGGTTGTTTTTGCTGCTATAATATACTTGTTAGTTTTCAGTTTTAGTTATTTATTTCACGACTTAAAATGCTCCACAAGATCTTAACAAATATGATACCCATATATATTTTGACATAAGTTAACACAGTAGGAATATATGATTTTCATGCGTCAATATTTTATTTTATTTTTGAAGAATGGAGTAAGTATGATTTCGCAGTGTTCAATCCCCACTATGCTTACAAGTGAACATGCTCTTGCTAGGAGAAAATTTACTATACATATCTAAATATGCATTAACATAGTCTTACCATGTTTTTGGAATCCACCCTATACTACACTTAGACTAACACTAAAGTTGTTGCATGGTCATGATTTGATTAATTATAAAAATGTGTAAGAATGATTTTTTTTATTTATTTATTTAGTATATCGGTGTATTTTGATGTATTGTCATTATAAAATATGTTAGTATATTCTTATAATGATATATGTGCTTTTGAGATATACACTTAGTAATATTTTATAAATGAGTTGAAAGTTGAAATATCAGTTCTTAGTGTATTGTAATCCCTGCTAGAATATTGGCGGCCTAGCAATATAACAATAGGTAGAATTACTCTTTCCGGATCACCGTGTTTGTATTCGCTATTTATGAGAGGAGGGCATGATTTTCAATTTATTCTTAACGAAATTTGAATATTGAGTTACGGGACACATTTTGTGAGCGAATGGAACTTACGAGTGTAATTTATTTTAAATACTTGGACTATTTATTTAGTGAGATAAAGTGGGGTAAAATTATCGCATTTCAATTCTTCGCACTAATGATATCATTATTCTTATTATTATATAATGGTAATTGAATATATAAGGACTATTTATTTAGTTTTAGTGGAAAAATTTAATTTCAGTATTTTACCGTATTTCTATAAATTGTCTCATTATAATTAAATCAACATATATAATTATTTAATTTGATGGAGAATATGTTTAGTTATTTAATATTCAAATTTTATAAATTTGAATTTGTTGCCTTTGATTTATATCGAGCAAGAATTGTTTGTAATGGAATCTTGATCTTTGAGATTCATATAAAGGCAAAGAACCTTGAGATACAATTAAAGTTGGCAATCATGCATCCCTCAGGATCATGCAAAATTAATTATTTTTATTCGCTATCATCTCTATGAAGAAAAAAAAATATTGATAAAGACATGTTAGAAAAATATTTACTATATTTCATGCCTCAATATGCTCTCCTAGTAGTAGCAATATTGTGAGTGTAAGTTCATAATATATTCCCCAAGCGATAAAGGAAATTATATTCCTAAAAGTGATATCATTTCTTCTAGTGGTTGTACAAAATAATGAGTTTTTGCTGAAAAATCAACAATCTCGGTCGACCGATTCTATTACATTCCCTGAAGTGAATGGAACCTCATTTGATAATCATTGAGGAAATTATGGTTGTGGTTGTGGTTGTGGTAGTGGACTTGAAAAGAACAATCAATATATAAAAGAAAATGTACCCATCGTACTCCTAAACATTTGGTAGATTTGTACCAAGCCTCCATAAAAGAAAAGGAAATGGAATGATCCTGAAGATCCCATGAATTATTTTGACTTTCAAATGGAGTGGATATAATTAATTTTGATATCTATGATTTCCTTGATGATATATTGATAAAATGTTCATACCAATTAATTATTTTTATTTTATTATATTATGACATTATAATAAGTATTTTTATTATATGTTTTATTTATGTTTCAAGTAATAAAGTTAAATTTATGTTTTGCATATATGAAGTTGTATGGGTCAGAAGCTCATCAAACTTAATTAAAGGCTCTAGAAGAGCGATTATTCATCAAACATAATTGAAGACTCTTAAAGAGTGATTATTCATCAAATTTAATTAAAGTCTCTGGAAGAGCGATTATAATGTTTTCAAAGGGCACGAAATTTTGTATTGATGATTCTTTATATTCTTCTGAGACAAACAGAAATTTGCTCAACTTTAAGGATATACGTTATAATAGTTATCATATTGAAATCAATAACGAAGGTAGTGAAAAATTTCTTTATATTACTTCAATAGTATCGGGCCAGAAGCTCATATTAGAAAAAATTGTATATTTTTCTCTTTTGGGTTATATTATACTAAAATGAGAATAGTTGAAACAAATGTTGTAATACACCAGAAGTGTTTGGATCTAAATATTTTTATTATTTGGCATGATCATCTAGGATCAATAATGATGCATTGAATTATTGAAAACTCCCATGAACATCCTTTAAAGAACCAGAAGATTCCTTTACCTATTGATTATATCAAAGTAAATTAATTACCAAATTATCACATTTAATTATTGTTATTTGGTGTTCATCTTCTAAGAAAGAATTCAGAGTGATATTTTTAAGGTATATTTTTGAGGATTGTTATTTTAATAGTCTTCCCACCATTAGGGGGAGAAAAGTCGTTACCTGAAGCACAACGTGAGATCATTGCCTGAAGCACGACGGGAGATTAATTGGAATGTTTCAACGTTATTTAATCTTGATCCTTATACAAATCAATATGAATTAGAAGTTCAAAGGATAATTCATTTGCAATGAATTGCAAATCAATTACCAGAATTATTCACCGATAAAAAGAAAATAGTGATATCTCACATTCTAGCTGCTAATACTCTAGCAGAGTTTCCATGTAGGAAAATCAGTTAATTCAACAGAAAATTGAATTAAAGCCACACCTGAAGCGTGAAAGATCTATTGGTGTTAAAAAATAAAATAAAATTTTCCAGAAGAAGAAAGTACAAGAAAAATAAGTTGCAGCCTATAAAGAGGCTATACCCATGAAACAGGCTATAAAATTTATCAACCTATCCAAAACTTATGAATAAAAATCTCCTGTAAATAAAACTCTTGAAGAGTTATTCTCTGAAGAGGATGAGTTATCCCCTGAAGAGGATCAGGTATCTGAAAATAACGAGATCTCGATACATTATGTATATACAGGAGACGTATATATTGGATAGAAATAAAATCTTTGTCGACAACATATTTTCATATAAATTTGCTATGGATATTACCAGAAGTAATGATCATATATATGAACCACAAATCATTGATGAATGTAGAAATATTTGGCCAATGTAGAAAGAGGCGATTCAAGCAAAATTAAATTCACCAAGTAAATGTGAAATTTTTAGACCTGTAGTCCGAACACCTAAATGTGTAATGCCTGTTGAATACAAATGGGTATTTATACGAAATAAGAAAAATAAAATTATATGGTACAAAGCGCAACTTGTAGAACAAGGTTTCTTCGTAGAGACATGGTATTAATTATGAAGAAACATGTGCTCCTGTAATGGACACAATTACATTCAGATTTTTAATTAGCTTGGTAGAAAGAGAAATTAATGGATGTTGTTACATCATATCTGTATGGATCATTATATAAACATGAAAATCCTTGAAGGATATAAAATGCCTGAAGCATATAATTCTACACCTCAAAATACGTATTCTATTAAGCTATAAAGATCTTTATATAGGTTAAAGCAATCCAGATGCATATTGTGGTATAATCGTCTAAGTGGATATCTTTTGAAAGAAAGATTTGAAAATAATTCAATTTCTGCATGCATTTTTATCAAAAAAAATTATAATTTGGATTTGTTATTATTATTGTATTTATTGATGAAAGATCTTGCTCCAGAAGAGTCGACAAAAACAACTAATTTAAGATGAAAGATATTGGTAAACCAAATTTTTGTATTGGCTTACAAATTAAACTATGAAATTCTTGTTCATCAATCAACATACACAGAAAAAATCCTGAAGTAACTTTACATGGATAATGTTAATCTTTTGAGTACTCCAATGATGGGTTGGTCACTTGATATCAACAAAAATCTGTTTTGACCACAAAAAAATAATAAAGAAATTTTTGGTCTTGAAGTACCATATCTTTGTGAAATTGGTGTTTTGGTCCTGAAGTACTATTTTTTAATGTAATTGGTACTTTGATGTATCTTTCAAATTTGACAAGACCTGATATAACATTGTTGTTAACTTACTAGCAATGTATAGTTATGCACCAACTCGAAGATATTGTAATGAAATTAAACATATTTTACGTTATCTTCGTGAGACTATTGATTTGGGATTATTTAATCCAAATGGTGATAAAACTAAGCATATTGAACCAAAATTATTTTATACACATGAGCCCCAGAAGAATGGAAATATTGATCATGTGATAATTTAGTTGATATATTCATTAAGTCATTACCAACTATGATTTTGAAGAAGATGGTGCACAATATTGGCATACTTCGACTTAATGATATTTTTACCATGAACAATGGAAATTCTATGTACTTATGAAGGGAGAGTAAAAGGATATGTCTTTGATTGTACTCTTTTTTCCTTCGTTAAGGTTTTTTCCTTACTGGGTTTTCCTTTGCAAGGTTTTAATGAGGCAATCCCAAGGCACTAGAAGTTATACAAGAATATTGTACTATTTTCCTTCGCCAAATTTTTTCCCCAATCGGATTTTTATTTGGTAAGGTTTTTAAACGAGGCATATTCTTAAAAATTGCTACAAAGAACTCCATCCCTTCTATATGAAGACAATATCGCATGTATAGCTCAATTAAAAGGAGGATACATCAAAGGAGATAGAACAAAGCACATCTCATCAAAATTCTTTTTCACATGACATTGAAAAGTGTGGTAACATTGATGTTCAGCAAATTCGCTCAAAAGATAATCTAGCAAATTTGTTCACAAAAGCATTACTAACTGCAAAGTTTGAAGGATTGCGTCACAATATTAGAATGCGATAGCTGGAAGATTTAAGGATATATTCATGAGAGGGAGCTAATACGCGCTGCACTCTTTTTCCCTTAACCAAGGTTTTTTTTTCATTGAGTTTTTCCTAGTAAGATTTTTAATGAAGCAGCTTTCAATGCGTATGGCTATGCAATAGACATCCAAGGGGGAGTGCTATAAAATTATACACAGTGTATGGATGTCTAGATACATTTTTACCCATGTCTAGATACATTTCTATCCCTCTTTATTGTAATTTACTTTAAGTTTTGTAACTCTCATATCCTTTAAAGTTTGAAACTCATGACCTTTGAGTTTTGTAACCTCTTAATATTGATATCCTTGTACCATAAATAGTATCATTGTAAAAAAGATGAGTTAGAGACATACAATTACAATATATGAAATGAGAATGCTCTTCTCCCTTAATCATCATCTTTGTTTTTGTTTTTAATAATATTTTATAATAACTAGTAGTATATCTGTAATTATCAATTTTCCCATCCTGATATTGTCTAGCTAATATACAAAATGTATGGTGATGATGAATTATCTAGAATCTTGTATTAGTATTTCTATAAAACATATTATCTTGGAAATAAATATATACATGAATGAAGTAATATATCCTTCATACTCTAAATTCTTTCCTTTCTTTTCTCTAAATTCTAAAGTCCAGCTGAATACTATAATTGCAGCATCATTGAGCTAGTACAAATCGAACTCAAACTATTTGTTCATTTTACGAACTTACTCGACTACAGAAAAAAGGAAATCTAGGTGGTTATTTGTTTCATTCTTGGTGGGTTAATAAAATTTAGAAATAAACCCCGTCTGCATAGGTGGGTTATTTCTGAATAAATTTCACTTCCACACTTGATATCCAGAATTTGTCAAAATATAAAATTTAATAAAAGTTTTCCAACTAAATTGTAATAAAATTAGTTTACGCTTTAGAGAAGGTAAAAAAAAAAAAACTGGAAGATTCGTACATCATGGGTAGCTATTCTTATGAAATAGAAAGAGCAGAACCTTAACACTGAATTTTACAGTTTGTAATTTCTATGCATTACTACTGCATATGTGGAAATTAAATGAAGAAGCAAAGCAAATTGAACACCAGTAAATTTGTTGGATAATGGCGTCCATAACAAAGAAAATGTCCCTAATATTCGAAACAAACCATTTCTTGAAGTTACAACAAAAGAATGCATGTGAACAACGCAAGACTCTGTGCGATGATATTTTGCAGGTGCCAGCAACTACAAGAACCATGACCCACCTAAACAAGTTTTTCTAAAGCTATTTTAGGGGATGAAAAAAACTGTCAAGAAATTGTTCTACATCAATATTTTATGCATGGTTGCAAAAACAATAAGAATATTGTTGAAATTTTGAATGCAATAGATGGATACCATAGGAATGGTTATGTCTTCTTCATGAGATACCCCAAAACTATACCGAATAATCCAACAAAGATCACGAACATGATAGAGACACCACCTTGACTTTTGACTCCATTAGCACGCCTCAAGAGTTCCTGTAAATTGCATTTCCATATGGGTAAGCCATCGCATATATAAATGCAATTAGTAATAGGAAAATGGGTAAATTGTTTGTTAAACCATAAAGAAAGGGCATTTTATTATAGTTTTCAAATTTATGGCTGCCGTATTCGTTATAAAGTGGTTGCAACCATTTATGTCCCAAAAAGTAATAATTAAGGAAGTAAACTGTAGGTGGACGGCCTATGTTATCCTAAGTGACAGCACCGCATTTGGACTCCATGACAATTAATACTGGCCTAGATACTAACTATGCTTTTATCACATTTCTTGAATAACATAATCAAATTTTTACATAGCAAGGAACAAATCAATCTTCAACGAGGTGCAGAGGATCAAATAAATCCATACCATCAACTCACATGATGAAAATATCATTTATGCATTTTTCAATTCTCAAGATATCCAAATCCCTCGAATCGTTCGATTAACATGTCGACCACCGAAAGTTCTTGGTGCTATCATTTTTCTCAATATGCTCTACCAGAACAAGGTACTCATTCTCAGAGTTGTCACTTAAAAACAATTATAGCAAAGTCCTTACTGAGCTGGCCTTTACACTCATTGAATGTGTAACATGTACAAGGCTTTACTGGATTAACGGTGACTGCGCACCTCCACAACACCTTTCTCCCCTATTTCATTAAAGGTATTATTGTCATTTCAGTTGTTTTATAATGAAATGACAAATGATTTAAACTAAATCTGGCAAAAAAGGTTATGCAAAGGTGAACGCTCACCATGTATACAGTTTTCTCAAAGTAGTTCCTATAAAAGGTATATCTATATTATCAAGGGAGAGCAGAGAAAATAAGCACTCTCTCGAGGCTGTGTCACAAATCTCAATTCCCTTTAACCCTCTACAAGTTTGATTTTATTAAAATTGTGTCCTTCATTTTTTTTATTTTTTATAGTATCACCAAAATTTGATAAAATTCCTATTATATCCTCGCAATAATAGCACACACTGGGAAAAGTAAATATAAAATGAAAAGGTTGGATTGTACATTGTGCTTTGAATATCTTGTGTACAATACATTTATGTTTATTACGTTTTTAGGTGGTGTTTCTATGTTTTGTTTCATCTTCGGCATCTAATTTGAGTTTTCATACTAAAATTCTCCTGATTTTCAAGAGCTACAGTTTTTAACTCAATTGGTGTAACTTAAAATTTGATAAAATTCCTATTATATCCTCACGGTAACTGCAGACGCAACATGTGTGCCACTGGGACTAGTAAATATAAAACAAGAAGGTTGGATAGTACATTGTGCTTTGAATATCTTGTGTACAATACATTTTTGTTTATTACGTTTTTGGGTGGGGTTTTTATGTTTTGTTTCATCTTTGGCATCTAATTTCAGCGTTCATACTAAAATTCTCCTGATTTTCAAGAGCTACAGTTTTTAACTCAATTGGTGTAACTTGTCACTTGTTCCCTCATTGTTGGGACACTATAATTACAGTTTCAAGAACTTTGTGATCGAGTTTAATTATTAATATGTTTTCTTTCATAATTGATACTTATTGCTAGTATTATTTCAAAAAGATATTTTATTTATCAGAAAGGAAACTAGTAAAGGTTGGGGGCAGCTGGAGAGAATAAAAACCATGATGAAGAACATCAAAACTATGGTAGGATAGCATGAAATTGTGTGTGCAAAAACTATAGTAGCACTAGTTATAGAAAGATTGTGAAATATAATTAGTCTCACCAACTCCTGACGAAGTTTGTTACTCTGCTGAATTGCAACAGATTTTTCTTCAGTCAACTTCGAAATAAGAGCTCTTACCTGAAAATAATGTAACGCAGTTATAACCCATTCCCAAATTAGAATCACAATAATAATACATGCAATGGCTCACAATTGCAGAAAAAAACTGCAAGCACGTGTAATTTAAGAAAATCCAACTGCAGCAAACACTGTAAGATATAGCTAATTATAAAGTCTGTTGGCAGATTAGCCACATCTTAAATTCATGCTTACTCTTTAAAATTTGCAATCCTACGTATCTTGAAAAGAAAATCATAAAATATATCTCTTAAGAAATATAAGAAGCCATTATACTATATTCAATGCCTTTCATCAGATCCTCATATGAGTGAAGAGTCCTTACAGTCTCTCTCACTCTGACCAATATATTTATCACCGTTGACAAGAAATTGCTCTAAAGCATTAGTCATACGAGATGGTGTAACTAATTATATCATAACCCAAAAAGGCACCTCACTGGGCACCAGACTTTTCTCAGTTAGTAGACAAAGCACACTCATGAAACAAAATATTGCTGACCAGTGCAAAACCTCCTGCTCTAATAGACTAATAATAAGTACCTAAGAGTTGTTTGTTGGCGATGAGACCAGAGAACAAATAATGTCTATCAAAGAGAAAGAGAGACTGACTAGACAGTTGTCAACCAGGTATAAAAATTACAAAAACAACAGAAACATGAAGTATCATCTGCTCTGATAGTATATCAACTATCAAGTGACCATCAACTCAAAATTTCATTTATTAATTTACTTTTATAAGACTATGAAATGATCAACACATATTTACATTAACTTAATAACCCCCTTCTTTTAACCTTAGGTGATCTCTAGATCTTTAGCTCACTCTACAAATCCATTTCTAATCAATTTTCCTGGCTTTAGTCAGAAGCACCTCACATACTTGGCTTACAAGTTTACCACCAAAGTAATCTCCACTCTGCAAAACATCTGGAGGTCGCAACAAACTCACACAATCAACTAGGGAAATCCTTGCGGAGTGCCAGTAAGATTTTTTTTAAAAGATAAGTAAGGCCAAGTTGTTTCAATTTATCTGTAGAATGGCGGGCCTAAGATGCTATACATTGTTAGGTTTGCACATAGCCACATACATTTCCAAAGTAATCCATTAACAAAGGAAGATTTGAATGATTCAATATAATAAAGTAATAATCTTATGAGTTAAAAAAAATGAAAGAAAAAATAAACTTGTCACTTATCAAAAAATTTATTTTTTTAAAAGAAACTAATGACATCAAAAAGACTGAAAAACGAAGGCCTTATGCTTCAAAATAATGATGAATGTGACAAATATAGCCATTTTTACGCTTGCTTAAACTTATAATAACAGCAGACTGCTATTCAAAATATATAAGAACTGTGAAAGACAGAGCCAGAGGATGGCACTAAACTAGGTCAGATGCAGAGATTTGAATCCAATGGGGTCAATTTTTTGTGATGCTAGAAATAATTTGTTGGGGGTTCGGGGGCTTCCCCCGAGCCAATTTTTTTAGATAATTTTGTGCTTTTCAGCTAATTGCATATGTAAAACATGTATTTTGTTACAATATTGCTAATATAACAAGTAATAATATTATATATATACACTTTATTGACCCCTAATACGCCTTTCTAATCACAAATTTGTTAATAAATATTTAAATTTCTTATGTTATAAAAATAATATAAATTAGATTATTACTTATTTTAAAAATATTAGAAGAAGATGCATACATCAAGGAGTAGAAGTAATATGGAATTGAGAAAGTTATAAAAAATTCAATTTGACCCCGTATATTAAAAAAATTATAAAATTTCAGTGGGATCAAGTTATTCATTACACTTAAATTTCTTCTAAATTTATCATATATTATAAAATAATTTATTTTCCCCAAAGGGTCAATTGACCCCAATATAATGTGGCTTCACCCTATAAGATGATATAGCAATAAGAACTTTTGAAACCGATCACACAAACAGACAGTGATACGGTAAATAAATATTTATTTAACATAGTAAAATATATGTGTCATGTTTATATTTACATCAACACATATTATTCAACCCTAAATATAGCTACAACAAAACTCTACTTAAAATTCATTAATAAATTAAACTGATGACAAAAATTGGGGTTTTAAATAGTCCAGCTATTTCTGTACAGAGACTATGTATTTATGCAAGTGTGTAGGGGAGAATTTTCTTTACCTCTGAAGATTTGTCATGAGTATCGACAAAAGCTCGTGTTACCTATAAGCAACAAAAAAAAAGGTGCTCCATCAACATCATTACAAAATAAGCAGGGAATTTTTTTTTTATCCAACATCTCAGAAACTTCAAAAGTCTAACCTCGGAACTGTTTGCATTCCCATTATTGTCCATGTGTGAAGCCCTTGGCGAAGATCCTTCTTCCGATCCCTCTGCCACAGGTGATGGCGGCAGGGGTGGAGAAACATAGACCACTCTCAATTTGCATTCCTCCACAACATGTCCAGCCTCCTTAGAGAACTGTGAACACACAGCCTCCATAAATAACAATATCACCAAAAATAAAATGCACGACTTTTACTGCAGTTCAAGCTTTTTGCACACCATATCTTAAGTACTTCAGAAATTAAAGTTGAGATTTTCAAACTGAACCTAAATTTAAGTCCTAACCAACTTGCCACTATAGTTAGGATGATACAGAAACATACTAACATACCATTTCAGGAGTAATGTCCTTAGCAGTTACTCCATTACTTGTAATTACACTCTGAAGAAGAAACTTGTCCTTGCATTGCATGTCAGGAGGAGCCTCCTTCTGAGCTTGCATTGTAACTGTAGCACACTACTACTTGTCAAGAGAATTGTAGCATAATAGACAATTGACAGATATAATACTTTAAATCTCCATTATGATTGCTGACAAACTTAGAAAACAAGTCAAATAACTGAAAGATATTTTTGAAAGTAATTGTTAGAAAGAACATAAGACCTAGTTTGAAATGTCCTTAGAATGCATTCTAGTTAATTGGTGCTCCTTCATTATCATCGATTTCCTAAAGATGGATTTTTGTACAATTTATACTCCCTCCATTCCAAAAAAAGAGGTTTGCAAAAAATAGTTGTTCCTCAAAAAGAGTCCTATTTCTATTGACAGTAGTATAAATTGATAAAATGTCCTCGAGTTTGTCCCCATAACTTCATTATCATTTCACAACTAGTAAACAAACAATTTTTTACTTTTAGGGGTAAACATGAAATAAAAAGGCATCCTTAATATTTGGAACTTTTGTAAATAAGACTCATTTTGTGGGAAGGACGGAGTACTTTTTTTAAAACTTCAGCTTATATAGATTACAAGTTGGAGTGTTGATGTAAATGGATGAAACTCGCTATACGGAAGATAATCCTCCAAAATCTCTTTGGAAATATCTTCATCTCTAATGTCTATTACTACTCTTACCCCTTTTCCTCCTTATGTATCTCTCTGAATTTATTTATATAAAGATAGATATATACATAATGAATAAACTATTATAAACAATGCAATTCATCATCCATCTGGCCTAATTCTCCACTCAACTATCTGGATTCACATAACAAATCAATTTTTGTTTCCACTAAAAACGAAAACAATCAAAAAATAAGAACCTTGATATGTTTTCACTTCTTCTTTTTTGTTTTTTCTTTTGTTTCTTTTTCCTTAGCAACCACACCCATGTACAGGGAAAATGCTTTAGAAAGGAAGAAATTTTGACAGTCACCTATAACATCACATGTTGATCGAGGCAAAACAACACCCGTATTTGGACGCACACAATATTTCTTTGGATTCGTTGTCTTCACCTGAAGAAACAAATACAAAATTTATAATTTTTCCAAAACAAAAATGCATCAGTCACCTGAAAGATCGCATGCAATAACAAATCTAATCTACATTTCGTATCTCCAAATCTTCAGCAAGTCTTAAGCCAATTTCTCAAAGCCAAATCCTAAACAACTATATTCAAATTGAAAAAAAAAATTACCTTGAAAGCGACATAGCTCTCAGTCTTATTCGACAATTGAAGCGACGAAGAGATCTGCTTCTTGAGCTCGACTGCAAATTAATTGAAAAAAAAATAACAGAACTAAAATTATCAAAACTGTAACAAAATCAATAAAATTAAAAAATAGATCGGTGAATGAGATCGCGGTGCGACTTACATGGGAATTTGAGCTCCAGAGGTTCGATGTCGAGAAGCTCTCCCGTGCTCATTTTCTGAGGAATGAATTGATTTGATTTGATTTGCCCGAAATGGAAACAAAAATAAAAAGAAAGGGAAATCCTTTTGATTTGAAAAGGAAAATTTGAGGGTGATCCGGGAATGTCTTGAACAAAAAATAGTGTATTTTTTTTTTCGATTTTTTTTTTTTTTTAACATTTGTAAAAACGTTTTCTGGAAGAGCAATGCTACGCAGATACGAAGCTGGACAGGTTTATTGGACATTTTATAATTTTTTATTTTATTTTATTTTTTTTGTTAATGATCCTTAAAAAATGTATAGTATTTATTTCAATAAAATTTTTTATAAAATATAGTGTTTTAAGTATAATATAAATACATATATAAATAGAGAGTTATACAGAATGTATCCAATAAATCTGTGCACTTTCATGTCTCCCGAGACTTATTCTTTCTGGAAACAATACTAAACGAAGAAATCAAGGTAAATTTTGAGAGTGGACCAAATTTAATTTTGGGTGGTGGGAAATCATATACAATGCATGTCTTCTAGAATATATAACGAATTTGAATTGTAAAATAAGATAAAATAAATAAAGGTTAGATTATAATTATAATATATTATACATATATATGGTAATTATAATAAATAAGATAAAATAAATATATTTTATTTTAATATATTATACATATAATATATATATGGTAATTATAATTTGATTAAAATATTTTGAAATACATTATTTTTTTACCGAATATTAGTAAGTATAGAGTAATTGGATACATACATGATTTTTGTTGACATATTTTCAAAAGATATACAGATGGTTTTTCAAAAAAAATATCTTTTAATCACTTTACTATAGGTCAAATGAGTAATTTAATTTTTTTTTTCTTATAAACCGTCGACTTTAAACAATTTGCCACGTAAACAGTTGACTTGTAAAAAAAAAGTTTACGTGTCAAAAATTATCTATGTAGGCTTGATTATGTAGATTTGGGGGAAAAAAATTATGGAGAAAATAAAAAAAAGAAGAATATAGATTAAAAAAGTTAGCACCCCAAACTTAAAATATATGTTTAATTAAAAATTAATATCAAATGAATTTTATTTATTATTTAAAATATAATAAAAAATTAAAAAAATTTGCCCCAAAACAAGAAATATATATTTTTAATTATTTTTGTAATTAATATCAAATAAATTTTTATTTAATTCTTTTTAAATATAATAATTTAAATTAGAAAATTTTGCCAAAAACAAGAAAATAAATAATATATATAATTATTTTTGTAATTAATATCAATTTATTTTTTGTTTAATTATTTATAAATATAATAATATAAATTAGAAAATTTAGCCAAAATAAATAAATAAATAAATAATATATTTAATTATTTTTTAATTAATTAAACATATTTTCTCCCTTTTTCTTCACCAGCCTCAACCCACTCTTTTTCCCCATTCTCTCTCTTCCATACCCTCACGTGTTAAAACCCTCTCTCTATATTTACACACACACTTCCGAGATTTATTAGTGAAAATTAAGGAATTTAGTCTTATAAATTGATCACATGGAATAAAACTTTTAACGTGAATTTTTATGAGCTAACATTTAAATTTGAAATTAATAGGGTTTTTATCCTCTTCTTCTTCCTCTCTCTCCGTCTTCTGCTTCGGCCGTCTCATCACCAACCACACCTCATATCTCATCTCTGATAGTTTTAACCATGATTTTTGGATGTCATCTCCGACGGTCTCAGCTCTGGCTCAACCCGTTCTTCGCATCGAAAGCTTGCAAGCAAACTTACGGCTTCATGCCTTGCACCACCTTTGTATTCGGCAGTCTATTTCTAATTCTGGTTTTTTGTTATCTCATGTTCCTTTTTATAAATTGGGACTCAAATTAATTTCTATAAAATGGGTTAAATGAATCAATTGATTAATATAAATAATTTAAAAAATAATTAGTAGATCCAAGCTTTTGGAGGTGAGTGATGAGTTTGATTTTTTTTTTATATCTAAATTATAGTGGAGTTTAAATTATGTTAGATGTTGTTGTGTAAAATGTGACACCGCCAAAATAGGTATACATCACCTATTTTGAGTCGTCAAATACATGGTACAGAAAACAACTACAACTTTATTATTACAATTGTCGTGCAAAATACGACAACACATACTGTGAGTTTAAATACAAATATTATCTTCTAGACAATATCCACACCCAAATATGTCCTCATTACAATTATTGATGCACTATTTTATAAAATGGTGAGGACTACAGCTATCTTGAATCATCACTCCATACCCCGGCTAGTCCCAGCTAAATTCTCACCTCCTGAGAAGAAAAATGGAATAAAAAGAAAAAGGGAGAGCTCGACTAGCCCAGTCAAGAATATTATGACTAAGATAATATACAACAAATTATCCTTAGTCTTCAACAGAGAAAAATCTGATAGAATACAATAGACAACAAGTTTTAGATCAACAGTTGCAGCGGAAACAACAATTCATTAGAAGAGTTAAGTAGAAAATGAAATCTACTATCATCTATGAATTTAAAAGTCCATCATCAATATTTTATCTTTGTAACATCAATCAATATACATCTTTGCACTACGGGCCAAAGATATTCATTTAGATCACCAAATTGGTCATGTTTATCTCAACACTGCTCATCTTCAACTTTCACGCCAAAGATATTCATCGAGTAATCATTCATCTTTACTACATGCCAAAGATATTCATCAAGATCACTATTAAGGACCGAGGATGATGAAAACATTTTAGAGAACAAATCCAAAGAGACAGTAAGGACAAATATTAGGGATTCGTATTTTGGTTTATCCAAATTCAATAATACTCCATAATAACCAAGTGTGAAGTAGAATTCAAAAATAAAGATCAAAATATGGATACAATCAAAGATAGTAGCCAAAATAGACATCTTGGACAAAAAGGAAAATTTTTATTTTTTGGTGAATAGTGTCGTATTCGTGAATAGTGCCGTATACGTGAATAGTAACCCCGACACAAAAAGTTCCAAATTTGATTAAAAAGTTCACCAATATTTTGGCATAATGATATTGAAGAAAATAATATCATTTAAGAAGAAAATAACATCCCTTACCTCAAAGAAATAGTACTTCAGAATAAAACGTCGGATATGATGCTGAATGAAACTTGTACTGAATAGCAACTCTCAAAGTATCTAAATACTCACAAAATACGCTCGATAATATAGAGAGAGAAAGCTTATGTTTCTGGTGTGATTTTTAATTATAACTTAGCCCTCTATTTATAGGAAAATTTTAGCCCGCCGAAGCAGACTTGACCTGCTACCTGATGGCTTTATCTGCTACTATTGCCACCCACCACATTTGAAATAAAATTCAGCACATTTCTTCACCAACCACAAGTGGGTCCCACTCAATTCTAGAATTTTCCACCAAAATCATTTATAAACCTAATTTCCGAATCAGTCACCTCTTAAAATTCATAACAAATCATACGTTCAATTTTAACGGTTCAAACTTTGTGGACAAATACTCAACTTATATATGTATAACATATCCAAAAATCACAATGATCCGGCTACGATTAAAAATTATAACTCACGCAATATATCTCAAGAATGGTGATTTAATTTTTAATACCTCATCCCGACAAAAATACCTCAACATTAATTCCTTCAATTATATCCACATAAAATAAATATATCCATCAATTATATCCACATAAAAAAAATATTTCCTTATCATATAAATCAATAATTAATTATTCACAAATAATATTACAGAATCACAATTATGACAACCAGGCCGTTCCCAGAAAAGAGGGGGCTAGCTTTCCAATAAGGATTTCTCATTATTCAGGAACTAATAACGTCCAAATTGTCAACATGATATCGCTTTGTAGAGTAAAATTCAAGAATGCTCGTAAGAATATTTCCATGAAAATCTTTGGATGAAGCCTTGAATATCAAGGATATTCCACTAATTTCATGGAGTATAAGTCAAAATTTTAACCAACCGAGTATAATAACGAATGGAATAACAAAAGAAATCACCACGCGCGGTACTGCGACATGACAGCGTGTTATTCCAATGTAATAATAATAACGGAACCAGTCGGTGAAATTCACAATCGCCAGATGTTCCAAATGTAATAATAAGTGCGAATAATAAATAATGGAACCAGGTCCTGTAAAATACATGCATGCAGATATTCCAATGTAATAATAAAGACGAAATAATAAATAACGGAACCGTGTCCGTAAAACACCACGCATGTGATATTCCAATGTAATAATAAAGAAAGATTTTAACCAGTCCTGTAAAACACACGCATGTGATATTCCAATGTAATAATAAATAAAGATTTTAACCAGTCCGGTGTAAAACACACGATGTGGATGTTCCAACAGAATAATAAAGACAGAATAATAGAAGAATGTCACCAAGTATAGGGTAACACACGTATACAAGTTATTCCAACAGAATAATAAGAAATGGAATAACAACAGTTCTCTTCATGAATAAGAAAGAATAACACCCTTACTAGTAAAAAGAACCTGAATATAAGAGTAGTTAAGTAGCAGAAATCTTTTCTTCTTTCTCTCTATAATTTTCTCTCTATGAAGTTTCAGTGAATTCTTAAGAAATAATGAAGGAATTAGCTTCTATTTATAGGAGAATGGAAGTGTACTGTGCAAGGAAAAATAATTCTGCAGATTTATTTCTTCAACCAAATACAATAAAGTCAATATTATATAAACACATGTTTTCAACTTATATATATCAATATTATATATACACCACTTAATTTTTATCCCCCATAACCAACATCAATCCCCCACCCACCCAATAATTAAATTCACTACACTCTTACACATCACTGTCACTCTACTACTTTTCCACCATTATCCACTCACACACACATTACACACCTATCACTTTCACATATCATTTTCTTCCACTATATACTCAAAACACACATATACTTCCATACGTATACTCTTCCATTTCCAAAATCATTTCCCAATACATATGGACCCCATATGTGGCCCCCACCTTTAAGAAATTTTTTACCGATTATTTTGAAAAATGGGTAAATAGGAATCCATAAAATAAGCAAAATTTCATAAAAATTACCTTAATAATTTTAACAACATTTATCATCTTTATTATAATTCACAATATTAATCGACCAGTCGCTCCTGAGAAAGAGGGGCTTTCCAATAAGAATTTCTCCCTATCATGCCGCAATTATGTGACCAAACCTCTCCTCGCGAACTTCTGACATCGTTAATATTGCAATTTATAATATTAATAACTCATCATTTTAATTATTGATTTAATAATATATAAAATATCGATAATAATTGAATCAAATAACGTGAGATATTATGCAACAATTACTTATAGCAATAATTGAACAAAACTGGTGACTTCTCACGTAAGCATTAATAATCAATACTGTGTGCTTATTATACAACCACGCCAGACATCAGACTTTTACTACCGAGTAGTAGTTCAACAAGATAATAATTAAAACTTCCGCCGTTGTTTTTAATAAAATATTTTTGTCATTTTTTCAATCCGACAATAATTCCGTTGTGGGATCCACCAATGATTGTGCCATCGTATGAATATTCCCCGACACAAAGAATATTCCCTGACCAATCGAATATAATATGACAACTTGCATACTTTGTAAAATTTATAAATACTACCCACAACTATAACATTATATCAAATCCACTCCATAATATTTAAAAAAAATATTTTGAGAAATTTAAATCTTTATTCATAAAATCTGGGGTCTCACAATCTCCCCTCCTTATGGAATTTTGCCCTCAAAATTTACGTACGTACCTGGTATGTCGAACAGATGTGGACACTTCGTCAGATTCTAACTCTTGAGGTATAACCTTTAATCGTAGAATATATTCCAGGATTTTAACAGGTACATCTTCATACATTAAATCATCCGCTATCTCGTCCGGTTCAAAATCAATAATGTGGTTCGAGTCATCCACATATTTACGTAAACATCGATACGTTAAAAACGTTATGAACACGCGACATACTTGGCGATAAAACGAGTCTATAAGTCACAGTTCCTACTCAATCAAGTATTTCAAATGGGTCAATTAAATCGAGGGTTAAGATTTCCTCTCTTCGTCGATTCTTGCTTCTAGAATAACGCCCTCTTGAACCTTCTTCATTCATATGCTCTGAATATGTAGCTTGAGCGACTTTAACTTTATCGATTCTACTCGTATATTCGTTATTTTTACGTGGGTTCCTAGAGTCTTTAACTCTATCTTCATCATTTGTAAGTCATACGAAATGAGTCTTTGTTTTAACAACATCGCACTCGTAAACGCATACGAACTTCTACTCAACGCGTCAGATACCACGTTCGCTCTTCCACGATGATATTGAATGGTATGATCGTAATCTTCAACAGCTCGAGCCAACATCTTTGGCGCATAATACGTTCGTTTTGGTTGAAGAATATTTAAGGATTTTAGAAATGGGTTTTGTACTGGGGTCAATACAAAATTCGATTTCACAGTCTAGGGGTAGGCCAGGAAGTCTTCAAGATTACGTCAAGAAATTTGTTAACAATAGAAATATCATTCAAAACTGTGACTCTCATCCAAGACTTGAATAACACGTCACACTGATACCTATCAACTTGCCATCGTCATTCACAACGTCTCCTACGGAAAGTCTGGCTTCGGTGCATTCCACACAAGGAAGTCAACAACGAAAGGATTAGGCTCTTTACTTATGGCTTAATATAACATTATTTAACTTTAGGGTTTGGTTGCTTGAATTCTTATAACAGGTTGGTTAGGAATATGAAAGCTAACAACCTTACAAAAAGCATGATGAGTAATTAACCAATCGATTCCCAAAATTGCATCAAAGTCAAGTATTTTCAAAGAGATAAGATCGATAGGTAACGTGAAAATGTCGGTTTAAATCAACAAGATTTATAAACAGTGGAGGTAATGAAGGGTCTTACTAACGAAGTTTCAACCAATAAGTCAAAGTCTAACTTCTTTGGAGTCAAATGTAAACGTTGAGTGCAAGCAAGAGAGATAAAATAATGGGTAGAACTGGTATCTTATAAGGTATAGACTTCGCAAGAATTTATAATTAACTAACCCGTGCTAACTTCGTTCGGGTTACTCGCTTTTTGAGAAGTCACGAAAAATGCTCTCCCTTGCACTTCTAGTTTTGAATTTTCTGGAACGGTCTTTGGTGCCTCCATCCTAGCTGAACTTGTCTTCGGTGAACGATAAAATCGGGCTAGGTGACCTTCTTTTCCACAATTATAACATGCTTTAGACGGCATCCCGCAGTTTGGACTGATATGTCGCTCCCCTCCGCATTTGAAACATATGATAGGTGGTCGTTCTCCTTCCTTAACAACGGGTGCTAGTGCTGACGTCTTTCCATCATTGTTGAATTTCCTCTTCTTGAAATGTCCATTCTTATTATTTTGGCCATGATTACCAATCAAGTGGTTACTATTTCGCATGTTGATTCCCTTCACGCTTCGTCATCGCTTCGATGATCGCTATCATCGGTATTATCATTTTGCCGTTTTTCTTCTTTTGGTTGGGTTGACTCACTATCGCGCCTCCAAGAATCGAGCCCTATTAACAACATCTGAATACAAACAAAGTTTATGAGAAATGAGGTATTGACGTATCTCGGGTTTCAAACCTCTTAGAAACATCCACGTCATTCTCTCCTCATTATCAACCAAATGGGACGCAAACCGGACAACTCTAAGAAACTTGGCTTCTTTCTTCAAATACTACCATATTATTTTGCTCTAGTTTAATGAACTCTACCTCTTTCATGTGACGAATATGTTGATCGATTTCACAATCAATGAATACGTGCAAGTATACACGGTCAACAAATAATAAAGTGAAAGTAGAGTATCATTCCCACGAGGAATTATTTAATAAAAATTACCAATTACTAACTCTTAACCAAATCAATTTTATTTAAACAATCTCAAATCATGATTTTTCTAATTAAGAAAACTACCTTAATCAATTAAAACTAGGTTACTTTATAAATGAATTCAAATAAATAAAGGCTAAGACTCCAATATCCCCAATTATGAACTATAAATCAATTATCCAATTATCCCAATTATTATGTCTACTGAATTGTTAACAGGAATTCTCAAATGCCAAATGCCTTCTCTCGAGTTATCAATTGCCTTCTATTTAACCCAGATTAATTTTGCTATATCTCTATGCAAAACAATTGAATTAAACTCGTTACAATCCCAATTCCTTATGTGTTACATGCGGCAAATAGATATTCTCATTCTATTCACAAACCTAATTATTCATCAGTGCAAATAACTAAGTCACATGTCACCATGCCCAGCTTCTAACCCTAGAATTCCTTTCTCAATTCCTTCTAGAGTAACAAGGTAATTACTGATCAGATAATTAATCAATAAGCACAAAGCAAGATGAACAATTCACTTCAACATAAATAATTAGAATAAATCAAATAATCAATTCATAATCATAAAAAGTTCAATTGAAATCTTAATGAAAGAGTTAGTTCATAATTAATGAATTAAAATCAAGAATCCACAATTGAATAGACATTAAAAGATAAATGTATGATAAGAGAAGATAATAGAATCTGTTGTCAGCAAATCTGATGCTCCCCTCTTGCTCTTGCTCTTGATCTTCAATGGTCTCCAAGTTGCTTCAATCTCCAAAACTAATAAGAACTATAGTCAAATTGGCTCTAAAGTGACTGTTGTGTAAATGGCAAGCCGAAAACGCGAATCTAGCCACCCCAAACGTCGATCCAAGTAACTTTTGTCCCAATTCCTACAAAATAATATAAAACATGCATGAATAGATACAAACACATAAAAACATCCTAAAAGACTTGAAAACAACAATAAATTAAGCCTGAATGTATCCAATTCATGTGTATATTACCCATTCATCAAATACCCCCAAACTTAAACACTTGCTTGTCCTCAAGCAAAAATACAAAAGAACTAAAAATAAACAAAATAACTCAACTAAATGAATGCATATGCATAATCTACTTCCTAATATACCTACGAACCGAGTAATAAATCAGTATGATATATAACAACAGGCCTCAAAGATACCATTGGTACTCAAACAATATATCCAATCAATTCAAAATCCATAACTCTATCCAATTAGTCAACCCAAACCCTGTCATCACCCATGTTGTGTGTGTGTGCTTGTTAACCATTCTAACCAACCACGCTTCAAGATAATCACATAACAAACTTCTTATAAGGAAAATTTCGGCCCAATTCAATTACTTTTGTGAACATGACAACTCCATTAAAACTAAGCAATTACCAAATCTAAGGGTAAATACAGGATTTATTTATACTTTTATTCAACCACGAGGGCATTTTTGCTCTTTCTCGTGTTTTTTTTTTCCATGGTCAGTAATGTCTCATTCTATTAGGCTAATGCAGCCACCCCTTAGAGAGCTTTCAACCAACGACTCCTGGACCATATAAGACCTTAGGGCGCTTGGGTGTTAAGACACCCCTTCAAGCGTCTTTGCTCAAGTAACAAAGGCCCCGAAACAAAACTAACCACGGATTTTCTCTTTTTTTTTTCTTTTTTCTAGATTTTCTATTTCTTTTCTCTTCATCAATTTTTTTTTAGTATATATATCCCATAGATTCCCCCAAACTCAAGCTTTTACGTCATTCCAACCTTTACCGTCACCACTAATTTCCTTAAATTTTAACAAAGATTTTCCCTCGAAAACAAATTATGAAACCCTTGAACCAAGTGGATTAAAATAGTTAAACTTTAAGTGCTAATCTGCACATAAGTTTCAGACAGCTCTCGATTATCATCATGATTAAAATTAGAACTCATCATCAATTATCAACACTGTTCAAGTTAACATGCAAAACCAATCTTATCATAGGCCGAGCTAAGACCACACCAACCTATCACACAGATTCATGCAAAAATAAGAAAAAATACAATTATACTACATGAACACATATATGAAGATGCAAAAAAAAAATACCATGTATTATATGCAACCTAAAAAAAACATAATGCTAACACATAAAAAAAAATAAACTACTATGCAGATAACTAACTATATGTAATACGACACTAAAATGCCCCCAAACTTAAACTAGACATTGTCCTCAATGGCTACAATAGAAAAAATTAAAGTAGAGGACTTCCCTGAAAATATAGCAATCTTCCTCCTTGTCCGCTAAGTTTGGAGAATAGGCTAAGCACATGGAACAAATTGGACACCACACTTGAATTTGACTTGGATAACCTGTAAACCATGATAGAAACAATTTTATTAAACTCTAAAAAAAATGTAAATTTAAAACTACTAATATAAAACTTAATAAAAACTAAAAATAAAAATTGAACTTGGGTTGCCTCCCAATAAGTGCTTGTTTTATAGTCTCAGCCTGACTTCTTCAATTCTCTATCCAATTCCCCTACGAAAATTGAGGAACCCTCCATCCATCAGAAGCAATGTCTCTTTTGGGAGGTTCCCATTAGCAAAAACCCTTGAATTGAAGTCACCTAGCATGCTCTTTGTGATATAGATCCCCATTAAGAATGAAAACCACTACTAGTGTGTTTCCTCCATTATGTCGATGATCGATTAGGGCATTGAAGCTTAATAAACATAATGGAATCTTCCTCTATCTTCTCCTTTTCATCCCACCACGACTCCATTGTTTGTATTTTAGCTTTTACGTTACCAAGAGCTTTCATTACGACATGACTTCCAATTGGACATGGTGTAAGACCCTCAATTTTATGAAATAAAAGTATTCAATTTTTCTTATAATTATAATTCAAAGAATGGTTAAATTGATAAAAAGTTAAAGTTAAGGGTGATATATGAAATTTTTTTCTAAAATACGCAAGTTGGCTATAAAATATTCATTGTTGTTTGAGAATATTCTTTTTTGTCGGGAATATCCGTGATAACGACGCAAATTTCTTGTAGGCCCCATAACTAAAAAAATGATTGAATGAAGAAAATGACAAATATAAGTTGTTTATAAATGACTTAGTAGTTGTTATTCAAGTAATCTTGTTAAAATACTCTATTGGTTAAAACACAAGAAGACATTGCAGTATTGCACCAATTATTGATTCTTACGTAAAGAAGACACTACTCAATAATTGTTACGATAATTATTGCTTCAAGATTTTTATTTTATTCAATAATTCACGCATTAATATTTTATATTATCGTTGTTTCAATAATTGTCACTACACAAGATTTTCCATTATCGAAGCAATAATTCATATTATTTGAATAATATTATTAGATAGCATTATTGGCAATGTCTAGAAAGTTCACAAGGAGAGGTTTGGTCACCTAATTGCACCCAAGAAGGAGAAATTTCTTATTGAAAGCCCTCTTTCTCTGAAAGCGGCACGTTGCAAGATCTTTGTGATTCTGTAATATTATTTGTGAATAATTAATATGATGAGGAAAATATTGATTTTATGTGGATATAGATAGAGAAAATTTTTAATGAGACAATTGTTAAAAATTAATATTTTATCCTTTTTGATAAAATAATTCATTTAAATATATTATTATATTTTAATAATATAATAATGGTGATATTTTTACAGTGAATGTGGGATATATGAGTATATGAGGAGGAGGAGTATTTTTGTTACCAAAATATTTAAAACATGTTAAACATGTCGGTGGACCCCATTTCTTGACCTCGAAATTTGATTATAAAATTGTAAAATCGTCTGCTGTGGATTTCGGTTAATTTTTGTTTGGAATTTGGAAAAACTTTCTTCTGCAAAGTTGTATAGAATTGAATTTCCTATAAAAACACGGTAGATTCGAATTTTCGGATAAAGGGCTATTTATTATGAATTATTGAAGTTCTGAAGCTCCAAAATAATTAATTTTTGAAGTTTTAATTATTTTTAATAAGAAAAACGTTTTTTTACATTTTTTGGGCCACATTTAACATGTGCTAGGGCTGATTTCAGTTGGCAAAAGGTGTACGTAAGAATTTGGTTAATAAATATTATTAATTTATTAAATTTTCGCTTTTGGTGTTCTAAAGCATTTTCCTATAAATAGAGCTTAGGTTAGAATTGAAAATCACACCGAAATCAAGTTTTCTCTCTATATTGTCGAGTGTATTCTTGTGAGTATTTTGATATCTTAAGTGTTGCTATACTTGGTGCAAGTTCATTCAAATAAGTTATTCCAGGGCTTAAATCTTTCGCTTTTTTGAGGTAAGGATAATAAGAGATTTTTAAGGGTGATTATGTTTTCATTTTTGTATTTTTTTTCCTGACCTTCAAAAATTCTGGAAAATTTGAAATGATATTTTGATGAGTTTTGTTGATTGTGTCAAAAAATGCGATTTTTGGATGTATAGATTAGGAGTTATGGATTTTATGAGAAAAGACTATTTTAAAAGTAACATTATAACTCCTTGTGATTAACTCCAAAATTTTTGATGAAAATTTTATTGGGAGCACATCTATATAATATCAAGATACCATATAAATTTCAAATTTTTGAATAAAAGTACAATTTATGATAAATGTCCTAATATTCTAATGGTTTTGGCCATGAAAAATAGTAAATGAATTTTAAAAATTACGAGAAAAATATATATTCAATATGGGACTATATTCTTCTAAATCCCGTAAAAGAAATATTTTTAAACTGATTTGGTATTTTTCATGAAAATATTCTAGTTATAAGTAAATGAATTAAATATGTTATGTGAAGTAAGAAAATTAGAAAATATGATTTTATGGCTTGAGAATCATATATATGAGAGGTATATTCATTTTTGATGAGGGTTTTGGTTATTGGTGATGAGATCTTATGAGTTTGGCATTTTAAGATGATTAAATGTATTTATTAGTAAATTGTAAACAATTAAAATAAATTGTTTATAAGTTTAAGAAATGATTAAAATATTGTGGTAGTATTAATAATATTAGATTATGAGATTATTAAGTGATTTATAATATTTTGATTAAGGTGTTATGAGATCATTGATTTATGAATCTTACTCTTAAGATTAAATCTATATATTGATTATATTATTTTTATTATCATATTTAATATTCTTATAACCCTAATGATGATATTTCTCTTTGACTTGAGTGTAAAGATGGATAGATTATTGGTATGATCGTGACTATAGGTTCTCTTTTGGCCAAGAAGTGCAAAGTTGAATTGTTGGTCGGTATGATCATGACCATTGAATTTATAATTGAATATCTTTAGCTTAAGTGCAAAGGTGAATTAATCAACATATATGGTTATAATTATGGTTTATATAAATTCTAAATGATTATGTATTTCTTTGAGATATGAATATCTTTGGCACAGTGGTCAAAGATCAATTATTGATGAATATCTTTGGTCCAGTAGTAAAGATGACCTGGTTGATGAATATCTTTGGCACAGTGCAAAGATGACTTGTTGATGAATATCTTTGGCCCGTAGTGCAAAGATGACTTGTTGATGAATATCTTTGGTCAGTAGTGCAGAGATGAATTTATTAAGAGGATTATGAACATAAACTGTGATTTGGTATAACCATAATCTTTGATGTTTCGTGATGAAATTTATCTTTGTCCCTGGATGAGAAAAAGGAATTTAGAACTACAATTACGATTACGAGTTATACATGTGATTGTGGATGAAAATTGTTGATTGATGTCACGGGGATAAAACATTGTTGGTGGAATTTTAACATGGAGAAGATAATAGACTTTATAGTCTATTCGACTCTTCTAATGGATCGCTTCGTTCCTTACAACTATGGTTGAAAAGTTTTATCATCTACCATATCTTCTAAATCTCCGATTTATTATCGTTGAAGGCTATTGATAATTTATTTATCTTTAGTCATGATATTCTTTATCAGTCTTTAGTTGTGTTTCACCCTTTTGCTTCACAATTCCTTTCGTGTAATAAAAGTGTAAATTGGTCGAGCTGGGGAATAACAAGGGAATAGAATCGGTGGTCATAGATGTTGAGGGTGAGGTGAATTTAACTTGGAAGGGTGTTTTGCCACTATCATACAAGATGTCTAATGACATACAACCTCGTGTCATCATAAGACAGGTTGTCTTTCATCCACTTCATCGAGTATATCTACCAAAGACTATCTATATGATCTTGGAGTCTATTTGAAATATAACCCTCAATTAGAGACAAAGTGGAGATAATGATATGTCGAGGAAGACTCATCATTGGGAAGAATATGATAGTAATCTTCTCGCTTTTCTTTTTAGGTCTATTGGATCAACCAAGGATAATTACGTGGGCCATATGATATCTACCATAACCTAGACGCACGGCCTCCCATGTATCGAAGGTTTCTTTGAGCACTTCCCAAAGATTCTAATTTCTAAAATAGTTTTCGACTATACCTTTATGTAAGGTGTCATTATGAGGTCTCATTCCACTACGGGACATGAGTCACAGTTGATATATATTTATATTCAAACTCACAGCATATGTGTTGTTGTATTTTGCACGACAATTGTTGTAATAAAGTTGTAGTTATTTTTGTACTATGTATTTGGCGACTCAGAATGGGTTGGATGGAATGTACTTATTTTGGGGGCATTACACATGGTTTTACAAAATTGCCCGGATTCTTGAACTTTGGTGGAGGAGGCACATGGGATACTAATGAAATTGGCTCATCTTCGTTGGTACTCAAAGTTAGATCTTTGTCGATCTCTTTTTCTTGGTCCCCAAGTCTTTCCTCTCTTTCAACATCTATATCATTTGGCACATCCGATTGCGCAGATTTGTTTTGCTCACCATCGGGCTCTCGAATTCATGTCATAGAGCCAAGTATATTGAGGACGATTGTTCAACACATGTGCTATCTGCCCCAATTGATTTTCCAGATTCTTGATCGATGCATTCTGATTTTGTATACTCAGCTCCATTTGATTAAGTTTCTTTTCATGTTCCTCGTGTTTCTTTTCAGAAGCTTTAATAACTTTTTCCAAGGCTTCCTCCCAATTTGAATGTTCTTCCTGTTGTAGTGGAGATGGACACGAGAAATTCGGTGGGTATATTGGACTTGGAGCATAAAATTGATCTTGATTGATACTCCATGAAAAATCCGGGTGATACCCCCAATCCTGATGATAGTTGTTGGGATAGACATAATTATTGGGGTAATCACCACCACATCTCATCTGGCTCAAACTAATGGCGCATTGATGACTCATATGATTTCCAGCACAATAATCACAAGTAATCGCCACACTTTGATGGCGTTGAGCTTCAAAAGCTTCAAACATCCTCGAAAGTGTCTCCATCTGTGCTGATAATGCAGAAAGTTTCTCGAGTCTGTCAATCGCCGCTCCCCTTGGTTGACTCATGTTCGTGTATGGCCATTGATACGCAAAGTCATCCATGGTACCTAAAAAGAGAGAAATATAGGAAGAGAATGAAAAATAACAATAAAAATAAAAATGTTTAAATTAAGACTAATTTGATTGAAATTAATATTGGTAAATAATTATTAAATTAATTCCCCGGCAACGGCGCCAATAACTTGTTGATCGATTTCGCAATCAATGAATACATGCAAGTATACACGGTCAACAAGTAATAAAGTGAAAGTAGAGTATCATTCCCACGAGGAATTATTTAATAAAAATTACCAATTACTAACTCTTAACCAAATCAATTTTATTTAAACAATCTCAAATCATGATTTTTCTAATTAAGAAAACTAACTTAATCAATTAAAACTAGGTTACTTTATAAATGAATTCAAATAAATAAAGGCTAAGACTCCAATATCCCCAATTATGAACTATAAATCAATTATCCAATTATCCTAATTATTATGTTTACTGAATTGTTAACAGGAATTCTCAAATGCCAAATGCCCTCTCTCGAGTGATCAATTGCCTTCTATTTAACCCAGATTAATTTTGCTATATCTCTATGCAAAACAATTGAATTAAACTCGTTACAATCCCAATTCCTTATGTGTTACATGCGGCAAATAGATATTCTCATTTTATTCACAAACCTAATTATTCACTGTGCAAATAACTAAGTCACATGTCACCATGCTCAGTTCTAACCCTAGAATTCCTTTCTCAATTCCTTCTAGAGTAACAAGGTAATTACTGATCAGATAATTAATCAATAAGCACAAAGCAAGATGAACAATTTACTTCAACATAAATAATTAGAATAAATCAAATAATAAATTCATAATCATAAAAAGTTCAATTGAAATCTTAATGAAAGAGTTAGTTCATAATTAATGAATTAAAATCAAGAATCCACAATTGAATAGACATTAAAAGATAAAAGTATGATAAGAGAAGAGAGAATAGAATATGTTGTCAAAGAAATCGATGCTCCCTCTCGCTTCTTGCTTTCTTGCTTCTTGATCTTCAATGGTCTCCAAGTTGCTTCAATCTCCAAAACTAATAAGAACTAGGGTTATGCAATCTCCCTTTATTTTCTGCCTTACATCATGTATTTATAGGTTACAAATCCAAATTTGAGCTTAGGAACAAACCCAATTCAATTTGGAGTCAAAAAGGTGTCAAAATTACCCCAACGCGTCCAGGTCGCACTCCAACCTCTTCCTAGCGCCCAAATACTGAACGACCTCGAACAACGCCTTTATAGCGCCTTTACGCTGCAAATAGGCTTAAAATGGACGTCCCGACGCTGCCCCATTTTCTGACATTTTTTGCTCCGACGTCCTTTGGGAAAATGGCCATAACTTCTTTGTTCGAACTTCGATTTTGATGATTCAAGATGATCCGGAAAGAGGAAAAGTAGATCTAAAACTTTCATTCTTTGAGGTTTTCGAAATAATGTCCGATGCTATAGTCAAATTGGCTCTGAAGTGACTGCTATGTAAATGGCAAGCCGAAAACACGAATCTAGCCACCCCAAACGTCGATCCAAGTAACTTTTGTCCCAATTCCTACAAAACAATATAAAACATGCATGAATAGACACAAACACATAAAAACATCCTAAAAGACTTGATAACAACAATAAATTAAGCCTGAATGTATCCAATTCATGTGTATATTACCCATTCATCAGAATACTTTTGGGAAAGTACTTGTCATTGAACAGTTCTTAGAACTTCTCCCAAGACATCTTCAGTGCGGCAGGTTGGGTACGTTTTAAAGATTCCCACCAGTAATCTACCTCTGAACGCAACATGAAGGTGGTAAAGGGAACCTTTTGCTCCTCGGAGCAACCCAAGACATCAAATATCTTGTTGATCTGTTTAATCCACGTTTCCGCCTTAAGTGGTTTTGGCTCTCCAAAGAACTCCGGTGGTCCTAGTTCCTTAAACTGTTTGGCGGTGACCATCCGAGAGTTGCCAGTGTTTCCACCTGCATTTTGGACAGAATCCGATCTCGCCTGATGTTGCATGAATTGCATAAAGCCACGAAACATTCCATCATTCATCATTTGGTCAGTGTTGTTATTTGCCTGAAGAACGTCGCCTTCCTGATGCACATTATTCTGATTATTGATCTGTGGAGACTCAACGGTCTCCTGTGCTCCATTGATGTTCTCAACATTCTCGGATGCCATTTTCAAATACTGCCACAAAACAAGGGTTAATTAACATATCACATATTATCCCTATACTCGACCAACCAATTAAATAACAAATAAACTTAGGTAGGTCATACTAATGAAAGAATTCTCCGCCTCCCTCCTAGTTCTTGTCTCACATCTTAGCCAGGGGATCATATCCTAAGCTTTGATACTAACCGTGGCGCCCCCAAAATAGGTATACATCACCCATCTTGAGTCGCCAAATACATGGTACAAAATTCAAATACAACTAAATTATACAACAGTCGTATAAAGTACGACAAAATACATGCTGTGATTTTTAATACAAATATTATCTTCTAGACAATATCCACTCTCAGAAAAAGTTCTCATTACATTTATTGTCATACTATTTAACAGAATAGTGAGGACTACTAGCTAATACTATCATCCGGACCATCACTCTATTCCCCGACTGTTCTCTGCTTACGTTCTCATTTTCTCAAGAGAACAAAGAAAAGAAAGGGTGAGCTCAACTAGCCCAAGAAGAAATATTATGACTAAGATAATGCGTAATAAATTATCATTAGTCTTCAACAATGTTAAACCGATAAAATACAATAGACATCAAGTTTAATCAAGTTGAAATCAAGCAATCCATTAAAAGAGTCAAGTAGAGAATAAAATCTACTATCTTTTATGATTTAAGAAGTTTTTCATCACTTTTATCATTTGAGACTCAACAATAAATAATCCACATCATCCTCGCACTACTACCCAAGGATATTCATTAGGTCACGACCACAAATTCCATGCACTACGGGCCGGGATATTTGTGTATTCATCAATGGTCATGATCATGCCAACAACCATCGTCCATCAATGCACTACGGGCCAATGAGGACTTTTATCACATCATTTGTAACATTACTATTCATGATTACGCCGAATAATCCCTGGTCATAATCATACCAAGTCCATCCATGCTCTACAGGCCATAGATGACTTTAAAAAAATATAAACATGAGGATGATGACAATGATACAAGAATTCAACAAAATAAGTTCAAGAATTAAGTTATTCAGGAACTAATAACGTCCAAATTGTCAACATGATACTGCTTTATAGAGTAAAATTCAAGAATGCTCAGAAGAATATTTCCATGAAAAATACTGGATGAAGCGCAAATATCAAGGATATTCCACTAATTCATGGAGTATAGAAGTCAAAATTTTAACCAACTGAGTATAATAACGAATGGAATAACAAAAGAAATCACCATGCATGCGGTATTTCTTGGATGATAAAGTTATTCCAACGAGAATAATAATAACGAAACCAATTCGTGAAATTCACACCGACAGCGATGTTCCAACAGAATAATAAGTGCGGAATAATAAATAATGGAACCAGGTCCGGTGTAAAACACACAGACAGGATATTCCAACAGAATAATAAAGACGGAATAATAAATAACGAAACCAGGTCCGATGTAAAACACACATACAGGATATTCCAACAGAATAATAAATAAAGATTTTACCAAACTCCGGTAAAAAACACGTATACGATGTTCCAAATGTAATAATAAAGACCGTAATAATAGAAGAATGTCACCAAGTATAGGGTAGCCCGCGTATACAGGTTATTCCAAAAGAATAATAAGAAATGGAATAACAACAGTTCTCTTCATGAATAAGAAAGAATAACACCTCTTACCGTAAAAGAACTGAATATAAGAGTAGTTAAGTAGCAGAAATTTTTTCTTCTTTTTTTCTATAATTTTCTCTCTATGGAGTTTCAGTGAATTCGTAAGAAATAATGATGGAATGAGCTTCTATTTATAGGAGAATGGAAGTGTATTGTGCAAGGAAAAATAATTTTGTAGATTTATTTCTTCAACCAAATACAATAAAGTCAATCAACTAACCAATAAAATCACAACTTGCTTGATAACTGTTGTTGTAGGAGAATTCTACCAGTGGCAAGTACTTATCCCAACTTCCTTTAAAATCTAGGACACAGAGTCTGAATAAATCTTCAAGAGTTTAAATAGTCCTTTCCAATTGTCCGTCCGTTTGAGGATGGTATCTTCGAATCAATCGTAATCTGCGCCTTGTGAGCTTTTTGCAAGCTAACCCAAAATCGTAAAAGTGAATCTTGGGTCACGATCCAAACTATGGATCTTGGCATGCCATGCAATCTCATAATCTCATTTACGTACATACTAGCAAGACGTTCAAGGGAATAAGTCTCACGTATAGACAAGAAATGAATAGACTTGGTTAATCTATCAACAATAACCCAAATTGCATCTATGCCTTGAGAAACCTTAGGAAGACCTGTAACGAAATCCATGGTAATGTATTCCCACTTCCATTTCGGAATCTCAAGTGGTTGCAATGGACCCTTTGGCACTTGATGTTCCGCCTTTGCACGTTGACAAGTTGAACACCTCGAGATAAACTCCGCGATCTCTTTCTTCATATTGCTCCACCAAAATGTATGTCGAAGATCATGATACATTTTGGTACTCCCATGATGGATTGCAAATGGTGTGTTGTGTACCTCCATCATGATTCTATGCTTCAAGTTAGAATCTTTAGGAACGCAAAGTCTGGAGTTGACTCGAATTATTCCTTCTTCATCGATTCTTGCTTCTAGAATAGCACCTTCTTGCACTTTTTTTTTCATACGCATCAGCTCCAGGTCTGTAGCTTGAGTAGCTTTAACTTTATCGATTAAAGTCAGTTCTACTCGTATATTTGCCATCATCACGTGGGTCCCTGGAGTCTTTAATTGTATCTCCATCCTTTGTAAGTCGTATAAAATGGGTCTTTGTGTTAACAACATCGCACTCGTACCCGCATATGATCTTCTACTCAATGTGTCAGCTACAACGTTTGCTTTTCCAAGATGATATTAAATGTTATGGTCGTAATCCTTCAACAGCTCGAGCCAACGTCATTTCTGCATGTTGAGTTCCTTTTGGGTGAAGAAATATTTGAGGCTTTTATGATCCGTATAAATTTCCACTTTCTCCCCATACAGGTAGTGTCTCCAAATTTTCAACGCAAAAACGACTGCTGCCAACTCCAGATCATGAGTAGGATAATTCCTCTCATATTCTTTGAGTTGTCGCGAGGCATAGGATATGACTTTCCCATGTTGCATGAGAACACATCCTAACCCTTTTCCTGAAGCATCGCTGTAGATAACAAATCCATCTGAACCAGATGGTATTGTCAGAACAGGTACCAAAATGAGTCGCCTCTTAAGCTCTTGGAAACTCTTCTCGCATTCCTCGCACCATACGAATTTTGCATCTTTCCGAGTCAGCTGAGTTAACAGAGTAGCGATTTGAGAAAATCCTTCCACGAATCTCCGATAATAACCAGTTAAGCCCGAGCTACGAACTTGATCCACCGACTTTGGTCTTCCCAACTTTGGATTGCTTCAATCTTTCTTGGGTCAATGAGATACTCCATGTTTTGATACCACGTGCCCAAGGAATGCTACTTCCTTAAGCCAGAACTCGCATTTCTTCAGCTTGGCATATAACTTGTTGTCACGAAGTCTTTGAAGTACCAGCTTCAAATGGTGCTCATGATCTTCACGGCTTTTGAAATAGATGAGGATGTCATCAATAAAGACAACGAACTGATCCAAATATTCCTTGAATACACGATTCATCATATCCATTAAAGCAGCAAGAGCATTAGTCAATCCAAAAGACATGACTAAGAATTCATAATGCTCGTCTCAGGAGTTCAAGCGCGCCTTTGGAATGTCCTCGCTTTTAATCTTCACCGATGATATCCGAATGAAGATCGATCTTTGAAAAGTATTGTGCTCTCGCAATCGGTCAAACAGTCATCAATGCGAGGTAGTGGATACCTATTCTTGATGGTGACATGGTTTAATTATCGGTAGTCGATACAAAGTCGCATACTCCCGTCTTTCTTCTTTACAAATAAAACTGGAGCACCCCAAGGAGATGTACTAGGATGAATCAAACTGATGTCTAACAATTCCTGTAGTTGGACTTTTAACTCCTGAAGTTCAATAGGAGCCATTCGATATGAGGTTTTAGAAATGGGCATTGTACCCGATTCAAGATCAATAAAGAATTCAACTTCACGTTCCGGGGGTAGACCAGGAAGTTCTTCAGGAAATACGTCAGGAAATTCATTAACAATAGGAATATTATTCAAATCTAACGTGTTTTTGTTCAAGTCCATAATATGGGCTAAGAAAGATTGACATCCGTTTTTCAATAAACGAATAGCTTTATGGCTTGATATGATAGTGACTGATTTTAGTGGTTTAGTTGCTTGAATTCGTATAACAGGTTGGTTAGGAATATAAAAACTAACAATCTTACGAAAATAATCAATTTTGGCATGATGAGTGGTTAACCAATCAATCCCTAAAATCACATCAAATGCAAGTATCTTTAAATAAATAAGATCAACAGGTAATGTGATTGTGCCAACTTGGATCAAACAAGATTTATAAACTGTAGATATAACGAAGGTTTCACCCAATGGAGTTTCAACAGATAAGTTAAAGTCCAATTTCTCCGGAGTCAAGTTTAAACGTTGATCACAAGCAGGAGAGATAAAAGAATGGGTAGAACCGGTATCTAGTAAGGTATAAAGTTCGCAAGAGTTCAAGATTAGCTTACCCATGATCACCTCGTTCGGGTAGGTCATACTAGCGAAGGAATTCCCCATCTCTCCCCTCCTAGTTCTTGTCTCACATCTCAGCCAGGGATCATATCCCTAAGCTTTGATACCAACTGTGACGCCCCCAAAATAGGAATAAATCACCCATCTCGAGTCGCCAAATACATGGTACAAAATACAAATAAAAACTTAATTATACAACAGTCGTGTAAAATACAACAAAACATATGCTACGAGTTTTAATACATATATTGTCATCTAGACAGTATACAAACTCAATGAAGTCCTCATTACATTTATTATCACACTATTTAACAGAATAGTGAGGACTACTAATGCTATTATCTGGACCGTCACTCCGTTCCCCGACTTGTCCCAGCTATATTCTCATTTCCTGAAGAGAACAGTGAAGGAAAGGGTGAGCTCAACTAGCCAGTAAGAAATATTATGACTAAGATAATGCAGAATAAATTATTATTAGTCTTCAACAATGTTAAACCGATAAAATATAATAGACATCAAGTTTAACTGCAGCGGAACAAACAATCCATTAGAAGAGTCAAGTAGAGAATAAAATCTACTATCTTCTATGATTTAAAATGTTTTCATCAATTTTTATCGCTGAAACTCAGCTTAATACATAAACCACATCATCGAATCATCCTGTACTACGAAATTTAGGATATTCTTTAAATCATCAATGGTCATGACTATACCGAATAATCCCTGGTCATAATCATACCAAGTCCATCTCTGCACGTAAGCCAAAGATATACAACCATAAAACCAATAATCAACAATCCATCTTTGCACGTAAACCAAAGATATATAATTTAATAAACAACAGTCCATCTTCGCACGTAAGCCAAAGATAACTTTCATCACTATATAAGCATGAGGATGATGACAATGATATAAGCATTAATCAAACTAAAACAAGGATAAATATTAAAGACTTTAAATTTATCCAAATATTATCAATCACTTAATAAACTCATAATCTAATATTATTAATATCATAACAATATTTTAATCACTTCTTTCAATTGTTTAAACTTTACCAAATAATGCATTTAATCATTCAAAAATGTCATACTCATAAGATTTCATCATCAATGATCAAATCCCTTATAAAAAAAAATCTGCATATACCTTATATATGATTTCCAAGCCATAAAATCCTATTTTCCAACTTTGTTACTTCACATAACATATTTAACTCATATGTTCGTAATTAAACTATTTTCATGAAAAATACCAAATCAATCCCAAAAATATTTTTTTTCTGGATTTAGCAGAATATAGTCCCATAATGAACATATATTTTTCCCATAATTTTTAAAATTCATTTACTATTTTTCAAAAATCAATTTCTAATTAATTCCTTAAGAAATTAGCTACCTCAAGGTTAACTCCAAAAATTCCCAAATCTTGGCAGGATTTTACACGTGTTAATGTGAGCTTCTAGTTTAAATTTTATGGTCATCGGAGTTATAGAACTCCGGTTATAGCGTTTTTCGTCGGAAAAACCTAAATATTGAAATGGTCATAACTTTCTCATTTTAAGTCGGAATGAGTTTATTTTTGGACAGGAGGTACTTTATACCATATACTTTCATGTCCCAAAAGGCTGGAATTTTTCTCACAAATTAAGTGGCAGAAAATGCCCTTTTAAATTTTTGGGCAGTAGTTTTTTCCTAATTTGCAGCTTTTGACTCCTTTACTAAAATCAGTCCACACGAAAATATACAACACCTTTTCCAGTGATTCCACTTGGATAAGTTAGAAGACTCATAGATCTAACTCTGGATCTTGACCACACCCAAAAATTCGAAATATAATAGGAGATATGGTCAATTCAATTTCATGTTCCATTTTTACCAAAATCTGATTTTCAACCCTTTGTGATTTCTAAGAAACTTTCATGTTTTCACATAATAACCAACATAACTTATGATAACACTTACTAATACTACATATAACCATGATTTTCATCAGTCCAATAATTTTATTATGACTTTCATCATAATCAACAGTCCAATGCTTATATTATGACTTTCATCATAATCCACATAAATAGATCATTTCCACAATTTAATAAGGAATGAATACAAAGGATCATTCACCATGCATGTGGTAATCCACATAGACAAGTTATTCTAACAGAATAATAAAGAATGGAATAACAGAAGAATTCACCATGCGTGCGATGCGATAGATCGCATGCATGTGTTATTCCCAATGTAATAATAAATAATGGAACGGTCGTACGCAAGAAACGCACGCATGTGATATTCCGGCGAATAATAAAGAACGGAACCATGTCAGGCGTAATCCGCACCAACAGTATATTCTAACAGAATAATAAAGAACGGAACTAGGTCAGGCGTAATCCGCACCGACAAGATATTCTAACAGAATAATAAAGAATGGAACCAGGTCAGGCGAAATTCACACCAACAAGATATTCCAACAGAATAAATAAGAATGGAATAATAACAAAATTTCAACATTATGCGGTACTTTGCATAGACAGGTTATTCCAACATAATAATAAGGAATAGAATAACAAAAGAATTTCACCATGTACGCGGTATTTCGCATAGACAGGTTATTCCAACATAATAATAAAGAATGGAATAACAACTCTTATGAATATTGAAAGAAAATAATTCTCTTCATGAATACGAAAGAATAATACCCCTTACGAGTACAACAAATAATATTCCTTACCTCAAAAGAAAACTGGATACTGGAATAGTGAGGTAGTAGACTTCTCTTATTCTTTCTCTTTATAATTTCTCTCTATAATAATGGCTCTAAAGATTTAGTGAATTGGTGAGATATAAAGGAAGAATGAGCTTCTATTTATAGGAAAACATAGTTTCGATAATTGCACATTTTGGGGCTCAAAAAATTACAGTACAATACCTCCAACTTTTCTTTCATTTATAATTCAGTCATCCAAGTATTATCAAACTTGCACCACCTCCCCTAATAGTAAATCATGTGAATCAATAGTAAATCATGTGATTCAATAATTATAATCGTGTGAAAATACGAATTACAATATAGTACCTCCATTTTTAACTTAGTCATGCAAGTATCATCAATCTTGCATTAACTCCCCTAATAGTAAGTGTAAGACCCCGAAATTTTTTTAAATAAAAAGGAATTTCCTTTATTTATTATTTTGAAATAGTAAGGGTGGATTTGATTAATGTGGTTAGTTATGGGTAAAATGCGCAAATATTTTAAATAACCAAGTGGTGATATAATATTCATTATTGTCGGAGAATATTGTTTGGTCGTGGAATATTCGTACGACGGTGCAGCCATGTGTGGGCCCCATAACGGAAAACGATTGGAGGAAGAAACCGACAAAAATAAGTTGTTTAAAAATAACGGCGTAGTTATTACCATCATTTACCTTTGTTGGAATACCCAAGGGTTAAAATACGATGTACGCCGTTATTGCACAAGAAGATACTGCAGTATTGCACCAATT
This sequence comes from Panax ginseng, assembly GCA_020205605.1. Taxonomy (NCBI): domain Eukaryota; kingdom Viridiplantae; phylum Streptophyta; class Magnoliopsida; order Apiales; family Araliaceae; genus Panax; species Panax ginseng. The sequence continues at coordinate 2,313,769 of CM035139.1, read as the reverse complement.
ATTGATTCTTACGTAAGAAGGCACTTTACTCAATAATGGTTACAAAGATAATTCTTGCTCAAAGATTTTATTTTATTGATTCAATAATTCTTTGCGTTGATATTTTATATTCTTTGTTGTTTGATAATTGTTATTACACGATTTTTTTTCATTATCGAACCAATAATTCATATTATCTGAATAATATTATTAGATAACATTATTGGTAATGTCTAGAAAGTTCTCGCATCAAGGAGAGGTGGTCACCTAATTGCAAGCGCCAAGATGAGAAAAATTTTTATTGGAAAGCCCCTCTTTCCTGAACCCACAGGTTGTCAATATTGTGATTACGTAATATTATTTGTGAATAATTAATTATTGATTCATATGATGAGAAAAATATTGATTTTATGTGGATATAGACGGAGAAAATTTTTATATAGTGACAATTGTTGAAAATTAATATTTTGTCTTTTTCTGATAAAATAATTCATTTAAATATATTATTTTAATAATATATTAACGATGATATTTTTACGATGAATGTGAGATATATGAGTATATGTGGAGGAGGAGTATTTTTGTTACCAAAAGTGTTTAAAACATGTTAAACATGTCGGTGGACCCCATTTATTGACTGAAATTTGATTATAAATCTAAAAATCACCCGTTTGTGGATTTCGCCAATTTACATTTGGAATTTGGAAAAACTTTCTTCTGCAAAGTTGTAGAGAATTGAATTTCCTATAAAAACTCGCGAGATTCGAATTTTCTGGCAAAAGGGCTATTTATTGTGAATTATTAAAGTTCCGAAGCTCCGAAATAATTGATTTTTGGAAGTTTAAATTATTTTAAATTAGAAAAACGTTTTTTAAATGTTTTTGGGCATCTTTAACATGTGTTGATGGCTGAGATCAGATTGTCTAGATGGGCGTAGAGAATTTATTAAATATATTAATATTATATTAAATTTTCTGCTTTGGTGTTCTAAGCAATTTCCTATAAATAGGGTGCTTAGGTTAGAATTGAAGATTACACCGTAAATCGAAGTTTTCTCTCTATATTATCGAGCGTATTCTTGTGAGTATTTTGAGTATACTTTGAGTATTGCTATACGGTGAAAGTTCAAGTCATAGCCTATATCCTGTTTCAACTAAAGTCTTGTTGCTTTTCGAGGTAAGGAATGTTATTTTCTTCTCAAATGATATTATTTCTTCAATATCATTATCTTTGAAATATTGGTTGAAACTTTTTATCAAATTTGGAACTTTTTCATATCGGGTTCTTATTCATGAGTTCTTATTCATGAGTTACTATTCACGAGTTCTTATTCACGAAGCGTGAAGATATTTTTTGTGAAATTTCTATCTTTTGGTGTCGAGTTATTATTCACGATACTCACGGCACTATTCACGATATCTGACACTATTCACGAATCTGGCACTATTCACCGAAAAATGAAAATTTTCCTTTTTGTCAAAAATATCTATTATGGATACTAACTTTGATTGTATCCATGTTTTGATCATTCTTGAATTTTACACCACTATGATTATTTTTGAGGTATTTTTGACGTGGATAAAACAAAGTACGAATCCTTAATCCTTAATCCTTGTCATTTTGTTTCACCGGATTCGTTTCTTTAAAAATATTTTCATCATCCTCGATCTTAAATGATGATATTATTGAATATCTTTGGCCCAGTAGTGCAAAGATGAATGATTTATGATGAATATCTTTGGCACCGTAGTGCAAAGATGAATGATTTATGATGAATATCTTTGGCCCGTGAGTGCAAAGATGAATGATTTCGATGAATATCTTTGGCCCGTAGTGCAAAGATGAGCAGTGTTTAGATGAACATGACCAATCGGGTGAATGTCCTTGGCACAGTAGTGCAAGGATGAATATTTGATCCCAGATATATATTGATTGATGTTACAGGGGATAAAAATAGACGATGAACTTTAAAATTCATACATAGAAGATAGTAGTTTGCATTCTCTACTTAACTCTTCTAATGAATTATTATTTCACGCGAATATTGATTTAAAACTTGTTGTCTATTGTATTCTATTATATTTTTCCCCGTTGAAGACTAACGATAATTTTGTTGTATATTATCTTAGTCATAATATTCTTTTTATTGGGCTAGTCGAGCTCACCCTTTTCCTTTTTGTTCTATTTTTCTTCTCAAGAGGCGAGAATGTAGCGAAAGATTAGTGGGGTATGGAATAAAGGTTCTGAAAGAGTTGTTTAGTAGTCCTCACCATTTTTTTGTAAAATAATGTATAAATAATTGTGATGAGGATTTATTTGAGTATGTATATTGTCTAGAAGACAATAATTGTTTTTTTAAACTCACAGTATATATGTTGTCGTATTTTGCATGACAAATGTATTAATAAAGTTGTAGTTATTTCTGTACCATGTATTTGGCGACTCAGAATGGGTTGGATGGAATGGACCTATTTTGGGGGCGTCACAGTAAGTGAATGTGACTCAATAGTAACTCGTGAATAGTACTCCAACACGAAAAGTGCCCTGAATACCCGATTGAACAATATAATCTCCAGACATCAATTATTATTGAAATAAATGTCGATTTCTACTAACACAAATAATCCCAACACAATAGAACTATCAAATTCATCTTTAATCAACACGAACTTATTCATCATTAATATTATAACTCACAATATTTAACAACCAGGTCGTTCCCAGGAAAGAAGGGGCTTTTCAATAAGGATTTCTCCCTATTGGCGCCCAATTAGGTGATCAAACCTCTCCTTGGCAGAACTTCTAGACATTGTAAATATTACAATTTAATAATATGAATAACTTTATCGTCCCAATTATTGATTTAATAATATATCATATAGTGATACTGTGGCAATAATCGAATCAATAATATGAGAGATATGATACAGCAATTACTGTAGCAATAATTGAGTATAACTGAGTGACTTATCACGTAAGCATCAATAACCAATACCGTGTGCTACTATGCAACCACGCCAGACATCGTACTTTTACTACCGAGTAGTTCAACAGTATTAACGATAAAACTTCCGCCTTATTTTCATAAAAAGATAATTATGTCGTTTTCTAAATACTACAATACTTCCTTTGTGGGTTCACCAATGATTGTGTCGTCGTACGGATATTCCCGACAAAAAGAATATTCCCCAACCAAACAAATATTTTATAACAACTTTCATACTTTGCAAAATTTGTAAATACTACCCACAACTATAACATTATATCAAATCCATACCATGATATTCAAAAAAATATTTCGAGAAATTTAAATCTTTATTCACAAAATCTGGGGTCTCACAATCTCCCCTCTTTATGATATTTCGCCCTCAAAATTTACGTACGTACCTGGTATGCCGAATAGATGTGGATACCTTGACTCCATTTCAGATTCTAACTCTTGAGGTATAACCTTTGAGTGTTGATTACGATCCTTCTTTTTTAAGATTTTAACACGTATTTCCTCATACGTTAAATCTTCCGCTATCACGTTCGGTTCTAAATCAATAATGTGGTTTGAGTTGTCCACATATTTACATAACATTGGTACGTGATAAACGTTATGAACTCGCAACATATTTGGCGGTAAAACGAGTCTATAGGCCATAGTTCCTACTCGATTAAGGATTTCAAATGGGCCAATAAAATTAAGGGTTGAGATTTCCTCTCTTCATCAATTCTTGCTTCTAGAATAACGCCCTCTTGAACCTTCTTCTTCACATTCATCAGGTCTGAGTATGTAGCTTGCACGTCTTTACCTTTATCTATTAAAGTATCATCACGTCGGTCTTTAGAGTCTTTAACTCTATCTTCATCATTTGTAAGTTATACAAAATAGGTTTTTGTGTTAACAACATTGCACTCGTAAACGCATATGATTTTCTACTCAACGCGTCAGCTACCACGTTCTCTTTTCCACAATGATATTGAATGGTACGATCGTAATCTTCAACAGCTCTAGCCAACGTCTTTGACACATTATACGATCGTTTTAGGTACGTAAATATTTGAGGGTTTTGTACTTGGGTCAATACAAAATTCGATTTCACGCTTTTCTGAGGTAGGCTAAGTCTTCTTGAATACGTCAGAAATTTATTAACAATAGAAATATCATTCAAAACTGTGACCCTTATCCAAGACTTGGATAGCACATGTAATGAATATTTCTCCTAACGGGGCTTCAACAGATAAGTCAAAGTCTAATTTCTCTAGAGTCAAATTTAAACGTTGAACGCAAGCAAGAGAGATAAAATAATGGGTAGAACCGATATCTAATAAGGCATAGATTTCGCAAGAATTTATAATTAACTAACATGTGCTAACTTCGTTCGGTTTACTCGTTTTTTGAGAAGTCACGAAAAATGCTCTTCTTGAAACCACCGACTTTGTTTTTTCCGTATCTGCCTTTGGTGCCACCGTCCCAGCTGGACTTTACTTCACTATACGACAAATTCGAGCTAAATGACCTTCTCTTCTTGAAATTTTCACTTCTATTATCTTGGCCATGATTACCACCGAAGTGGTCACCATTCTTGGCATGATAATTTCCTCCACGATGGTCATTATTGTTCCGATGGCCGTTGCCACCGGTACGATTATTATCGTGTTGTTACCTTTTGGTCGTTACCTTTTGGTTGTGCTATCATTATCGCGCTCCAATAACTGAGCCCTATTCACAACATCTAAATATAAACAAAGTTTATGAGAAATGAGGTATTGACGTATATCGGGTTTCAAACCTCTTAGAAACATTCGCGTCATTCGCTCCTCATTATCGACCAAATGGGATGAAAACCGGGATAACTACGCAAACTTAGCCTCGTACTGTGATACGGTAATATTATTTTGCTCCATTGCTTATCTCAACATTTTCAGATGCCAATTTCAAACACTGTTACAAAACAAAGGTTAGTTGACATATCACATATTATCCCTATACTCTGACCAACCAATTAAATACCAAATAAATTTAGGTAGGTCATACTAGCGAAGGAATTCCCCATCTCTCCCCTCCTAGTTCTTGTCTCACATCTCAGCCAGGGATCATATCCCTAAGCTTTGATACCAACTGTGACGCCTGTCAAATAGGAATAAATCACCCATCTTGAGTCGCCAAATACATGGTACAAAATACAAATAAAAACTTAATTATATAACAGTCATGTAAAATACGACAAAACATATGCTACGAGTTTTAATACGTATATTGTCATCTAGACAGTACACAAACTCAATGAAGTCCTCATTACATTTATTATCACACTATTTAACAGAATAGTGAGGACTACTAATGCTATTATCTGGACCGTCATTCCGTTCCCCGACTTGTCCCAGCTATATTCTCATTTTCTGAAGAGAACAGTGAAGGAAAGGGTGAGCTCAACTAGCCAGTAAAAAATATTATGACTAAGATAATGCAGAATAAATTATCATTAGTCTTCAACAATATTAAACTGATAAAATATAATAGACATCAAGTTTAACCGCAGCGGAACAAATAATCCATTAGAAGAGTCAAGTAGAGAATAAAATCTAATATCTTCTATAATTTAAAATGTTTTCATCAATTTTTATCGTTGAGACCCAGCTTAATAAATAAACCACATCATCGAATCATCCCTGCACTACGGGCCAAGGATATTCTTTAAATCATCAATGGTCATGACTATACCGAATAATCCCTGGTCATAATCATACCAAGTCCATCTCTGCACGTAAGCCAAAGATATACAACCATAAAATCAATAATCAACAATCCATCTTTGCACGTAAGCCAAAGATATATAATTCAATAAACAACAATTCATCTTCGCATCGTAAGCGAAGATAACTTTTATCACTATATAAAGCATGAGGATGATGACAATGATATAAGCATTAATCAAACTAAAACAAGGATAAATATTAAAGACTTTAAATTATCCAAATATTATCAATCACTTAATAAACTCATAATCTAATATTATTAATATCATAACAATATTTTAATCACTTTTTCAATTGTTTAAACTTTACCAAATAATGCATTTAATCATTCAAAATGTCATACTCATAAGATTTCATCATCAATGATCAAATCCCTTATAAAAAAAAATCAGATATACCTTATATATGATTTCCAAGCCATAAAATCCTATTTTCCAACTTTGTTACTTCACATAACATATTTAACTCATATGTTCGTAATTAAACTATTTTCATGAAAAATACCAAATCAATCCCAAAATATTTCTTTTTCCGGATTTAGCGAATATAGTCCCATAATGAACATATATTTTTCCTGAATTTTTAAAATTCATTTACTATTTTTCAAAAATCAATTTCTAATTAATTCCTTAAGAAATTAGCTACCTCAAGGTTAACTCCAAAAATTTCCAAATCTTGGCAGGATCTTACACGTGTTAATGTGAGCTTCTAGTTTAAATTTCATGGTCATCGGAGTTATAGAACTCCGATTATAGCGTTTTTCGTCGGAAAAACCTAAATATTGAAATGGTCATAACTTTCTCATTTTAAGTCGGAATGAGTTTATTTTTGGACAAGAGGTACTTTATAACATATACTTTCATGTCCCAAAAGGGCGGAATTTTTCTCACAAATTAAGTGTCCGAAAATGCCCTTTTAAATTTTTTAGGCGATGAGCTTTTTTTCTAATTTGCGACTTTTGACTCCTTTACTAAAATCACTCCACACGAAAATATACAACACCTTTTCTAGTGATTCCACTTGGATAAGTTAGAAGACTCATAGATCTAACTCTAGATCTTGACCACACCCAAAAATTCAAAATATAATAGGATATATGGTCAATTGAATTTCATGTTCCATTTTCACCAAAATCTGATTTTCAACCCTTTGTGATTTCTAAGAAACTTTCATGTTTTCACATAATAACCAACATAACTCATCATAACACTTACTAATACTACATATACCCATGATTTTCATCAGTCCAATAATTTTATTATGACTTTCATCATAATCAATAGTCCAATGCTTATATTATGACTTTCATCATAATCCACGTAAACAGATCATTTTCACAATTTAATAAGGAATGAATACAAAGGATCATTCACCATGCATGTGGTAATCCACATAGACAGGTTATTCCGATAGAATAATAAAGAATGGAATAACAGAAGAATTCACCATGCGTGCGATAGAGTGCACAGACAGGTTATTCCCAACAGAATAATAAATAATAGAATCCGGTCATCACAAGAAGCGCTGAACAGGATATTCGACGAATAATAAAGAAGGGAATCATGTCAGGCGTAATCCGCAACGACAGTATATTCCACCAGAATAATAAAGAACGGAACCAGGTCAGGCGTAATCCGCACCGACAAGATATTCCAACAGAATAATAAAGAATGGAACCAGGTCAGGCGAAATTCGCACCAACAGGATATTCCAACAGAATAAATAAGAATGGAATAATAACAAAATTTCAACATTATGCGGTACTTTGCATAGACAGGTTATTCCAACATAATAATAAGGAATAGAATAACAAAAGAATTTCACCATGTATGCGGTATTTCGCATAGACAGGTTATTCCAACATAATTATAAATAATGGAATAACAACTCTTATGAGTATTGAAAGAAAATAATTATTTTCATGAATACAAAAGAATAATACCCCTTACGAGTACAATAAATAATATCCCTTACCTCAAAAGAAGACTGGATACTGGAATAGTTAGGTAGTAGACTTCTCTTCTTCTTTCTCCCTATAATTGCTCTCTATAATAATGGCTCTAAAGCTTTAGTGAATTGGTGAGAAATGAAGAAAGAATGAGCTTCTATTTATAGGAAAACATAGTTTCGATAATTGCACATTTTGGGGCTCAAAAAATTACAGTACAATACCTCCAACTTTTCTTTCATTTATAATTCAGTCATCGAAGTATTATTAAACTTGCACCACCTCCCCTAATAGTAAATCATATGAATCAATAGTAAATCATGTGATTCAATAATTATAATCATGTGAAAATATGAATTACAATATAGTACCTCCATCTATACCTCCATTTTTAACTTAATCATGCAAGTATTGTGAGACCTCAGATTTTATAAATAAAGATTTAAATTTTACAAAATATTTTTTTGAATATTATGGTGTGGAATTGATATAATGTTATAGTTGTGGGTAGTATTTATAAATTTTGCAAAGTATACAAGTTGTTGTATTATATTCGATTGGTCGGGGAATATTCTTTGTGTCGGAGAATATTCTTACGACGACACAATCATTGGTGGACCCCACAACAGAATTATTGTCGGATTGAGAAAATGACAAAAATATTTTATTGAAAATAACTATGGAAGTTTTACCGAATTAATCTTTGTGAAATACTCGGTAGTAGTAAAAGTACGATGTCTGGCGTGGTTATATAAGAAATAGCACACCAGTATTGATTATTAATGCTTTACGTGAGAAGTCACTCGGTTTTTGTTCAATTATTGCTATAGTAATTGTTGCATAGTATCTCACGTTATTTGATTCAATTATTGTCGATATTTTATATATTATTAAATCAATAATTGAAATGACAGAGTTATTAATATTATAAATTACAATATTAACGATGTCTAGAAGTTCTGCCGAGGAGAGGTTTGGTCACCTAATCAAGGCGTCAATAGGAAAAATCCTTATTGAAAGCCCCTTTTCACAGGAACGACTGAGTCGATTAATATTGTGAATTATAATAAAGATGATAAATGTTGTTAAAATTATTAAGGTGATTTTTATGAAATTTTGCTTATTTTATGGATTCTATTTACCCATTTTCAAAATAATCGGTGAAAATTTCTTAAAGGTGGGGCCCACATGTAGGGGTCCATATGTGTTGAAATGATTTTAGAAATGGAAGAGTATACGTATGGAAGTATATGTATGTTTTGAGTATATAGTGGAAGAAAATGATATGTGAAAGTGATAGGTGTGTGATGTGTGTGTGAGTGGATAATGGTGGAAAAGTAGTAGTGTGATAGTGATGTGTAAGAGTGTAGTGAATTTGATTATTGGGTGGGTGGGGGATTGATGTTGGTTATGGGGGAGAAAAATTAAGTGGTGTATATATAATATTGATATATATAAGTTGAAAACATGTGTTTATATATATGTATTATATTTTAATTTTTGTTGTGATTTTATTGGTTAGTTGATTGACTTTATTGTATTTGGTTGAAGAAATAAATCTGCAGAATTATTTTTCCTTGCACAGTACACTTCCATTCTCCTATAAATAGAAGCTCATTCCTTCATTATTTCTTACGAATTCACTGAAACTCCATAGAGAGAAAAATATAGAGAGAAAGAAGAAAAGATTTATGCTACTTAACTACTCTTATATTCAGTTCTTTTATGGTAAGGGGTGTTATTCTTTCTTATTCATGAAGAGAACTGTTGTTATTCCATTTCTTATTATTCTGTTGGAATAACTTTTGATATCGCCATTCTACCCTATACTTGGTGACATTCTTCAATTATTCTGTCTTTATTATTATTTGGAACAACATCCTGCATGTGTTTTACATCGGACTGGTTCCGCTTTTGTTATTATTCATTGGAATATCACATGCATGTGTTTTACACCGACTGGTTCCGCTCTTTATTTATTATTCTCATTTAATATCACATGCTGTGTATTTTACGCCGGGACACAGTTACATTATTTATTATTCCGCATTTATTATTACATTTGGGACATCCTGCTTGGTGTGAATTTCACCGACCGGTTCCGTTATTATTATTACATTGGAATAACTTTGCTCTATGCAAGTACCGCATGTACGGTGATTTCTTTTGTTATTCCATTCATTCATATACTCAACAAGTTAAAATTTTGACTTATACTCCATGAAATTAGTGGAATATCCTTGATATTTGCAAGCGCTTCATCCAAAGATTTTTCATGGAAATATTCTTCCTCGAAGCATTCTTGAAATTTACTCTACAAAGCAGTATCATGTTGACAATTTGGACGTTATTAGTTCCTGAATAAATTAATTCGTGAACTTGTTTTATTGAACTCTTATATCATTGTCATCATCCTCATGTTTATATTTTTTTTTAAAGTCATCTGTGGCCTGTAGTGCATAGATGGACTTGGTATGATTATGACCAGGAATTATTCGGTGTAATCATGACCGTAATGTTACAAATAATGTGATAAAAGTCCTCATTGGCCCGTAGTGCATTGATGGACAGTTGTTGGCATGATCATGACCATTGATGAATACACGAATATCCTTGGCCCGTAGTGCATGGATAATTTTTGGTCGTGACCCTAATGAATATCCTTGGCCATAGTGCAGGGATGATGTGGATTATTTAATAAGCTGAGTCTCAACGATAAAAGTGATGAAAAACCTTTTAAATCATAAAAAATAGTAGATTTTATTCTCTACTTAACTCTTTTAATGGATTGATGTTCCGTGCAGTTAAACTTGATGTCTATTGTATAATTATCAGTTTACATTGTTGAAGACTAATGATAATTTATTCTGCATTATCTTATTCATAATATTTTTTACTGGGCTAGTTGAGCTCACCCTTTCTTTCACTGTTCTCTTCAGGAAATGAGAACGTAGCCGGGAAGAGTCAGGGAATGGAGTGACGGTCAGGATATGATAGTATTAGTAGTCCTCACTATTCTATTAAATAGTGTAACAATAAATGTAATGAGGACTTATTCTGAGAATGAATATTGTCTAGAAGACAATATTTGTATTAAAACTCACAGCATATGTGTTGTCGTATTTTACACGACAGTTGTATTATTAAGTTGTATTTGAATTTATATACCATGTAAGTGGCGACCCAAGATGGGTGATGTATACCTAATTTTCGGAGCGTCACAAGTATCATCAACCTTGCACCAACTCCCCTAATAGTAAATGAATGTGACTCAATAGTAACTCGTGAATAGTACTCCGACACGAAAAGTGCCCTGAATACCCGATTGAACAATATAATCTCCAGACATCAATTATTATTGAAATAAATATCGATTTCTACTAACACAAATAATTCCAACACAATGGAACTATCAAATTCATCTTTAATCATCACGAACTTATTCATCATTAATATTATAACTCACAATATTTAACAACCAGGTCGTTCCCAGGAAAGAAGGGGCTTTTCAATAAGGATTTCTCCCTATTGGCGCCCAATTAGGTGATCAAACCTCTCCTTGGCAGAACTTCTAGACATTGTAAATATTACAATTTAATAATATGAATAACTTTATCGTCCCAATTATTGATTTAATAATATATCATATAGTGATACTGTGGCAATAATCGAATCAATAATATGAGAGATATGATACAGCAATTACTGTAGCAATAATTGAGTATAACTGAGTGACTTATCACGTAAGCATCAATAACCAATACCGTGTGCTACTATGCAACCACGCGTATTACTGTACTTTTACTACCAAGTAGTTCAATAGTATTAACGATAAAACTTCCGCCTTATTTTCATAAAAAGATAATTATGTCGTTTTCTAAATACTACAATACTTCCTTTGTGGGTTCACCAATGATTGTGTCGTCGTACGGATATTCCCGACAAAAAGAATATTCCCCGACCAAACAAATATTTTATAACAACTTGCATACTTTGTAAAATTTGTAAATACTACCCACAACTATAACATTATATCAAATCTATACCATAATATTCAAAAAAATATTTCGAGAAATTTAAATCTTTATTCAAAAAAATCGGGGTCTCACAATCTCCCTCTTTTGATATTTATTTCTCAAAATTTACGTGCACGTACTTAGTAGTATGCAATAGATGTGGATACCTTGACTTCATTTCAGATTCTAACTCTTGAGGTATAAACTTTGAGTGTTGATTACGATCCTTCTTTATCAAGATTTTAACACGTATTTCCTCATACGTTAAATCTTCCGCTATCTCGCTTAGGTTCTAAATCAATAATGTGGTTCGGGTTGTCCACATATTTACATAACATCGAAGATGCGATAAACGTTACTTAACTCGCGCAACATATTTGGCGATAAAAGCGAAGTCTATAAGCCACGCTTCTACTCGATCAAGGATTTCAAATGGGCCAATAAAATTAAGGGTTGAGATTTTCTCTCTTCATCGATTCTTACTTCTAGAATAACGCCCTCTTGAACCTTCTTCTTCACATTCATCAGCTCTGAGTATGTAGCTTGCACGGCTTTACCTTTATCGATTAAAGTCGATTCTACTCGTATATTTGATATCACCACGTGGGTCTTAAGAGTCTTTAACTCTATCTTCATTATTTGTAAGTTATACAAAATAGGTTTTTGTGTTAACAAAATTGCACTCGTAGACGCATACGATCTTCTACTCAACGCGTCACCTACCACGTTCTCTTTTCCACAATGATATTGAATGGTACGATCGTAATCTTTGACAACTCTAGCCAACGTCTTTGACACATTATACGATCGTTTTAGGTACAGAAATATTTGAGGGTTTTGTACTTGGGTCAATACAAAATTCGATTTCACGCTCTAGAGGTAGGCTAAGAAGTCTTCAAGAATACGTCAGGAAATTTATTAACAATAAAAATATCATTCAAAACTGTGACCCTCATCCAAGACTTGGATAACACATGTAATGAAGGTTTCTCCTAATCTGGCTTCTTGACGGATAAGTCAAAGTCTAATTTCTCTAGAGTCATATTTAAACGTTGAACGCAAGCAAGAGATATAAAATAATGGGTAGAACCGGTATCTAATAAGGCATAGATTTCACAAGAATTTGTAATTAACTAGCCTGTGATAACTTCGTTCGGTTTACTCGCTTTTTGAGAAGTCACGAAAAATGCTCTTCTCGAAACCACCGACTTTGTTTTGTCCGTATCCGCCTTTGGTGCCACCGCCCTAGCTAGACTTGACTTCACTATACGACAAATTCGAGCTAAATGACCTTCTCTTCTTGAAATTTCCACTTCTATTATCTTGGCCATGATTACCACCGAAGTGGTCACCATTCTTGGCATGATAATTTCCCCCACGATGGTCATCATTGTTCCGATGGCCGTTGCCACTGGTACAATTATTATCGTGTTGTTACCTTTTGGTCGTTACCTTTTCGTTGTGCTAACTCATTATCGCGCTCCAATAACTGAGCTCTATTCACAACATCTGAATATAAACAAAGTTTATGAGAAATGAGGTATTGAAGTATATCGGGTTTCAAACCTCTTAGAAACATTCGCGTCATTCGCTCCTCATTATCGACCAAATGGGATGAAAACCGGGATAATTTCGCAAACTTAGCCTCGTACTGTGATACGGTAATATTATTTTGCTCCATTGCTTATCTCAACATTTTCAGATGTCATTTTCAAACACTGTTACAAAACAAAGGTTAATTGACATATCACATATTATCCCTATACTCTGACCAACCAATTAAATACCAAATAAATTTAGGTAGGTCATACTAGCGAAGGAATTCCCCGTCTCTCCCCTCCTAGTTCTTGTCTCACATCTCAACCAGGGATCATATCCCTAAGCTTTGATACCAACTGTGACGCTCCCAAAATAGGAATACATCACCCATCTTGAGTCACCAAATACATGGTACAAAATACAAATAAAAACTTAATTATACAACAGTCGTGTAATACGACAAAACATATGCTACGAGTTTTAATATGTATATTGTAATCTAGACAGTATACAAACTCAATGAAGTCCTCATTACATTTATTATTACACTATTTAACAGAATAGTGAGGACTACTAATGCTATTATCTGGACCGTCACTCCGTTTCCCGACTCGTCCCAGCTATATTCTCATTTCTTGAAGAGAACAGTGAAGGAAACGGTGAGCTCAACTAGCCAGTAAGAAATATTATGACTAAGATAATGTAGAATAAATTATCATTAGTCTTCAACAATGTTAAACTGATAAAATATAATAGACATCAAGTTTAACTGCAGTGGAACAAACAATCCATTAGAAGAGTCAAGTAGAGAATAAAATCTACTATCTTCTAAGATTTAAAATGTTTTCGTCAATTTTTATCGCTGAGACTCAGCTTAATAAATAAACCACATCATCGAATCATCCCTGCACTACGGGCCAAGGATATTCTTTAAATCATCAATGGTCATGACTATACTTAGAATAATCCTCGTCATAATCATACCAAGTCCATCTCTGCACGTAAGCCAATGATATACAATCATAAAACCAATAATCAACAATCCATCTTTGTACGTAAGCCAAAGATATATAATTCAATAAACAACAGTCCATCTTCGTACGTAAGTCAAAGATAACTTTCATCACTATATAAGCATGAGGATGATGACAATGATATAAGCATTAATCAAACTAAAACAAGGATAAATATTAAAGACTTTAAATTTATCTAAATATTATCAATCACTTAATAAATTCATAATCTAATATTATTAATATCATAACAATATTTTAATCACTTCTTTCAATTGTTTACACTTAACCAAATAATGCATTTAATCATTCAAAAATATCATACTCATAAGATTTCATCACCAATGATCAAATCCCTTATAAAAAAAATCTGAATATACCTTATATAAGATTTCCAAGCCACAAAATCCTATTTTCCAACTTTGATACTTCACATAACATATTTAACTCATATGTTCGTAACTAAACTATTTTTATGAAAAATACCAAATCAGTCCCAAAAATATTTCTTTTCTGGGATTTAGCAGAATATGGTCCTATAATGAAAATATATTTTTCTCAGAATTTTTAAAATTCATTTACTATTTTTCAAAAATCAATTTCTAATTAATTCCTTAAGAAATTAGCTACCTCAAGGTTAACTCCAAAAATTCCCAAATCTTAGCAAGATCTTACACGTGTTAATGTGAGCTTCTAGTTTAAATTTCATGGTCATCGGAATTATAGAACTCCGGTTATAGCATTTTTCGTCGGAAAAACCTAAATATTGAAATGGTCATAACTTTCTCATTTTAAGTCGGAATGAGCTCATTTTTGGACAGGAGGTACTTTATACCATATACTTTCATGTCCCAAAAGGCCGGAATTTTTCTCACAAATTAAGTGTCCGAAAATGCTCTTTTAAATTTTTGGGCAATAGCTTTTTCCTAATTTGCAGCTTTTGACTCCTTTACTAAAATCAGTCCACACGAAAATATACAACACCTTTTCCAGTGATTCCACTTGGATAAGTTAGAAGACTCATAGATCTAACTCTAGAACTTGAACACACCCAAAAATTCAAAATATAATAGGAGATATGGTCAATTGAATTTTATGTTCTATTTTCACCAAAATCTGATTTTCAACCATTTGTGATTTCTAAGAAACTTTTATGTTTTCACATAATAACCAACATAACTCATCATAACACTTACTAATACTACATATACCTATGATTTTCATCAGTCCAATAATTTTATTATGACTTTCATCATAATCAACAGTCCAATGCTTATATTATGACTTTCATCATAATCCACGTAAATAGATCATTTCCCCAATTTAATAAGAAATGAATACACAGGATCATTCACCATGCATGTGGTAATCCACATAGACTGGTTATTCCGACAGAATAATAAAGAATGGAATAACGTAAGAATTCACCATGCGTCGCGATAGGATCGCATGCATACATGTTATTCCCAATGTAATAATAAATAATGCAACCAAAATCGTGCATGAAAACACACGACAAGATATTCGAAAGAATAATAAAAAGAAGCGGAACCATGTCAAAGTAATCCACAATATAGGATATTCCAATGTAGAATAATAAAGAATCGGAACCAGGTCAAAGCGTAATCATGACCGACAAGATATTCCAATGTAATAATAAAGAATGGAACTAGTCAAAGTAAAATTTGCACCAACAGGATATTCCAACAGAATAAATAAGAATAGAATAATAACAGAATTTCACCATTATGCGGTACTTTGCATAGACAAGTTATTCCAATATAATAATAAGGAATGGAATAACAAAAGAATTTCATCATGTATGCGGTACTTCACATAGACAGGTTATTCCAACATAATAATAAATAATGGAATAACAACTCTTATGAGTATTGAAAGAAAATAATTCTCTTCATGAATACGAAAGAATAATACCCCTTACGAGTACAACAAATAATATCCCTTACCTCAAAAGAAGATTGGATACTGAAATAGTGAGGTAGTAGACTTCTCTTCTTCTTTCTCTCTATATTTTTTTTATATAATAATGGTTCTAAAGCTTTAGTGAATTGGTGAGAAATGAAGGAAGAATGAGCTTCTATTTATAGGAAAATATAGTTTCGATAATTGTACATTTTGGGGCTCGAAAAATTACAGTACAATACCTCCAACTTTTCTTTCATTTATAATTCAGTCATCTAAGTATTATCAAACTTGCACCACCGCCCCTAATAGTAAATCATGTGAATCAATAGTAAATCATGTGATTCAATAATTATAATCATGTGAAAATACGAATTACAATATAGTACCTCCATCTATACCTCCATTTTTAACTTAGTCATGTAAGTATCATCAATCTTGCACCAACTCCCCTAATAGTAAGTGAATGTGACTCAACAGTAACTCGTGAATAGTAACTCATGAATAGTACTCCGACACGAAAAGTGCCCTGAATACCCGATTGAACAATATAATCTCCAGACATCAATTATTATTGAAATAAATGTCGATTTCTACTAACACAAATAATTCTAACACAATGAAACTATCAAATTCATCTTTAATCATCACGAACTTAGTCATCATTAATATTATAACTCACAATATTTAATAATCAGGTCGTTCCCAAGAAAGAGGGGGCTTTCCAATAAGGATTTCTCCCTATTGGCGCGCAATTAGGTGACCAAACCTCTCCTTGGCAGAACTTATAGACATTGTAAATATTGCAATTTAATAATATGAATAAATTTGTCGTCCCAATTATTGATTTAATAATATATCATATAATGATACTGTGGCAATAATCGAATCAATAATATGAGAGATATGATGCAGCAATTACTGTAGCAATAATTGAGTATAACTGAGTGACTTATCACGTAAGCATCAATAACCAATACCGTGTACTACTACGCAACCACGCCAGACATCGTATTTTTTTTACTACCGAGTAGTTCAACAAGATAACGATAAAACTTCCGTCGTTATTTTCATAAAAGATAATTACATCATTTTCTAAATACGACAATACTTACTTGTGGGGGTTCACCAATATATTGTCTTTGTCATCGAATATTCCCGACAAAAAGAATATTCCCCGACCAAATGAATATTTTATAACAACTTGCATACTTTGCAAAATTTGTAAATACTACCCACAACTATAACATTATATCAAATCCATACCATAATATTGAAAAAAATATTTCTAGAAATTTAAATCTTTATTCACAAAATCTGGGGTCTCACAATCATCGCTCCGATGATTTAACATCCACCGATATGACCACAGTTGTGGTCCTCAAATGAACATACTCGTTATCACGCCTATTAATTGAGCCATGTTTACAACATCTGAATATAAAGAAAATTTATGAGAGATAAGATATTGTCGAATCTCGAGTTTTAGACCTCTCAGAAACATCTGCGTCATACGTTCCTCATTTTCTACCAAATGAGGTGCAAACCTGGATAACTCCGCGAACTTCGCCTCGTACTGGGATACCGTCATGTTATTTTATTTCAGTCTAATAAACTCTACCTCTTTCATATGACGAATACTTTCAGTAAAGTACTTGTCATTAAATAATTTCTGAAATCTTTCCCAAGACATGTTGAGTGCGGCTGGATGGGTACGCTTCACAGACTTCCACCAATAATCTGCCTCACCACGGAACATAAAGGTGGCGAATGGAACCTTCTGTTCCTCCGTGCATCCCAAGACATCGAATATCTTGGTAATTTGCTTAACCCATGTTTCCGCCTTAATCGGATCGGGCTTTCCCCAGAAATCTGGTGGTCCCAACTCCTTGAACTGCTTGGTTGTGACAGACCGCGCGTAGACATCATTTCCACCCGTATTTTATACACAAGTCTCCCTCGTCTGATTTTGCATGAACTACAAAAAGCTTCTAAACATCACATCATTCATCGTTTGCTCGGTAGTGTTGTTTACAGGAGGAATATTGCCTTCCTATTGCACGTTCTCTTGGTTGGTAATCAAAGGTTGTTCCACAGTTTCATAGACTCCATTGTTAACGTTCTCAGCTGCCATTCTTAAAAACTGCCATAAAACAGGGGTTAATTAAACAAATTAACATATCATATAATATCCCTATATTATGATGAGCCAACAAATAAGCTTAGGTAGGACACACTAGCTGAAGGATTTACTCGTCTCTCCCTCCTAGTTCTATTCCCCGATCTCCGCCAGAGACCATATCCCTAAGCTATGATACTAACTGTGACGCCCCCAAAATAGGTATACATCACCTATTCTGAGTCGTCAAATACATGGTATAGTAAACAACTACAACTTTATTATTACAATTGTCGTGCAAAATACGACAACACATACTGTGAGTTTAAATACAAATATTGTCTTCTAGACAATATCCACACCCAAATATGTCCTCATTATAATTATTGATGCACTATTTTACAAAATGGTGAGGACTACAGCTATCTTGAATCATCACTCCATACCCCGGCTAGTCCCAGCTAAATTCTCACTTCCTGAGAAGAAAAATGGAACAAAAAGGAAAAGGGTGAGCTCAACTAGCCCAGTAAAGAATATTATGACTAAGATAATATACAACAAATTATCCTTAGTCTTCAACAGGGAAAAATCTGATAGAATACAATAGACAACAAGTTTTAGATCAACAATATTGCAGTGAAACAACAATTTATTAGAAGAGTTAAGTAGAGAATGAAATCTACTATCATCTATGAATTTAAAAGTCCATCATCAATATTTTATCCTCGTAACATCAATCAATATACATCTTTGCACTACGGGCCAAAGATATTCATTTATATCACCACCAGGTTGGTCATGTTCATCTCAACACTGCTCATCTTTTGCACTACGGGCCAAAGATATTCATCAGGTAATCATTCATCTTTGCACTACAGACCAAAGATATTCATCAAGTATCACTATTAAGGACTGAGGATGATGAAAAACATTTTAGAAAACGAATCCAATGAGACAGAAGGACGTATATTAGAGATTCGTATTTCGGTTTATCCAAATTCAATAATACTCCATAATAACCAAGTGTGAAGTAGAATTCAAAAATAAAGATCAAAATATGGATACAATCAAAGATAGTAGCTAAAATAGACATCTTGGACAAAAAGAAAAATTTTTATTTTTTGGTGAATAGTGCCGTATACGTGAATAGTAATCCCGACACAAAAAGTTCCAAATTTGATTAAAAAGTTCACCAATATTTTGGTATAATGATATTGAAGAAAATAATATCATTTAAGAAGAAAATAACATCCCTTACCTCAAAGAAATAGTACTTCGGAATGAAACGTCGGATATGATGTTGAATGAAACTTGTACTGAATAGCAACTCTCAAAGTATCTAAATACTCACAAAATACGCTCAATAATATAGAGTGAGAAAGAGAGAAAGCTTATGTTTCTGATGTGATTTTCAATTATAACTTAGCCCTCTATTTATAGGAAAATTTTAGTCCGCCGAAGCAGACTTGACCTGCTACCTGATGGCTTTACCTGCTACTATTGTCATCCACCACATTTGAAATAAAATTCAACACATTTCTTCACCAACCACAAGTGGGTCCCACTCAATTCTAGAATTTTCCACCAAAATCATTTATAAACCTAATTTCCGAATCAGTTACCTCTTAAAATTCATAACAAATCATACGTTCAATTTTAACGGTTCAAACTTTGTGGACAAATACTCAACTTATATATGTATAACATATCCAAAAATCACAATGATCCAACGGTCAAATTAAAAATTATAACTCACGCAATATATCTCAAGAACAGTGATTTAATTTTTAATACCTCATCCCGACAAAAATACCTCAACATTAATTCCTTCAATTATATCCACATAAAATAAATATATCCATCAATTATATCCACATAAAATAAATATATCCATCAATTATATCCACATAAAATAAATATTTCCTTATCATATAAATCAATAATTAATTATTCACAAATAATATTACAGAATCACAATTATGACAACCAGGCCGTTCCCAGAAAAGAGGGGGCTAGCTTTCCAATAAGGATTTTTCCTTACTGGCGCGCAATTAGATGACCAAACCTCTCATTGACAGAACTTTCTAGACATTGTCAATAATGTTATCTAATAATATTATTCAAATAATATGAATTATTGATCTGATAATAGGAAATATTGTGCAGTGACAATTATTGAAACAACAATAATATAAAATATCAACGCAGCAATTATTGAATCAATAAAATATTAAAAAGTAATTACTGTAACAATTATTGAGTAGTGCCTTCTTACGTAAGAATCAATAATTCAAAATATCATGCAATCTGGTAATAATTCTTTTTATGCGAACCACATGCCAGACATCGTATTTTAACCACCGAGTAATCCAACGATTGTTAATTCAGTATTTGATTACGCCAATTATTTATAAAAACTCAAACTTGTCATTTTCTTCATCCGAAAGCTTATTATTACATTATCACGAATGATCGCACTTGCATTCGCATCTGAATATTCCCAAACAACAAGAATATTTCACGACCAAACAATATTCCCCGACAAAATGAATATTTTATAACCACTTGCTTATTTTGTAAAATTTGCACATTTCACCCATAATCAAAGTATTATATCAAATTAACTCCTTATTATTTCAAGATAATAATTAGAGAAAAATTTAATTTTATTCATAATAAGTTGGGGTCTTACATAAAATTTTGGAGATTATGGATTGTAGCGGTGGTTATGGATTATGATGGTGTTATAATTGACTTTTTAAAAGAAAAAATTTATTCCAATTTATTTATCGTTTACAACTTTTTAAGAGTATATTATTTATTTTTCTATATCATCCATAACTTCTCGCATTGTCCCAATAAATTTTTTCTCCTGTATTAATATTTTTCAATTTTTCATAAAGTGGTAATAATGAAATTTCATACAAATTTTAATTCTTAAATGATAGTATTAAATGTCTTTCTTAATAGGTAAAATAACTATTATTATAGAATGGAGATAGTAGTATATAACAAAAATTATTAATTACAAAATTTATTTCATTCTAAACTTTTACTAGTTATACCAATTTTAAAATTTAATATCATATTATTTAATCTTTAAAAGCAAATTATATATCTAATTTTGAAACACATACGATATGATTAGTCCGAAGGGTTGATTATTGGGCAGACCACCCAAAATATGACCAATTTCAGCACAAAAGTAATAGATCCAATCTAACTTCTTGATTAATCTTGGGTTTATACAACAATTTTGGGCCTCAGCCTACCCTTCACAGGCCGAATCAATCCGAGCTAAATCAAAGTACTCCTACAAAATAATCATAAAATAAACTTTAAAATTAATATTTTTATTAGTAAAAATAGAAAAACGATATCTTTCGAATTTATATATAAAGTCAATTTTTTGTTGCGAGTCATGTGAATAATTATAGTTAATAGTATTTTAATTATGTATTTATATAGTGGACCAATTTTTTTTATCTTACCCAATTTATATATTGATATATGTCGCAATCATAATTTATCAAAAAATTTTTGCAATACATAACCGGACTAGTAAAATAATAGTTTCACAATTTTTTTATTATATGAATAATAAATGAATCACACACTCGTATAAAAAATGTGTGGATTATCAAATTTTATTTATTAAAATATTAATTTCCTAAAACTTAAGTATTTTTATTTTTTTCACTTTTATTTCCCTATTTTTTTCCACCTATCTTAATTAGCCTCTATTTTTCTCCATATTGTCAAACACATTATTTTTTTCTCCCTCGCTCTTAGAGCATTCATAATAGTTTTTTTTTATCTCTATCCATATTTTGCAGTGTTATTGGATCAATATGACAGATAAAAATTGAATTTTTTTATTATATATCCAACATGTTCCTTATATTGATTCATTAAATAATAAAATTTAATTAAAATTTAAAAGTAAAATATGCACATCTATAATTTCTCCTAAATTTTTGCATAGCATTATATTTTAAAGAATCATCTGTCATAAAGAAAATCGATATATATTTCCACATCAATTTTTTGATATTTTCACACCCACATATTAGTTGATGTGTCAATTTTTTATTAACTAATACGTGGGCCTTAGGTGTGAAATATTAAAAAATAATATGAAAATATCAGTTTTCGTCGTAATAAATTATTGGGCATCTGATAGATAATTACTCTCGTGCATAATAATAATAAAAAATAACCGATATCTCTTAATTACAAGGATGATCGGATAAACTCTTAATTTTACCCTTTCATCGATATCTCTTACAAGGATTGTCGGATAAACTCTTAATTTCACCTTTTCATCGATATCTCTTACAAGGATTAATGTCAGATAAACTCTTAATTTTACTATTCTCTTACCACTATAATACGTCATTATTATTATATACTAATAACAAGTCAACTAAATAAAGGAGGAAATTATGTGATTACAACTAAAATAGTATCTATAAAACATAGAAACTAATTAATGTGATGAAATAAGGGCAATTGACCACTACGTCCTTCCCATATTAATTATACAAAACCCTAACCCTAAAAAATCACTATATATTCTGCTCATACCATTCATCTTTTCTTCACAAATCACAATCAATCCTTTTCTTTCTATCTCTCTAAACTAATAACAAGATGATGCAGAAGAAAACTCAGGGCCGCAAGAAGACAAATATGAAGAAAATAGATGAACATAGCAGTCGCCAAGTCACCTTCTCCAAGCGCCGTAGCGGACTCTTCAACAAGGCAAGCGAACTCTGCGTTTTGACTGGAGCCGAGGTCGCCATCCTGCTGGAATCTCCAGGCGGCCGTGTCTATGGTTTCGGCAGCCCAAGTGTGGAATCCGTCATGGGCCGCTACCTCGGTGAAAGTTCTACCGGGGCTCCTGATCCGCAGAAACCAGGGTCGGAACTCGACCGGGACATCCAAGAGTATTTGGAGATATATATCCAAGGAGTTGGAGGCTGAGAGGAATAAAAAGGCTGCCCTGGAAGAGTTAAAAGAGGAGAATCATTGGTGGCAAAAATCTATTGAGGGATTAGGGGTGGAGGAACTTACGCAGCATATAGCTAAGATGGAAAAACTTAGGAGCATTTGGGCTAAGGAACTGGAGATGGTTAGCGAATCTTCGACGACTTTGGACCCGAGTCAAAACCCTAGTAATGATAATAATGATCGTGATGTTTTTCGGGTGGATGACCCGAGTCAAAACCCTAGTAATGATCATGATGTTTTTTCGGTGGATGATTATGATGGTTTTCCGGTGGATGATTATAATTATTTGGTTAATGAGGCTGAAGATGATATGGGTTATAATTTTGCTTTTGGCGAGGATGAGCAGGCTCTCTAATGACCGTAATTAATTATATATAGCTAGCTAGTGCCTAGTAGCTAATTAGCTACTATAGTAGTAGCATACGTACTTCAGTATTCAATAGTATATAAGGGATCCGGTTAATGAAATTATTTTATCGGTAAGTTGGTTAATTGGCCAATAAAATACTGATACGCATACAACCTCACCTATATGTCAGTATTCTATCAGTCAATTGACCAACTTACTCCAACCTCACTTCTGTATATAAGATATGTTTTATGGTACGTACGTCGTAATAGGTTAGGTTAATTACTTATCTTAAGTTCGGAAGTGGTTAGCATGACTTATATTTTTAGATAAGTTGACACAGAGTTCTATGTGTGTCAGAATTTTACTGACCAATTGACTAACTTACCAAAAAATAAATTTCATACTAACCGGATCCCTTAAGTTCTAATGCATGGGTATTATATATTATTATGTATGAACTAGCTGGCTAGCTAGCTTCTTAATTTAATTAAGTTGTTTAGAGTAATTATTAATAATGATGTTGGTTTTGCCAATTATATATTGGATTCATGCAAGTCTTTCATTTTAATTTCTTTTAATATTAACTCATGTTTACAGATTTCTTATTAGTAGAGTATTATATGATTTTGATTGTATATGTGAGGTAACAATCGATCTGCAATTAAACTAATGAAATAATAATAAAGTTTTTATAGATTTTAAAAATAAAAGTTGCATAGGCCTCTCTCTCTCTCTCTCTCTCTCTCTCTCTCTCTATATATATATATATTGGTATTTCATTGGCACAAAAGTGAGGAAATTACATCTAAAGCTATTAAAATTACTAGTTCAGTCATATCTGATCACAATTTTGAAGAATCATGTAGTATGAATAGTGATCGACTTAGTCAATTAATTCATTATATTATATTAATTAATAGATATATTTGGTAAATGGAAAATATTATGCACACGATTGGGGAGTATCATGCAATATATATATATATATATATATATATATATATATATATATATATATATGTCTGGTACGATGAACATGGATTGTCATGTATACATGGATTCATATTTCATATATAACCCAAATCAGTTCCCACAGTTTATGCAATGAATTGATCTTAAACTTCTTAATAGCAATCTCATGATGTAATTGCTTCTTCTTTTTTTTTTTATCAAGTTTATAGGTACATCAAACGTATAAGTTTTCATTTATGTCAGGTTTTCTATATTATATAAATTTAAAATTCCTAAAAATATTATATTTAAAGACATAATCATAGTATTAAGTTTTCTAAATAATTGTATTAGTTTTGTCCATTTAAAAGAATAATAAAATTTGAGGACATTGGACGTAAAATATAATGGATGGGAATTAATTTTGTCTCTTTGTGTGGGACGGATAGAGTAATATTAAAAAAAAAATTAACATATAAAATCGTAATATATATTATTTTTTATAAAAAAAATTATTAACATTGAGATTTTGGGAGTAAGCAAATTAGGCTCAAATCAAAATAAGGAAAGGATAGTGTTGGATTGATAGTCCAAATAAAATAAGGAAAGGTTAAATATAGAATACGGTGGGAGTGAAGTATTTATAATTGGATTGAGGTACATACTACAGTTTCCATAAATAAATAAATAAATAAATAAAAATAGTGGCGAGTTAATTCGCAGGCACTTCCCTCCTAGTCTGTAAGAGTGGAATATTATTTGTAATATAACATTAATAAACTATTTAAAATTACTTATTATTTGTAATATAACATTAATAAACTATTTAAAATTACTTAAAGGTAATAATTAATTTATTTACTGTATGTTCACAATTTAATTTTAAGAATCATATAATGAATAATGATTGACTAATCAATTCATTATATTAATAGATATTTTTGGTAACTGGAGAAAATTAAATATTATGCACATCATGCATAAGCATAACCTTAATTGGGGATTTTAAAATATCATACATCATATTATATGACTTAATAACTCAAATCAATTCTCATAGTCTGTTTGTTTGCAAGATATTATAATCTTAAGATTATTTATTTATAATATGAAGATTATAATTATAATCTTAAGATTAAGTTATTTTGAAACAAACAAATATATCCATAGAGTTTATGCAATGAATTGATCTTACACTTGTTAAATCGATCTCATGATATAATTGTTTGTTTGTCAAGTTTATAAGTAGGTACATCAAGTATACAAGTTTTCATTTATGTTAGATTCTTCTTCCGTTAATCCTCCAAGAAATTCCATTTGTAAAAAAAAAAAATTGTTATTACTTTTATTTTATGAGTTATCATAAACAAAGGAAAAAAATTGACCTGGTTAGGCCCAAGCCCTAGTATATAATCTTCTTCACCATCCTTGAGTCATTCATTCCTGAGGTATTAGCAATTCTTCATAATCATCAACTTCCACCTGTTTACATTTAGGCAGCAAATTAAGTTTAGTTTCAGTGATCAACTGAGTATCGCATGCACAATATGCAGGCAACTTGGTACCTAACCTCATATCTGTTGCCACCATAACTGTACTCCACATGCAACAGCTTAGGTTCTCCCGGACAAGGATCGCAAAATCCCATGATACCCGACTTCTTTACACCCTCATGAAGCTGCACATTTTACAAATTATGCATGATTACTTAGGATAGGCCAGAGATCAAGACACTAACATACAACTTTGGAAGAATGAAGCTTAAATCACACCTACCAGGGCGCTGTCACATGAAGTATATTTATTTTATCTGACAAGCCAAAGCTAATCTCTATTATATTTTCTCACTTCCACACCTATTCAAGTAAAAATATTCCCTAGCTACCATTATTACTAATACTCATCTCATTACTGATGTTGCAAGTCTTCTCTGTACATAATAGCACTGTATCAATAAGTTCTGAATATAAACTAAAAGGATGCATATATATGGTACTTCATGGTTTCTCCCCCGAATTTCTCAGACGTGTAAACCTAATCTTCTCCAGACACTGCTATTTGCACGCGGTTGTTTGTAATCGAGATATAATTATTTGTACCAAATCTAACTGGAAATCTATCTGGAACAGAAATCACAAATAGGATATTCAGCATATGTACTTAATGTTAGCCCGATTCAATTTTATGTTGCAGCCACTCGTCACGTTAATCATACACCGTTTAGCCCCAAAATAATTTAGAAAAAGAATAGAAAAAAATATACCTTAAGGTGACCAGAATCATCAACTAGAAAATTTAGAGGTAAAGTAACATCCACGACTTGAGAAGCTAATTCATCCTTGTTTTCTTCCAATACATCTCTATTCTTCAAAGCTTTACGATTTCCGTATATTGCTTCTGTAATCACCAGTCCACCTGTTTCTAATTGCCTACTCTTTTTCCTATTGGCAACATTTTGTAGCAATTGTTGAGCTTTCTCAGCTACTGCCCTTGCCTCCTGAACCTACATAAACGCATAAAGGTTCCAAATACTGTATCCTATGTATTATGGGGAGGGGCAAAGGATAGAATCGAAGTAGCATAAGACAAATTCAGAATTATGAAATCAAAATAATAGAATAACTTTACCACAGCAATGTTAGACAATTTCAGACAATTTTTCATCACCGGAATCACCAGATTCAAAATAGCAGTTCAAAACAAAATCTCACTCCACAGTAATACTATAACATGCATAAGATTTCATAACCAATATAGAAACTATGTATTTCAAGGCGAGAAATAAACTAAGCATCAAAGAAATTAGTACTGGTTTTATTTCAGGTATATCACCTGTAGCCGGTATAACAGATAAACATTGGTGTGGGTACAAATTTAACTCGTAGTTTGGTTCCAATATTGCTGAGGCTGATGACATTAAGAATGCATGTATTTTCTTTAACTAATAAAACAAAATGTCATAATCTAAATGTTGTAAATTTGGTCTGTCCTATATTAGTATTTTGATGGATTGTTATTTTTATTTTTTGTGATTTTATGCCTCCAAAGAGTTTGAGTTATGTATTGGTTTCTAAGAGCTCCATACAAAAAAAATTCTAAATAGCTGGTTGATTAAAACTACTTTGGAGTATGATCTGATAACAATTTTCAGTGACCAATTTGCTAAGACAATGAATCAAATCAAGAAAAAGCAATCATAAGTAAATGGCTAGAATATTCATTGACTTCTCAATAAAATATAAAATTTGACAGGAAAATGTAAATCTTGGGTTTCTAAAATATTAGTGTAAATACTTCAGCTTATATGTATTGCTAAAATTTCGTTAGTTTTAAAAGATGCATTATTATTATTATTATTATTAGTACTAATATTTTGGTAACTCAGATGCATTATTAATAGCTAAAAACATAAAATAAGAATGATAAGATTAATAAATTAGACATGCATAAAACAAGGGCCATTCATATAGACATTATATACCTCAGCTCGAGTTTTTTCCATACTGTCCAATGCCTTCTGCTTTTCTCGTTTCAGGTAATAAGGTTTGAAAATGAATGTCTGCAAATATACATAATATACACAAAATTACAACAGCATCGGAATTGTCTAATTGAAGATACTGATCAAGCTAGTAATCTTTACACTTCATTCTCAAATTAGTTCAAAAAATACAAATTAATATTGTGTTGGACAAATCTCAGAGAAGCAATCAACAGGAAATTAGTAGGAGCAATCAATGAGTATTAGTAGCCTTCAACTTCAGCGCTTTAACAAGTGTTACAGGATCAGATAGCTCAAGCATCTCAGCCAAGGGATGAAAACAAACTCTTTTACTTATCTTTGGGCTCATTCAAGATCTATATCATTGTATAGCTAATATAACCAGATATCCTTCATTACTCATTATATGAAAACTTTCGAAATAAAGAAGTATTAGCTATTTTGGCTTCTTATAAGTGAGAATGAGGGTGATACTAAGAAAGTGGTAAACCCTGATCCATCTCTTCAAGAGACACAAGGACCTAGCTTTTGTATAATTTTGGCCTTTTCCAACCAGAAAACTTGCACATATTATGCTCCTTTAAAAAATTTAGTTTCATCACAGTAAACACGCATTCTGAACTGTGGAAGAGTGGTGGAATTTCCAACATGATATGCAGGTGAGACAATGAAGCAGCACGAGGAAAATATTTTCAGTTTGGATGTTCATGGGACAGAACTTTGACACAAGAATTCAAAAAGGTAATAGGGATTGGCAGCACTGCACAAAATCACTGTATTCTGGTATATGGGATGTATTGCAATGGACCCATTTTTGATTCAGCACTACATATAACACCCTAAGAGGAATTAATGAGAACATATATATTTTTTTAGTAAGCAAGAACTAACGAGGATATATCTAATCAGCATTCTTGTGATGTTTGTGAGTTTGTATATAACAAAAAATACAATGATCAATTGCTAAATGATTCAACAGAATTTAAGAATAAGAGTTAGAAGAAAAAAAAGGAGCAAAGATTAGTTTGATATATGTGACGACCTTGAGTGCAAAATAAAGAGAGGCGGGAATAACAAATGCTCCGGTCACAGTTACTGCATTCAGATGGCTGGAAAGCAAAATCCGCACGCAATGGCTCATCAGCAACATAGCAGAACCCAAGAATCTCAAGCAAATTATGATCTTAACAGGATACAGATCTCTGTTTACATACTAGAATAGTCATTAACAAATTACATGGTTCACATGGTTGTCAGTTGAATATATGTTAGATAAAAGTAAATTCTATCTACAACTGAAAAATAGGAACTGTCAGCACCTCTGCAGTGCGTTAAAGTTTATCCCACACTTTAGTTTATTAGAAACGTATAAAAACTGAAATGTACCATTTGTTGACAGTTAAGTCTTCAAAGCAGAAGCAGTGGATCGTGTCTGAGTTATGGGTCTTATGGCACGTTATGATAAAAAAAATACTAAATGGATGTATGATCAATAATCACTTCAAATGTTACAGTACTATGTTGTACAATCATATCATCAACTAAATATTCCATTTATTGGTGTTTACTCTGTTAATCAACTCAATAGTCCATTTATTTAGTATTTTCTATGGCAACTACTAATTTATTATTCCATTTATTAGCTTTTTATGTGGTAATCACTAAACATTCAAATTATTAGAGTTAAAATTTCACATAAATAATCTTTTTCGCCACAAAGGAAAAAGATGCAAAACAAACAGAAAAGGAAAAAAAAGAAATGTTTCCAGGCAATGGATCGGAATCAATAGACTCCACAATACTCAAACACAATATACATATGCCAAGAGTAGAGGACATGTACTTCTTCTCAATAAGGCATGAGCCTCCCTCATGTATGAAACTTGTACAACTTTTTCTTTTTAGGAAAGAGCCCCTGGGGGTGTCCTAAAATTTACAGCTAAGATCTGAGATTGCACTTACGGGTATTATCAGCTTTTGCCCCCCACGATGTAGTTCAAATCTCCTAGAAATTCCCTACAAATTCAAGGAAGAATGTAAGACATATTTTTTTTAAAAATTACTCAGACAGAATATTAGAGAAACCATCAATAGGCTTTCAGCATGGTTGAAAAGAAAAATCAAGGCGCAGATGGAATGCATTCAAGTTCCAGGAATGTCGGTCGTTCCAAAATCCTTACATGAGTGGCAAGGCATCAGGGAATAGGTAAAGAAAAAGGAAATAATTTATGCCCATGGAAACGTGTAGTCTAGTTTGTTTATTGTGGAGCAAACATCTTTCTACCACCTGGTTTCTTATGCTTTTCAGGCTTTGCAAATGTGATGCCTTCAAATTTTCTGAAACCCCTAATTTAAGTAGAACAGGATTGGGGTCTTCTTTCAACCATTTGAGGATGGACGTTGCGGATTGTTTTAAAGGTCAGTTCTTATGAAAGTAACATTGTTGCTTTTATCAACACTATCACACTATGCCTAATTTCACCTCGTAAAAATGATTCCAAACACTAGATTCACAAATAAAATAAGAAAAAATTAAAATAAAATCAAGAGCTAACTAGTGGCTGGGGATCTATCCCACCTACGAGTGGTTTACATGTTCAAGTCAAATTCAGATAACAGGGGTTTATATATGGGTAGGCTACTCAATTGCTTTGAAAGAAAAAATAAATAGAAAAAATGTGATGCTCTCGTGAAGACTGTTAAGCTATTTCTGGCTTCAATGGATAGCCATATAGGTTGACCTTGGAGCTAGTTGGTGAGATGGAAAATAACTAAGTTATCATGAGAGAAAAATGTGAATGGTAAAAAAGGAAACAAAAAATCAGCCCATAACATATTGGGTGGATGTACAGTGTCTCTCAAGGAAAACATAGTCATAGAAACAATTGTCTCCATTAAAGCTTTTCTGCCTTATAGGATATAGATTGAATCTTTGAAGGGTTTTCCAAATTCCAGAGAATTTATCTGCTTAAATAATAGTTTTAGTTTCTGGTGTAATTCACCATATAGCATTCAACTGGATTTTACATGCAGAAGACTCAAATTTCTTAAAAGTTATTTTTTTCTTCCATCAGAATTCTTAAAGTGACTGCACTGCTAAGATAATCCAGGTATTGGTTCCAAAGTACAACAGATTGCAGGCGTGGCTCTTTCGAGTTCGCCAAAATAAACAAGGACCTCTAATAAGAGCAAATAAACAGAGAGAAATAACCAAATCAATGGTAGAAACAAATCATCATTTATAAAGAAGTACCTGAATTCCTATTGAGTATAACATGTGGACAGTGCTAAAGTTAGAAATTTTCCTTCTGCCCCCTACTTCAATTTCAAGAGCATCGCTGATAAAATAAACGTCAGGAAATAGTTGTTATTAATAAATGCACGACATCATAAGCGTGGAAAACAGCATTGAGCACAGACATATGGTGACTAAATTGAAACACACTGAATTGTTCAGCTACATGTGTTTTAACCCCTTCTTAAGGTAACATGATCATTGTCTTAATTTCTTAATGCAATAAGGGAATATTAGAGAATTTCCCATGAGGAATTTCTTTCGAGATTTTTATTTATAAATCATTAACCAATTGGACTAAAATTACAAAATACATCAAGCATCAACTTGATGAGACATCATCTAATAAAGCATTAAAGCTAAATCAAACTGTAATAATTCAGCCTTAAAGAATGTAGCTAAAATTTCACGAGTACAAATTACAATGATATGCTTGTAAGGCTAAAAATAGGACAAAAATATACTAATAAAGTCAGCGAAAGTACCTTCCTACTTTTCCAGCAATGCGGCCATGAGACTTTGAGGAAAAGCTGTGAGTATAATGAGCTGATGCACCAAAGGAGCTTGTGCCGATCTGCAGTAAGTTTAGCATGAATTAATAGAAGGCAATAAGTTTATCAACCTCATCACTTGAAAAACTTAATATATCCCTTAGAAGGAAACTGAATTCGTAGAGATGCTTGAAAAGAAATAGACTTAAATTATAATGCTACAACAAATGAGAAAGAACAAGTTAAGCAAAATACAATATTTCAGCTTGTCCTTCTCCTTTATTACAAAACTGAATATTATGAATGTTAAAAATAATAAAAAGAATATAATATTATATATATATATATATATATATATATATATATATATATCAAGCTTAAAAACTGAGACAAGTGATCAAATACACTTTAAATCCGATAACAGTGTACAAGTGGGAAAAGGTTTGTTGTAGCGCACCAGAAGTAATTATATGGAAATGTGTAATGATGTAGTGCCTATTAGTATACAGATTACAGATTACATAATAAAATATTTTCTAGCAAAACTTAACCTTTTAACTATTTACAGAGAGCTTTTATGGGATGTCATTTACTCAAGTACTATAGGTATAGTGGCTAAATTTAACCTTAACAGATAATGTTTTATTTGTATTAGAAAGGAACATGAATATACCTTAATCTCTCCGGCTGCAGATGTTTTCTCTTCTTTCTTACGCCATCCAACAGTTATCGATGACTCTGAACCTAAAGCAAGCTCAATCTGGAAATGCAGAGACCATAGTAACATATATATGATTGCAAGAATTCGCATATTTTAGCATCAAGAAGGTATATGCAGCCATGAAAGGTAAATATGTAATTCATACATTTAAACCTCAAACATTTTAATGTTTCAGTTTGTTTGTTTGTTTGTTTTTTGACAAAGTCATGCTGTTAATTGTGTTAACGTCTTTGCAGAAAATTAATTAAATATGACATTTGTTTTATTTGCAGAAACATAATTAAATATGACATTTGTTTTATTTGCAGGAAGGGAGCTCCTTTATTTCTACATTGTCTTGTTGCTTGGAGCTTTTGGAACTCTCTTTGGGAGTGTTAGGAGAGGAGTTGGTGTGCCCTACTTTGGTGGAAGAGATGTTTTTGCTAGTTTCTAAGGATTTGGAAGCAAAGAGAGATAACAAATTTTATGGAAGTATGCTTTAATAAGCACAATGCTAGGCTTTCTAGATGGAGCTGCTTATCTTTTAAGTTGTTGATGATAAGAGTTATTTTTCTTTCTTCTCTTTGGGCTTCTACTACGGGGGGCCTTTAGGGTACCCTGTGACCAACTTGGGTAGAGATTGGATAGCCTCACTTTCATAGTTGTCATGGCGCCACAACGAGGCGTGGCGGTAGCCCACCACCAAGACACCTAAGCACCTAAGCGTAGCCCAGTTCAAAATAAACGATTTTTTTCGGTTTTTTACTGAAACCAATACGTCCGAATCGATCGGTTCGGTATAATAAAAACCGGTATGGAAACCGATATTTAGATAAATATCGATTAATCAGGACCGACACCGGTTTTAGTTTTGAAGGTCCGGTAAGTAAATATCAGGCCATACAAGTTTTACCGATTAATTCAATTCTTAATAATAAAAAAGTGTCATTCTTTTCTATATCACCACCTACCATACACTTAAGCATCTCTCTAATTTCTCTCACTTCTCACTCGTCTCTCTACCTTCATTTCCCATCTCCTTCTCTCCCTAATCCCACCCCTTCTCACACTTTCTCTCACATCCCCTTTCATACTTTCCCTTCTGAAGTTTCATCTCTCATTCCTCATTTCCTTTATCATATCTCCTTCTGTACAACTCTCTAATCGAAGAAATAAATATTTCAAAGCTAAGATGAAGTGGCTATAATTTCTCCTCCTTTTCTCATTTTTTTTCTTTTATTTTCTTTCTAGATATACATTTTAAAGCCATTTTTTCATTTCTTGCGCAAATCTATTTTTGCTTTGGGTCTCTAATCTGGATTTTGATGAAGTAATGAGCATATTTGGTTTTGCAAAGTGTACTTGACAGGAAAATTCCTACCCTTAATAATGACTAAAAAATATATATGATGGAAATTTTATTTTGTTTATTTGGTGGAAAAATGGGTACAAGAATAGGTATTTATCGGTATTGGTATCGAACCGGCCTTATCGATCCGGGATACCAGTTAATCGGTACCAACATCGGTACTTATTTTTTAGTAAAATCAGTTATCGGGAGACGATTCGATCTGACAAAATATCGATGCATAACCTACCTAAAGCGATGACCGCCCATGGCGTCCATATATAGCGACAAGTCATTTACAATGTGTAATTTATATATTATTTATTTTACTTCACAAGTACATTAAACAATAAAATTTCATATAAATTAAAACCCAAAACATAACCACTTTAAAGATAAACAACACCAACTTTGCCACTTTTAAAGATAAACAGAGAATACCCACTTTAAACATAAACACTACCCACAGAGTTCAAAACAATAAAATTATCACTTAAACTAAAACTAAAACTTGAAAAATATAACATTTTCCTAATAATAAACTAAAACTTAAGTCAATAACTTAAAGAAACAGTTAATGGGCTATTTACCCACTTTTAAATTAGCCCTCCCCTCCACCCACCCACCCACCCACCCACCCAAGATATACTAAAAGACAATAAAATTGCTACTTAATCTAAACAGAGAATCAAGGACGAAAGAAACAAACTTGTGGCTATGTGAGAGAGGGTTGGAGAACTGGGTCACTGCAACTTGTTAGAAAACATTAAACATGTTCCTAGTCTTAAACATGTTAGAAGACATTAAACATGTTCCTAGTCTTAAACATGCTCATTGTATTAAACATGTTTTCCATGTATTAGGGAAAACATGTTTCCTTTGTATTAAACATGTTTTTCATGTACTAGGGAAAAACATGTTTCCTTATTTTACTCCTAGAATTAGGTTACCTTTGTGTACATATATCAATCTATGTAATAGAGAAAACTAACTTGAATGAAAGAAACTATTCTGAGGTTCTTAGTTTTATCATGGTATCAAAGCTATGTTCCATTAACAAAGTTATCTCAGCTCATTAACAGAAGCTATGCTCCATTAACATAAAACTATCTCGCTACTCAAATTTTCTTCAAAAACCTAGCAAGATCAGTTGGTATTGAGAAATTGAGACCATATTAAGGCTCTACACTGCCTGTCGACTCTTTTCCGACACAACTTCTTTCAGGATGGTCGATTGGAGATGTTGATTAAGGTTTTATCATTCCTTTTTCTAAGAGTAGCATTCGTTACTCACTGTTACTGTTATTTTTCTAACTGGTTGTACTCTTTGTTATATGCATAAGCTTCCTTGCTGCTAATTGAAGTGGCTAACATAAGAGTGGTTTTTTAAAGTGTAGTACAATTAATTGCACCCCTTTGGTTTTCTGGAATTACTCTGCCATTTTTGAGTCTTTATATTATCTTTGTTGATATTTCCTTGGATATTCTTGTTGCTCATATTACCTCATCATGGCAAAATCTAGTTCAATTAATAGTGTTGGTACTACTAAAACAAATAAAGGGCAGATGATTTGAAATTATCATCTCAACTCTGCTTTGGCTCTTAGTCCATTTAAGTTGGATGGTAATAATTATCTAGCTTGGTCTCAAGCATGTCGTATGTCAATTGAAGCTCATCGGATGCAGCATTTCATCAATGGTACAACAATGATGCCTACACAAGCAGGTGTGGCCCAAGAAGAATGGAAATCAGATAACTCCATGGTGAAAATATGAATTTTTTTTAACTTAATGGAACCCAGTATAAGGGGTAGTTACATATTCTTAGACACTGCATATGAACTTTGGGAGGCTATATCCCAAACCTTCTCTGTGTATGGCGATATGTCTAAAGCATATGATATCCGTAAACAAATCCGTGAGTTGAGTCAAGGGGAGAAGTTTGTGGCACAATATTTTATAAAAATTAATGCACTGTGGCAGGAGCTTGATCATTATCGGGTTTTTTCATCCAAATGTCTAGAAGATATAGCTGCTTATCAAAAGTTTGTTAGTGAAGATAAAGTTGTGGATTTCTTGGCCGGTTTAAAAGTAGAATTTGAACAAGTTCGAGCACAGTTGAATGGTCAAACACCTTTTCCATCACTGTGAGAGGCTCATGCTAGAGTCCAAGAGAAAAGTAGATGTCGGGTGAGATTCTAAATTCTGTTGACCGATTAGCGTTGTTTCATATCCCAAGACTGGTTTCCCTATTCAGTCTCCTGCTGAGAAGGAGTCCCGCGAACGTGACTATTATGGGGGAAAAATCATACCAGGGATTGCTTCTTTAAGCTTCATGAACGTCCTAAAGGGCGAGGTCGGTTTGGTAGTGATCATGGACGTGGATCTCAGGCCTATGTGACTACTAGAACACCTCTTGTTGATACATCTAGTGCTTTAGACACTAATATTGTACTCAATCCTGAGAAAATCTCAATTTTTTTGGAAATTTTGTTCCAAATCTACTTCTTCTCATTATGCCCATTCAGGTACACATTATCATGCTTTTTCAACTTACCCTTATTAGATCATAGACACAGGTGACTCCGAGCACTAGATACTCCACCCACCTTGTTCTAGAAAAGACAAGATTCGAGTAACTGATTCCCTTTCTTCCATCTTTGGGAGTGGTTCCGTAGTTTGTACTCCTTTATTGACGTTATCATCTATTCTTCATATTCCTTCATTTACTGCAAATTTATTATCTGTCCAACGTCTTTCTGAATTCTTACACTGTTTAGTTACCTTTTTCTCAACTCCTTGTGTTTTTCAGGACTTAGTGACGGGACAGAAGATTGGCAGTGGTAATGCAGTTGGTGGTCTCTATTATTTAGATGTTCTCTCGTCTAACATGTCCTCTACTAAGGCTCTTCACTCTACCTTTGACTCAAGCCTGACCTCTCTCCATCAATGGCATCAACGCTTGGGTAAGGGTGTAAACGAACTGAATCGATCCGAGTAATGAGTTGCTCAGATTTGGTTCACAAAATTTATCGAGTATAAAATAAAGTTTGATTGAGACTCATTTAGCTACCGAGTCGAGTACGATTCCAAGTCGAGCGCACGAGCAGTTTGAACTTTTCGAACGAATATGATTCGAGTATCAATAGAAAATTACAATTTGAGAAGATTCGAGTAATGTATCGAACTTTAAAATGTGTTCATATTTGGCTCATTGAGCTCGAATCGAACTTTTAGTCGAGCGAATACAAATCGAGCTCAAACTGTTTGCTCATTTTGCAGCCTTACGCTTGGGACATCCTTCTTTTTTCATATTAGTCTTTATTTCCATCTTTCGTTGAGCAATGTAACAAAACTCAATTTTTGTGTGAACCATGTGAATTGGGTAAACACAAATGTTCTACTTATTCTGTTATTCACAGTCGACATTCTGAGCCTTTTGCTATTATCCATACTAATGTGTGTGGACACACTCGGTTGTTTCCCGTTCTGGTTTTTGATGATTTGTTAGCTTTATTGATTTTCATTCTCGTGTTACTTGGATTTATCTTTTGCGTTCCAAAAATGAGGTATTTGATTGTTTTCAGGAATTTCATAAAATGATTCAAACCCAATTTGGCGCTAAAGTCAAAATTCTCCATATTGATAATGGTCATGAATATAGTAATAATAATGTTTTTGCATCTTACCTCTCTTAGCATGGTATC
The DNA here is from genome assembly GCA_020205605.1 of Panax ginseng. Lineage (NCBI taxonomy): Eukaryota > Viridiplantae > Streptophyta > Magnoliopsida > Apiales > Araliaceae > Panax > Panax ginseng. The sequence goes on along the minus strand of CM035139.1, from coordinate 2,276,128 downwards.
ATTCTTCAAAACTCTTGTATCAAAGCTCCAGAACAAAATGGAGTGACGGAAAGAAAAATTCGACACTTACTAGAGGTCGCCCGCACTCTTACAAACCTTTTTATTCTTCTTCACCTTCTCCTCAGGGGGAGAATGTTATTGATGAGGAGAAGCTTCCTTCTGGTTCTGAGGCTGGTATTACAAGTTCTATTTTCCCTGTTCCTGTTGTTGTTTCTGATAATTCTACACAGGGGGAGTTACAGTATACTAGACAACCTGAGCCTGAGCCTGAATTGAGAACCTATGTTCGAAGAGACAAGAATAAGGTCACCATTTCTGCACCACTACACCAACTTTGCTCTGAACCTAGTCATGATAATGTTAATGGTGAAAATCTTAATCCTACTTGTTGTTCTCAGTGTTCTAAAAATCCCCGCCTAGGCCCCGCCTAGGCACTATATCCCTTGTTTCCCCGCTTTGAGTCTTAATCCCTCATGGCTCGCTTAGGCGCTTAGGCCCCTAGCGCCTCACTTTAACTTCAAGGCGACAAAAAATCTATCCAGAAAATTAAGTGGGGCCTAGGCGGGGTCTAGGCGGAGAAGTTTTTTTTTATTTTAATAACTACCCAAACCAGATCTTGATATATTTATTTTTCTAATGATTTCCAATATTCATAATACATGTTGTAGCTTATCAAATCACAACAAGAAGTGAACAATATCAAGTCAAAATAGATAATTTTATTATAGTTGTAATTTTTTGAACTTGTACCCAACTTCAAATTATAAAAATGATGATACATTTGTAATATTTAGTTTAATTAAATATAATTCTTAAATTTATGTTTAGTTTCTTAAGTTTTAATATTAAATTAAATTCTTGAAATTTTAAATTTTATTATTTAATAGCAATCTTGTTTATGAATAAAACTAATACGTTAAAAATATATTTGAACTTTAAACAATTGCACGTTTGTGTTTGAACTTTGACATTAACAATATGGATGTGTATGAACTTTAAGCATAAACCTTTATTATTTTTATTATAGATTGGTTTACTTTATATTATTGTTTTGTTTGGATAAATGTAAGATAAAATATTAAAATTGACTTTAAAAAAAAATCCGCCTAGGCCCCCTAAGCGCTAGGCCCCCCGGCCGCCCGTGTAAGACACCAACTTTTATGAATAAAGATTTATTTTTCTCGAAATGTCTTTTTGAATAATAAGGTGTGGATTTGATATAATGTTATAGTTGTGGTTAATACTTACAAATTCTGCAAAGTAAGCAAGTTGTTATAAAATATTCGATTGGTCGGGGAATATTAATTTTATCAGAGAATATTCGTACGATGGCACAATCATTAGTGGACCCCACAACGGAATTACTGTCGGAGTTAGAAAACGACAGAAACAACTTTTTATAAAAATAACGGCGAAAGTTTTACCGTTAACTGTTGAAAAACCCGGTGATAAAAGTACAGTAATACGCGTGGTTGCATTTTAGTACACGGTATTGATTATTGATGCTTACTTGAGAAGTCACTCAGTTTTGTTCAATTATTGCCACAGTAATTGCTGCATAGTATCTCACGTTATTGATTCAATTATTGTCACAATATTTTATATTATTAAATCAATAATTGAAACGACAAAGTTATTCATATTATTATTTGCATTATTGACAATGTCTAAAAAGTTTTGTCGAGGAAAGGGGATTGGTCACCTAATTGTGCGCCAATAGGGAGAAATCTTTATCGAAAAGCCTCCTCTTTCCTGGGAATAATCTGGTTGTTAATATTGTGAGTTATAATATTAATGATGAATATTATTAAAAATGTGTTTTGTGAAGCCAAGTGAATTGAGATAAATAGAGAAAATTTTTATGAAGTATTTGTTGTAAATTTGGCTTATTATATGGACCCCCACTTACCCATTTTTCAAAATTGTCGAAGAAAGTTATCTCAGTTTTGTTATATATATATATATATATATATATATATATTATAAGTTTTGTTTTTTTATGTAAAATAGAATATATTATATTTTATTATGCATAGTGTTTGCATAGTAAAATCAGAAAATTTGTCAGAAAACCCGTGATTCCTACTATGCAGTCCGTGATTTTTCCTTTACTGTGCATCCAAATAGTATCCTGCCATTTTCCTATAAATAGGATGCTCAGTTTAGAAAAGAAAATCACACCAGAATCAGAGAATTCTTCTTCTATAATATTGAGCGTATTTCTTTTGAGTTTGAGGAAGTTTTGAGTGTAGAAAACAATACAAGTTTTCTTCAAGAATACCCCTCCTATACCATTCCGAAGTGCTCTCTTTTTAAAGTAGGGGGTATTATTTATTTCATATTCGCTTACGATATTATTTTTCGTATTCGTAAGAAATTTTATTTTCGTTCAATATTCGTAAGGAATATTATTTTTGTTCAATATTCGTAAGGAATATTATCTTCGTTCAATATTCGTAGGAATATTATTTTCGTTCAATAGTTGTAAGGATATTATTTTTGTTCAATATTCGTATGAAATAATATTTTCTTCCATACTCTGTAGTATGTAAGTAATATTATTTCGTTTCATATTCCTAATTCTACACTCATGTTGATAAGTTTTGCTTCTATACTCCTTGAAATTTGTAGAATATCCTTGAAATTTGCGCTCCATCTAGTATCGTTTCACAAGGATATTTTTTTGAACATTCTTGTTAAATTTCAAGCTTTTCATGCCATAATACTATTCATGGATACTATTCATACAGGATACTATTCACGGGTTACTATTCACGAGGTACTATTCACGGGGTACTATTCACGAAGTACTATTCACGGGGTACTATTCACGAAGTACTATTCAAAGGGTACTATTCACTCAGGTGCTATTCACCCGGGGTACTATTTACGACGAAAAATTGATTATTTTTTGTCCAAATTATTTTTGATACGTGAATATTATTCTTGAATTTTACTCCACAAAGCAGTTATCATGTTGACAATCTGGACATTTTTAAACTCTGGATAAATTTAAAGTCTTTAATATTTATCCTTGATTTCGTTTGATTGAATTATTATATCATTGTCATAATCTTCATGCTTATATTGTGATGAAAGTCATCTTTAGCCCGTAGTGCATAGATGGATTGTTGATTGGTATGATTATGATCAGGGATTATTCGGTGTAATCATGACCTGTAATGTTACAAATAATGTGGTAAAAGTCCTCATTGACCCGTAGTGCATTGATTGACAGTTGTTGGTATGATCATGACCATGTGTTCTTTTCGGCCAAGGGTGCAAAGTTGAATTGTTGTTTGGCATGATCATGACCACTGGTGATAATAACGAATATCACTGGCCAGTAATGCATGGATGATTCGTGGATGTGATAATAATGAATATCCTTGGCCCGTAGTGCATGGATAATTCAGTGATGTGGATTATTTATTGAGCCGAGTCTCAGCGATAAAATTGATGATAACTTTTAAATCATAGAAGATAGTAGATATCATGCTCTACTTGACTCTTCTAATGGATTGCTTATTCCGCTGCAGCCTGCAATTGTTGATCTAAAACTTGTTATCTATTGTATTCTATCAGTTGTTATGCTATTGAAGGCTAACGATAACTTATTCTACATTATCTTAATCATAATATTCTTTTCTGGGCTAGTTGAGCTTACCCTTTTCTTTCACTGTTCTCTTCAGGAAATGAGAATATAGCTAGGACTAATCGGGGAACGGAGTGACGGTCCGAGATGGTTGACATAGTAGTCCTCACTATTCTATGAAATAGTGTGATATTAATTATAATGGGGACTTATTTTGAGTTTGGATATTGTATAGGAGGCAATATTTGTATTAAAACTCACAGCTTATGTTTTGTCGTATTCTGCACGACACTTAACAGTTGTATAAATTAAGTTTGTATTTGGATTATGTACCATGTATTTGGCGACTCAGAATGGGTTGTGTATACCTATTTTGGGTTGTGTATACCTATTTTGGAGGTGTCACAGCCCGCCTCCCGCCTAGCGCCTTTTAAAACATTGGTTCTTCTGATGATACTGACATTCTTATTGCTCTTAGAAAAAGGGTTAGATCATGTACTCAACATCCAATCTCTAATTTCTTAGATTATAATAAATTATTTTCATCTTACCACTCCTTTGTATCTTCCATGTCTTCAATATCTGTTCCTCAGGGGTGGGGAGAAGTAATTAGTGATGAGAATTGAAAACAAGCTATGATTGAGGAGATGAATGCCCTGAAAAAGAATGATACATGGGAATTAGTTACTCTTCCTTACGAGAAAAAATCAGTTGGTTGCAAATGAGTATATACAGTTAAACAGAAGCCAGATAGGATAGTTGAGAGACTCAAAGCCAATCTAGTTGCAAAAGAGTATACTAAAACCCATAGAATTGATTACCAGGAAACATTTGCTCATGTGGCCAAGATGAATTATGTTCGTACCACAATCTCATGTGCAGCGAACTTTGGCTAGGATATTCAAAACATTGGATGTGAAAAATGCATTCCTTCACGGTAACTTGAAGGAGAAAGTATACATGGAAATATCTTATGGTTTTGCTTCATCTGTCACTAAGGGTAAGGTTTGTAAACTGCGAATAGCTTTATATGGTTTGAAACAATCTCCCAGAGCCTGGTTTGGTAGATTCCACAAAGCAATGATAAGATTTAGGTACAAGCAGAGTCAAGCAGATCGCACTCTATTTGTCAAATAGATAAGTGGTAAGACTATCATTCTTAATGTTTATGTTATGACATTTTGGTGACAGAAGATAATAGAGAAGAGATAATTAATCTCAAAGCAAGTCTGGCCAAAGAGTTTGAGATCAAAGATCTTGGTCCCTTGAAATATTTCCTTGGTATTAAAGTTGCAAGATCTTCCAGTGCGATTTTTCTATCTCAACGGAAGTATGTCCTTGATCTTTTAACAGAAACTGGCATGTTAGAATGTAAGCCTATTGATTCTCCTATTGAAGTTAATCATCATCTGGTATGTGGCACAGGACCTACGGTTGATAAAGAAAGATATCAAACGTTTGGTGGGATGATTGATATACCTTTCTCATACTATACCCGATATATCTTATGCTGTGGGAATAGGGAGTTAGTATATGCATGATCCTCGACATTGTCACATGGAAACTGTTTACAAAATTCTGAAGTATCTCAAATCTGCTCCTGAAAAAGGTTTATTGTTTGCATCATATGATCATATGAGAGTTGAAGCTTTTTTCGACTCAAATTGGGCTGACTCTATAGATGATCGTCGTTCTACATCAGGTTACTGTTCATTTGTTAGAGGTAATCTTGTTACTTGGCGTAGTAAAAAACAATTCGTGGTTGCAAGATCTAGTATTGAGGCTGAATATCGAGTAATCGCATTGGGTATATGTGAACTAATGTGGATTCGAACCTTAGTGTTACAACTAAAGGGCCTATGCAGTATTTATTTTGTGATAATAAGGCAGCCATTAGTATTGCAAACGACTCAGTACGACACGATAAAATGAAGCACATTGAGATTGACAGGCACTTCATCAAAGAAAAGTTAACTAATGGTCTTATTTGCATACCTTTTGTCAAAACAGAACATCAGCTTGCTGATATTTTAACTAAGGGTCTTAATAGTAAGATGTTTCATCCACTGTATTTCAAGTTGGGTATGCGAGACATCTATACACCAACTTGAGGGGGAGTGTTAGAAGACATTAAACATGTTCCTAGTCTTAAATATGTTAGAAGACATTAAACATGTTCCTAGTCTTAAACATGCTCCTTGTATTAAACATGTTTTCGATGTATTAGGGAAAACATGTTTCCTTTGTATTAAACATGTTTTCCATGTATTAGGGAAAACATGTTTCCTTGTTTTCCTTGTTTTACTCCTAGAATTAGGTTACCTTTCTGTATATATATCAATCTATATAATAGAGAAAACTAACTTGAATGAAAGAAACTATTCTTAGGTTCTTAGTTTTATCACAATAGAAGGAGAGAAAAAGAAAAACTAAGGGGTTGCTGCAAAGTCACAGTCGCTGCTATGGGACTGCGATGGGTCTATAATGACTCTGTCGAGAAGAAGAGTCAAAGTACTCTTAACGAGAAGAAGATAAGTCTCAGATTTTTGTTTTAGGGTTTTATCCTTTGTTTTAATCGATGGGTCACCCATGGGTCATTATCGATGTCGGCAGGCGGTTCTAAAAATCTACTGCCCAAGTCCGCTTAGCGCTAGGCCCCTCCAGGCCTCACTTTAAGCAATGCAAAAAAAATCCCTCCAGATCTTGATATATTTATTTTTCTAATGATTTACCATATTAATAATGTAGGTTGTAGCATATCAAATCACAATAAGAAGTAAACAATATCAAGTCGAAATAGATAATTTTATTGTAGTTTTAATTTTTTGAACTTGTATCAACTTCAAATTATATAAATGATGATATTTGTAATATTTTTAGTTTAAATCAATATAATTCTTAAATTTATGTTTAGTTTCTTAAGTTTTAATATTGAATTGAATTCTTGAAATTTTAAATTTTATTATTTAATAGAAATCTTGTTTATGAATAAAACTAATACGTTAAAGATATGTTTGAACTTTGAACAATTGCATGTTTGTGTTTGAACTTTGACATTGACAATATGGATATGTGTTAGAACTTTAAGTAAAGGTCTTTATTATCTTTATTATAGATTTTTTTGCTTTATATTATTATTTTGTTTGGATAAATATAAGATAAAATATTAAAATTAGCTTAGAATAAAAATTTCGCCAGCAGAGCCCACTTTAAGCCCCTAGCCAGCACCGCCAGCGCCTTTTAGAACATTGGTATAGGGTAAAACCATATTTTAAAGTCTTGGGGCGCAGCCCAGGCGTGCGCCTAATGTAGCTCGTCGTCTCAAGGCGTTGCCTAGGCAACAACATGAGACGCCGAACTACCAAGGCGCACGCCTTGGCAGCTCTGCCTCAAGTTGACTCACGCCATGCCATTCCTTCCGTCGTCTTTTAAGTGCTCTTTTGGTCTTGTTTTTCATTAGTTTGTGAGGATGGGCTTTTTGTCCCCCTCCACCCCCCGGGCATGCGGTTTATTACATCCACTCTTTATCTTTTAATAAAATTTATTCTTATTATGAAATAAAATAAAAAAATTAATTGAGATAGCAAAATTCCTGATGTACATGTATTTTCATATACAAATCCTCCTGGGGAAAAGGCAGAAAGACCACAGAGGATGCAAGAGAACTTACTTTTCCATTTGTTGACTTGGAAAGTTGACGAGTCCAAGAATTGGAAAGATTGACTGAACCATCTTTTAAAGACATGGCAAGGCCCATTGTCGCAGTTGAGTGGCGAGATAATTGTCTGAAGAACAAGACAACTAAGAAGAGGAGTAAAGAGATAAATTGAAAGAAGCTGCAAATTTGAAATTGACCTACCGAGATGTTTGTACCCCAATCAATGCCTGTAAACCAGTAGAAGCCATGAATTCCACTGCAGAAGCAGAAGATATCTGATGCCTAATGACAGCAGTAGCAGCACCAGCACCAACATCCCCATTGACTGCCATATTCCCTCCAATAGCAATAACATTCCTTTTTGATACTTGATTTTGAATTTCACTAGACACAGACATCCTGAAAAAAATATGTATGTAAACTGAATCATCAAGATGAAACACCAGATACATGGACTAAAGCAAACTCTGTAAACGCATGGAACAACGAAACTATTTGATGTAAATAGATATGGATTGTGTCCCTTTAGAAGATACCAAATACCGAAGCAATATTGACGGAAAGTAAGCAATATATGATATGGCAACAGATAGATCATATGGATAGTTTAAAAGGTTAAAGAAATCAAGGACCCAACAAAAAGAACCTCAAGGAGAGATAACAATGGGCTTTGATGACATAAAATAGTTGTCTGGTTTGCTCAGATGTATTATATTTGATCCAAAAAGACCTACCAAAATTATCAAAGTTGTTTGAGAAAATAGAGAGAGACACACACACACACACACAGAGAGAGTATGTGTGTGTGTGTGTGTTTTATAACTGCATAAATGTTCTCAACCTATGGAGATTGGTATTTCTTATTTGGATCATTATAGAAAATACCAAAGAAAATAGGTAAGGGAGAGAGTACACACTTGAAAATGCTGCAGTGCTACTATTTGAAACCTACGCTATTGTCTAGACGAGAAACGCGCAGCATAAAGGATAGACATTTTCCATCCCACAAATTGTTAAATACTAACTGAAGGATAAATTTATTTTTTTGAAGAACCATAATAACATGAGCTTTACCCTGTCATGATGCCATCACCATCTAGATATTGTGGCAATGACAAATTTGCCAGAATCGCACCAGAAGGTAGGACATGGGACGAAAACTTTTCTTGTTCCTTCTGCCGTCGTAATTTTTCAAGTTCTTCCTTGATCTCTTCAACTCTATTCAATTTTGGACCAAGTTCTAAACCTGAAGTTAAACCTTCCATACCATATATATCATATATCTGCCTTTTCTTCTCATCAGATAAAATTTCATAGGCTTCACATATTCGCTGAAAATTTTCTGTAGCAATATCCTTCATCTGGAAACAGGTATGCAATGAAATATCAGTCGCTTACTTTCAGGTAAATCGAAAAGTAACAAGCATTGCAGCCTCAATATGCTCTCTTTAAGGATGCAATTTTTTTATTTTTTATTTTTTTCTTATTGGTTTATGCGAGGGATGCAAACTCTTTTTACTTGAAGACAACAATCAATAGCAGAATATCTTATTAAATGAGAATGAGCTCACTATTCTATCTTATAGTATTCTTTTGAATTGGTTGAGCAGTTAAGTTACTGTTATTATTTACATCAACTCTTAACCTTTCCAACCAAACACTAAAATTATCATTTTTGACAAGTGAGAAAAATTATCCCGAGTAATATTACTATTTCACAGGCCTTAATAATTGCAATAGAGAACTCATTATGCACAAAAAAAAACACATGCGTTAGAGGTAAAGCCTGAAATTCAAATATCATCATCTCAGCAAGGAAGTTGCTCTGAACCTCAACAAAATTAGTAGAAATCAATAAAATTGTTTACACGTAGATGATATTCAAACGGAGAAGCCCCGATAGAGTTTAAAGTATAAAACTTTAGCTCAAATGCAAGAACAATCTAGTAAAAAGTGATTTACTTATTATCAATATGTTAAAGTGTATTGGGGAAAGTCTTTCCACCAGCACATTTCAAGAACCAAGCACAAGTTCAGCACATACTTGAATAACAAAATTAAGTAATTCAACATATCCAGAGTAGTTAAAGCTCAGATTGCTAATCACAGTTAATAATACAGAACACCCATCAAACTTATGCACTAGTAAAACAAGACTAACACGATCTCTCACACTGTAAGTCAACTCAACATTGTAAAAATTAGCTAAACACAAAACATACAAAACCATAATAACTAACACCCATTATAAAATACACATACACAATCTTCCCAACAAATGTAAAATATCAATTCAAAAGGTTAAAATATACACTCAATTTGACATTAATTTATCAACATAAAGAACAATACAGTTGAGTTAATAAGCATATATATGCAAAAAATAGTACCTGGGGAGATTGGTATTTATCTGGGTGATAGACTCATTGACGATAAGCTTTACGGATTTCTTCATCTGAAGCTTGGGGAGATATGTGAAGTAAAGCATATAGTTCTCTGTTTGGGGGTCCATTCTCCTCTGCTTCTTTCTTCATAATTGTTATGGGTTTGAAAAATTAGAGAAGCTTTATTAGTTTTAAACACTCACAAACAAAAAGCAAGGGTTTATTTGGGGTTTTTGAAGGGAGGGTTTTTGAAGAGGGTATAACTTATTTAAGTATAATGAAGACAAAAGTTTTGGGTGACTGGGGTTTATGATTTTCTTTCGTTTTAATAATTATCAAAAGGTTAACTAAATATAATGAATATGATTTTTCCGTGACTTCTCCCCTTTCTTCTTCTCTTGTTCGTGAACCTTTTTTTTTTCTCCTTCCGTGACTTCACCTTGCCTATATAAGGCAACGCTCTTAAATGAAATGAGAGACGGAAGAAAACTTCTTTGAAGAAATTCTCTCAAAGTTTTTTTATCCTTTTCTCTTGCTTATTCTCTCTAATTTTATGCAGTAATTATAAGAGTATTTTTATACACTTTTACTAAAATTTTATAACACGTTATCAGCACGAAGCTCTAACCATGAGACAGTAAATTAAATTCTTGCAATTTATTATTATACTACCGGTTGGGCTATGCCACCAATAATATAATTTTATTTTTATAATTATATTTAAATTCTGTTATTTACAATGTGCCATCTATTATTGTTAATCTTACAAGACTTGGTGGGAATCTTTTTATCGCTTATTAAATTGTTGGAATAACCTGTATACTCGGACTATTCTATACATGGTGAAATTCTTCTGTTATTCCATTCTTTATTATTCTGTTGGAACATCACATCCGGTGCAATTTACTTTGACACGGTTCTCATTATTTATTATTCTATTAGAACATCCCATAGGTGCAATTTACTTTAGAATTGGTTCTGTTATTCATTATTCTGTTGGAATATCCTGTCTGTACGTATTACGCATGACCTGGTTCCATTATTTATTATTCTGTTGAAATAACATGTATGTGCGGTCTATCGCATGCATGGTGAATGTTCCTTCGTATTCATTCTTTATTAAATTATAGAAATAATCTGTCTATGTGGATTACCGCATGGTGGGTGAAAATCCATTTGTAGTTTTGTATATATATATATATATATATATATATATATATATATATATATATAATTGTATATATACATTAACGGTTGCATATTCTTTTTACTAAAATAATATGCTAATAACGTAAATATAAGAATATTTATATTCACATTTTATCACCACTTGAGGTTGTGGTATAGTTTATTTTTTTTATTTTATACATGCAATTATTTATTGTTTTAATAAATAATAAAATTGTGTTTTAACCCAGAATAGATGACAAACTTGGCAAAAATAGATTTTTCTATTTTGAAAATCTCTGGAGATAACTATTTGGCTTGGGCACTTGATGCAGAATTGCACCTTAGTGCAAATGAGTTAGAAAAGACCATTGAATCAGGAAATACAGCAACTTCGGCACAAAATGCAAAAGCCATAATTTTTCTTCGTCACCATATTGATGAAGGATTAAAGATCGAGTATTTAACGATCAAAGATCCTTTGTCTTTATGGACCTGTCAAGGAAAGATTTGACCACCAAAAATTGGTTGTTCTCCCTAATTCCAAATTTGAGTGGCTTAATTTAAGGCTACAAGATTACAAATCAATTACGAAATATAGTTCAAATATTTATAGAATAACCTCTACTTTGGCTTTGTGCGCAGATCCAGTTTCTGAAACCCAAATGTTAGAGAAAACGCTCTCAATTTTTTATCCCACCAACATGATTCTATCGCAACAATATAGACAGAGTAAGTTCACAAAATTCAGTGACTTATTGTCTATCATCCTGGTTGCAGAAAAGAATAATGAATTTTTGTTGAAAAACCATCAAGTACGACCAACGGGTGCTACCCCATTGTCAGATATTAACAGCACGTCATTCCAGAAGAATAAACGTGACAATAGATGGTCATATAATAAGAAGCCTTGGGAACGAAAGAATAAACGAGGTCATCATAACAACAAATTCCAGAACCGTGACAATTCAGGCCATCAGAAGTGGCAAGTGTCTGGGTCGGATAAAAATAAAGAAAATGCAGCACCGATAAAGAACAAACCAGATGTTTGTTTTAGGTGTGGGATGAAAGGGCATTAATCAATACACAAAATGCAGCAAAGAGACATCTGGCTAATTTATTCCAAGAGTCTCAAAAGAACAAAGTAATGGTGGTAGAAATAAACTTTGTTAATCATCAATTGAATATTGTTGATGATCCACCAATGACCAACAATGAGGAAAAGATTGTTGATATTACTGAACCTTCTGAAAGTATCTTTTGGGATATCGTTTAATTTCTTGTTTTAATTAAACATCCTGCATGTATAATATTATTAGTTTTCATTCTATATGTGGTATGTGTTTCTCATGAATAAAATTATATTTGAAATGTAACTTTTCTTATTTATATTTTTATATGTGTCAGACCATTTTTTTTAATGGATATGGAAGATATATGTTTAGCAGACAGTGCAACAACTCATACAATCCTTCGCAGTGAGAAATATTTTTCACAATTGATCAAAGCTAAGGGAAATGTAGGAACTATCTCTGGCACATCAAATTTAATCGAGGGATTTGGAAAAGCTAGTTTCTTGCTACCAAATGAGACACAAGTTTTTATCAAAGATGCTCTATATTCTAGTAAATCAAGAAGAAATTTGCTTAGTTTTAAAGATATTCGACTAAATGGTTTTCACATTGAAACAACCAATGAAAATTAATATCTTCTCATCACTTTTACTATTTCTGGAAAAAAGAATATCCTAGAAAAACTGCATTCAATTTCTTCTGGATTATATACTATGAAAATTAGAGCAATTGAGTCTCATGCTGTCATGATTTCGAAAATCATAGATCCCAAATCCTTTATGCTTTAGCATGAAAGACTCGGTCATCCAGGTACTTCTATGATGCGTCGTATTTTTGAAAATTCTACTGGTCATCCTCTCAAAGATAAGAAGGTTTTTCCTAGTAGTTAATTTTCTTGTTCTGCGTGTTCTCGAGAAAAATTAGTTGTTCGACCATCACCAGTAAAAGTTTATAAAGAAGCTCCAAAATTCCTAGAGAGAATTCAAGGAGACATTTGTGGACCTATTCAACCATTGTCTGGCCCATTTCGATATTTCATGGTTTTAATAGATGCTTCAACTAGATGGTCTCATGTTTGTCTTCTCTTTTCTCAAAATTTTTCCTTCTCAAAACTTCTTGCTCAAATAATCAAGTTACGGGCTTAGTTATTAGATCATCCAATCAAGTCAATTCGACTTGATAACGCAGCTGAATTTTCATCAATGACTTTTAATGATTTTTGTATGACTATTGGAATCTCTATTGAGCATTACATTCCTCATATTCATACACAAAATGGTTTAAATTGAATCTTTAATAAAAGACTTCAACTAATTGCACGACCATTAATGTTAAGGGCTAACTTACACTCTCGGTTTGGGGTCATGCAATTCTTCATCTTTGAGCCATCATTCGAGTAAGACCAATGGCTCTTCATAAATTCTCTCTTCTACAGTTAGTTCTTGGACAGATACCCAACATATCACACTTTCGAGTTTTTGGAAGTGCATTATATGTTCCAATTGCACCTCCACAAAGAACTAATATGGGAGCCCAACGAAGAATAGATATTTATGTTGGTTTTGATTCTCCTTCTATTATCAGATATCTTGAACCTTTAACTGGAGATATTTTTACTGCACGTTATATAGATTGTCATTTTGATGAATCTGTATTTCCAACATTAGGAGGAGGGAAAGTTTTAAATAAAAAACCCTCTAAAATATCATGGAATACATCAGATTTAAATTCACTTGATTCTCGTTGTTGATTGATTTCAATGATCAATGAATACGTCTTAAGTATACACTATTCGATAAGTAATAAAGTGAAAGTAGAGTATCGTCGTTCCACGAGGAATTATTTAATAAAAATTACCAAGTACTAACTCTTAACCAAATCAATTTTATTTAAACAACCAATAATTGTGATTTTTCTAATTAAGAAAACTAAATTAAAACAATGAAAAGAGATTATTCTAAAAGAAAGCAAATAAACAACTAAAATTTGAATGAATTCAGATAAATAAGGATTAAGATTCCAATATCCCCAATTATGAATTATAAATCAATTATTCAACTATTCCAATTATTATGTCTACTGAATTGTTAACAGGAATTCTCAAATGCCAAAAGCCCTCTCTCGAGTGATCAATTGCCTTCTATTTAACCCAGATTAATTTTGCTATATCTCTATGCAAAACAATTGAATTAAACTCGCTACAATCCCAATTCCTTATGTGTTACATGCGGCAAATAGATATTCTCATTCTATTCACAAACCTAATTATTCACTGTGCAAATAATTAAGTCACATGTCACCATACCCAGATTCTAACCCTAGAATTCCTTTCTCAATTCCTTCTAGAGTAACAAGGTAATTCTTGATCGAGATAATTAATCAATAAGCACAAAGCAAGATGAACAATTCAACATAATATAAATAATTAGAATAAATCAAATAATCAATTCATAATCATAAAAAGTTCAATTGAAATCTTAATGAAAGAGTTAGTTCATAATTAATGAATTAAAATCAAGAATCCACAATTGAATAGACATTAAAAGATAAAAGTAAGAGAAGAGAAGAATATAATCTATTGTCGTCAGCATTCGAGACTCCTTTTTCGTTCCTCGCTTGAATCTTCAATGGTCTCCAAGTTGCTTCAATCTCCAAAACTAATAAGAACTAGGGTTATGTTCTAATCTAAAGGAGTGTTTAATCTAGTCTAATCCATGTAATCTCTTTATTTTATGCCTTACATCATGTATTTATAGGTTCTGAGTCCAATTTTTAGTTTAGGAACAAACCCAATCCAATTTGGAGTCAAAAGGTGTCAAAATTACCCAAAAGCGCGTCCAGAGCCGCACCAAGCCTCTTTCCCAAATACTAGCGATTGGTTCACGATCTTTGAGAATCTACCTTATAAGCGCCCGTGCTGAAATAAGCTTAAAATTAGTGCCCGTGCCAATTACAAGTTCGACATTTTTTGCTCAACGTCCTTTGGGAAAATGGCCATAACTTCTTTTTTAATTCGATTTAGATGATTCAAGATGATCCGGAAAGACAAAAAGTAGATCTAGAACTTTCATTCTTTGAGGTTTTCGAAATAATGTTCGGAGATATAGTCAAATTGGCTCTGAAGTGACTGCTGTGTAAATGGCAAGCAGAAAACGCGAATCTAGCCACCCCGAACGTCAATCCATGTAACTTTTGTCCCAATTCCTACAAAACAATATAAAACATGCATGAATAGACACAAACACATAAAAACATCCTAAAAGACTTGAGAACAACAATAAATTAAGTCCGAATGTATCCAAATCATGTATAAAACTCACTCATCAAATACCCCCAAACTTAAACCTTTCTCATCCTCAAGCAAAAACACAAAAGAACTAAAATAAACAAAATAACTCAACTAAATGAATGCATATGCATAATCTACTTCCTAATATACCTACGAACCGAGTAATAAATCAGTATGATATATAGCAACAGGCCTCAAAGATACCATTGGTACTCAAACAATATTTCCAATCAAGTCAAAGTCCATAACTTAACCAATTAGTCAATCCAAACCTGCCATCACCCATGTTGTGTGTGTGTGCTTGTTAACCATTCTAACCAACCACAGTTCAAGATAATCACATAACAAACTTCTTTATAAGAAAAATTTCAGTTCCAATTCAATTACTTTTGTGAACATGACAACTCCGGTTAAAACTAAGCAATTACCAAAGCTAAGGGTAAATACAGGATTTATTTATACTTTTATTCAACCACGAGGGCATTTTTGCTCTTTCTCGTGTTTTTTTTCATGGCTGTGTAATGTCTCATTCCATTAGGCTAACCGTGCCACCCCTTAGCGAGCTTTCAACCAACGACTCCCAGACCATATAAGACCTTAGGCCGCTAGGTGTTAAGACACCCCTTCGGGCGTACTTGCTCAACAAAGGCCCCGAAACAAAACTAACCACGATTTATCTCTCTTTTTTTTATCATCATCTCTTTTCTTTTTTTTTCTTTTTAACAATTTTTTTTTATATATATATCCCATAGATTCCCCCAAACTCAAGCTTTTACGTCATTCCAACCTTTACCGCCAGTTCACTAATTTCCTTAAATTTTAACAAAGATTTTCCCTCGAAACAAATTATGAAACCCTTGAACCAAGTGGATTAAAAGCAGTTTAAACTTTAAGTGCTAACCTGTTACATAAATTTCAGACAGTTTCAGATTATCATCATGATTAAAATTAGAACTCATCATCAATTATCAACATTTGCTCAAGTTAACATGCAAAACCAATCTTATCATAGGTAGAGCTAAGACCACACCAACCTATCACACATGATTCATGCAAAAATAAGAAAAATGCAATTATACTACATGAACACATATATGAAGATGCAAAAAAAAAATACCATGTATTATATGCAACCTAAAAAAACATAATGCTAACACATAAAAAAAATAAACTACTATGCGAGATAACTAACTATATGCGATGCGACACTAAAATGCCCCCAAACTTAAACTAAACTTTGTCCTCAATAGACCTAAATAGAAAAAATTAAAGCGGAGGCTTCCCGAAAATATAGCAATCTACCTCCTTGTCCATTAAGTTTGGAGAATAAAGCTAAGACATGGAACAAATTGGGCACCACACTTGAATTTGACTTGAATAACTCAGAAACCATGATAGAAGCAATTTTATTAAATCCTAAATAAATGCAAATTCAAAACTACTAATATAAAACTTAATAAAAACTAAAAACAAAAATTGAACTTGGGTTTGCCTCCCAATAAGCGCTTGTTTTATAGTCTCACCTGACTTCTTCAATTCTCATCCAATTCCCTACGAAAATTGAGGAACCCTCCATCCATCGAAGTAATGTTACTTTTGGGAGGTTCCCATTAGCAAAAACCCTTGAATTGAAGTCACCTAGCATGCTCTTTTGTAGATAGGATCCCCATTAAGAACAGGCAAACCACTAGGTGTTTCCTCCATTATGTCGATGATCGATTAGGGCATTGAAGCTTAATAAACATATTGGAATCTTCCTCTATCTTCTCCTTTTCATCACACCATGACTCCACAACCTGTCTTAGCTTTTACATCACGGAGTATTGTCGACGACATGACTACCAATCGGACAAGGTTTTGCAAATCTAACCTGGGACTCTTGAACTTGTTGTCATTATCCCCACTTGTCTCCTCTTTTTCATCTCGTGGCTCATCCAACAGATAGATTTGGCTCGGCTCACCATCTGCCTCATCATCGGTCTCGTTATCCATGTCATAGAGCCAAGTGTTTTGAGGACTATTTGTTCAATGCATGTCTTATCTCGCCTTTCTAATTGATTTTCCAGATTCTTTATTGACTCACCTTGACTTTGTATATTCAAATTTCTGTTTGATTAAATCTTTTTCTTGTTCCTCGTGTTTCTTTTCGAAGCTTTAATAACTTTTTCAAGGCTTCCTCCCAATTTGAATGTTCTTCTTGTTGTAGTGGAGATGGACACGAAATCCGGTGGGTATGTTGGACTTGGAGCATAAAATTGATCTTGATTGATACTCCATGAAAAATCCGGGTGATACCCCGATCTCGATGATAGTTGTTGGGATAGACATAATTATTGGGGTAATCACCACCATACTATATCTCATTTCGAAACCGATGGCGCATTGATGACTCATATGATTTCCAAGACAATAATCACAAGTAACCGCCACACTTTGATGACGCGTTGAGCTTGAAAGCTTCAAACATCCTCGAAAGTGTCTCCATCTCATCTGATAATGCAAAAAGTTTCTCGAGTCATCAATCTCCGATCCCTTGGTTGACTCATGTTTGTGTGTATGGCCATTGATCATAAAGTCATCCATGGTACCTAAAAAGAGAGAAATATAGGAAGAGAATGAAAAATAAAAATAAAATTTTTTAAATTAAGACTAATTTGATTGAAATTAATATTGGTAAATAATTATTAAATTAATTCCCCGGCAACGGCGCCAAAAACTTGATGATCGATTTCGCAATCAATGAATACGTGAAAGTATACACGGTCAACAAGTAATAAAGTGAAAGTAAAGTATCGTTCCCACGAGCAATTATTTAATAAAAATTACCAAGTACTAACTCTTAACCAAATCAATTTTATTTAAACAACCAATAATTGTGATTTTTCTAATTAAGAAAACTAAATTAAAACAATTAAAAGAGATTATTCTAAAAGAAAGCAAATAAACAACTAAAATTTGAATGAATTCAGATAAATAAGGATTAAGACTCCAATATCCCCAATTATGAATTATAAATCAATTATTCAACTATTCCAATTATTATGTCTCTTTCAATTGTTAATGAGAATTCTCAAATGCCAAAAGCCTCTCTCGAGTGATCAATTGCCTTCTATTTAACACGATTAATTTTGCTATATCTCTATGCAAAACAATTGAATTAAACTCACATAATCCCAATTCCTTATGTATTACATGCGGCGAATAGATATTCTCATTCTATTCACAAACCTAATTATTCACTTTGTGCAAATAATTAAAATCGCATGTCACCATGCCCGATTCTAACCCTAGAATTCCTTTCTCAATTCCTTCTAAAAGTAACAAGGTAATTACCGATCGATAATTAATCAATAAGCACAAAGCAAGATGAACAATTCACTTCAACATAAATAATTAGAATAAATCAAATAATCAATTCATAATCATAAAAAGTTCAATTGAAATCTTAATGAAAGAGTTAGTTCATAATTAATGAATTAAAATCAAGAATCCACAATTGAATAGACATTAAAAGATAAAATTAAGAGAAGAGAATAGAATATAATCTATTGTCGAGAGCATTGAGACTCTCTTTTTGCTCCTGCTTTGAATCTTCAATGGTCTCCAAGTTGCTTCAATCTCCAAAACTAATAAGAACTAGGGTTATGTTCTAATCTAAAGGAGTGTTTAATCTAGTCTAATCTATGTAATCTCTTTATTTTATGCCTTACATCATGTATTTATAGGTTACTGAAGTCCAATTTTAGTTTAGGAACAAACCCAATCCAATTTGGAGTCAAAAGGTGTCAAAATTACTTCAAAAGCGCGTCCGAGCCGCACAGTCAAGCCTCTTCCCCAGTACCAAATCTCGCTTCTCACGACGAGAATCTGCCTTATAAGCGCCCAATGCTGCAAATAAACTTAAAATTAGCGCCCGGCCATTTAGAAGTTCTGACATTTTCTGCTCCGACGTCCTTTGGGAAAATGGCCATAACTTCTTTTTTCGAATTCCGATTTAGATGATTCAAGATGATCCGGAAAGACAAAAAGTAGATCTAGAAATTTCATTCTTTGAGGTTTTCGAAATAATGTTCGGAGATATAGTCAAATTGGCTCTGAAGTGACTCTTTGTGTAAATGGCAAAAGAAAGCGCTAATCTAGCCACCGAGCGTCGATCCATGTAACTTTTGTCCCAATTCCTACAAAAACAATATAAAACATGCATGAATAGACACAAACACATAAAAACATCCTAAAAGACTTGAGAACAACAATAAATTAAGTCTGAATGTATCCAATTCATGTGTATAAAACTCACTCATCAAATACCCCCAAACTTAAACATTTGCTTGTCCTCGAAGCAAAACACAAAAAGAACTAAAATAAACAAAATAACTCAACTAAATGAATGCATATGCATAATCTACTTCCTAATATACCTACGAACCGAGTAATAAATCGATTATGATATATAGCACAAGCCTCAAAGATACCATTGGTACTCAAACAATATATCCAATCAAGTCAAAGTCCATAACTTAACCAATTAGTCAATCCAAACCTGTCATCACCCATGTTGTGTGTGTGTGTGTGCTTGTTAACCATTCTAACCAACCATAGTTCAAGATAATCACATAACAAACTTCTTTATAAGGAAAATTTCAGTTCCAATTCAATTACTTTTGTGAACATGACAACTCCTAAGTTAAAACTAAGCAATTACCAAATCTAAGGGTAAATCTGGGATTTATTTATACTTTTATTCAACCACGAGGGCATTTTTGCTCTTTCTCGTGTTTTTTTTTCTTCATGGTACATGCAATGTCTCGCTCCATTAGGCTAACAATTACCACCCTTAGCGAGCTTTCAACCAACGACTCCTGCACCATATAAGACCTTAGTATGCGCTAGGTGTTAAGACACCCTTGAGCGTCTTTCGCTCAACAAAGGCCCCAAACAAAACTAACCACGGTTTTTCTCTCTTTTTTTTTATCATCATCTCTTTTCTTTTTTTTTCTTTTTAACAATTTTTTTTATTATATATATCCCATAGATTCCCCCAAACTCAAGCTTTTACGTCATTCCAACCTTTACCGCCAGTTCACTAATTTCCTTAAATTTTAACAAAGATTTTCCCTCAGAAACAAATTATGAAACCCTTGAACCAAGTGGATTAAAACAGTTTAAACTTTAAGTCTTGCTAACCTACATAAATTTCAGACGAAGCTCAGATTATCATCATGATTAAAATTAGAACTCATCATCAATTATCAACACTGCTTCAAGTTAACATGCAAAACCAATCTTATCATAGGTAGAGCTAAGACCACACCAACCTATCACATGTATTCATGTAAAAATAAGAAAAATGCAATTATACTACATGAACACATATATGAAGATGCAAAAAAAAAAATACCATGTATTATATGCAACCTAAAAAACATAATGCTAACACATAAAAAAAAATAAACTACTATGTAGATAACTAACTATATGCAGTACGACACTAAAATGTCCCCAAACTTAAACTAGACTTTATCCTCAATGACTGAAATAGAAAAAATTAAAGCAGAGGGCTTCCCTGAAAATATTACAATCTTCCTCCTTGTCCGCTAAGTTTGGAGAATAGGCTTAACACATGGAATAAATTGGGCACCACACTTGAATTTGACTTGAATAACCTGTAAAACCATGATAGAAGCAATTTTATTAAATCCTAAATAAATGCAAATTCAAAACTACTAATATAAAACTTAATAAAACTAAAATAAAATTGAACTTGGGTTTGCCTCCCAATAAGCGCTTGTTTTATAGTCTCAGCCTGACTTCTTCAATTCTCTATCCAATTCCCTACGAAAATTGAGGAACCCTCCATCCATCAGAAGCAATGTTACTTTTGGGAGGTTCCCATTAGCAAAAACCCTTGAATTGAAATCACACCTAGCATGCTCTTTGTAGATAGGATCCCATTAAGAACAAGAAACCACTAGGTGTTTCCTCCCATTATGTCGATGATCAGATTAGGGCATTGAAGCTTAATAAACATAATGGAATCTTCCTCTATCTTCTCCTTTTCATCACACCATGACTCCACAACTGTACTAGCTTTTACATCACAGAGAGTATTGTCGACGACATGACTACCAATCGGACAAGGTTTTGCAAATCTAACCGGACTCTTGAACTTGTTGTCATTATCCCCACTTGTCTCCTCTTTTTCATCTCGTGGCTCATCCAGTTGTAGATTTGGCTCGGGTTCACCATCGGGCTCATCATCAGTCTCGTTATCCATGTCATAGAGCCAAGTGTTTTGAGGATGGTTGTTCAATGCATGTGCTATCTGCCTTGAGACTCCTCTTTCGCTCTTGCTTTGAATCTTCAATGGTCTCCAAGTTGCTTCAATCTCCAAAACTAATAAGAACTAGGGTTATGTTCTAATCTAAAGGAGTGTTTAATCTAGTCTAATCTATGTAATCTCTTTATTTTATGCCTTACATCATGTATTTATAGGTTACAAGTCCAATTTTTAGTTTAGGAACAAACCCAATCCAATTTGGAGTCAAAAAGGTGTCAAAATTCGCCCAAAACGCGTCCAGGCCGCACCAAGCCTCTTCCCAAGCTTGAAGATCGTTTTCACGACGAGAATCTGCCTTATAGCGCCCCGGCGCTGCAAATAGGCTTAAAATTAGCGCCCCGGCGATGTTAGAAGTTCTGACATTTTCTGCTCCGACGTCCTTTGGGAAAATGGCCATAACTTCTTTTTTCGAATTCCGATTTAGATGATTCAAGATGATCCGGAAAGACAAAAAGTAGATCTAGAAATTTCATTCTTTGAGGTTTTCGAAATAATGTTCGGAGATATAGTCAAATTGGCTCTGAAGTGACTGCTGTGTAAATGGCAAGCCGAAAACGCGAATCTAGCCACCCCGAACGTCGATCCATGTAACTTTTGTCCCAATTCCTACAAAACAATATAAAACATGCATGAATAGACACAAACACATAAAAACATCCTAAAAGACTTGAGAACAACAATAAATTAAGTCCGAATGTATCCAATTCATGTGTATAAAACTCACTCATCAAATACCCCCAAACTTAAACATTTGCTTGTCCTCAAGCAAAAACACAAAAGAACTAAAAATAAACAAAATAACTCAACTAAATGAATGCATATGCATAATCTACTTCCTAATATACCTACGAACCGAGTAATAAATCAGTATGATATATAGCAACAGGCCTCAAAGATACCATTGGTACTCAAACAATATATCCAATCAAGTCAAAGTCCATAACTTAACCAATTAGTCAATCCAAACCTGTCATCACCCATGTTGTGTGTGTGTGTGCTTGTTAACCATTCTAACCAACCACAGTTCAAGATAATCACATAACAAACTTCTTTATAAGGAAAATTTCGGTTCAATTCAATTACTTTTGTGAACATGACAACTCCTTGCTTAAAACTAAGCAATTACCAAATCTAAGGGTAAATCACAGTTTATTTATACTTTTATTCAACCACGAGGGCATTTTTGCTCTTTCTCGTGTTTTTTTTTTCTTCATGGTCAGGCAATGTCTCTGCGTTCCATTAGGCTAATGAAGGCCCCCCCTTAGCGAGCTTTCAACCAACGACTCCCAGCACCATATATAGACCTTAGGCGCTTAGGGTGTTAAGACACCCTTCAAGCGTTTTGCTCAACAAAGGCCCCAAACAAAACTAACCACGGTTTTCTCTCTTTTTTTTTCATCATCATTTTTTTTTTTTTTCTTTGTAACAATTTTTTTTAGTATATATATCCCATAGATTCCCCCAAACTCAAGCTTTTACGTCATTCCAACCTTTACCGCTTGATTCACTAATTTCCTTAAATTTTAACAAAGATTTTCCCTCGAAACAAATTATGAAACCCTTGAACCAAGTGGATTAAAACAGTTAAACTTTAAGTCTAACCTTACATAAATTTCAGACAAAGCTCAGATTATCATCATGATTAAAATTAGAACTCATCATCAATTATCAACACTGCTCGAGTTAACATGCAAAACCAATCTTATCATAGGTAGAAGCTAAGACCACACCAACCTATCACACGATTCATGCAAAATAAGAAAAAATGCAATTATACTACATGAACACATATATGAAGATGCAAAAAAAAAATACCATGTATTATATGCAACCTAAAAAAAACATAATGCTAACACATAAAAAAAAATAAACTACTATGCAGATAACTAACTATATGCAGTACGACACTAAAATGCCCCCAAACTTAAACTAGACTTTGTCCTCAATGACTGAAATAGAAAAAATTAAAGTAGAGGGCTTCCCTGAAAATATAGCAATCTACCTCCTTGTCCGCTAAGTTTGGAGAATAGGCTAAGCACATGGAACAAATTGGGCACCACACACTTGAATTTGACTTGAATAACACAGAAAACCATGATAAAGCAATTTTATTAAATCCTAAATAAATGCAAATTCAAAACTACTAATATAAAACTTAATAAAAATTAAAAACAAAAATTGAACTTGGGTTGCCTCCCAATAAGCGCTTGTTTTATAGTCTCAGCCTGACTTCTTCAATTCTCTATCCAATTCCCCTACGAAAATTGAGGAACCCTCCATCCATCAGAAGCAATGTTACTTTTGGGAGGTTCCCATTAGCAAAAACCCTTGAATTGAAGTCACCTAGCATGCTCTTTGTAGATAGGATCCCCATTAAGAACGGCAAACCACTAGGTGTTTCCTCCATTATGTCGATGATCAGATTAGGGCATTGAAGCTTAATAAACATAATGGAATCTTCCTCTATCTTCTCCTTTTCATCACACCATGACTCCACAACTGTACTAGCTTTTACATCACAGAGAGTATTGTCGACGACATGACTACCAATCGGACAAGGTTTTGCAAATCTAACCGGACTCTTGAACTTGTTGTCATTATCCCCACTTGTCTCCTCTTTTTCATCTCGTGGCTCATCCAGTTGTAGATTTGGCTCGGGTTCACCATCGGGCTCATCATCAGTCTCGTTATCCATGTCATAGAGCCAATTGTTTTGAGGACGGTTGTTCAATGCATGTGCTATCTGCCCCAATTGATTTTCCAGATTCTTTATTGACTCACCTTGACTTTGTATATTCAGCTCTGTTTGATTAAATCTTTTTTCTTGTTCCTCGTGTTTCTTTTCAGAAGCTTTAATAACTTTTTCCAAGGCTTCCTCCCAATTTGAATGTTCTTCCTGTTGTAGTGGAGATGGACACGAGAAATCCGGTGGGTATGTTGGACTTGGAGCATAAAATTGATCTTGATTGATACTCCATGAAAAATCCGGGTGATACCCCCAATCCTGATGATAGTTGTTGGGATAGACATAATTATTGGGGTAATCACCACCATACTATATCTATTTAAAATGATGGGCGCATTGATGACTCATATGATTTCCAAAGACAATAATCACAAGTAACCGCCACACTTTGATGACGTTGAGCTTAAAAGCTTCAAACATCCTCGAAAGTGTCTCCATCTGTGCTGATAATGCAGAAAAGTTTCTCGAGTCTGTCAATCTCCGATCCCCTTGGTTGACTCATGTTTGTGTATGGCCATTGATACGCAAAGTCATCCATGGTACCTAAAAAGAGAGAAATATAGGAAGAGAATGAAAAATAAAAATAAAATTTTTTAAATTAAGACTAATTTGATTGAAATTAATATTGGTAAATAATTATTAAATTAATTCCCGGAAAGAATCTGGCGCCAAAAACTTGATGATCGATTTCATGATCTATGAATACGTAGCAAGTATACACGATTGAACAAGTAATAAAGTGAAAGTAAAGTATCGTTACCACGAGCAATTATTTAATAAAAATTACCAAGTACTAACTCTTAACCAAATCAATTTTATTTAAACAACCAATAATTGTGATTTTTCTAATTAAGAAAACTAAATTAAAACAATTAAAAGAGATTATTCTAAAAGAAAGCAAATAAACAACTAAAATTTGAATGAATTCAGGATAAATAAGGATTAAGACTCCAATATCCCCAATTATGAATTATAAATCAATTATTCAACTATTCCAATTATTATGTCTCTTTGAATTGTTAACAGAATTCTCAAATGCCAAAAGCCTCTCTCGAGTGATCAATTGCCTTCTATTTAACATGCATTAATTTTGCTATATATCTCTATGCAAAACAATTGAATTAAACTCACATAATCCCAATTCCTTATGTGTTACATGCGGCAAATAGATATTCTCATTCTATTCACAAACCTAATTATTCACTTTGCAAATAATTAAGTCACATGTCACTATGCCCGATTCTAACCCTAGAATTCCTTTCTCAATTCCTTCTAGAGTAACAAGGTAATTCTTGATCGAGGATAATTAATCAATAAGCACAAAGCAAGATGAACAATTCACTTCAATATAAATAATTAGAATAAATCAAATAATCAATTCATAATCATAAAAAGTTCAATTGAAATCTTAATGAAAGAGTTAGTTCATAATTAATGAATTAAAATCAAGAATCCACAATTGAATAGACATTAAAAGATAAAATTAAGAGAAGAGAATAGAATATAATCTATTGTCAGTAGCCTTGAGACTCCTCTTTTGCTCCTGCTTTGAATCTTCAATGGTCTCCAAGTTGCTTCAATCTCCAAAACTAATAAGAACTAGGGTTATGTTCTAATCTAAAGGAGTGTTTAATCTAGTCTAATCTATGTAATCTCTTTATTTTATGCCTTACATCATGTATTTATAGGTTACTGAGTCCAATTTTTAGTTTAGAACAAACTCAATCCAATTTGGAGTCAAAAAGGTGTCAAAATTACGCTTAAAACGCGTCCAGTCCGCACCTTCAAGCCTCTTCCCCAAAGGCCCCAAAGATCGTTTCACGACGCCGAGAATCTGCCTTATAAGCGCCCATTGGCTATAAATAAACTTAAAATTAGCGCCCTCGACGTCATTTACAAGTTCTCGACATTTTCTCGCTCCCGACGTCCTTTGGGAAAATGGCCATAACTTTTTTTCAATTCGATTTAGATGATTCAAGATGATCCGGAAAGACAAAAAGTAGATCTAGAACTTTCATTCTTTGAGGTTTTCGAAATAATGTTCGGAGATATAGTCAAATTGGCTCTGAAGTGACTGTTTGCGTAAATAAATGGCAAAAAAACGCAAATCTAGCCACCGAACGTCGATCCATGTAACTTTTGTCCCAATTCCTACAAAACAATATAAAACATGCATGAATAGACACAAACACATAAAAACATCCTAAAAGACTTGAGAACAACAATAAATTAAGTCCGAATGTATCCAAATCATGTGTATAAAACTCACTCATCAAATACCCCCAAACTTAAACATTTGCTTGTCCTCAAGCAAAAACACAAAAGAACTAAAAATAAACAAAATAACTCAACTAAATGAATGCATATGCATAATCTACTTCCTAATATACCTACGAACCGAGTAATAAATCAATATATGATATATAAAGCAGCCTCAAAGATACCATTGGTACTCAAACAATATATCCAATCAAGTCAAAGTCCATAACTTAACCAATTAGTCAATCCAAACCCGTCATCACCCACGTTATTTGTGTGTGTGTGCTTGTTAACCATTCTAACCAACCACGCTTCAAGATAATCACATAACAAACTTCTTTATAAGGAAAATTTTAGTTCCAATTCAATTACTTTTGTGAACATGACAACTCCTAAGTAAAACTAAGCAATTACCAAATCTAAGGGTAAATCACAGATTTATTTATACTTTTATTCAACTACGAGGGCATTTTTGCTCTTTCTCGTGTTTTTTTTTCTTCATGGGTCATGCGATGTCTTGTTCCATTAGGCTAACAAGGCCACCCTTAGCGAGCTTTCAACCAACGACTCCCGCACCATATAAGACCTTAGGGCGCTTAGGTGTTAAGACACCCCTTGAGCGTCTTCTTTCAACAAAGGCCCCAAACAAAACTAACCACGCTTTTCTCTCTTTTTTTTTATCATCTCTTTTTTTTTTTTCTTTTTTATCCATTTTTTTAGTATATATATCCCATAGATTCCCCCAGAACTCAAGCTTTTACGTCATTCCAACCTTTTACCGCCAGCTTCACTAATTTCCTTAAATTTTAACAAAGATTTTTCCTCGAAACAAATTATGAAACCCTTGAACCAAGTGGATTAAAACAGTTAAACTTTAAGTCTTAACCTTACATAAATTTCGGACAGGCTCGATTATCATCATGATTAAAATTAGAACTCATCATCAATTATCAACACTGCTTCAAGTTAACATGCAAAACCAATCTTATCATAGTAGAACTAAGACCACACCAACAACCTATCACATGATTCATGCAAAAATAAGAAAAAATGCAATTATACTACCTGAACACATATATGAAGATGCAAAAAAAAAAATACCATGTATTATATTCAACCTAAAAAAAAACATAATGCTAACACATAAAAAAATAAAATAAACTACTATGCAGATAACTAACTATATGCAGTACGACACTAAAATGCCCCCAAACTTAAACTAGACTTTGTCCTCAATGACTGAAATAGAAAAAATTAAAGCAGAGGGCTTCCCTGAAAATATTACAATCTTCCTCCTTGTCCATTTAAGTTTGGAGAATAGAACATTAACACATGGAATAAATTGGGCACCACACTTGAATTTGACTTGAATAACTCAGAAAAACATGATAGAAGCAATTTTATTAAATCCTAAATAAATGCAAATTCAAAACTACTAATATAAAACTTAATAAAACTAAAAATAAAAATTGAACTTGGGTTGCCTCCCCAATAAGCGCTTGTTTTATAGTCTCAAATGACTTCTTCAATTCTCTATCCAATTCCCTCTTTAAAATTGAGGAACCCTCCATCCATCGAAGCAATGGTACTTTTGGGAGGTTCCCATTAGCAAAAACCTTTGAATTGAAGTCACCTAGCATGCTTTTTTGTAGATAGGATCCCCATTAAGAACTGAAGAACCACTAGGTGTTTCCTCCATTATGTCGATGATCGATTAGGGCATTGAAGCTTAATAAACATAATGGAATCTTCCTCTATCTTCTCCTTTTCATCACACCATGACTCCACAACTGTACTAGCTTTTACATCACAGAGAGTATTGTCGACGACATGACTACCAATCGGACAAGGTTTTAAAAATCTAACCGGACTCTTGAACTTGTTGTCATTATCCCCACTTATCTCCTCTTTTTCATCTCGTGGCTCATCCAGTTGTAGATTTGGCTCGGGCTCACCATTGGGCTCATCATCAGTCTCGTTATCCATGTCATAGAGCCAAGTGTTTTGAGGACGGTTGTTCAATGCATGTGCTATCTGCCTTGAGACTCCTCTTTCGCTCTTGCTTTGAATCTTCAATGGTCTCCAAGTTGCTTCAATCTCCAAAACTAATAAAAACTAGGGTTATGTTCTAATCTAAAGGAGTGTTTAATCTAGTCTAATCCATGTAATCTCTTTATTTTATGCCTTACATCATGTATTTATAGGTTACAAGTCCAATTTTTAGTTTAGAACAAACCCAATCAAATTTGGAGTCAAAAAGGTGTCAAAATTCGCTTTCAAACACGCCCAGTAGCCGCACTAAGCCTCTTCCCCAAATTGACCAAAGATTCTCACGACTACGAGAATCTTCCTTATAAGCGCCCGTTGCCAAAAATAAACTTAAAATTAACGCCCCTACAATATTACAAGTTCGACATTTTCTCTTTCCGACGTCCTTTGGGAAAATGGCCATAACGTCTTTGTCCGAATTCCGATTTAGATGATTCAAGATGATCCGGAAAGACAAAAAGTAGATATAGAACTTTCATTCTTTGAGGTTTTCGAAATAATGTTCGGAGATATAGTCAAATTGGCTCAAGTGACTCATTGCGTAAATGTAAATGGCAAGTAAAAAAACGCGAATCTAGCCACCACCGACGTCGATCCATGTAACTTTTGTCCCAATTCCTACAAAACAATATAAAACATGCATGAATAGACACAAAGACATAAAAACATCCTAAAAGACTTGAGAACAACAATAAATTAAGTCCGAATATATCCAATTCATGTGTATAAAAACTCACTCATCAAATACCCCCAAACTTAAACCTTTGCTTGTCCTCAAGCAAAAACACAAAAGAACTAAAAATAAACAAAATAACTCAACTAAATGAATGCATATGCATAATCTACTTCCTAATATACCTACGAACCGAGTAATAAATCAGTATGATATATAGCAACAGGCCTCAAAGATACCATTGGTACTCAAACAATATATCCAATCAAGTCAAAGTCCATAACTTAACCAATTAGTCAATCCAAACCTGTCATCACCCATGTTGTGTGTGTGTGCTTGTTAACCATTCTAACCAACCACAGTTCAAGATAATCACATAACAAACTTCATTATAAGGAAAATTTCAGTTCCAATTCAATTACTTTTGTGAACATGACAACTCCGGTTAAAACTAAGCAATTACCAAATCTAAGGGTAAATACAGGATTTATTTATACTTTTATTCAACCACGAGGGCATTTTTGCTCTTTCTCGTGTTTTTTTTCATGGTCATGCAATGTCTCATTCCATTAGGCTAATTATTGCACCCCATTAGCGAAGCTTTCAACCAACGACTCTCGGACCATATAAGACCTTGGGCGCTTAGGTGTTAAGACACCCTTCAGCGTCTTGCTTTCAACAAAGGCCCTCAAACAAAACTAACCATGGTTTTTTCTCTCTTTTTTCATCATCTCTTTTTTTTTTTTTTTTTTATCAATTTTTTTTAGTATATATATCCCATAAATTCCCCCAAACTCAAGCTTTTCGTCATTCCAACCTTTACCGCTTGATTCACTAATTTCCTTAAATTTAAACAAAGATTTTCCTCGAAACAAATTATGAAACCCTTGAACCAAGTGGATTAAAAGCAGTTTAAACTTTAAGTGCTAACCAGGTTACATAAGTTTCAGACGAGGCTCAGATTATCATCATGATTAAAATTAGAACTCATCATCAATTATCAAACACTGCTCAAGTTAACATGCAAAACCAATCTTATCATAGGCCGAAGCTAAGACCACACCAACTTATCACACAAATTCATGCAAAATAAGAAAAAATGCAATTATACTACATGAACACATATATGAAGATGCGAAAAAAATAAATACCATGTATTATATGCAACCTAAAAAAACATAATGCTAACACATAAAAAAAAAAACTACTATGCAGATAACTAACTATATATGCGATGACGACACTAAAATGCCCCCAAACTTAAACTAGACTTTGTCTCAATGAAATAGAAAAAAATTAAAGCGAGAGGGCTTCCACGAAAATATAGCAATCTTCCTCCTTGTCCGCTAAGTTTGGAGAATAAATTTAAGCACATGGAACAAATTGGGCACCACACTTGAATTTGACTTGAATAACACTCAGTAAAACCATGATAGAAGCAATTTTATTAAATCCTAAATAAATGCAAATTCAAAACTACTAATATAAAACTTAATAAAAACTAAAATAAAAATTGAACTTGGGTTTGCCTCCCAATAAAGCGCTTTGTTTTATAGTCTCAACTTTGACTTTTTCAATTCTCATCCAATTCCCTACGAAAATTGAGGAACCCTCCATCCATCAGAAGCAATGTTACTTTTGGGAGGTTCATATTAGCAAAAACCCTTGAATTGAAGTCACCTAGCATGCTCTTTATAGATAGGATCCCCATTAAGAACGGCAAACCACTAGGTGTTTCCTCCATTATGTCGATGATCAGATTAGGGCATTGAAGCTTAATAAACATAATGGAATCTTCCTCTATCTTCTCCTTTTCATCACACCATGACTCCACAACTGTTCTAGCTTTTACATCACAGAGAGTATTGTCGACGACATGACTACCAATCGGACAAGGTTTTGCAAATCTAACCGGACTCTTGAACTTGTTGTCATTATCCCCACTTGTCTCCTCTTTTTCATCTCGTGGCTCATCCAGTTGTAGATTTGGCTCGGGCTCACCATCGAGCTCATCATCAGTCTCGTTATCCATGTCATAGAGCCAAGTGTTTTGAGGACGGTTGTTCAATGCATGTGCTATCTGCCCCAATTGATTTTCCAGATTCTTTATTGACTCACCTTGACTTTGTATATTCAAATCCATTTGATTAAATCTTTTTTCTTGTTCCTCGTGTTTCTTTTCAGAAGCTTTAATAACTTTTTCCAAGGCTTCCTCCCAATTTGAATGTTCTTCCTGTTGTAGTGGAGATGGACACGAGAAATCCGGTGGGTATGTTGGACTTGGAGCATAAAATTGATCTTGATTGATACTCCATGAAAAATCCGAGTGATACCCCCAATCCTGATGATAGTTGTTGGGATAGACATAATTATTGGGGTAATCACCACCATCTTTATGTCATTTCAAAGCGATGGCGCATTGATGACTCATATGATTTCCAGCACAATAATCACAAGTAACCACCACACTTTGATGACGTTGAGCTTCAAAAGCATCAAACATCCTCGAAAGTGTCTCCATCTGCGCTGATAATGCAGAAAGTTTCTCGAGTCTGTCAATCTCCAGTCCCCTTGGTTGACTCATGTTCGTGTATGGCCATTGATACGCAAAGTCATCCATGGTGCCTAAAAAGAGAGAAATATAGGAAGAGAATCAAAAATAAAAATAAAATTTTTTAAATTAAGACTAATTTGATTGAAATTAATATTGGTAAATAATTATTAAATTAATTCCCGTATGGCCGCGCCAAAAACTTGATGATCGATTTCATGAATCAATGAATACGTGCAAGTATACACGATCGATAAGTAATAAAGTGAAAGTAGAGTATCGTTCCCACGAGGAATTATTTAATAAAAATTACCAAGTACTAACTCTTAACCAAATCAATTTTATTTAAACAACCAATAATTGTGATTTTTCTAATTAAGAAAACTAAATTAAAACAATTAAAAGAGATTATTCTAAAAGAAAGCAAATAAACAACTAAAATTTGAATGAATTCAGATAAATAAGGATTAAGACTCCAATATCCCCAATTATGAATTATAAATCAATTATTCAACTATTTCAATTATTATGTCTACTGAATTGTTAATAGGAATTCTCAAATGCCAAAAGCCCTCTCTCGAGTGATCAATTGCCTTCTATTTAACCCAGATTAATTTTGCTATATCTCTATGCAAAACAATTGAATTAAACTCGCTACAATCCCAATTCCTTATGTGTTACATGCGGCAAATAGATATTCTCATTCTATTCACAAACCTAATTATTCACTATGCAAATAATTAAGTCACATGTCACCATGCCCAGTTCTAACCCTAGAATTCCTTTCTCAATTCCTTCTAGAGTAACAAGGTAATTACTGATCAGATAATTAATCAATAAGCACAAAGCAAGATGAACAATTCACTTCAACATAAATAATTAGAATAAATCAAATAATCAATTCATAATCATAAAAAGTTCAATTGAAATCTTAATGAAAGAGTTAGTTCATAATTAATGAATTAAAATCAAGAATCCACAATTAAATAGACATTAAAAGATAAAAGTAAGAGGAGAGAAGAGAAGAGAATATAATCTATTGTCAGTAGCCTTGCGACTCCTCTTTTGTTCCTGCTTTGAATCTTCAATGGTCTCCAAGTTGCTTCAATCTCCAAAACTAATAAGAACTAGGGTTATGTTCTAATCTAAAGGAGTGTTTAATCTAGTCTAATCTATGTAATCTCTTTATTTTATGCCTTACATCATGTATTTATAGGTTACAAGTCCAATTTTAGTTTAGAACAAAACCCAATCTAATTTAGAGTCAAAAGGTGTCAAAATTAGCCCAAAAGCGCATCCAGTCCGCACTAAGCCTCTTCCCCAAATACCAAAGATCTGCACATTCACAGAATTTGAGAATTTATATAAGCGCCCGGCGCTGCAAATAAACTTAAAATTAAGCGCCCGTATTGTTACAAGTTCTGACATTTTCTGCTCCGATGTCCTTTGGGAAAATGGCCATAACTTATTTGTCCAAATTCCGATTTAGATGATTCAAGATGATCCGGAAAGAGGAAAAGTAGATCTAGAACTTTCATTCTTTGAGTTTTTCGAAATAATACGCGAAAATATAGTCAAATTGGCTCTGAAGTGACTGCTGTGTAAATGGCAAGCCGAAAACGCGAATCTAGCCACCCCGAACGTCGATCCATGTAACTTTTGTCCCAATTCCTACAAAACAATATAAAACATGCCTGAATAGACACAAACACATAAAAATATCCTAAAAGACTTGAGAACAACAATAAATTAAGTCCGAATGTATCCAATTCATGTGTATAAAACTCACTCATCAAATACCCCCAAACTTAAACATTTGCTTGTCCTCAAGCAAAAACACAAAAGAACTAAAAATAAACAAAATAACTCAACTAAATGAATGCATATGCATAATCTACTTTCTAATATACCTACGAAACGAGTAATAAATCAGTATGATATATAACAACAGGCCTCAAAGATACCATTGGTACTCAAACAATATATCCAATCAAGTCAAAGTTCATAACTTAACCAATTAGTCAATCCAAACCTGTCATCACCCATGTTGTGTGTGTGATTGTTAACCATTCTAACCAACCACAATTCAAGATAATCACATAACAAACTTCTTTATAAGGAAAATTTCAGTTCCAATTCAATTACTTTTGTGAACATGACAACTCAGGTTAAAACTAAGCAATTACCAAATCTAAGGGTAAATACATGATTTATTTATACTTTTATTCAACCACGAGGGCAATTTTGCTCTTTCTCGTGTTTTTTTTTTCGTGGCTGTGCAATGTCTCATTCCATTAGGCTAACAGTGCCACCCCTTATCGAGCTTTCAACCAACGACTCCCGGACCATATAAGACCTTAGGCTTAGGTGTTAAGACACCCTTTCTAAAGCGTCTTGCTCAACAAAGGCCCCAAAAAAAAAACTAACCACTGGTTTTCTCTCTTTTTTTTCATCATCTCTTTTCTTTTTATTTCTTTTATCAATTTTTTTAGTATATATATGCCATAGATTCCCCAAACTCAAGCTTTTTACGTCATTCCAACCTTTACCGCCATTCACTAATTTCCTTAAATTTTAACAAAGATTTTCCTCGAAACAAATTATGAAACCCTTGAACCAAGTGGATTAAAACAGTTAAACTTTAAGTGCTAACCTGCACATAAGTTTCAGACAGGCTCAGATTATCATCATGATTAAAATTAGAACTCATCATCAATTATCAACACTGCTTCAGTTAACATCCAAAACCAATCTTATAATAGTCTAGAAACTAAGACCACACCAACCTATCACATGATTCATGCAAAATAAGAAAAAATGCAATTATACTACATGAACACATATATGAAGATGCAAAAAAAAAAAATACCATGTATTATATGCGAACCTAAAAAAAACATAATGCTAACACATAAAAAAAAAAATAAACTACTATGCAGATAACTAACTATATGCGATGCGACACTAAAATGCCCCCAAACTTAAACTAGACTTTGTCCTCAATAGTTTGAAATAGAAAAAATTAAAGCGAGAGGGCTTCCCGCGAAAATATAGCAATCTTCCTCCTTGTCCGCTAAGTTTGGAGAATAAATTAAACACATGGAACAAATTGGGCACCACACTTGAATTTGACTTGAATAACACAGAAACCATGATAGAAGCAATTTTATTAAATCCTAAATAAATGCAAATTCAAAACTACTAATACAAAACTTAATAAAAACTAAAAATAAAAATTAAACTTGGGTTGCCTCCCAATAAGCGCTTGTTTTATAGTCTCAAATTTCTTCTTCAATTCTCTATCCAATTCTCCTACGAAAATTGAGGAACCCTCCATCCATCGAAGCAATGTTACTTTTGGGAGGTTTCCATTAGCAAAAACCCTTGAATTGAAGTCACCTAGCATCTTTCTTTGTAGATATAGGATCCCCATTAAGAACGACAAAACCACTAGGTGTTTCCTCCATTATGTCGATGATCGAGATTAGGGCATTGAAGCTTAATAAACATAATGGAATCTTCCTCTATCTTCTCCTTTTCATCACACCATGACTCCACAATCTGTATTTAGCTTTTTACATCACGAGAGAATATTGTCGATTTACATGACTACCAATCGGACAAGGTTTTGCAAATCTAACCGGACTCTTGAACTTGTTGTCATTATCCCCACTTGTCTCCTCTTTTTCATCTCGTGGCTCATCCAGTTGTAGATTTGGCTCGGGCTCACCATCGAGCTCATCATCAGTCTCGTTATCCATGTCATAGAGCCAAGTGTTTTGAGGACGGTTGTTCAATGCATGTGCTATCTGCCCCAATTGATTTTCTAGATTCTTTATTGACTCACCTTGACTTTGTATATTCAAATCTATTTGATTAAATCTTTTTTCTAGTTCCTCGTGTTTCTTTTCAGAAGCTTTAATAACTTTTTCCAAGGCTTCCTCCCAATTTGAATGTTCTTCCTGTTGTAGTGGAGATGGACACGAGAAATCCGGTGGGGTATGTTGGACTTGGAGCATAAAATTGATCTTGATTGATACTCCATGAAAAATCCGGGTGATACCCCAATCCACGATGATAGTTGTTGGGATAGACATAATTATTGGGGTAATCACCACCATATCATCGGGCCGAAACTAATGGCGCATTGATGACTCATATGATTTCCAAAGACAATAATCACAAGAATCCGCCAGCACACTTTGATGACGTTGAGCTTCAAAGCTTCAAACATCCTCGAAAGTGTCTCCATCTGCATCTTGATAATGCGAAAAAGTTTCTCGAGTCTGTCAATCTCCAGGTCCCTTGGTTGACTCATGTTAGGTGTATGGCCATTGATCATGAAGTCATCCATGGTACCTAAAAGAGAGAAATATAGGAAGAGAATGAAAATAAAAATAAATTTTTTAAATTAAGACTAATTTGATTGAAATTAATATTGGTAAATAATTATTAAATTAATTCCCGTAGAATAAATACTAAAAACTTGATGATCGATTTACAATCAATGAATACGTGCAGTATACACGATTAACAAGTAATAAAGTGAAAGTAGATTATCGTTCCCACGAGGAATTATTTAATAAAAATTACCAAGTACTAACTCTTAACCAAATCAATTTTATTTAAACAACCAATAATTGTGATTTTTCTAATTAAGAAAACTAAATTAAAATAATTAAAAGAGATTATTCTAAAAGAAAGCAAATAAACAACTAAAATTTGAATGAATTCGGATAAATAAGGATTAAGACTCCAATATCCCCAATTATGAATTATAAATCAATTATTCAACTATTTCAATTATTATGTCTCTTTGAATTGTTAATGTGAATTCTCAAATGCCAAAAGCCCTCTCTCGGTGATCAATTGCCTTCTATTTAACCCAGTTTAATTTTGCTATATCTCTATGCAAAACAATTGAATTAAACTCATTACAATCTCAATTCCTTATGTGTTACGTGCGGCAATAGATATTCTCATTCTATTCACAAACCTAATTATTCATTTATGCAAATAACTAAGTCACATGTCACCATGCCCAGATTCTAACCCTAGAATTCCTTTCTCAATTCCTTCAGAGTAACAAGGTAATTCTTGATCGATCGATAATTAATCAATAAGCACAAAGCAAGATGAACAATTCACGTCAACATAAATAATTAGAATAAATCAAATAATCAATTCATAATCATAAAAAGTTCAATTGAAATCTTAATGAAAGAGTTAGTTCATAATTAATGAATTAAAATCAAGAATCCACAATTGAATAGACATTAAAGATAAAAGTAAGAGAAGAGAATATAATCTATTGTCAGTAGCCTTGAGACTCCTCTTTCGCTCCTGCTTTTGTCTCCAAGTTGCTTCAATCTCCAAAACTAATAAGAACTAGGGTTATGTTCTAATCTAAAGGAATGTTTAATCTAGTCTAATCTATGTAATCTCTTTATTTTATGTCTTACATCATGTATTTATAGGTTACAAGTCCAATTTTTAGTTTAGGAACAAACCCAATCCAATTTGGAGTCAAAAGGTGTCAAAATTACTTCAAAAAACGCGTCCGAAAGCCGCACCAAGCCTCTTCCCAGCCTGACAAAGACTGCTCACGATGCTGAGAATCTACCTTATAGCACCCCGGCGCTGCAAAAGGCTTAAAATTAGCGCCCCGGCTCTGTTACAAGTTCTGACATTTTCTGCTCCGACGTCCTTTGGGAAAATGGCCATAACTTCTTTGTCCGAACTCCGATTTAGATGATTCAAGATGATCCGGAAAGAGGAAAAGTAGATCTACAACTTTCATTCTTTGAGTTTTTCGAAATAATGTCCGGAGATATAGTCAAATTGGCTCTGAAGTGACTCTTTGTGTAAATGGCAAGTAAAAACGCGAATCTAGCCACCCGAACGTCGATCCATGTAACTTTTGTCCCAATTCCTACAAAACAATATAAAACATGCATGAATAGACACAAACACATAAAAACATCCTAAAAGACTTGAGAACAACAATAAATTAAGTCCGAATGTATCTAATTCATGTGTATAAAACTCACTCATCACTCGTATGTCATATAAAATTGAAGTTCAAAGAATTATTCATTTACAAAATATTTCAAATCAAATGCCAGATGCATTTAATGATGCTAGAAAAGTGATAAAGTCACATACACCTGCAGTGAATACTCCAGCAAGGATAGAAATACCTATTGAAAAATCAATTCATGAAGAATTGACGAATAAGGTAATAGAAGAATCTAAACCACGCTAGAAGCGTGAAAGACCAATTGGTGCAAAAGACACTGTACCACGAAAATCAAAAGCAAATAAGGAAATCCCAGAAGGAACACGCTCCGTATAGCACTTATTCCAAGAGTGGGAATAGCCCGAAAGAGGTTCAAAATCTCAAAAAGGGATAAGAGATGAACATCAAGAGATCTCAATAAATTATGTACATGATGAGAACATATGGGATCGAAGCAAAGTCATGATTGATGACATATTTGTTTTCTCTATAGCATCAGATATTACTTTGATTCCTGACACGGATCCTGAACCACAAAATGTGGAAGAATGTCGGAAAAGAAAAGATTGGCCAAAATGAAAAGATGCTATTCAAACTGAGCTACAATCTCTATTGAAAAGAGAAGTATTTGGACCAGTAGTCTAAACACCGCTGGGTGTAATCCCGGTTGGAAACAAATGGGTATTTGTACGAAAGCGAAATGAGAAAAATAAAATTGTGAGATACAAAGCCCGACTTGTAGCTCAAGGGTTTTCACAAAAACCTGGTATTGATTATCAGGATACATACTCTCCAGTAATGGATGGAGTCACTTTTCGCTTTCTGATAGGTATGGCAACCATGGAAGGTTTGGAAACACGTCTTATGGATGTTGTAACAACATACCTATATGGCTCACTTGACAGTGAGATTTATATGAGAATCCCTGAAAGATTGAAAATGACTGAATCACAAAGGCCCCGTCATATATATTCAATCAAGTTACAACGCTCATTGTATGGGTTAAAGCATGTCAATTGTCAGATGTGGTATAATCGACTTAGTGATTATTTAATAAAAGATGGATATATAAATGATCAAGTATGTCCATGTGTTTTTATTAAGAAATCACAAAGTGGATTTTCTATCATTGCTGTATATGTGGATGATTTGAATCTTGTAGGTACTCCTGAAGAACTCACAAGAACTGCTACTTATTTAAAAGATGAATTTGAAATGAAAGATTTTGGAAAGACAAAATTCTGTTTAGGAATACAAGTGGAACATTTAGCATCTGGAATTTTTGTTCATCAATCCACATATGCTGAAAAGATTTTCAGTCATTTTCACGTGGATAAAGCTCATCCTTTGACTACCCCGATGGTTGTTCGATCTTTAGATGTTAATAAAGATCCATTTCGGCCTCTAGAAAGTGGGGAAGAAGTTCTTGGACCTGAAGTTCCATACCTAAGTGCAATAGGTGCTCTTATGTATCTTGTAAACTGTACACGACCTGATATTACTTTTGCTGTCAACTTGTTAGCAAGATATAGTTCTTCTCCTACTAAGAGACATTGGGATGGGATCAAACACATTTTGAGATACCTCCGTGGAAGTATAGAACTTGGGTTATTTTATCTAAGAAATTCAACGTCGCAATTGGTTGGATATGTCGATGCAGGATATTTATCAGATCCACATAATGGAAGATCACAAACAGGTTATGTATTTACATATTGTGACACGGCTATATCCTGAAAATCCACAAAGCAAACCATGACAGCTGCATCTTCAAATCACTCAGAGATTCTCGTTATACATGAAGCAAGCAGAGAGTGTGTTTAGTTGAGATCAATTATTCAGCATATTCAAAAGTCATGTGGATTACCATCAATCAAAGACATTCCTACAATTTTGTATGAGGATAACGCTGCATGCATTGCTCAACTTAGAGGAGGGTACATCAAGGGAGATTGAACAAAGCACATTTCACCTAAATTCTTCTTCACACATGAGCTACAAAAGAAGGGTGATATAGATGTACATCAAATTCGATCATGTGATAATCTAGTCGACTTATTCACAAAGTCACTACCAAATGCAACGTTTGAAAAACTTGAAAAGGATCTAATGTGTCGATTGAAAGACTTATGACAACATTTCATCAAGGAGTAATGAATTCCTTTTGAGGGGAAGACTGTACTCTTTTTTCTTAGTCACGGTTTTTATCCCAATGGGTTTTTCCTGACAAGGTTTTAACGAGGCAGTCAATTAAAAAATATTTATGTAAAAGATATATACTCTTTTTCCCTTCGTTAAGTTTTTTCCACTGGATTTTCTTAACAAGGTTTTTAATGAGACATAATCTTCTATCGGTGGAAATCAGGGGAAGTGTTATGAATATGATTTCCCCGTGACTTCTCCCCTTTCTTCTCGTTGGGTGAACCTTTTCTTTTCTCCCTCCGTGACTTCACCTTGCCTATATAAGGCAACGCTCCTAAATG
This sequence comes from Panax ginseng, assembly GCA_020205605.1. Classification (NCBI taxonomy): domain Eukaryota; kingdom Viridiplantae; phylum Streptophyta; class Magnoliopsida; order Apiales; family Araliaceae; genus Panax; species Panax ginseng. The sequence goes on along the minus strand of CM035139.1, from coordinate 2,235,845 downwards.
AAATGAGAGACAGAAGAAAACTTCTTTGAAGAAATTCTCTCAAAGTTTTTCTCTCCTTTTCTCTTGCTTATTCTCTCTAATTTTATGCAGTAATTATAAGAGTATCTTTATACACTTTTGCTAAAGTTTTATAACAATAAGAGTATATAATAAATGGGCCATATATATACACAACTATGTATTATACAATCAGGCTATGACAACGGATTTTTGGACTATAGCGACGATTCACCCGTCACACGTCGCGGTAGCACAGAATAGCTATGGTGACACCCGTCATTATAGTCCAAAAAATAGTCGTCATAACCGACTGTGTACTAGTTGTTTACATACATTTTCACCATAATAAATATATTATATAAAAATTATATATTTGTGAGAATATCAATCAATAAAATATAAATAATTCTACATGCATAAACACCTAACAAATAAATATTTTATATTCATAAATTTTTTTAGTTAAATACATTTTCGTCCCTCAAAGTATTACCCAACTTATACAAGTGATATAAAATATAAAAAATAATAATACTAGCCTCCAAATACATTTAAGTAAGTAAAAGTGACCCTCCGGTTATAATTTTTAGTGGAATATCAATAATGTCATTCATGTGATATAATATACAGTTAAATCGTATAATAAATGTTGACTATACAATTAATTATCAAATACAACCCAAATACGAACTTAATTGAAGTAAAATAATAAAAAATCATTAAATAAATAAAATAAAATAAATAATTCAAGTTAAATAATTAAAATTCACTAATCAATTCAAATAAAATAACTTATCACACTAATTAAATTAAATTAAATAATTAGCTCAAATTTATTAACATAGATAAAATAACTAACCCTAAAAATTAATTAAAAATAACAATTAAGGAATAAATAATAACTAAATATATTGTTTTGTGTTTTTAGTTATTATTTTTATTTTAGTATAAAATTCACTACAAATTACCACACTACACATAAAATAATTAATTTAATTAATTAAATTTAATAATTTACTCAAATAAAATAGTTAACTTCACTAATTAACTAAATAAAATAACAAACTCCACTAATTAACTTAAATATAATAACCAACTAAATTAATTTTTAAAAATAAAATAATTAACTCCGCCTAATGAATCAAGTAAAATAATTATTTAGTTAGTCATAAAAAATAGGTTAATTATTTTAAATATCAAAACACCTTATAATAATTAAAATACGTTAATTATCAAAATACGTTAAGATAATTAATTCAAATAAAATAATTATCAAACTCCACTAATTAACTTAGTTATTTTTAACGTATTTTAATTATCTTATTTGAGTTAATTATTTTAATTAGTATTTTTAATTAATTTTCTTGATTGATTAGTGGATTCAATTATTTTATTTGAATTAATTAATTGAGTTAATTATTTTATTTAAGTTAATTAGTATAATTAATGATTTTATTCACTATACATTTATATATACTATACATAAAATAAAATAATTAATGAGATTAATTATTTTATGTATAGTATGGTAATATGTAGTGAGTAAAATAATTAATCTCATTAATTAATTTAAATAAAATGTTAATTTTTATTATTTTACTTGAATGATTAGCTAAATTAATTATTTTATTTAAATTAATTATTTGAGTTAGTTATTTTATTTAAGTTAATTAGTAGAGATTATTATTTTATATAATTAATTAGTAAAGTTAACAATTCTATTTGAGTAATTTATTAAAGTTAATTAATTTAATTAATGAGATTAATTATTTATGTGTGGTGTGATAATTTGTGGTGAATTTTATTTGTTTTAAGTATTATTTACATGTTTACACTATTTAAATGTATCTTTTTATATAAGAAAATACAATTAAATTAACTTTAAATATATTAAAAAGTATTAAATTGTATAAATACATTACTTTGGAGTTGCACGTTAAAGTTATGGTCGAAGGGTTACTTTTAGTTAATAATATTTGGAGTAAGACCATAAAATGGACAAATAGTTCGGACTCGATTCGTACTAGTTCGACTCAAAATATAAATGAGTCAAATATAAATAAATTTTAAATTTTGATAAATTACTTGAATCTTCTTAAATTATAATTTTCTGTTGATACTCGTATTATATTCGTTCGAAAAATTCAAAATACTCGGATTCGATTCGAGATCGTGCTCGACTCAATAATTAAATGAGCCCCAATCAAATTTTATTTTATACTCGATAAATTTTATAAACCAAATTTAAACAACTCAACACTAGTCTCGATTTGATTGATTTGCACCCTTAGTTTTTATACATTAAGATCGCTTTTGTAAGTTGGGTAATACAAACTGTATTTAACCCTTCATTTTTCTTACAATTTATTTTCCTTCCCTTTCTCGGATTCTCTCCTTAGAAAACTCCAAAGACACGGGAAGTCGAAGAAGCTCTCCCCAAGCCCACGATGAAGACGCCGACGCCGGTGGCTTGCCTACTGGCCCAAGTATGTCCTCTATACCTTTTCACTTCAACAAAACTAGTTAGAGAACAGGAGTATATAATTTCGACATATATATATATATACGGTCTGGATCAAGAGCATATCCCTTATCTAACTCACCTGAGCTCATCCCTCTTTAGCGACGGACCCGGCGACGGTTCAGTCATACAACCGTTGTCTATACTTTTAGCGACGCTATATATTGTCCGTTGCTAAAAGTATAGATGATGATTGTAGATATCGAATGTCGTCGTCCGTCATCATTAGAGGGATGAGCTTCAGTGAGTTAGATAAAAGTATCTTCTTGATCCTTATATATATCGGTCCGGATCAAGTGCATACCCATTATCTTACTCACCCGTGCTCACACCCTTTAGCGACGGACCCGCCAACGGGTTCGGTCATACAACCGTCGTCTATACTTTTAGCGACGCTATATGTTGTCCGTCGCTAAAAGTATAGACGACGGTTTAAGTTCGGATGAATTGGATAAGGGTGAGCTTTAAGATCCGAACTCTATATATATTGGAAATTTAACCTTCAAATTTAGATTTGTATTCATCATGACATCTGCATTATTCAGTTACAGAGCTACACTCTAATACTGTCTCTATAAAGTATATTTCTATTTTATTTTTTCTGCAAAAAGAGTATCATTTACAGTTATATTATCACTAAAGATTAGTTTTATTTTATGGAACACAAATTATTTGTAAATGAAACTCTTTTTGCGGATGAAATATTATTCTTTTATTAAAAATAATAATAATCATCTTGAGGTAAATAAGATTTTGGTCTGAATAGGTTTCTGATTGACTTTAAATATCATCCTAACAAGAATGAGTAAAAGTTCATTTAAATATAGGTTGATCATGACAATTATGGGCTTATTTGTTTGGGGCATTTCAGTGCTATAGTTGTATACATGGTAACTTTTCTGAAAATTGAATGGGCCCTATTTTATCATTTGTATTTTGTAGCTTGCGAACATGTTGCGAGGAAAAGAAGAAGAATAAGAAAGGACTGCAAAGCAGTTTCTTCTCAGCCTCTCGCTCTTATTATAAACTGTAAACGAGTTTGCCTTTTCTTATTTTTCCACCTTTAAAGGTTTATGGAAAGCAGAAGACGAAGAGAAACACCGAGTTGAGTCAGTACCAAAAAAGAAAGCTGAAGAAAGCTTCAGGTGTGTTGTAACACACTTGTTTCTTTTTTCTAGCTCGTCTGGTTTATCTTATTGATCAAATTTTGGTTGACTTTCTTTTCTCAATCGCAGGAGGACAAGGAGAATGAACTTCTCATATCAGAAAGTGTTGAGACCTTGGAGTATGATTCCACTCTGGTCCTTCTTGAATCTTAATTCTTATTATAGATCTTATCTTGATATGGGCATGGTGTGTGTATTGGGAACTGTGAATATCTTCATATTTTCACAAAGTACACAATTGGAGAGTAGGAGATTGAAACAGTTGTATTTTGTACTACCTTAATGAGTCTTTGGTACAGAAACACATATTTACATATATACTAACCTAGACGGTAAGACAATTAAAGAAAGAAAAAATTACCCAAAACAACCAACATGCCAACACAACACTTTGTTCAGCGGCTGGTTACCGCTAACTTGCTGCTCTCTTCTTTTCTCCATTGTCTAACATTACCCTTTAGCATGATGAAGGGTTGTTAGGCCCTTGTTGAAGCTTAACCCAAAAATAAGAAAGAAACAGAGATATATATAGAATAAGAGAGAATTCAGAGAGAATTATGGAGGAAGAAGGAGAAGAACAAATTGAATACTCACTTTGTTCGTGCGATATATATATAGAGAGAGAAATAGAGTAGCTGAAAGTTTCACTCCTTAATTCATTCATAAAATTCATAATATCAAACTTTGGGATTACTCCACCCATTACACATATATAACTACTAAAATGCTGAAAAGTGTAAATATTTCTAACCTACACCACTCTCTTATCCTGCACACACATGCTAACAACCTTCATGTGCACACATATGCATACAAAATATCTAACTCTAGAATATATTAACTATTTTGCCCAATTTACCCTTCCCTTTGCAATCCTGACATTCCCTCCTCAAGAACATTCACGTCCTCATGAATTTGTGTTGAAAATAGAACAGTTGTAACCCAGTCTGATGTCTTTCCCTGATTTCCTCCGGAATCAAAGATGAAGCTTTCGAGTTTACTCATTAAAACTTTGCCATTATAAGGCCTGTCTACATGTTCAATGAATTACAAATCCCTTCTCGAATTTTCAATTTTTGTTCCCCTCAAATATCAAGGGATACCCCACAATTTTAAACTAAAGACTCTGAGGTCATTTACACATCCTTCTTGCTTCATTTTCCATTTGAAGAGTGACCACTTATAGCTGCCAAAGGATCTTCACCATTCATAGATCCACCAATTAACCTCTTGAGTTGGCTAGAAACATTTACTTTTTGCACATAATTTGCTTGGAAGGACATATAATGTGTGACATATAATGTGTGAAAGATTTTGTATCAAATTGAATTTGGGAGTCTTTGTCCTCAAAACTAGTGGATATTCTTGCTTTTGCACACTGATTACTCCACCTCTTTGATGCACAAGTATAAACACTTATCCCTACTATAATATATGTTTCTTGTTATCAAAGAAAAACTGCTTTTACTTGAGATTCTCCAAGCTACTTTGACACCAACTATGACCAGTTTTTATGGAAAAATAATTGGGTTCAGGTTGTAGGTTCTCTCTTGGGAGATTGGTCAATGCCCATTTAAATTTCTCAAAGGTTTCAAAAGCTGAAAATTTCCATTGAAGGTCATCTCTCAACAAAAAATGAACTAGCAGGGTAGTAGTTTCTAACCCATAAGATACATATATTGCATTCAAGAGTAAAAGCACCAAACCTTCTCATTAGGCTTGCAAACGAACCGAATCATTCGCAAACATGTTCGATTTGAGCTCTGTTCGAGTTCGATTGGATTGCCTTGCCGAGTCGAATTCTCACATGGTATCACGTTCGATTGCTTGATCGAATATGTTCGCGAACCATGTGATTCGGTTCGATTGTGTTCACAAGCAATTTGGATTCAATTCGGTTCGAGTTCAATTCAAGTGGTTCGCAAGTAGCTCGTGAGATGTTTGAGTATTTACAATATTTGGCTTAATTTTTGTTTCAGTGTGTTGATGATGTTTGCGAACATGATAATAGTCCGCGAGCATAATTATGTTCGACTATGTTCATGAACTCAATCATGTTCACGAATATCTAACGATCCGAACTCGCGCATGTGTGTTGGTTTGATCGTGTGACTTGAACATGTTCGAGCTCGACTTATTGTGTTTGAGTTCGACAAAGTTTGGATCGGATCTGGTCGTTTGCAGCCTACTAAAATAGATGGTCTGGATCTTCTAGGTGAAAATGTTGTAGGAACACTTCTGTTTTGTCCTTCCAATGATTAAGCTTCGCAAATCATTCCCTTTTGATAATCAAGAGTTGATGTTTGTTTCTTTAGAAAATGAATATGGCCTGCTTCAGACTTTGATTACCTTGAACTTTGGTTGCCTCTTGTCTTGTATCTTCTTTAGAAATCCGTACATTCAATGGTCACAATTCTGCATAAAATTTTTCTTTTCTTCCTTGAAGTTTTTGTGCAACACTCATTGCTAAAATTTTCTTGCCAAGACCATAAGCAATGGCCTTAGTATAATAATAGTGTTGGAGCAATAGGTTAATGACTTTTTCAACATATTCAGGACAGACATAAGAAAAGAAATTTGATGTTCTGGTTTTTTTTGAGTATGTGTCTTGAATGGACATTTTCACTTTAACCCTCCAAGGTTCAAGAGATGAAAACCATTCATTCTGGGATTGATTTGGAATAGCAACAACCACCTGATTGCATCCCATTTTATCTAAATTTTTTGCATAAAGCTTGGGACCTTGTGGAGCTAGAATGCTAGCATCTCTATCTTCATTTTCTAGCATAAGATGCAACATGACAGCTCATTTACAAGGAATCTCTTTGTTGTTGTTCAGGAAGTGTCAACACTCCCTTTACCTTTATGACTCCTTGCTCCACTTCAGGATTATGGTCAAACAAAGGGACCTCATTATACCGAAACTCTTCTTCATATTCTAGTTGTGTAGCACATTGCTGAATGTTGTCAATGAACTCAGCCTTTTCAATTTTCATCAAAGCAATGATTCCCTTCATATTGTGGTGGTTCGTCATAGGTGGGTGGACCATCATAATATGGAGCCTCCTCACAGTCCTACTCCCAACTCCTAGCGCCTTCACATTCAAGAAATGATGAAAAAAATAAACTTGAGATGCTTAAGTTCATTTCCGTCTTCATTTTCTTCATCACAATTGTTTCTCCTCCATTGGACATCATCTTCTTCATTTGTTCTGGCCCTTAACTTCTCAGCATGGTTAAAATTTCTAAACAATCCTTTGTTTCCTCTATGGCCCATGTGAACTGGCATCTTGCTCTTTCTTTTATCTCCAACACGGTTAACAAAATACTTCTCATATTATGAACATTTATGTTTCAGCAACTTATTCATTCCACACAAGAAATAATCCATTTTTTCATTAATAAGTTGCAACTTCTCATTGGTACAATCTCTATAACTCAAAAAATCTTGTTTAAGTTTTACGATCGTAGACTGAAACAACTTGTAAGACTCTACGATTGAAACAACTTGTTAGACTCTACGATTGAAACAACTTGTTAGACTCTACGATTGAAACAACTTGTAAGACTTTACGATTGAAACAATTTGTTAGACTATGACTGAAACAACTTAATATGAATCACCTAACCTAAACCAAAACAGATCAAACAAAACTAATTTATAGAATCTGGAAAAATTTTACTGACAGAGAAGATCAAACAAAATATGGATTAAAATGTGTGGGTAATGATGTAAATGAGTTTTATGGAATGGACTATCTGTATGTGATAGGAACTAGTGAGATGGAAGTGTTTAATACTTGAAACAAGTGAATTAACACTAGAATTTGCTGAGTTGCATGTATGCTGGAAAACAGAGCCTCTAAAGCCTATTTTTTGCTGCTATGGGGCAGAGATTTGCAGTTGTTGTCGATGATTTTGTGCTAGTTCTAGGTAGTGTTTTTGAAGGATGGAAGAAGGTATAAGAGATAGAATTCAGATAGAAGGGTACAAAGCATAAATTAGAGGTTGAAGATCGAGAAGGACATAGAATGTAGAGGAAGAAGATGATGAGTTTGGGAACAACTTGAGCTTTGATACCAATTTGTCAAGACCCTTGTTGAAACCTAACTAGAAACTAAGAGAGAAACAGAGAATAGAAATAATAGAGAATTCAAAGAGAATAAGGGAAGAAGGAGAAGATCACAGTGAATATTCGCTGTGTTCGTGAGATACAGAGAGAGGGAGAGAAATGGAGTAGTTGAAAGCTTCACTCCTTAATTCATTCATAAAATTCATAATATCAAACTTGGGGATTACTCCACCCATTACGCACATATATATAGCTACAAAAATGCTGAAAAGTGTAAATATTACTAACCTACACCACTCTCTTATCCTACACCCACATGCTAACAACCTCCCTGTGCACACATAATATATATCTGTAGAATATATTAACTATTTTAGTTATGCCCAGTTTATCCTTCCCTTTGCAATCCTGACAAGGGTCCTACTGGATTATGATTTATTGTCGATCTGGTATCTTAGGTTGAAACTGTTCGAGTTGGAGGGGAGTGCAGTTCTCCAAGGCTGGTTTAGAATTGCCGATAAGTGAGCGACCTATCAAGAGAAAGACTAGTGACAGTACTTGTGAAACTTAATCTGATTCCAAGAGGGTACAGTCAAGGCGAACGTGCATCAGCAGCAACTCTTCCTGTCCTGTGATAAGTGAAAGAGAAGTCCTACATTACATTTCTGCTTGTGGCAGTTGTGTAGGTGGATCAGAAGCTTCCCTTTCAGTTAAGGAAACTTCCTATGAGAATTATAGGACTTCTGCGCTAGGAGATCTGCATAATTCTTTGTCCATAAGTAATTGTAATGCAACAGGAATCAAAAAGTCAATGGTAAGCTTGAATATCAGCTTATATTAGGACCTGGCATTGATTTGTCAAGGCACATTGTTTGTTGTTAATAAATAGAATCTGTAATATACTTGTATGAAAACTTTCTACTATATATACTATAGGGCTGAGGACTTAGTATGGAACAGGATAGGATAAATGAATAAAGGAAATCTTGGCATTATGACCAATCTGGCTGACAGTCTTCCACGGAGAGCTCTAACTGCCCCAATAGTAGTACATGTATCAAGAACAAAAGAGGTTGAGAATAAAAGACAGGACCTCCTAATAGTCATGATGGAGCAGGAGATAATGGAAGCTATCAATGACAATATTAGTGTTATTAATGCGGGGAGACAGGTTGTGTCAAGACCACACAAGTTCCTTAGGTTAGCTTACTATGAATCTATGACGCTTCTTGTGATTATATATTGAAATTCAAAGTTCATTTTCACCAAATATAAAAAAAGTTAGATATTCTGCCTTCAGTGGACCTGGCTGGTTTCTTTCAGTCCTTTATGAAGCTGGCTTTGGTTCAAACCAGTTTTTGGAACACACTGGTATGATCGGTGTTTACCCAACCACATCGCATTGCAGTCCTTGCAACTGCCAAACGGGTGGCATTTGAGCTTTGTCTTCATCTAGGTAAGGAGGCTGGTTTTCAAGTTCGGCATGACAAGAGGATTGGGGGCAATTGTTCCATGAAGTTTATGACCAATGGAATTTTGCTTCTAGAACTTGAGGTTTTGCTTTTCCTTGGTGCTACTTTTTTCAAATGAAAATTGTCATCTTTCTGAACTGATATATTTTCATTGATAAATTGTTTAAAATCTTTGTGCCAGATGGATACTGCTTCATGGGGTGGCCTTTTGATACTGTTGACCTTACTTTTTCTGTTGCAATATGATTTTTTATTGAAGTGGTACTCGATCATAATATTGGATGAGGCTCATGAGAGAAGTCCGAATACAGACATACTTATAGGAATGCTTTCTCGCATTGTAAAAATGCAACAGGTGACTCCCAATTACTTTCATTAAGCATGTCTTCGTTTCTCTGCTTACCTCCTCACTTTCATGTCAGACACAATTGGACATTGAAACTGCTTATCTGTCCTTTTCTTTTATTTATTTTTTCACCCATCTGTTTGACTTTCTACCTGATGGCAGAAAATGTACGAGGAACAAAAACATGACATCCTTTTGGGGAAAACAATAAGGCCTGAAGATAAGATCTTTCCACTAAAGCTTGTGCTGATGAGTGCCACCTTGCGAGTGGAAGAATTTGTGTCTGAGAGAAGAATATTTTGTGAACCCCCACCCGTAATAGAAGTCCCAACTCAACAATATCCGGTGACTGTACACTTCCCAAAGAAAACAGAGAGCGTGGACTATGTTGGCCAAACCTATAAAAAGGTCTTGTCAATTCATAAGAAGGTTCTGTCTGGCGGCGTACTTGTATTTGTGACCGGACAAAGGGAAATAGAAATTTTGTGTCGAAAGCTCTGTAAAGCTTCCAGGAAAATGGTTGAAAAAGTTCAAGACAAATTAATGACCTACCTGCAGTGTCTGAAGGGAATCCCATTGTGGATCATGGTAACAATAAAATAAATGAAGCATTTGAGATCCTAGGGAGCCCAAGCCACCAGCAAACTGACCGGTTTAGTTCGTTGGATGGTGATCATGGTGATTTAGCTGAGGATGAGCCAGATTATTCTTTTGATTCTAATGACGATAGTGATCTGGATGATTCAGATGAAGATAGTGATCTGGAAATTTTTACTGACGACAGGGATTTTTTTAACCAGAAAAATCTGGACTCTGATGGTAAGCTTACAGATGTTTTGAGAGAGGATGGAAACCTTGTTTCACTGAAGGCTGCTTCGGACGCTTTGGCCGGGAAAAGTACCTTGAAGCCTGATTCTGTAGGAAAAGCAGTTTTATGTGCAACTTCGGAAGGCTCGGACTGGTCCAATCCCAGCTTGTGGGAGAATATGGTGAAAGCAGAAGGCCCCAAAGTGAGTGCAATGCATGTCCTGCCCCTTTATGCAAGGCTTCTTGCATCAGCTCATCTTCGTGTATTTGATGAGGTGAAGGAGGGAGAGCGCCTGGTTGTTGTTGCCACTTACATTGCTGAGACCTCTTTAACTATCCCAGGCATAAAGTATGTGGTGGACACTGGAAGAGAAAAGGTCAAGATCTATAATTCTTCCAATTGGATGGAAAAATATGAAGTAGAGTGGATAAGTAACTAAGTAAGGCATCTGCTGCTCAACGTGCAGGAAGAGCTGGAAGAACAGGGCCTGGTCACTGTTATCACCTATATTCTTCTGCTGTCTTCAATAAAATTTTCAATTATTCGGGGGGACCGGATATAGGGACCAGATTTAGTGACCGGCTGATGCGAATAGTCCATATCAGCAGAGAAAAAAAAATCACTTTACCAATACATCTCACTTTCAAATACCCATAATCCCAAACAACTTCCCACTTTCAAATCACTTTACCAATAATTCTTTCTCTCAATAAATTATCTACCTGTCTGCATCCGGAAAGACACAGCTGCTGATTTTGGATCGGATTTTGTTTCAGGAGGAAGTTTGTAGAGAGGGAGAAGCTGTGTTTTTAATGATTTTTCTAGTGCCAAGATTATAAAAATACCCCTTGATGGAATTGTTCTTCTCATGAAATCCATGGGTATTGATAAGGTATGCCTGTCATAATTTGATGCTCTTGATCATACTAACTATAAACTGACAGAATCTCTTCTGATATATTTTTGGTTCGCCTTATGTGAACTAGGCAGAACTTTGCCTTTAAATTCAAATAGCAAGAATATTTATTTACTTCATTGTCACTATCCCCAAATTCTCTACAGGTGGGGGGGTGGGGGGTGGGGGGGTGGGGGGGGGGGGGAACAATGTTGTTTGAGATGCCAAGGTTAGCAAGCATTAATTGGTCGTAGATTCTCTTGGGTTTACTGCTGCCTTTTGCTCCACTGGTGGTCCCTATTTTATTTATGTACCTTGTCTTTCTGGAAAATTTTAAATGATAAGTGTAGTTAGTATATAGTAAAAATTAGTGTTCAAAATTTTCAGGTTGCAAATTTCCCTTTTCTGGCTCCTCCTGAGGTACTGCTATTGTTGAAGCAGAGTGCTGACTGACACCCCTGAGGAAAGCAATGGCACTGTATCCAATGAGTCCTCGGCACTCCCGGATGCTCATTACTGTTATTCAAATAATTAAAAAGGATAAAAGCTATAAACGGCCAAATCTAGTTCTTGGCTACATTGCAGCAGCTGCAGCTTTGAGTTTGTCGTTTTGAAGGAAAACATAATGATCCCAATGGCTTCAAGATGATGAGACATCTGGTTCAGCAGATAGCAAGAATGTTTTAGGCAAGGAAGAAAAGGGCAAAACTGATAAAGCATCATGTGCAAAAAAATTAAGCCCTACTAGTGACGCTTTTACGATAGCTTATGCATTGCACTGTTTTGAACTCACTAGGGATCCCATGGGCTTTCATCTTGAAACCATGGTGGAAATGTCCAAGCTGAGAAGTCAGATACGTGAACTAGTGTTTTACCAAAGTAAATGCGATTCCAGCAGGACTTTTCGCAGACTTACGGGACTATGGAAGATGTCGAACGTGCTTGTTAGGTTTCCAAACATTATTTGTTACCAAATGAGGAAGAGTGTGCTGGATGGGCTGATAGGGTTGCAAAGCGAACTATAGGATATTCAAGATTCAAGCTCAAACGTAGATAGAAAAGTTAATGCAGTTCGTTACCAAGCTTGCATGGTAAAAGAAACAGTTTTCCTCTATCCCCGGTCATTATTATCAAAATTTGCCCCAGAATATTTGGTATACAGTGAATTACTTCATACAAAACGGCCTTTCATTCATGGTGCAACAAGTGTGAAAGAAGATTGGCTCGTTAAATATGCAGGTTCGTCATGCACTTTATCTGCCCCGGATATAGATCCGGACAGCTGTTACACACTCTAACCGACCAAGTTTTTTGTTGGATGACTCCAACTTTTAGTCCTCATCTATGGCTGCTCCCGCGAAATGGATATCCCATAAAAGATGAGTTGTGTGGGTTGCTGTATTTGCTTATTCATTGCTGACAGGCAAAGTCTTGCCATGTCTATCTTCCGCTAATAAGTTTCTTGCTGCTGCACCTGCTATTATTTTGAGGCCAGAATCATCAGGCCATAAACGAGTTGGGAATCTTATTTTTAAGTTAAAGACCAGGTCTAGAGCAATTGATAGTTGTGCCCGGTTAAGAGGTGTGGGATGAAAATCCCGGTGAATTATATACTGAGATTCAGGACTGGTTCCAAAAGAAATCTAGCAACTCCTTTTATATAGCAATGGATGGTAATGATTTCAACAGCTTATAATTTAAAATGAACATCACTTATTTCTTGCAACCCTTTTGAAAATGGAAACTTCAAGTAGGCAAGTGAGAAGGCAAAGATATTCTTCTACATTATACAACAATTTTGTTGAGAGTCGAGCATCTCTGGAGATCTGCAAGGAGATAAGATTACTAATTTAGCTTATTATCGCTAGGTAATGACTCAACACACAAACAAAAACTATTGTTGCATGCTTGTATGCTGCTCCAGTATCTAACACTAGCAAGCCTTTACAACAAGAGCAAATTAAAGAATGATTGCAGTTAAAAACAAAACTGTCCTTTCTTCCCATAAATCCTGAATATATACCAAGAATAAGGATGATTCTCTCAGCACAATACATCTAATTTTTTCTTTTAGAACTCCCGCCCAATGGCTGAGAAATAGCTCAGCATTGAGCACCCTCTTCCTGAACTTTGCTAATAACAAAGTGACTGTAACAAAAATTACAGAGGTAGGCTAATCTATGCCAGAACTAGGAACTTGGAATGCATATCAATCAACAACCAAAAAAACCCTACAGGTAAAATAACCCTAGGAGTGCCAAAGTTTAGGCAAACTAATATTGTTTTCTTAATATCATCTTATCCTTGCAATTGTTCTATATCTAAATTAAGACCTCATAATAACAAATCAATTTAGCCTAGAGCAAACCTACTACAGCCGCCACCCCTACTTACAAAGATAGGAAACTAAAGTGTGGGTGGGGCTGGGACAGGGGTGCAAGGGAAAAGAGGGGGCAATTCTTGCACAAGATGTTACATTAGTATTTTAGCAGGATGATGTATGCATGCTATTATATGCATTCACCCAGATTGAAGATCTATAGTGCTATAAGAAACAGAGTAACCACTTACAGTTGGCCAAGATTTGATATATCAAAGTCGGGAGCAAGCTCTTGCACAATATCATTGAGTGGTTGGCCACACTCTTGCATTTTCTGCATGAGCTCAACAATCTTGTTGAAATTACCAGGCTCAGTTTCATAAACTCCATTAAGATCTTTTATCAGTTCATACTGGTGGAAGTAACGTTCGTAGTCTTCTTTGCTTAAAGTAGTCTTATGATCTTCCAACCATTTTGGATATCTTTCACCAATTTCTTTCATAGGATCCTGAAGCACTTCTTTAGACAAAAGTTGTTGCATCATAGTCTCCACGATAGAATCCATGTCCTGAGCAGTATGATTATTAGAAAAGTTGTGCCTTTATTACTCCGGAGACCATATAATAAAGAAGTATATAAATGGACATCTGATAAACTAATTATAAAGCAAGCCATTGCCATTGTGAGTACACAACTTTTACCAGCCATAATAGCACCATAGATGAATAGACGAGTTATACAAACTGATAAAATGTATATCCTACTTGATACTAACATTTGTTGGTAAAACCAGCAGATTATTCATCACAACATCCATGTTTTACAACCCAACCAGTGATTAATTATTAAGGTTATATGAAGGCCTACTTTGATTGCTGCCCCCATGCCTAAATACAATATAATCTAGCTAAGGGACATGCTATTACTTGAGGTAAATTACCACTTGCTATAAAACTCAAGTAAAAAACAGAGAAAGTAATTAAACTTAAAACCTTCTCATTCCAATGCCCATAAACTACATAAAAATTTATACTTCTAAAAACTGGCTTGATTAAGATAGCCTCAACCCAATCACAATACTAATACCAAACTTTACAATTCAAATTATTTGAACCACAAAAAATATATGATCAAGCAATAAATCACAAATATACAAAAAATCAGAAGCAAACCCATTACCCTAATCTCCAAAATTGAGGAAAATAAACAAAATGAAAATACCTGAGAGCCTGCAAGCTCCTCAAACTGCTTGACCCAATCCTCAATCAGTGGGTCATTACCAAAGTCGGGTGTTGAAGCAGTCATGGACTTCAATCCCTTTACAGTCTCCCTAGTTTGCTCCCTGAGCTTATCAAGAGCCTCAGCAACATGTTGGTGGGGCTCCTTAGAAACCTTTTGCTTGCCCTTTTTCTTACTTTTCAAATCAGGCAAACCCATCCCCAGTCCTTGTACTAACCCAGCAATAGGCATAGAAGACCCGATATCTGCCTTGTTTCCCTCATTTTCTCCACCTCTGTAAATAAAAAGCAATCATTGTTTTAAATCAAGTTTAAAACTTTGAACAAAAAAAAGAACACCCATAAAACAAAAGAAAAGATTGTAGAGACCTTTGAGCAGCAGAAGTGAGATTGAGGTTCTGGAAATCGACCAGGGCGCCTGAATTGAAATTTTTGGGTAAGTTGAAGATTAATTTAATTTCAATTAATTCATAGACGAATGAATATATGTATGTATAATATATACCGAGGAGAATTCGAATTCTTACTTACTGTCAAGAAGTTGGTCTAAATCGTCGGAGTGGTCCGCCATGATTGCTGAAGGTATCTCTTTTTCTCTCTCTAAAAATGTATCACCCTCGTTCAGTCGTTTTCTCTTTTGCAGAATTTCCAGAAGGAAATTTGCAAGCTAAGATGGTGCGTGTGATGTTATCCGGCTGGCGGGGTGAGTATCAAAGAATTTAGTCCAAGTGGGCAGGAAACCAAACTATGGACGGTTGAGATATTTGTTAAGTTATTTATTTTATAATTTTAAAAATAATACGTTTGAAATTGAAAATATAGAAATTAAATATAAAATTAAGGTGAGAAATTTATTAAAAACATAAAGAAATATTCTCACTTTATAGATTATTATTATTAGATACATATGCAAATTTCTGCAGGTTGAAATTGAGGGGGAGTCCCTGGAGGATGGATGATACGTGTGTTGTGGATCATTAAAGGTTTGTATAAATTAAGTTTAGTTTGTGTGATGGGTGGGGTGGGGTTAGGTTAGGGGGTAAAGAACCTGAAGCCTCGATGGTCCATTTACTTGGTGATTCAACACAACAAGTGGCCAGCCTTTGACTTCCTCACTGCTAATCTACTATACTCAGTACACACTGCATGCATGCATGTGTAAGTTAAAATTAAAAAACTAAAAAAGACAAAATAATAATAATAATAATAATAATAATAATATATCTACAGTTTTTTTAATTATAAATTGAGAAAATGAGAAAAGAGAAAATATAAAAATAAACAAAGAACTCCTAAATTATATTTTACCAAAAACATAATAATTTACACAAGCAAACTAGAACTACAATCTACACAAAATAAAGGGTCCGAGGACTGTAGAGAGTGAAGGGCAGGCAATCCATTAAATGGCGGCCGCTGTTGCTTTATCTCCGGCGAATTCTCTCCGCCTGAAACCCTTATCCACCACCGTCCGATTTATCTCCGGCTATCGCAAATCTTACCCTAAAATCCCCTCACTTCCCAAAACTCTTGCTACCAATTCCCCTTTCTCGCCAAAACCCCACATTCACCACTATATTCATCCACCTTTTGCCGGCGTCCCAATTCGTCGGCAATTCAGCTGTGTAATTGCTGCAGCTCTCTCCTCCGGAGAGGCTATAGAGAAACAGAAAAAAGAGGTTTTGGTGACCCAAAAAGTTGGCAAATTTTGCAAGCGGTTGAGGATTGTGGATATAAAGGGAGGGCCCGATGAGGGTTTGGATCGACTAGGGCAGAATTTAGTTGTTAAGGGTTGGGTTCGGACTCTTCGTGTGCAGAGCAGCGTCACGTTTATTGAGGTTTTCATTTCTTAATTCTAAAAATAATAATTTGTTTAAAATGGGAAACTTGAATTGACTTACATATTTTTGTTTAAGTTTTGCTCGAAATGTTTCAATAAATATGTAAACTTGAATGCATAGGTGAATGATGGTTCATGCCTTTCAAATATGCAATGTGTTGTCAACTCAGATGCTGAAGGTTATGATCAGGTAATAATACCAAGGAAATTATAAGCATATTGTAATGTCTGTATGACTTTAGATTATGCCAATTCATCTTTTTAAGCATTAAACTTTATTATAGGTGGAGAGTGGCTTAACTACAACAGGTGCATCGGTATGTGTAGAAGGGATTTTGGTAACCAGTCAAGGCTCAAAGCAGAAAGTTGAGTTAAAGGTCGAGAAACTGGTGATGGTAAGATATATCTTGGATAAATAAGGAACCTAGAAGAAGAGGGTAAATCTATTATAATATAGTCATTCGCCTAAATTGGGTTAATCAGTACTAACTCAGTTCTTCACAACAAGTTATTGTTGCAGTGTGACAGAAGAATACATAACTACATTGTGTTAGATCAGATTTCTGAATGAACAATGTATTGGGATGAATGCATTACTATCTTGTGTCAGAGTATCAGATTACTGAGTGAACAATTTTGTTCTTATGGAGTGAGGAATTATGGACTTATAGTCATAACTCATAAGTAAACGCAAGCATAGGTGAGATATTTTTCCACTAATAATTTGAAGAAGTAGACATACAAAGGAAATTGTTGTATACGTTAGACCTAAAAACTTTCAGGTATTTTACCACAAACAATATGAAGAAATTGGCTTAGAAATAAAAATGTTGTATATGGTGGAACTGAGCTCTCTTTTTTCTCTTGTAGTTTCTTCCAAATTTTGTCCCTATGCTATGGTTCATATTATATGCTTTTAGTAATGACTTTTGTGCTTTTTCATTCATATACATTTTTTTTATAGGTTGGTAAAAGTGATCCTTCATTTCCCATCCAAAAAAAGAGGGTCAGCAGAGAATTTTTGAGAACCAAGTCTCATCTTCGTCCAAGAACAAACACCTTTGGGGCGGTATGGTTCAATGTTTTGTTTAGTATTCCATTAAAACTTTTCATTAGCATTTGATAGTTTGGATCCTACATCTGTTCTTTTGTAGTTTGCTCATTGGTCAGTTAGGGCTGTATAATGATTTAGCGGTCTTAGCGTAATCCAGATTAATTTTTCTTAATAGCTGTTCTGAGCATGTGAATTCCTATTTGCCATAAATGGACACTTCAAATTCTCAAGAATCATTCTGTATCTACACCAGTCTGCTTATTGTGTTTTTACTGTGATGCAAAGGCTGAGAGGCTTTCGTATAGATATCAACTGCTTACATTTGCTATAAAGTTACCTATAGAACCAATAATCTCTTCAGTTTTTATGCGAGTTGGTTTCAGGTAGCGAGGGTGAGAAACGCTCTTGCTTATGCTACACACAAGTTTTTCCAAGAAAATGGCTTTGTCTGGATCTCAAGTCCTATTATCACTGCCTCTGATTGTGAAGGAGCTGGCGAGCAGTTTTGTGTGACTACTTTGGTAAACTCTTCTAAAATTTGTTTTTCTTCACTTAATGGATACTCTCTCTCTCTCTCTCTCTCTCTCTCTCATGTTTTATGTTTGTATTTTAACTGTAAGGATTTAGAAATTGAGGATTTTTCGAAAGAATACAAGCATTTTGTTTTGTCATTCCGCATCTGTTTCTTTGTCCATCTTTTTAGTAACTTGTAACCGGAGAAAAATACTTCTTGCCTTTAATCTCTAGTTTTCTTTCTTGCTCGTTCTTTTTATATATTTATATGTTTGTGTATGCATCATGTGTGGTGGTGATGGTCACGGACAAAAAGAAATCCTTGGTCTTTAGTTAAGAAGTTTATAGAATATAACTAGCAATCAATTACTATTTTCTGAATCAATGAATATTTTTTTTCTTTGTTCACAAAATTAGAAATTCAAATAGATGTTTTATTTAGTAAACATGTCATTATAATATCATAGTTTTTTTATATATACAAATAATACCTTTCATTATTGGTTGAAGTAGATGGTTATTTCATTCACCTATCCTACATAATTTGGTGTTTCTGTAAGATCTTTATTTTTTGCTTTTTTAACAGATCCCAAGCTTCAGAGATGCTACTGATTCTCCAGCTGACGCCATCCCCAAAACTGAAGATGGTTTAATCGATTGGTCACAAGTAAGTAAAAGCACCTTCACAATGGAATATGGAGTTTGAAATGTCTTTATGCATGGTAAACTAAACCAACCTCAATCAAGAACTTTTCTATCAGAAATATAGTTGTTTCTATTACTAGTGTTGTACTGTTGTCAAAGTCGAACAAAATACCTTGTACTTCAACTTGCTACTTTTAATTCTTATTTATTGTGTCTTTTGGGATTAAAGTAAAAACCAGCACAGTTTCTTTACAAATCTTTTAGAAAAAGTACTACAAACATCATTACAATTAACCATTTTCTTGTCCCCTCGTTCTTGTTTTAATATATTGCTATATTAGTGGACTTTAAGCTTCAGTCGTATCATGATTTGTTACTTCAGATTATGGACCAAAACTATTGGATTTTGCACTGGTTCAACACCTGGTTATGATTTGAAAACAATCTTTTGGTGGGTGGCAAGCAAGTTGAACTCTCCTAAGACAATTGCTGCTAGGCATACGTGGTCGGTGGTCCAAATTTTACCACAGCCATGTTATCCAGTTAATTGAACATAATCTTGCTTTTGCATGTCCAACAATTTGGGTGTTTTTGACTGATGACTATGTGTCAACCTCAGACATCAAATCTATACCAATTTGTTAATAATTTCTTTCATTGTTTTTAAGAACTCTGTAGTTGGTTGGAAAAATTAAGATGATAGTCAAATACACAATAATGTAAACATGAAGATCTTTGATTTCTGGGCTTTGCTCGAAGCAATAGACCTTCTATGCCAAAAACCGAAATATTTGGGGTGTGAGGAAGGCTTGGTGGTTGCACACTTGAATTATCAAATATAAAAGGTTTAGACTCTACTACTTTAGAGACAGTTGATGTCAGAGATTACTTTACATTAACCCAATGCTAAGGAATACAATGTACACTAATTTGTTTAGCAACTATCCGTCTATATATTTATATATCTTTGAGTAAGAAATGATACATCTTTTTCCATCGACTACGCCACTCTGCCTGTAACTGTAACCTATGAACTGTATCCATGAATGTGATATCATATCATGTTGGATTTGTGCGAGATTTGTAGTTGTAATGGGGTTGATTTCATTTGCATCTTTCATGTGACAGGATTTTTTTGGGAAGCCAGCATTCTTAACTGTCTCTGGCCAACTAAATGCAGAAACATATGCTACTGCTCTTTCAGATGTATACTTTCTCTCTCTTATTCTCAATGTCAGATTAGTAGCTGTTGGGTGAATAATGCAATTTTTTCTTTTCACCACTTGTACAGTTATAGAAATTGATTTCCTTTAAGCCAGGTGTATACGTTTGGTCCCACATTTCGAGCAGAAAATTCTAACACGTCAAGGCACTTAGCAGAATTTTGGGTATCTATTGATTTTTCCGATATTTATGTGTTTCTTTCACAGATATAGGTCTTCATAATTTATGAAAAATCTCTTACAACTGTTTTACCCTGTAATCTAAGATGATTGAACCAGAACTCGCATTTGCCAACTTAGATGATGACATTGCCTGTGCAACTGCCTTTCTCCAGTATGTAGTACGTTACTTTCACATCTACCTATAAATTATTGCATATGGTTATATTCTGCTAAGTATATTCTTATGCTTTTGACTTGTGCATTTAAGGTAAAATATGTTCTTGAAAACTGCAAGGAAGATATGGATTTCTTCAATACTTGGATTGAGAAAGGAATTGTCAGCCGACTGAGTGTATGAAGTTTCAGCGTAACTTATCTTTCTACACTTTAAAATTGTTACATTTGTAGTAATTTCATATTACGTATGACGAGTATAATCCCATCCAAGATCTTGTTTTCTTTTGTCCCCTATTATTTGGTATCTCTCGTAAATGTTTTCCTATTAACAGGATGTGGTCGAGAAAAACTTTGTCCAACTGACTTACACAGATGCAGTTGAGCTTCTTCTAAGAGCCAAAAAGAAGTTTGAATTCCCGGTATTTACTTGCTCTGGTTTTGTGCATTGGTAGTGAGAATGGCTGTTATATGAAATTTTTGCTGTTAGTTAGACAAATGAAAATTATTCTGCAGGTTACTTGTTAGTTCTTTTCCAGTTAAATTCTTATGATGAGGATTAGAGATATTTATCTAATTCACATTCTCTTTTCACACAATATCGGTTCATTTTATAGGTAAAATGGGGATGTGATTTACAAAGTGAACATGAGCGTTACATCACTGAGGAGGCATTTAGTGGATGCCCTGTGATAGTAAAAGACTATCCAAAGGCATGATTTTTTATCCCTAATACGTCTTATCGAGATGGAAAACAATTAGCGGCCTGATGTTTGAATTATAAATATTTTCAGGAGATCAAGGCATTTTATATGAGGCAAAATGATGATGGAAAGACTGTTGCAGCGATGGATTTGTTGGTTCCTCAGGTACCATATGCATTCCCATTTCCTTTCACTTATTCCTCTAAATAAGTCTTTTTATAGGTAAAGCAATTAAATAAAAGGATGCCTAGGGGGCTCCCCCCAAGGACACGACACATACAAAAGGGTAGGAGAAAAAAAACTCCAAAACCGGCAAGTGTACCAGATGGTCTAGAAAACCTACACATACCCCAGAGCTCCAAAAAAATAGACTCCATGCTCCATATTCCATCTCACATCAATAAATAAAAAAATAAAATAAAAATCAAGAAATCAAGAAATGAAAATCAAAAGTAACGGTGAATTGATGTCTTGAACATGTTCTCCATATGTCTTATCTCTTAGTTGTTACGTAATTCTGCTTGGATAGTTCAAGTGGTGCTTAAATGTAATATTTATATGCACACACGTTATATATATTTTGTTAGATTGGTGAACTAATTGGTGGAAGCCAAAGAGAAGAACGCCTTGATTATCTGGAAGATCGGTTAGATGATTTGAAGCTCAATAAGGAAAGCTATTGGTGGTATCTTGATTTGCGGCGTTATGGTTCAGGTGAGGTGTCTATCTGCTATTGAACTTTGACGGTACTCTTGCATAACCAGTCTGAGCCTATTATTAGTTTCTTGTAACTTCTACAGTTCTATTTACTTTTTTGTCTTTAATTGCTAAAGATTAGAAGGGGCATCATGGCGTATAGCATTGATGTCTCAATTCTGAATGTAAGATAATTGATGGGCCTTCATTTAGTGGCTTCTGGTGTAGTTGAAAAGGCTCAAACTCTGGATTATCAGCCAAGTAACGAGTTGGATACCACTTGTCCCCAAGCCTAGCAAATCCATATTCACCACACCATAAATTGTGAAAAGCTTTAAAAAATCTCATTTTATATTTTGGGAATCTTCCAACTTTAACTGAAAAATGGTAAACTTTGTTCGTGTTTCTTTGTCTTCCAGTTCCGCATGCAGGCTTTGGACTAGGCTTTGAGAGGCTTGTGCAATTTGCCACTGGGGTAGAGAACATAAGAGATGCTATACCTTTCCCTCGGACTCCTGGCTCGGCCGAATTTTGATGTCTCATACCTTGTGCTCATTTTTATTTGGTTCCGCTTTCCATCTGGTTTTATTACAATTGTTCTTTTAGTACTAGTTTAAAATGTTGGCAAGAGAAGTTTATGTCGAGTGCAAGGCAGGGTTTCTGACACCAAGTTTACAGCATTGTAGTTAAAGAAAAGGTATTAGAACAACTTAAGGTATAATGTAACACAAGATTATGCAGAAGTGACATCATGGATACACTTCTTCTTTTGGATAATTTATTATTATGAAAAGTTTATTGAGAATGTAAACCTTAATATTTTTATTTTATTGACAACACTAAACTAAAAAAGTAGGATTTTCATCTTCAGATAAAAGGAATTTTCTTGTTAAAAAGGTGACGAACTGTGTTATGTACTTGTAAAATATTTGAGAGCAAAATGACAAAGGAATATGAACCTGCATCCTTTGCATTGCAACGGTGCAATGATACCTACGGAGCTTGGCAAGCTCGGTGGTGAGATAGATTATCTTTCAACCTTGCATAATTTATTATTATTATTATTATTATTATTATTATTATTATTATGTACAATGGCAGGTGTGTGGGTCGCACAAGGACGAACCAACATCAAATTGATGGTCTCAATGCTCGTAAAATCTTAGACCAACTTTGGGAGAAAGGCTATTGAAAATAATAATGGAACTTGAAGCCAGGCCAGAGGGCTAAGCAAGTTGAGCTCCAAGTAATTTGGTTGTATTCTAAAGCAAATCAATATTTGAATATTAGAGGTTGTTCTGTATAAAGCACTAGAAATATACAATTTAATTTTTGAGATTCACATCCCATGCCTGCACATATACTGACTGCTATTACTTGTAAGACCGCAGTCCGCACGTCCCAACTTAAAAAGCTTCTAATTGATAAAAGTATCAGGTTTCAATTTACGAAGGCAGCTATCCAAAGTAGTCTAAAGGAAGTATTCAAGTCATAGAGCACTGCAAATACAAAAACACATCTTATTTTCCGACTTGGTACATTTTATTTTTCTCTCTCCCCAATAAATGAAACAAATATACTGTACAGCAGTAAGCTAACACTCTTCTTTGCTATATTGTAAAACCATAGGGCTCCTCAAGCACCAGATGGTGTCAATTTCTGATAGATTAACAAAATCTAATTCCTAAAAAAACAGTAAACAGCTAAGTAAACCAGAAAAATTATAGAATACAATAAGAGGAAAAAATAAAAACTCTCTTTTGGCGCTCCTCTTCACACAGTTCAACCACTTACCACCATTTACCTTAACGAGATGTCGAGCTGGACTGTGTGCATTAGTTGCAAGGAGCAAAACAAAATATATACATCCTTTTTGCCTCAAAGTTCCACTTCATGAAGATCGTCCCCATAACTACCGCCATTCACTGAGGAGTGCATCAAGGCAGGGTTATTAGGCATGAACGATGAGGGGGGCATGCCCAACACCTCTCCCAGAGGCTTCATTTCAGCTTTACTCGGAGGACTGAATGACTCAGCGAAACTCCCACTCCATGATGCTTTTCTTCGAGAGAGGGATGAAAGGGAGCCACTGCCATTGCCAGTTGTCGTCGTCCCCTTGTTCGAGATGTTGTCCATGCTTGCAAATCTTTGCATGTTCATCGACAACGGTGGGGCAAAGGACTGGAATGAGTCATTCCTAGATGACGCTGTGGGATTTCCATTACCTGATGTATAGTGTTGGATGTTATCTGCGGTAGCATTCACCGGTTGTTCCACTGAAGATACTGGTGTGGGAACAAAAAATTTTGGATTGGAATTGCTTTTGGGTTTAATTGAAAGCACATTTGGTGACTGGAACAAGTTTGTTGGGTATCCATCACCTTGATTAAAGGTGTCAACGTACCTGACAAAACCCAACAAAAATGAGTTATCAAAGTAAAACACCGATTAAGCTGAATGGTACTGGAAAAAGTATTGATAGGAGCCACTTCATTATTAAACCTCATTAGATTAGTGGTAGAAACCAGAAAGCGAGTTTTAGGCACTTTTCTTCCTATCATACATTAATCCTATTTAATTTGAATACAATCCAATTATTCACAAAATTTTCCAAAGTAGCCTGAATACCCAATAACCTCCAAGGAACAGTTAAATTCTCAAAAGTGAAAAATGAGAAGAGAACTATACAAAATCGCCAGCTCTAGAAGTGGCTGGCTGATTCCTGAGCTTTTGCAAAAAGTCCTGCTATCATAGTGGACTAGGGATCATGTTACTAAGGGACGACTACAGACCTCACTACCAGATACTGAGCTAAAAGGGAAAAATGGGTTCCCTTTTAGAAGCTGAATTAGCAAGATAGAGAAGGCTGTAGTTTCTAATCATTATGTAATATATAACTAACCACCAGAAAGTCACCACTTTCTTTTACAGTCTCCTGGATATCTGAGAAATGATTATAGTATTATAATAACACTATTAACTATTATAACAGGAGACACTTGAGCACAACAGAGTAGATCCAGATACATACAAAGTACAAGGTCAATAAGAAGAGGTTGATTTTGTTACTTCAAATATTACCTCCTGGAAAACACTTTTTTAATAAGTCTAGAAGTTATCTTCAGGTTGGAAGTGTACATGACTTAACCAATGGGTATATGGACATCCTAATTATAAAAGCAGCATCAAAAGAAACAATAGAACTGATTTGTAATTACCTTGATCTGACACCCATCCGTCCACGTGCTGAGAATTGGTTTGAGGTGCGTGGAATTGGTGGGATTCCTGCACTATGTGCCGGAGAAGGTGGGCTTCCACTGCTGAGTGACCCTTCACTTTTCAATGCACTATTCAAGTTGTAATCTGTTCTGTTTGGGAAGGCCCCGGTCGTGGGTGGGGGTGGCAGGGCAGCTTCCTCTGCTGGTGGGTCAACACCTTCCTCTACCCATCTCTTAAGTTTCTCATCATAATAGAACTTATTTGTTTCACCCAACTTAGCCTTTAGCAGCGAATTGACAAAGAGGGGAGGAACAGTGTGATTTGGAAGCCAAGAGAAACGCCAGCCAAATTTTAAAAACAAAAAACAAATAAGAGAAATGAAAGTCATTATTCATAAAATAATGAAATCATGATATAATTCTAGTGCTGAATTAACAAAAAGAATCTACCTGCTTGTCTTGGCGGGGATTCAGAATTTTTTGTAAGAACTGGGAGCCAAAGCCAAAGCGGCCAAATCGAGATGGCCCCCCAGAGACAGATGCTTTACCATGTGCATTGACAGACGTTGCCTCTTTTGATGAATCAACCTGATCCTATAACAAGGCAAGAATTCATATAATTCTACCAAGGAACACAGTGACATCAAGTTTATTGGGTAATAGAAACAGTTATGTTTTTTGTACAAATAGGAATCACCAACCTGTCTTGGAGTTCTACTAAAATCTGGCTCAGAAACACTTCTGTTATGCATTGTCATTCTATTGCCATCGGCAGTCCATTCACTTATGGGCTCCATTGATGCCGAAGGAATTAAGGATGACATTGCCATTGTTGATTGACTAGCTGATACTCTAAGACCCGAGGATTGGTTATAATGTTCATTACCTTGTATACTGCCAACTGTTGTTGATGGTGGAGGAGGTGGTAGGCCCCCAACAACACGATGAGCAGTACTATCAAATAAGTTGAGCAATTTGCCCACTAATTTTGCAGGAGCCAAGTTTGTTGAGAACCCTCCCTACAAGAAGAAATTCCAGTTAATGGGATGTGTAAAACACTAATAAAATATAAACTAGAGAAAATCATTGTACCTGTTGGTGAATTTTTATCCTCTCCTCGAGAGATGATGCTAATTGTCTCCACGTTTCTACTTCAGGTGCTCGTCCAGTTTTTAGAGATTTTGATACTGCTTGGCAGTACCTGAATTGACATAATTATACTAAGAAACTAAAAGACAAACTTTTATGTAACATAAATAAAAGTTTCAAGCACATACTTCAATGAATCCGATACTTTTCCCACTTCGGCCAACATGTAAGCATATACAAGCTTATACGGTTGGAAAGGTAGCAGGATAAACTGAGAGTTCCCAAGCAACTTTGAGTATTCATATATCTCCGTCCTCTGCCAATGTACACGAAATGTCACCTCAGTAAGACGTCCTTAAAAGGCATCACTACCCTACTAAGTTAGCATATGGTTGATTCTTTCTTGCTAGAGAGAGAGATCAGGGTGTAGAGGAGACGAGACAACCAAGGCTCAGATTACTTACAAGCTCATACATGATGGCTTTGTGACATAAACATTGAAAGTTAGGTGTTCCCATACCAACTGTTACGTGGATTCAAATTATATAATACATGAAATTTTGGCTACTCATGTGGCCCTTTCCTAACATTTGCCAAAAAACCTCTAATTTTTCTACAGGTCCAGCAAAACTTTCACCCTGAATATATTCAGGGTCCCAGCCAAGTATGTGTAAGAGGACTCGCACGAGAGCATCCCATGGTCCTTTTCATTTAATAGGGTTACATCAAGTTTAAAAGGCAGAAACATATTAAATAGTAAAGAAAAACCTACATATAAGAAATTGTTGGAAACCTGAATAAACCAAATATATATATATATATATGCAACCTCAAGAAACTACATTTTATTGGTGATATAGATTGACAGAATGACAGGTCAATAACTATACATGCAGTAAGTAGCATGATTTTTATTTATTTATTTTTCACAGTTTTCATGACAGGAGAAGGGCATGGGAGTGCATGGGGATAGAAAAGCACCTGAATAGACTCTGGACTAGCATATGTTCGGGGGAATTTAAAATGATCTGCACCAACAAGACACAGTCTTGCGCTGTCTGAATATGGCTCAAAGTTTGCTTCTGCAACTAAGTAGCATATGTGTGCAGCAATAATCTGAACCATATTTTTCACAGAACCAGAAAAGTAAATGTCAGGCCTATAAACATATATAGAAACAAGAAGAAGTAAGAACATGTTAAACAATATGATGTGCATCACATACTTCGCTTCTTTCTTTCCACAAGCAATCTCCAAGATGAATAAGAACAAGTTCATCATCTTTTGTTCTATTTGCAGTTATCACAGCCAAATTCTCTTCCCAGTCATCAAGCATACCATTAGAACTGAGCTGAAATTAATAGCGTAGCAAAGGCTGAGCTTACTAGAAATGTTTTTGCCACAGATGAAACAAATCAAGGTGCAAAACAAGCAAGTATTTGATTTTGAAATGCTTAAAGTTAAACAGGTTTTGGGGGCACTAAAGCTAAGGTTTTTTTTGTTGTTGTTGTTGTCAGATCTATCTGGGTACAAAGTCTGAGCATATTCTCTCCTCTTTTTTTCACAAGTAATTGGACAAATTTTGAGCGTGTTCCACCGTTTTAGTAAATGCTTAAAACCCACCTATAAGGGCCTTGAGAAAGTAGAATTTCCAAAGCACAAATCAGTTTGAGAAAATACCTGTGCAGGAGGTTGAGAAATATTTATAGCACTAGAAATGCTACCATCAGCTGCAGTGTTCGTAGAAAACACCTCCGCTGGTTGGCCAGCAATTAGTAAGCACAATGTTCGCAAAGGAGACCCTGCTACCAGCTGGCGTAGTGCCATTTGCTTCATAGTGTCATCATAGAACTGCATGTAGACCCCCACCATTATCACCACAAAAAATAAAATTTTAAAGAAAAAAAGAAGGAAGAAATAATAATAGAGTCAAAGCAGTAACCAAAAATCATGGAAGCAACCATAGCAAGTCGCAGCAAGAATAAGGATGAAAAATAAATTGGGACAAACCTGATCCCCAAGTTGTGAAGCAAGAACAAGTGCAGGCCCCCACAACTGACCCTCTTGTGCACAATGCAAAGCCTCTTTCTTTCTACCACAAATTAGAAGAGTTTGAACCTCAGCCGCGGTTGCCTGAAAAAGAAATCTGCAGCAATTAGGAGGAAATAATTTCCACTGGATAGAATACAAGTCTTCTGAGCCATGAATACCCGCATCTGTCCTTCAGAAGGCAATTTCTGCAAGCAGTGGGCAAGGGCACAGTACTCATTGATTTGTGAACCATTCCTCTTTGCAGATGCAAAAAGTCTAGCAATTGCGGATTCTGGAGAATCATTTTCCTATCAAAAGTAACAAGCTTAAAAGAATTTACTCCAGTCTCAACATCATTTCATGCATTTGCTGGTAGTAGAAAATGTATGATGTACTTTAACTTTATAAAGTACAGTGGAAATCATTTTAACCCGAAGGCTATCACACATGAGCTTAGTTTTAAGAGTGGGTTAGGTGTCAGATCACCTAACCGAAACCCTGAGGATGGATCATAGAAGATGTTCAAAACTGTTGACATGCCAGACCCTGACATAAATTTCTGCTTTTCAAAATGACTTGACTGGAGAAATATGCTAATAATTTCTAAGTTTATAGTGAATATATCATATCTTCAAAATATTTATGAGCAACAAAACTCCAGATGGTGAGAATATTTTCCAAAAGTATTTTATGTCTTTACAAAATTAAGGCTCAGCTAAAAACCAGATATCACGACTTGCATTATAAGAACTAGACTTTGATGAAGACCTAAGAGGCTTTGTACGACGGTTCATGGATTAGCCGCCAGGATATAATCATCCCATAATCCCTCTTAATACTAAAAGCTGCCAAATGCTGGATAAACTATAAGAGGGAATCTTTAGATAACCATGTTGCTTTGGATACAATCAGCGAAGGGATTCACAAACATAGTTGAAATACAAATATTATTTCATCATGAAACTTAATGCTCATTATAGATTCAAAAGCAAGTTTAAATGACAAGAAGTTGTTAACCTTCAACATGGTGTCAGTCCCAAAAGGAGAACGAAGCTTTCCATAGTGCTGACAAGCTATTTTGAGCAATAATAGGATCATCCTTAAACCTTCTCCTTTCCTATAATCCATATCAGAAGATTCACAGTTTGCTATCCTCTCATCAGTCCATCTGTTCAATTCTTTAACAGCAACATTCCCACCAGTCAGTGGACCCGGAAATGATTGTAGGCAAAGTGTATGAAAGTAATCGCATACTCCTGATCTGGTGCTCAAAGCATCAATCCTTCCATTCACAACTTCCATCAAGTTGAGTACAGATATTGAGCTTCCTACTGGATCCTTTACACGTGATAAACAAGTATTCAGTGTTCAATAAGAGTGATTGTCATAAATATTCAAGTGAAATTTTCAAGTATTGAATTCTCATGAATTTACCTGTCTTCCGTAGGATGCGTTTCCAAGAGAAGTATTATCTTTCATTATAATAAGTTTCCCTCCAAAACCAAAAGTAACCAAAGCATGAGGAGGACGTCCTGCTGATGATCTACCTGCAGCTGGAGCATAAGAGAATTGATGGCCACTCTGATACGGTTGCTGGGAATATCTTACCACACTTCGAGTGCCATAGTAATCATTTGAGGTTTGCATATGCTCATTTTGCTCGATTCTTGACTGATTAAACTGATGATTAAAGTTTCCAGGAGGAACAAAACCTTGGTTATGACCCGGACTTGCTTTCTCATTATAAGAAATTGATTCCCCATACTCATAAGATTTTTGCTGACTAACATTTTTGCTTACAGAAAAATCTTGGTCATAGTCATTATCTAATTGTTTGCTTCCTCTAAATTCTGAAGTAGCCACACTTGAGGCAACAGAATCAGATTGCCACGTGTTCGAACCCTGCTGATTGTAATTACTGAAAGACCCAGCCCAGTTATAATCTTGTCCTTCTTTGCTAAAGCCCCCAGATCCGTACTTATCAACTTTCCCATTAACACCCTGAGTTATCAGATCATTTTCAAGATTAGTACCAAAACCATTTTGATTCAGATAGTTCTCAGCTTGAAAAGAAGATTGAGTTGATGACATGTACGTGTCCAAAGAGCGCCATTCTTGGGCGATTGTGTCATAATACCAACCAGGGTATTGAGCATCAAAAATCATATGGGAAGGATACTCATTGTTCCCTTGTGAAACCTGATTCCAATTCGACACATTCTCAGTGCTGTCAGCTGCTTGTGAAACCTGATTCCAATTCAACCCCCTTTGACAGGCATCTCCGCTTGTGAATCTTGATTCCAATTAGTAACACTCTCAGTTGTGCCAGTCTGAGGTAGTGTTCCTACAGCAGACTGAGTAGTTTGCATAAATAAGAAACCTCTGATTTCCCATCACAAACAGCCATGTCAAAGCTCCCTTGTGCACTTGTAGTTGCATTATAACCATCAACTTGATACCATTGCCCTGTATTCTGGTCATACTTCCACCCTGGGTACAAAGTCTCCCAGTAATTCAAATCCTGCACATCTGCACTTTGTTCATGTTCAGTGCCATAAACCTGGCCCTCTTGATATTGCGAGTGATTATGAGCATTATCTAAGGAGGCAGATTTATATTCTTTACCATCAGATACAAGGTTTGGTTCGCTACTCAAATTCTCCACAACATTCCCACCATCTCCAAATTCACCAAAAAGATCAGAGTATGAACCAAACCCATTACCACCAATTTGCAACGAATCCAAATTAAACGCACTCCATTGCACCTCCTTAACACCTGAACCTCCAGATCCACCAATCTTGCTTGCACTCAAACCTGACACCATCTCTGTCCCTATATTGCCATTATTCAATCCACTAACCTTCTTGGAATTCTGACTACTCTTGATTGCAGTCAAATCTGATGCCAACTCTATCCCTATCACGCCCTTCTTTGATTCAATTACATTATCAAACACAACTGAATTCAATGACACTAATGAACTAGTCTTATCTTCTTTATGAGTGTTGGCAGGTGCAGTTTTATGATATTCTCCAATAGCTTCACACCCATTTTCGCCAATCAAATCCTCCCCTATAGTCAAATTAGCAAAAGCTTTTGCCTCATCCAAATCATTGTCATCATCTAAATTGGGAACTGAAGATGATGAAGGGGCAGTGAAATCATCATCGTCGTCATTCACCAATTTATCAAAGAAATCCTCATCGGTCTGATCCTCCACCTGAAATGGAGGACTTGAAGCCATCTGCACAAACCCTAATCCTAACGATCCCTTACAATTCAGCGGAACGACCACGCAAATTATCGCAAAAATCAAAACTTTCACTCAAAATTTGAGCTAGTAACTTTGCAAAAAACTCAAGATACAAACCGTAAACCCACTGATTCCCTCTAACAAATCTTAAAAGGAAGAAAATGAGGCGCAAAACATGCAAGATCTAGTGTTTCTCAGATATCACAAATTCTACAACAGGAACCAAACAAAATTTTTACCTGAAAACCGAAAACTTTGCCTTGATTCAACATGCAAAATGAATAGCAAACCTAATATACATGTATCACTCTATAAAATTAAAGATCAAAACAACAATTTGGAGGAAATTATAATATATATATATATATATAAACGTATATAAATGTGAATATATATGTATATATAAATTTAGAGTGTGTTTGAGCAGACACAAGCCCTCGATCTCGCGCAACAGAGATTTTAACAGCACACCGCATGCTTCATTTTTTCCATTTTCCCCTTCTTTCTATTATTGTGTACTACTAGTATTTTTCTAGTTATATTGTATATTTAATAACAATGAGATGAAGTTATACATTACCCTTTTTTAAAAAAAATTGTATATTTTTATAACAAGATATAATGTGACGGTCCCAAAATAGGTATATATCACCTATTTTGAGTTGTCAATCGTAATCTGAAAATTCAAATCTGACTTGATTATACAACGATTGTGTAAAGTACAACAAAATACATGCCAGTGAGTTTTAATACAAATATTGCCTTACAGACAATATTCATTCTCGAAATAAGTCCTCAATACATTTATTGTCACACTATTTAACGAATAGTGAGGACTACTAAACTAACACTATCATCCGAACATCACTCTCGCTCCCAGACTCGTCCAAAAATTACGTTCTCGTTTCACGAAGAGCGGTAAAAGAAAGGTGAGCTTTCAAACTAGCTTCAAAGAAGAAATATTATGACTAAGATAATGCGAAATAAATTATCATTAGTCCTCAACAATGTTAAACCGATAAAATACAATGATAGACGTCAAGTTTAAGCTGCATGACGAACAAGCGAATCCATTAAAAAGAGTCAGTAGAGAACAAAATCTACTATCTTTTATGATTTAAAAGTTTTTCATCACTTTTATCATTTGGGACTCGAACAATAAATAATCCACATCATCCCCGCACTACTACCAAGGATATTTATTAGGGTCACGACCACAAATTTCATGCACTTCTGACGAGGATATTTGTGTATTCATCAATGGTCGTGATCAATGCCAACAATCATCAACAATGCACTACGGGCCAATGAGGGACTTTTATCACATCTTTTGTAACATTACGGTTAAACGATTACACAAGAATAATCCTCGGTCATAATCATACCAAGTCCATCCATCATGCACTCTGAAAGCTGAAATAACTTTCAAAAAAAAAATATAAACATGAGGATGATGACGATGATATAAGAATTCAATAAAACAAGTTCACGAATTAATTTATTCGAGAACTAATAACGTCCAAATTATCAACATGATCTTTGCTTTGAGAGTAAAATTCAAGAATGCTCGAAAAATATTTTCATGAAAAATCTTTGGATGAAGCCTTGAATATCAAAGATATTCCACTAATTTCATGGAGTATAGAAGTCAAAATTTTAACCAACCGAGTATATAATAACGAATGGAATAACAAAAGAAATCACCATGCATGCAGTCTTGGCATGTATATATTATTCCAACAGAATAATAATAACGGAACGGTCGGTGAAATTCACACCAAGCGGGATGTTCCAATAGAATAATAAGTCTTGAATAATAAATAATGGAACCAGTGTCCGGCAGTAAACGCATGCAGACGAGGATATTAAACGAGAATAATAAAGCGGAATAATAAATAATGGAACCGGTCCCCTGTAAAACACACATCTGAGGATATTCCAACGTAATAATAAAGGCGGAATAATAAATAATGGAACCAGAATCCTTGTAAAACACACATCTGAGGATATTCCAATGTAATAATAAAAGACGAGAATAATAAAAGAATGTCACCAAGTATAGGTAGGCAGCGTATCTGAGTAATTCCAATGAAATAATAAAGAATGGAATAACGAAGTTCTCTTCATGAATATAAAAGAATAATATTCCTTACTGTAAAAGAAATCTGAATATAAGAAAAGAAAGTTAGCGAGACTTCTCTTCTTCTTTTCTCTACTATAATTTTCTCTATATAGTTTTTGGTGAATTAAAGAAAAAATAATGAAGGAATGAGCTTATTTTTATAAAGAATGGATTTGCATAAGTAACTAATTCATGAAACGATCCAGATTGATTTATTTTTAATCGGACGGTCCATATTTAAAGCAAAATCTTTTAAATAAAATATATTATATATATAAAAATATATATATAATGATAATAATTATATTCCCTCCGTATAAAACAAACACCCCATTTGGCAACTTTGAAAAAAAACTTTCAACCATTCAA
Organism: Panax ginseng; assembly: GCA_020205605.1. NCBI lineage: Eukaryota > Viridiplantae > Streptophyta > Magnoliopsida > Apiales > Araliaceae > Panax > Panax ginseng. The sequence goes on along the minus strand of CM035139.1, from coordinate 2,201,911 downwards.
TTTTCAATATTGTGGGCCCCACATGTTCCCCTCCCCCCAACATGTCAAAATCACAGGGATCCAATTATATTTAAATAACTTTCTACCAATAATGTTAAAAAATAGGTAAATGAGGGTCTAAATAATACGTCAAATTTATAACAACTACCTTATAAAAATTCTTTCAATATTTTTAACAACATTTATCATCATTATTATAATTCACAATATTAATCGACCAGGTCGTTCCCAGGAAAGAGGGGGCTTTCCAATAAGGATTTCTCCTTATTATGCCGCAATTGATTAGGTGACCAAACCTCTCCTCGACAGAAACTTACAGACATCGTTAATATTTACAATTTATAATATTAATAACTCTGTCATTTTAATTATTGATTTAATTATATAAAATATCGACAATAATTGAATCAAATAACGTGAGATCTTATCTGACAATTACTATAGCAATAATTGAACAAAACCGAGTGACTTCTCACGTAAGCATTAATAATCAATACTGGTGTCTTTTTACGTAACCACGTATTCTTCATATTTTTTCTACCGAGTAGTTCAACAAGATTATAATTAAAACTTCCGCAGTTATTTTTATAAAAATATTTTTGTCATTTTTAATTCGATAATAATTACATTGTGGGGTCCACCAATGATTGAGTCGTTGTACGAATATTCTCTGCTAAACCGAATATTCCCCAACCAATCGAATATAATATAACAACTTGCATACTTTGCAGAATTTATAAATACTACCCACAACTATAACATTATTTCAAATTCATACCTTAATATTTAAAAATGATATTTATAAAAAATTCATCTTTATTCAAAAAATTGGGGTCTTACATATAATGTAACTAACTCTATACTCCATAATTTATCTTTGCATGAGTGATGAGTCCATAGCTCCATGCCTTTTATTATATGTCTAGGTGATCTTCTTAACTCTGATTAAAGTTGTAAAATGAATTAAACAGTTCGATTTCGTTCTAGTTCGTTTAAAAATTTGATTTAAAATATAAATAATTCAAATATGAGCAAATTTTGAATTTTGATAAATTATTTGAACTTTTTCAAATTATAATTTTCTATTGATACTCGAAAAATTCAAACTGCTCAAGCTCGATTTAAAACCGTGTTCGACTCGGTAGCTAAACGAGTCTCAATCAAGTCGTATTTCATATTCGATAATTTTTGTAAATCAAATCTAAACAATTCAATACTCAATTCGACTCAATTCATTTATATTGATAGTTCTAATGATAAACATGGTGACAACTCCCTTTTCTATTTAGTTATAATAGTCCTATCACATGTTCTAATCCTGTTCGTTATGAGCTCTTAACTCTTACTTATTTTATTATTTAAAAATAATTATATTAACTAAAATTATATGAAACCGTATCAATTGAATTTTAAAATGTATAAATTAACTTAAAATGAATCTTATATTTTGAAGCACAAGGGGTATACTTTGTATGGGTAGGTTCCTTGAAATATTAATTTACTTAATCTTCATTATATTCTACTAAAAAATTGTGTATAAAGTTGGAATATGATATACACTAATATGTTTTTTATGTTTAAAACAACCGAAAAGACGGAGTAATAGAACACTTGATTCATACACAATTGCGAAATATGCAAGAATTTGCGTATATATTCATTTATAGAAATAAAGAAATATAAATTAAATTATTAAGCAAAGGATTTGCATGTATAAATAATATGGAATGAAGCACAAGAAATCTAGTAGTCTTAGTTTTTAGTTAATTTATAATTAACAAAAAAAATGAATATTGAAACAAAAAAATTGATATTTCCACATGTATTTGTGGTATTTTTATTTGATCATCTCTCACGTGAACATATAGTGTGTCCCAACTTTATGCGAAAAGAAAACATGCCCAAGAGTAA